>CM051502.1:4142899-4201271 GCA_028031935.1 Paedocypris micromegethes
AAAAAAAAAAGGGGTGGTTATATTTGCGTAAATACGGTAATCAGTAACTTATTAGACACAATAATTAGAAAAGTAATTGAATTACAAAATTGTAAAGTAATTAGTAACTTTTTTAACACTGAACCCCACACATGTAGATAAAACGCGTGGCCTGAGCAAACCTTGGCGGTATTGAGCGCGGCTCCGTATCCGGTGGAGATGCCGCAGCCGAGCAGACACACTTTATCCAGGGGCGCACGCTCATCCACCTTCGCCAGGGAGATTTCTGCGACCACCGTGTACTCAGAGAAGGTGCTGGTGCCCATGAAGTGGAAGACCTGCTTGCCTTTGCAGGAGAACCTGGAGGTCTTATCAGGCATCAGACCCTGACCCTGAGTCACCCTGAAACAACACACTGTGAATGTACTGCACAAACCGACAAAAATACCCAGAAGTCCTGGCCACTCATCGGACCATTGAAGTCTACCGAATGAACATAAAAGCACAAGTGTTTGTGTACAAAATGGCTCAACAAATTTGCATAAACTTCTAGTAATTGACAATCAAAATTGCCTGAAATATTGGTTAGAATATTTTCACTTTTTTGGTAATGAACTAATCAACTCAAGATTCACTTTTTAACTCAATTTAAAAACAAATAATCCCAGAGGTTTTTTTTTTTTTTTTTTTTAAACTGGCAAACACAGGCCCGTGGGTCATTTATAGCTCTTAGAAGAAAAGGCAGAAAAAACATGGGGGGGGTGAAAGTGTTCTGTGTGAATTGACGTGTGACTGTGTGTGTGTTTAGTGTCTGACTTGTTGACTATGAATGAGTGTGTGTGAAGCCTCAAAGAACTATAAAGTGATAGTTACCTGATCTTCTGACACAAGTTAGTCTTGGGATTTTTACAAAACTTGCACTCTCCACACTGGGGAACGTACAGTGGAATGACAGTGTCACCTTCAAAAAAAATATATAAAAAGATTTAGTTTTTTTACTTAGCTCCCATGTGTGAAAGAATTACACTCGGCTGAGGTGGATCTGATTGGCCTGCGCTCACATACCCGGCTTGAATTTGGTGACCCCTTCTCCAACGCTCTCGACGGTGCCGCCCCCCTCATGACCCAAGATGACGGGAAACAAGCCCTCGGGGTCACTTCCACTCAGCGTGTAGGCGTCCGTGTGGCACACTCCTGTGGCGTGGATCTGAACGAAATAAAACATTTTTTTTTTAAATGTATAAATAATGAAATTTGTTTTTAACAAAACCAGCTGAATTTCTCATCCTTTGCAATTACTATTTTTACATGTTACAATTGCTTTTTATCCGTTTTCGTTTATATTTGAAAACGGTACATCCTGTTCGATACATGTCCAAATACGCTGTCAAAAACAATTGTCTTGATATATTAAGATATCTATAGATTTGTTTTAAAGAACTTAATGTTGTATTTGGAAAATCAAAGCTATGATTTGATTTGGATAGGTAGGTAAATACTTATACAAATATAAATTTACAGTTATATCAAATTACTGTTTTTAGTTTATACATTCAACTTATCGCATTCATCTTTGTCTGACAATAATTTCTAAAGATTTTTAACTGTCTGTTTTTGTTTATACAGACAGTTAGAATTATCTCCTATTCAGGAGAACAAGTGTGGCATTAAATGTGACAAGTGTAAATATTGTACTAACATTTAAAAGTGCATTCAGTAATTATCAATTAACATGAACAAATTATCTTAGTTTATTTTGTCATGTTGCTCAGCTCTTCTACGTACGTCACCAGCATCACTGTACAATCTCGGCTATTCCAATTCAAACTAAAGCGCGCAGTTTGTAGTAAATATAGTAGTTATATTATTAATATTAAAGGTTATAAATCATTGGGTTTGAGCATCTGCAGCCGACTTTGCGGGCAGAGATGTATTTTGCAATCTCACTTGGATTAGTAATCTTTGCTATTTCAATCCAAACTAAAGTTTGTCGTAAACATTGTAATAAATACTGTATATTAAAAGTTCTAATGGCGATTTGAGTGTGCGTCTGCAGCCGACACATTGTGCTTGAATTTCCCAATCTCACTTTAAGATAGTGGATTAGTAATCTGCAATCACGTGCGCACATCAGACAATATTTAGCCGATTACCACGGGGTCAAAGTTCAGAAGAACAGTTTACCTTCACTCTGACTTCATGGGCTTTGGGTGGAGAAACCTCCACCTCCTCGATGGACAGGGGCTTCCCAGCCTCCCAGGCAACCGCTGCCTTGCATTTAATCACCTGTGGATGATTCGAGAAGTGATTAGATACACGCAACGTGGTCAAATGTGTGATTTATAAAATAGCAAGGAGTTGTTTTGCTAAATAAGCAGCCTGGAATGCAGCCTCCGGTGGATCGAAAGCGCAGAGATTTAAGCATGACAACGTAATACAAATGAATCACAGAAAGCGTAAAACAGTTTAATCGTGCACGAGATGAATGAACCTTTCACAAAAGCAACGATAAATCGTGTGGAAGCAGCACAACGGATCGTGTGTACTTCAACTTGCACTTCAGACGCGAGCAGACATAACGGGAACCTGACGAATCGGTTAGAAATCGGTCGCACGCGAACAACTGCTCTCAATCCACGAACAGTTTTCCTCGTAAAAAGAATTAGAATTATTGCCTAAAAACTTACTTTCCCAGCTGTGTCCATGCTGTTCCTTCAACACGAGAGAAAGAAGAGGGGCGTGTCAAACCGAGGAAATGCTCTTCAGCCAATCAGAGGCGGGAAAAGAGACGCTTGGACGTGCTCCGTTGTTTTTCTGTGCGATGTCTACTCCAATTGGCTTATTCATTAACGATTGATTACGTATTCAATTTTATAATGATGTGTGCGCGCGCAAAATGTGGCTTTTTTCATTCATGTATTGCTTATGTATTGACTATTGCAATACAAAAAGTGCCTCTGTGTGAAACAACAGATTAAACATTTAAACAAGAAAATAATTCAACAAACAAGAAATCAAAAGAAATTCTGTATAAATATTGTTTATATACATTAAAATTAATATAAAAAATATGAAAGCTATTGTAAAGAAATGGTAAATCCGGAAGATAACAAGGAGTCGCTCATATCTGGTTTAAAAAGGAAAAAAAAGTATTTTGGAAAACATACATTTTATTATGCAGAATCCATGAATGTGGAATCGGATTCAACGGCAATGAGCAACAACTGTGGAGATCCATTAGAAATCTACATGTCCCAATGGTGGACTTGTTTCAGACTGCAGGAGAAGTATCAATGATGAGGAACCAGCTTCAATGGTCCAACACAAGTGTGATGTCAAAAAATTAAATAAACTTTAAAAAACGAGGGACGCAGAGCAACCCACAAAGATCCAATCAAACAAAACCTTACAGCAGTTAAAAAAAAAAAAACATTACAAAAAGTCCAGAAGTCAGAGAGGGAAAAGTCTACAGACTATCCCATCCCTCAATCGCTGCTTCAGTCTTCTCTGTGGAAGTCTCCTCCGCAGATACAATAAGAACCAATGCCATCCTGAGGTGAGGTGAGACTTTCACCTTCCTCCTGCAAACAAGAATGAAGAAAACACTCAAACCCTAATCAATTTATTATTTAATAACTGTAATAAATACTACAAAACTGGTACTTTCTGTACTAGGGCTGCACAATATATCGAAAAAAAATATTGCAATAGCAGAATATCTAAAAAAAAAAAGCTTGTGTTGCAGCGTCCAAATATGGCCAACAAAATGTGACCTTAGTATATTTATGCCCGACTTCCAAAAAAACGCTATTACACTATTAGCTAGACCGATGAAAGTGGACAAACAAACATGGCTGGATTGGAGGAAAGTTTAGAAAATAACAGCAACCAGCTTGTGACCAAAAAAGTACGGCACTTCTGAAAAACTCAAACTGAGAGAAATGCAACACCTTAATCTTATGCCATTTATTGTATTTAAAAAAACAGGCAAGGCAAGAAAACATTTTGTTTAAAATAGAACAGAATGCCTTTATTGTCATTGTATCACAGTGTTACAATGAAATTTGTTAAAATTTGTTAAAAATAATGATTGTATGGTTATAAGGCCTCAATACTTTGCTTAACATTTTGTTTAAGAACTTGTTCCCCATCTTTTTTCAAATTCAATTCAATTAAAAAAAACCTTTATTCATCCCCAGGTGGAAACTGCTTTTTTTTTTTTTTTATAAAGCAGACAAGGCAAAGGAAACATTTTGTTAAAAAGATGCTCATTTTGAAACAATGTTGATGATTGTTTGTTTATACAGCATGTGAATAAAAAGTAATGTTTGAGAGCAATGCATTTTGTCTTTGCAAGTCTATTGGTGATCATAAACCAAAATATTTGCTGAGGTTTTTAGTCTAAATGTTTGTCTCCTACTAGACAGTCTTTAGCCCGAAACAAGCTAAAGTTGATTAAAAACCATATTGTCTGTTCATGGCCTGTATGAAATTTATTTACTTTTAGTAATCATTAGTTTTACTTTTTAGATAGATCTATACTCATCTACTGAATTCATCACGGTCAACTCACCTCGGAATCCTCGTCCACCACCTCCACCTCCTCTACCGCCTCGAAATCCACCTCCTCTTCCTCCCCCTCGTCCACCAAAATTACCCCCACCTCGTCCACCGAATCCCCCTCCACGACCTCCGCGGAATCCACCTGCAGACACAGTATCTGTAATCTCTCTGAGTAACTACATCAGCACTGTGGTTCTCACCTCCTCTCCCGCCTCGTCCTCCTCTTCCTCCACGAGGAGGTCCCTTCTCTCCCGGGGGTCTGGGGAGGAATCTCTGCAGCGGCAGGAGCTTCATGGGGTCAATGTAAAACTAAAGAAAAAAAACAAGAGCAGATTAGTCATTCCACAGCTCGCCATCCTATCACACTACAACTCGTCCCATTCTATTTATTTATTGCAACTCTTTGTTACAATAGTGTACATTACAGTAACCAGCTTCTTGTAAATAAAAATATTTAAAACATAACAAAAAGACAAAACACAAATTATGTGTTGTGTGCGTTACATATAATGTTACGTGTGTGTGTGTGTGTAATGCCTCACACCAAAGTCACGTGTTCACAGGTATGATCCCTAAAAACTAAAGTTAATCTAAACTCACCTTCTGTAATTTTTTGAAAGACGACGCCTTCATGTTTTCTGAAAGCTTGACTGAAAAATACTGAAGCATTTTGTTAAGGACATTCACATTTTGGTCGACTGAGGAGATAATACATTATTTCATAGCAACATTCAATTTGGAATGATCTAATATTTAGTCCAAACTATTACCAATAACCAATCTTCAGCTGGATCTGCTTTGTGATGGGTTTGATTTGACCAATCAGAGCAAGGATTGGAAACAAGAGTTTGGCTGAATCGTACAAATTCTGGATTAAGATTGTGAAGGAGGTGGAATCAAGATTTGCGATCTTTTAACAGTTAATTGCGCAGCTCTACTTCAGATCAGAACCTACTGGGCCTCAAACTGCAACAACTGAACAGCAGGTTCCAACTCTGTATTAAGCCACAACTGCCCCTGCTAGCTACACCAGCATTGATTACCAACTTTAAAACACTTCATGTTTTATGAAACCCGTCAGAAATCACACGTCTTGACGGAAAGACTAGTTTAGCCTCGGGTTCTGCCTGCCAGAATCTTCAAAAATTAGCTTTATCGGACTTGTGTGTGGTGTGAAGTTACACAAACAAAGTTTACAAAGACGAATGGAAAGACAAATGACAAAAAAGGATACGAAATCACGCAGCTGGCCAAAGATCTCGTCCACTTTTCCAATCTGTTCCTTGTTCTCCAGGTAGACGGGAGCGTTGAAGTACGGGACTTTTTTCTCCTCCGTTATACATCTGCAAACGATATCGTCTTCACAGGGATGCATGAATTCTCCTAGAGCTGACAGACGAGAATCATTACAATCCAGCGAGGTCAATAAACTGTGTGTGTGTGTGTGTGTGTGTGGATAAACACAAGCCCACCCACCGACAACATATTCTGGGGGTCCGAAATCTTGGTTTCGGTTGAATCCTCCTCTTCCTCCTCGACCACCTCCATAACCACCGCCTCGACCTCCTCCAAACCCTCCACCTCGACCCCCTCCGAACCCGCCACCTCGACCTCGGTTAAAACCTCCACCACGACCTCCGCCTCCACGACCACCACCACCTCCGCGGAATGACATGATGCGGCTCTGTAGGAAACACAATAGAAATGACGAAGATAAGTATAGCATAGCTAATGTAAATAGCACAAGCACAAATTACTTTGAATGAAAATATATTAAAATTAGCAAAACTAATGGAAAAAATAACTTTTTGGGACGTATTGGGACAAGCATTCGACTACATAAGCAAAGCGATTAGCAATACAATAAAAGAGCGCACATTAAACATAACAAAAAAAGGTCTGTGATCTTTTTACACGTGTGAAATCGGAGTTAAGAAGGGTGAAAAAATCTAAAAAATGAAAAAATTACCTCAAACTATAAGACGCTCAGAAGTTGCGATCAATGTGCTCGACGTCCACTCCGGGTACACATGTGCATGCTGCCGTAAATGAAGGCGACTCAAACTGTCGTAAACACGGAAGCCGTCCGGATGCTTGAACTGCAGGGGCGCATGCGTCACATTTTCAGTGACGATTTGTGAAACGTTCCGCAAATAATGAAAGAAAACACTAAACTAAATAATGTGACTTGTACGATTGAGACAAATAGATAGCTAGACAGACAGACAGACAATCACGTAGGCATACAACAAGATAGTCAAACAAACAACTAGATAGACAGACAGACAAATATATACCGTAGATAGAGAAATATAAGAAGACAGACAAATATATAGACAGACAACTAAATATGAAGACAATTAAAAAGACAGACAGATATAGATAAACAGGTAGACCGACAGACAATTATATAAAAAACAAACAAAAAAAAAAAATAACATTAGGCAGACAGAAAGACAGACAAATAGAAATTTACATTTGGGAATTACAGGCATTTTTTTTTTTTTTTTTTTTTTTTTCGAATTTTCAAATTTTATTTGTCACCTACAAATTATACAACGTGGTACAACATGTAGTGAAATGTGTTTTTGATCGTTCCAGCATTTAAACATAGGGATGGAAGCATTACAACAAAATGTGCAAAGGGGGAAATACGATAAAAACAAGATATAAAAATAAAATATGTTATTCCAAACGTGCAAAGGGAAATACAATAAAAAGACAAGGAATAGAAATACGACAAGATATAAACAAAATAAAACAAGATATAAACATGAAATATAAATAAAAATACGTACGAAATTTCAAAAATAAAAAAAATACAATTGAAATGTAATATGTACATTTTGTCAATCATTAATACAAAAGCAATAGAACATGGTACACAGTGTTAAAATATTAATGTATGTATCGTGCTTTTCAGCAAGACAATGTTATCAAAGAGTTGCTACTTTATCTGCTAAACAGAAGGTATTTTCACTTCCTGTCCTGAAGAAGCGTGTTTGTAACACCAGAGGTCACTGTCTACACACAATACAAGCTGAGGATCAGAATGTTTCCATCTGCATTCTGATCAGGAACGATGCTTCTCCAGGGTCCATACAGCAGAAGATCAACTCTGTATAAAAGAAGTTACTATCCTTCAAATGATCTACATTGTAATCACATTTTGTGTGTGTGTGTGTGTGTGTGTGTGCGTGTGTGTGTGTGTGTGTGTGTGTGTGTGTGCGTGCATGCATGTGTGTGTGTTTTCTTAAATACCCACAGGAACTAAGCATGCAACTCTGAGCAGTGTGTTTGGTCGAAGCGTGTGTGGAGGGAAATATAGAAAGATCAGGAAGGAGAACCAGGAAAAGAGAAAACAAACAAAATGAGGTGGAGAGAGAGAGTGAAAGATTGAGACATAGAGTAAGACAAAGAGGCAGAGAGAGAGAGAGAGAGAGAGAGAGAGAGAGAGAGAGAGAGAGAGAGAGAGAGAGAGAGAGAGAGAGAGAGAAAGAGATTCAAGGGGAGTCTAGGAGAGGAAAGCAAGGGAGAAATGTGTATAAATTGAAAGAGAGAGAATTGAGAAATAGGTAGTGACAAAGAGATGGTCAGAGGGGAGAGAGATAGTAAAGAAAATGAGAGAGTGAAAATTGAGACAAAGAGGCAGAGAGAGAGCAAGAGAGGCAAAGGGAGTCTAGGAGAGGAAGAGTGAGAGAAATATGTATGGATTGAGAGAGAGAGAGAGAGAGAGAGAGAGAGAGAGAGAAATGTGCAATAGGTACAATTTGTGGAGACAGAATGAGGTGGAGAGAAAAAGAGTAGAATTGAGCAATATGTAGAGACAGAGTTGGTGAAAGGGGAGAGAGATAGAAAAGAGAACAAGAGAGTGAAAGATTGAGAGATACGTAGAGTAAGACAAAGGGGCAGAGAGGGGGGGGGCAAATGTAGTCTAGGTGAGGAAAAGCAAGGCAGAAATGTGTTTGGATAGAGAGAGAGAGAGAGAGAGAGAGAGAGAGAGTCGTCTGAAAAAGTGCAGCACTTCATGCCTAATATAATCTTGTGTTGTATATCTTGAACCAAATATCTTTACACTTTCCCCTTAAACCTTTTAGAATACAAATGCTGCCTTTTTTCCTGCAGGTCCTTGAACCCACCAGTGACTGGAATTCTGGCATTATCTCCTCTTGGCTGAGTGAGAGACTCTACGGCATCTGAATGTCAATCCAGGTTGTTCGGCTAGTGCAGGCGTACAGTTCAGACGCCGCACCGCTTTCAAAAACACAGAGATGGACGCCACGACAGAGAGTGTGTTCAGTCTCTTACACACACACACACACACACACACACACACACACACACACACACACACACACACACACACAAAATAATCCTAAACCCACCAGTACAAAAATCCCCTTTTTTACTCTTTACCCTAATCCCATCATCACAAAAATCCCCTTTCCTACTTTCTTTACACTAACCCCACATAGACAATAATTATTTTCCTACACTCTTTTTTCATAAATCCATCACAATAATCACTGTCCTACTTTCTTTACACTAATTCCACATCACAATAATCCCCCGTCTTTATCATAACCCCAAATCCCCAACCACCGCAATATTTCCTTTCTATTATCTTTATCCTAATCCCCACTATCACAATAATACCCTTTCTACTTTTGTTACCATAACCCTAATGTAAGAGTAACACAAGAATCCCGTCCTACTCTCTTTACCCTAATCCCTACTATCACAATCACAATAATCCCCTTTATACTTATTTATCATAACCCCAACCATCACAAAAATATTTTCCTACTCTCTTTACACTCATCCCTATTATCACAATTATCACATTTTTACTTATTTACCATAACCCCAACCATCACAATAAGACATTCTTACTCTCTTTACCCTAATCCCACTATCACAATAATTCGTTTGTACTCTCTTTACCCTAATCCCACTATCACAGAAATCCCTTCTTACTCTCATTACCATAATCTCATCATCACAATAATCTATTTCTACTCTCTTTCTACCCTAATCCCAACTATTGCAATAATCATCTTCCTACTTTCTTTATCATAGCCCTAACCATCACAATAATCCCTTCCTACTCTTTTTACCCTAATCCCACCATCACAATAATCACATTTTCTTCTTTCTTTACTGTAACCCCACCTTGACAGAAACTCAGTTTCTAACTCCAACCATCACAATAACCCCTTTCCTGCTCTCTTTTGTCATTAAAAAAAAGAATGCATTTTTTTTTTTTCATTTTTAATTCAACCCACACCACTGCAGTACATTTAACGTTCAGTCGCTATGAAAAGTAATTGGTGACCTTGTGCGCGATGCATTGAATGTTATTTTATTTGAGAGCGATTTCATCCCATTATTCACTTGTCGCTCAGTCAATGATGAAAGCATTTAAAACTACAGTCTTTAAAATTGAGTTCCTTCACATTGTGTTTCATCATTCTGATTTTCTTCGTAATTCCGTGTAAGATCACGTGTAGAATGTCTCACAAACTCCTAGTGAGCTTTTCAGGACACGAGCCGCTGTGTTTAATTACACGTTTGCACACAGGTATGGTATCATGTTGTATCGATTTTATGCTCCGGTAATCCGTGATTGCCACAGTGGTCTGACAGATTATGGGGTAAAAAAAAGGAGAGGTGCATGGTAATGGGGTAAAAGTCTGTTAATTGCCCCTGACTGCTGAAAGTAAATTAATTATTGATCGCTCGCTCTACGATTTTTCTGTACTTACATAGCTTTACAAATCCTTTTATCTCTTCTAATTGTAAGTACATTTCCGCTCCGGCATAATTAAACACGGAGGGAAGCCCGCAGACCTCTGAGCTGCTCATTAGATCCAAACGTTGTTTATTCGAGGTTTTATTTGTCTGTGATACGGGTTTGTTTGAAGCTCTAGACATACACATGCTTTAGCTCCTCGCTGTCATGAATAGAATCTAATGGTCATTTTTCCCCACGAAAAAAAGCAGGAGAAACCTTGAAGAATCCGCCTTGAAGGACAACATAAATTATCATATTTCCGCCATTAAAACATGCTGGAAATGAAAGCGGCTTTGCAGTACGACTCACTTCCATTCTTTGTTCAGGACGCCGCTGAATGCAAAGCCCAGATCTCGCCCGAGCCGGGCTTGCATCATTATTTTCCCATTGATTTTCCACCGGGCCTCGTGCCGGCTGGAATGCGGTATAAATAAAGTTGCGGCGTGATATAACCGCATTTTTTATTCTGCTTCAAGAGACAGCCAATGGATTAGAGGTTTCATTAGAAGAAACACAAGTGTGTGTCCGTCGACTTGGCCGGTCTCTGATGGGGTTGAGTCAGAGCCGTCTGAGTGGGAGAGTGTTCAGGGACATCTGAAGACAGGTCATACCATTCTCCCAGCCAGATCTCCATGCATTCGGAGAATTTCACCTCTCGAGATGAGAGACGATAAGAGTTGCCATTTCCTGTAATGCTTTGACGGCTCTGGGTCCAAACTGAGTGAAGTGTTGAGACCAAGGCTGGCAAAAACAGCGGTGATAAAGGTCATATCTGTTCAGTTATTTCTTAGCCACGAGTGTGTGTCCTAAATAAAATCCAAATAAAAAAGATTTTTAGACAAATATTGGCTCTTGGTTTACAAGCAGACAGAGGTGTGCGGAAAAACACAAGGATCGTTTCTAAATGTGAGGAATTTTTTAGCCTCTTTGATGTTAATAAACCAACAGCTTTAATGTATTCTAATTTGTTTCCTTTGATATTGACCGGTTTTACACACATTTCATCTCGCTTTTCTTTCCATTTCATTCAGTGCACTGGCGATGACCAAGATTATACCCTGAAAGCCCCTATACATACAAATAGCAGTGTCATTATGGCTGAGAGGTTTTCCATGCTCGTCCTGCCCTTACTGTTCATCCACGCAATCCTTTCAACAAAATCAGAGAAGATAATGTGTATTATTAGGGTTCCCATTCTGTGGAGTAAGTGATGAGTGAGTGCATTTGTTTCCAGGCATCAGACTGGTCCGAAGGTTGTTCTCTGGTGGCAACACTGGATGAAATGCGTGAAACGAGACGGATGAGCTTTGTCACTTCCAATATGTTCCTTTTAAAACCGCCTAAAAGCGGCACGGGAGAGTGAATGATGGCGGCTGTAAACACAACATCCCGCGAAGAATCGCAAAAGTTGCCGGATCGATCGCCGGACTGATGGCGAGGTCACGCTTTCGCTCTTGAACTACAGCTCTACCTGAAATTAGAGCAGAACAAACCTCTTTGGACGGAAGCACTTAAATACCAACAAAGGACATAGCGTGATATGTTTTTAGAGGTTTAGAGTATTTGAAAACCACACTTGAGTAAAAATACAAACATCTTACGATAAAAAAAATGCTCCATTACAAGTTAAAAGTCACCAATTCCAAGGAAACTTGAGTAAAAGTTAGTAAAGTATCCAATTTTAAAAGAACTTGAGTATTTAACTCGCACAGTATTTAGGCAAAAAACTTGAAAAACAAGACACAATTTATGGGGTTTATTTCCTGATATAGAAATAAAATTGAACAATCCAGTAACAAAGGAAAACATAAACTTGTGCTGCTTTCACACGTGTCTTTTTGTGAACAGAAACCAAAATGCCAGAAAAATGCAACAATAGCCACTTTCGCACAGCAATGCAGGAAAATTACACGACTGACTTTACCAGCAAAGACTGTTCACACAAGCACTGCCATTCCCGCATTTTACCGGTAAAGTAAAGTACCGGTAAACTTTTCACACAGCGTTTTGAAAATACCGGTATTTTCAGTGATATCATCAACTGGCACCATCACACTGGAATCAGAGAAGGGCCGCCCCCACGTGAAGCTTGGGTCAAAAATACAAACGCAAAAAAAAGCAAACCCGAAGCGAAAAAAAAAAGTTTCAAGATTGCGAGCAAAAAAACCCCAAAACAAACGTAAATGTGAAGCATTTTCGTTCGTTTCTTTTTGACACTAATCTGATTCCATATGAAAGCACCCGAAAACAAGTACAAATCAGACACAGGTGAATATGATGAATAAATAACGAATTCAAATTAAAACTGACACCTGGGCAGACCAAGTAATGAAATCAAACTCAAGCACTGGCACATAAACAAGGAAGGGAAGTGAATCCTGTCGTAAGTCCAAAAAAGGCAGAAGCTCCAAACCCTGACAGTTTGTAGATCACCGGCATTTAGAAAGACAGCTAAGCACCCGGTTTGCGAGCTTTAATCTTGTGTGAATTAGGCCTGCAGCGGGGGAACACAAACCTCCTGGCGATCCTTCCTGTAGACTTTAATGCTGCCTTGGCGTGATGTCGGAATTATAGTAAATATCAGTTTGCTAGTTGAAAATTGGACCTGAATGCTCTTGCGAGTTGTATTTACCACGGGAAGACTCCAGGGTCGTTTCGATATAAACACAGGAGTCCAAAGTGCAATGAGATTTTACCAACGCAGGGATGGGAACTGATGCTGCTGTGGCAGGAATAAATACCGTACAGTGTATAACAACAGTTAGTCTGCATGTGCATATACGTACAGACTAGTCACTTTCTGGATCACTGTGTCACTTCTTTATATTTTTACAAGTGCTGTCAAACGATTAATTTTTTTAAACTAGTTAATCGCACTTCCCCAACCAAATTAATCGCGATTAATCACAAATAATAATTAATTATTATGTATTTTTAATAAGTATTTATTATTAACAATTATTAATAAAAATAGAAGTATAGAATCTTGTAATATTGAATATTGAAGTGTAAAATATAAATCAATGTAAACTCAACACAAAATAAATACTTGTTTAAATACTGTAATATACCGTTTTTGAAGAAAAAAAAAAGGTAAATTTTATTGAGGAAAAGTGAACACGGAGATATGAGTGAGCGAGTGAGTGTGATTGTCAATATGGCCACTACGGACCATATCAAAATTTGTGCTCTGCATTTAACCCATCCAGTGAAGTGCACACACACACAGCAAAGTGAACACTTGTATATTTGTGTGGCAAAAGTATGGCAGTGATAATTGGTCTAGATGAAAACGCTGATCACACATTAACTAAAAAAACAAAACGGCGATCACATGTTCATATCAAAAGAAGCAAAACACAGATCACACATTCAAGTAACAAAACAAAGCTGAACATCATTTGAGAGTCGTTTGATAGACTGTAAATAATTGCATAGCACTTTGTTCTTTCTATAAGTGCACCGTGATTTCAGCTTTGCAAAATACTGTACACATAATACTGAATAATACTGAAAATACCGGGGAAAAACCAGAAGTGCGATTAATGGCGTTAATAAAAATTGACGCAATTAAACAATTTAAATTAAACACACAAGATAACGCGTTAACTTTGACTCTAATTTGAAACCCTAATTTTTACTCAATTGTTTATCATTTTTACTGTATTTTTAATGTATTAGTATCTTCATATTCATAGTTTGTTTTGTGTTTTATTCATATTTTATCCTATTTTTACAGCATTTTATTGTATTGTCATATTTCTTCTTCTTCATTTTTTCATTTTAGTTCTTGCTTGCCTACTTATCCTGTTTTCTAGAATGCATACCCGCCCCCAAACCCCGCCTATGAGTAAATGCTGGATGATCGGAAAATAAATTTCACTTCAATGTTGCACCATGTATGATGTGAATGTGACAACTAAAATTTTAATTTGTACATGGTCATTTTTTTATTCCCTTTCCTTGCCAATCAGAGGAACTTTGAGCTTTGCCAACCAATCACAGAGCGGGACACACATTCACACGCCATCTTACACCAATGGGCAATATTTTATACATAGTCCAAGTCTCCAGAACTGGAGAGCCAGAAGAAACCCACGCAAACACATGGAGAACATCAATCACTCAGATACATTCTTGAACTTGAGTCTCCAATGGATCTGTTATTAGTTCTGATTATTTGTAAGATGTTAAGTGGCAGAATAAATATTCGCTATATTTAAATGAACTATATTTAATATTTGTAAATAAAATGTTTGTGTGTGTGTGTGTGTGTGTGTGTGTGTGTGTGTGTGACAACACGGACATTCCTACGGTTTCAAATTGTGCCTCTACCGTTTTCCACTTAATGTCAAATCAATGTTTCAATAGCCATTGTGCTTTTCTGCCAAAAATTGTCACTTTTTTTTTTAAATATCAGTTTTATCCTAAATATTCTGCTGACCACAGCAGTGCAAATTCATGTAAAGATGCAGAAGCAGCAAACACATCTACACTGCGTCCTTGTTTTTTTTTTTTTTTTTTAAACCACAGATGGGTTCCAAGCTGAAGCTGACAAATGTACAGATTTTTTTTCCAAAAGTGTGTGTTGGTGTGTGTGCGGGCGTGCGTGCGTGTGTCCAAAGTGAAAAGCTACACAGAAAGATAAATAGATAGAGAAGTAGATTGAAAGACAGACACACACAGAGAAAACAGAATTAGGCAGACAGACACAGACAGAAATTGTTACAGACAGTAATTGATATGGACCATTTAGTGATGGGTATATTGATGGACAGACATATAGAATGATTGATTGCTGGATGACAGATTAATGAATGAATTAATGATTTGATGGATAGATGGATGGCAGACAGACAGACAGACGAACAGATAAATAGATGGATGGATGGATGGATGGATAGATATGTAATTTACAACAAAACAGACTATATTGACAGATAGAAGTTATATGACAGAGGAAAAGAGAGAAAGATCGGGGGTTAAACACTGAAAGAAGATGGGAGTCATTTACGCACTGACACATCCACCCACACAGATACTGCAGCAGTTCTCCTCATCTCTCTCTCTCTCTCTATCGCTCCGTCTCTTTCTCTCTCTTCCTCTCTGTGTCTGTCTGTCTGTCTCTCTCTCTTTCATTCTCTTTCTCTGTCTCTCTCTCTCTCTCTCTTTTCATTCTCTCATTCTCTCTCTCTCTCTCTCATCAGTACAGCTCTGCTGGAGTGTCTCCTTCACTGTCTGTGCATCTCTACCTAGTATCAGTTTTGAACAGTAGCCTTTGAGGCAGACGCTTGTATTATTCGGCCCATTGTCTTCCTTTTGAAACAATAAACAGATGAAAGCAAAAGCCTTTCCTTCCGAGACAGCAGGGGAGAAGAACAGAGAGGCAGGTGACAACATGTACCGTGTAACTGTCACTATCAAGAACACAGTCTCACATCATAATAATAACGACAGCATCTGTCATGACATTATCACAGCTGCCGTTATAAGAAATATTCTTTACACGCGTGACTTAAAATTAAAGCGCGTGACATGTTTTAATGACAGCTAGACAGACTCTGTAACCCAAATGTGACTGTGAATAGGTAATTAATAATTATGTAATATTTAATATATTGTTTATAAGTTTACTTATTCATAGATGTCATGGAGTTTGTCTTAATTTGGCTATTGGGGAAAAAAACCTGGTAAACAGGATAAAAATGCAAATGGTAAAATGTACAAAGCAAAGGGTAAATACAATGCAACAATAAAATAACTAAATAAATAATACTGTGGCAATCATGGACTACACTTCCCATGATCCCGTGTTTCTGTTCACGTCTGGTGTTTCATCCTCATCTGTTATCAGTTTCACCTGTTCATCATCTGTCTGATTATTTAAGTCTTCACCCGCGCCTTCATCGTCGGCAGTCATTAACGTTGCACTTCGTCTGTACGTGAGTCTTCTGTGAGTTTAAGTCTTGTTTCGTCATTAAATGTCCGTTTGATGTCACATCGATCCCTGGCTCTTCATCTCGTCACCTTCACCCGTCCCGGATCGTAACAAATACAAATAAATTGAGGAAAATAGTCCAAACGCAGCCATATTTAGCACATTGAGACATATTTAGCATGACAATTTTTCATCGAAAAGGTTAGCTGACAGGTGTTAGATATTCTACTAATTACTGATAAGCATATGTTGCAGAGGAAGTTTAAAAAGTGAGTGAGTTTGTCAGTATGGCCACAATTTAACCATCCAGTGAAGTTGGAGATTATCTGTTGATTCGAATCTGCAAAGCTATCGGGTGTGCAATTTAAAAAAATGAGAATAAGGAAAAATTAGCAAAATATAAAGGTATGCAACTGTCACGTTTCACACTGACGGTGACGAGCGTGAGTGACGTAGACTCTTGACACAAAGGGTGACGGTGAAACAAGGGGGTTTAATGAAGACAGACACAATCCAGTTACGAGGAGACGAGAAGACGAGGCTCGGGAAGGGACTCATGAATCTGAAGAGTCTGAGATAACGTGCTGACTGGAACAGTCCTTGGAAAAGTTGTCTCTATGAAGACTACTGGATCACTCGGATGCAGGTAGGTCACGGAGGGTCTAGAAGTTCACACGAGGAAGTGATGACGACAACAGACAAAGGGAAACACACTGAGGGGGAACTAAATAGTACAGATAATCAACGTATAACTCAAAACGGGTGTGCACGACAATGGCTATAAATAGTGTTCCACATACGGAGAAAAAATATATTCGTGAATCATTGATTTAATATACTTAAATATATATTTTCAAAATACATATGTCCAAAATATGGGACATTTTAAATGTTTTTAACATATACATGCTATGTTAACATGCTCTTGTTAACACTAAAGAAGACAGAGAGATTGAACTATATGAACAATACCTATATATCCATGTATTTAAATATATTCAGCCGAATAATAGGCTAATAAAAAGTTAAGGTAATACACGCATTTATGTTAAAAAACATATTTAAATGGGCTTTTAAAAATTTTCCCAATGATTTCATATAAATGCATTTTACGCTGCCCCAAATTTTAGTTTCAGTATGTGATTTTTATGGGGTGTTGTAATGTTTTAATTCAAATTATAGTGTGATTTGACTATAAGAACATTTATTTCATGTTGTACTTAAGTAAAATACTGTCAATGTTGCAACACTGTCAATGTTGACATTGTGTACTTTACACAGTAAATATTGTAGACTGCAATTTTTTTTCTTTTTTACGTTTGGTGGTGATGGTGGGGCACTGCACGCACACACACACACACACACACACACACACACACACACACACACAAACCAGGAGCAGTGGGCAGTTATACATATTTTCAATTTTTTAAAGCGCCACCTAAGGCTGGCACTGTGAAATGCTCCGTCTCTCCGCTTTCATACCCTTTTCATTTCTAGGTCACGCACATCAAATCCGAGCCTGTAATTGTAACTGAACTTGAACTTGAACTTGGATTGCGAGGTTATTCCGGCGAATTCCAGCGTACATGTAAAATGCAGAAGGCTGTCTCTCCTACATCAGCCTGTCGGTTCATCACTGTAGGAGGCTCCTGGTGGGTTTTTCTTTTTCCTTTCCTTCCGTCGTGCCAATTACACTCCGCTTGGCTGTCTGGCTTCCTTCGGAATACTGCACTACTCTCCCACTGTAGCCCGTGTTTTATTAATTTTATCGTCTGCAATGTATTGACCCCGTTATTTGTCCAACCTAATCGTGTTTACTGTGCTTCCCAGCGGCATGTAAATAATCCCAAATCAGTTTTAATGAGTTTGAAGAGAGTTTGAACTGCCTGCGAGCATGAAGCGTGGATGATTCCAGCTTTCGGGAAAGGGAGCGGCGCTTTATATCGCGTTAGTTCCAGTGCTATGTATGTAATGTGTGTGTTTGTACGGGAAAGTTCTCTGCTTGTGGGAGATGAAAGGGTGGAAAGGAACACGAAACAGGCGCTGGGAGCCCAGGAGAAGCTCGGATAAAAGTGTTTGATGGCTAACTCATTCTCTATGATGTGATCATTAGCATTGATATTCTAATTGATTTGCTCAGCAAAAAGTGGTCGGAAAAGAAAGGGAATCTGTAATGTGCGGGGGTGTGAGCGGATGTAATTTGTGTATGTATTTGTTAATAAATGCTAATTAGCCTGTGGGTCATGACTATTTGTAGATTAGCCTGAAGAATTTCTAAAGGTTAGCTCGACTGATTCTTAGCGGCGTGATGGAATCGCATGTTGGAGAATATTTAAAGGTTAATTCCTCCGATTCACATCTGGAGACTGACATTTTCCAGCTGATATCAGACGTAAGGACTTATAAATTAAATCATCCTCTTTTCTTTCCTCCGACGTCTCACGTGTTCTATAGACGCAGTGTCACATTAACGCACATCACTTATGTGTTAATTGCAATGTGAGCAAACCTATTAAATATTAGTTTAAATGTAATTAAATAAAAAAATAGACTATTAGTATGTGTATGTGCATATATGCATGTGTGTGTCTATATACTATATTATATATACTATATAGAAAGTACAGTATATATGAAAATGACATGTTAAAATAACAACATATACATTTTGAACACAAAAATAAGCAAATAATTACATGAGAAAACAAATACAGAAATATACAGAAACAACAACATACATAAACTGTACATCATAGTGCACACATTATAGTTGTAGTTAATTAGTTATGTAGTCCGATTTACAGTGTGTGTTAATAGCAATGTGAGCAAACATAAATAATATTAGTATATAGGAAATTCATAGAAAACATGTATATTAATGTGGAACTCATTGGATGGTAATTTCTGAATATTTGTGAATTGTGAAATAGATTTAGGAAATGTGAAAGCAGAATGTATGTGTGTGTGTACACTATGTATACAGTATATATAGTGCTTTATGAAGACAATATTGATGTTGATGTTGATAATATATGAAGACAAGTGTGTACATATACATTTTTACCAAGAAAGCTCAGAACTACAAAAGAAAATGAATACAGTTCAATCTATACATACATTGTACATTGTAATACAAACATAAAAGATAGTTAATTAGTTACTTAGTCAGATTTACAGTATAAAAGGACATTGACAGGAAGATAAAAATGTATAGAAAATAAGTAATAAAAACGAAAGTGCTAAAGCGTCTGTGTGTGTGTACATTACAATCACACACGCACGCACGCACACATATATCATAATGACAGTTTGTTACTGTTCTGAAGACAAACTCAGTGAATCTTTGCATACTAAATCACGTAAGATTCATGACCGCATTAGGCCGATCACTAATGTGTGGGATGAGAAAAGGGAGCAGAAACGCACTGGCAGTTGAGATGTAATTTGAAAAACATAATGCATTTTTTAATGCCTCTTGGTTTGAGGGAGGGAAAAAAAGAGCAAAAGATGACAGCGCATCATTTCAGCCGCTAATGTGAACAAGTCACAACTCTACTGCTCCCGCCTTTTCCGTACACGCCCGACTCCCGCGAGCTAAAACAGCGGGAACGTTATCGGCGCCATCAGTACGCAACGCTCCATCTGCTAGGGTGACAAAACGTAATCTTTTACCCGGACATGTCCTCTTTTTACATTGTGTCCGGGTCGAACGGGTTTTATAAATTCGAAAAAATGTCCGGTTTTCACACTTCTTCATAGGACAATTACACGTTCGCCAACCGTGCTTTAAATTATTTGAGAATTAAATTGTTTTTAATCATTTTTTAAAACATCATCTCATGCGAATCATCTCACACGCTTTTTATGAAGAAGTCACCTTTTCTACTTTTGATTGGGTAATACACGATGTCATCGTTAGTTTGATTGGTCTTTGTAACTGTCTGTGAGGAGGGCGGGGCTTAGGAAGAGAGAGCGAAAGAGAGAGAGAGAGAGAGAGAGAGATAATTAAAATGGTTGATGCTTCTCCATGTTAACCCCGCACGTCTTAACGTTGCAGAGCTTGTTTAGGTCAGACACATAAATACTAATTCATTACCTGAAACGTTATAGTTAATATATCAATAAACAACATAATGCCCATGTAACGTAAATGAGCTAATAAATTGAAACGTTCTATATTATTAAATTATCTGTCGCATAAAAACTTTTTATATGACAACTGCCCACTAATAGTGCTCACTAATAGATATATATTACGGTTATTATTATATATATTGTTGAAGTTGGATTTTATAACAGAAGAGCTTATATTTAGAACACTATTTAATATTATTAATTAATTAATTAATCAATGTGATTATTTATTACAAAAGAGTCTATTTTTTAACTATTTACTAACACATTCTGGATCACTGAGTCACTTTTTAGACACCTTAAACTGAACACTTTAAACATTTCTGGAGTCACTTTTTGTACATTTTCGTATTTTTCTCAGTCCTTCATTTATTCAATCATATTTTTTTTATCTTGGAAATGTTGTATTTTTATTCATATCTTATCTTATCTTTATATCTTGTTTTTATCGTATTTATATTCTTTATCCTAATATTGTATTTCTCATTGCACATTTGGAATTACATGTTTATCTTTACATCTTGTTTTTATCTTATTTCTATTCTTTTATTTTTTTATTGTATTTTCCCTTTGCACATTTCGTTGTATGTTGTATGTTTAATGGCTGGAACGATGAAAAACACATTTCACTACATGTTGCACCACGTATTATTTTTTATGTGACAAATAACTTTCGAATTATTTTGTTACAGATTAATTTTTTTCTTATTACAAAAGTCAGTTTTGCACCATTGAAGCAGATGACCTCCCAGAAGCCTGTCTGAATTTGTCTCGAGGCCGCGCCGGTTCTCCTCTTTTTTTGGAAGTCACCCTACTATCTCCACACCTTCACCATCATAGGAAACCGACATTTCTGCCAAGTGACCTCTGACCATAATTTCCCTCTTTCGTTTCTGACCAAAGGCCCGACTGACGCATATTACATTTGGCCTCACGGGAACAGCCTGTGACTTTCCAGCGACACTCGCCCGAGATGGCAAGGCCTCCATTCCGCCTGTCATCGCCCTGACCCACGTGGACGTGTTAGTAAGAGGTGAGTGTTTTAGCGAGTAGGAGGATTTGAGAGAGGACTATTTTAAACAGCTCTGTAGATGCGGTGTCCGTGTGGGCAGCGGGGTCATGCGGTAAAATTCAGGTAAGACAGAACTACATTATGTGAGTGTTTTTTTTCGGGTATGAGCAGTATCAAAGAGCACCTGGAGTGTAATGGAAAGCCGTGAGAAGTGTAGTAGTAGGCTACACCGGACCAGCCCGCGGCGTTCACCTTCAGACAGGGGTCGGACACGGCCTCCGTGAAACAACAGCCGGTAATAACTGTTCTCCGAGCTTGGGTTTTGGAAAACATTGACTGGAAAAAAACCTTCTCTCGTTTGGCGGCTATGTGGTGGAACAATTTACCTATTTCTGTGAGAAAGTCTGCAACCTTCTCAACATTTAAAAAAGCACTAAAAACTGAGCTCTTTCACCAGCATCTTAACACTGATTAAAAAAAAACAAAACGCGCTGGATCGCTTTACTTCCCGGGTCACGGTTTGTTTATGTTGTTTATGTCTAGTCAGCTGTCTCTCGTCATTCCCTCATGTATCTCGATCGTGTTAATTGTCTCCTTAATCGTTCCAGGTGTTGCTTATTGTCACGCCATTGTCTCTTGTATTTATACCCTGTTTGTTCTCCGTCTCATTGCCAGTTTGTCAGTTGTAATTCCTGTCACTCTCGCCCCAAGTCTCGTCTTGTCTAGTTCTGGGTCTAGTTCAGGGGTGCCCACACTTTTTCGGTTCGCGATCTACTTTTCAAATGACCTAGTCAAAGCGATCTCCCGGCTATATATACATATATACATACATACATTATATATATATATATATATATATATATACATACATTTAATATTTTATTACTTTAATAAATGTATTATTAAATTACTTTGTCCTCAACTGTAGATGTTTGCTGTATATTGCTATCACCTCACTTTATATATGGTTTGTTGAGTGTCATCTTCTGGTTTTAAAACGCAGTAAACACACACTTCAGAATAAAATCTTTTTCAGGAACGAAAATGTCCGAGTTGATGGCAGACTTACTTGACCGTTGTGTTTCCTCACTCATTCTCATTCTAGCCCCTGACTGGTTCTTGTTTAGGTAATAAGTGCATGTGACCACTGCTGCGCACGGAACTCCGCCCCATGCAGGCGCGCACACAGCTGACAGAGAGACGCTCGTCGGAAATTAGAGTTTGGCAGAATCGTGTAAATGCTGGATTAAGATTGCGTGTGGGGTAGAATCGCCATCCTTTAAACTCATGTTTAGCCGTTCTCTTACTCGCAAACTTGCTAGAGTTTATAAACTTTTTTTTCCCTCGACTTTTTTTCCCAATGTCATGCGATCTACTCACAATGCCTTTGATCCAGTCGATCGCGATCGATGTAATGAGCACCCCTGGTCTAGTTAATGTGTTTGGATATTCTTGTTCATCGACCCATTGCCTGCCCCGACTACAATTCTTTAAACCCTATTTAATCTTTCGATTAAACCCTATTTGGACTATTAACCCTTTTGTTTCCTTGATCTCATCCAGGCTGTGCACGTGAGTCCTCCCTTGCCTTGTCCCGAGTGACAGTGGTTCTATGACACTTTATAAAGCCTGTGTAGACATCTACTGTAGCATATTGTAAAAAATTGCTTCACTTGCACTGCCTCTTTTTGTAAGTCGCTTTGGATAAAAGCGTCTGCCAAATGACTGTAAAGTAAAGTAAAGTAAAGAAATATGCCTTGCTGGAGCAAACAGACGAATCTCTCTGTGAATGTTTCAACTTCTTCTATTGATCGCCTTGTAATGGATTTCTCGCCTTCTTCAGATTTTTAGGACGGATTGGGGCATATGTCAATTAGTCCGCGGTAAGCTGGCATGGAATTGGCGGGAGTGACAGTTCTGGAGATGATGCCCTCTTCACCTCGCCGCGGAACAGCTGGCCGTTGTCAAATAAAAGTCCTCATTAGGCTGGTGTGGGATGCAAAGTTTCTCCAGCTAGGTCAATGTGACTCATCAACGCGATGCTGCTGGAACAACTTCCCGTTTCCACACGACTCAAAGTTCAAACGAATCCCTTTTGATTTTAAGTAAACAAGCCTGAACTTTATAGTCAAGCTCGCATGACATTTTGCATTCAGAACGTCGTTCTAATGCCGTTAAGGTCTTTTGGATGCTTCGTGACACGCTCAGTAGGTTGAGCTGCCCAAAAACACACTTCTTTTTTTTCAGATTAGCAACGCATTTTGAATATACTTTGTGGTAAGAGAACGAGAAGATGTTTGCTTAAATACAGTGTATAATATTTTACATTATATTTTGCATTAATTGTTATATTTTTAATACATTTAGTATATTTACTGTAAATGTGCTTATACATTGGGTGACAGGGAGCTGGTTTGTAGTCTTGCCAAGCAGTCAAATCAAGCAGAAAGGGCAAAAACACACATTCACACACTTCAAACCTGTGAACAATTTTCTAGACACTATTTTTTAAATTATGTTTCTATACTACCAGAAGAGTTGGGAGACCTATAGGAAACTCATGCAAGCACAAAAAAAACATCAGAATCCAAACTGAAAGGCCACAGCAAGGCCTCAAATTTAGTCTCAAACCGAAACTATTTATTTTGAACAGAAATCGTCTTGCCTCATAAATTAACACTGGAATATAAAAATATATAATAAATATGAAAAATTGGAATGTGTAATTTTTTGTAAGATGTTGACTGCCACAATTTTTGACAATAGTGAGCAAGCTCATTTTAAGTTAAAATATTCTGTTTTAACACAATTTAATGAGCTATGTCTTTAAAAAACATTATAAACATGTGTGTTTATAAAACATTACAATCAAAAGCATTTTTATATTACTTTACTACAAACATTTTTCAACGTATATATTTTAACTGAACGCAAAAGCAAGTAAAAATTGTGTTACTACATGGAATTTTAAAAGTACATTATTTTCATTGGTGAATCATTGGACATTCTTTTATTATAAGACTATAATGAAATGCTGCATTTTATGTATTGTTAACAAAAATTTTCCTGTTGTCTAACACTAAACCAATCAAAACTCTCTTTGAAGTAACCAAGAGGAACCTTTTAAAAAAATAATTTAACACATATTTTAATATGACTAAACAAAAGCAAGTAAAAATTGTGTTACTACATAGTTTTACATGCAGTGTAATCATTTACTTTTAAAATTCTAAGATATCTGTTTATCATCTGAGATACTCTTATTATAAGACTATAATGAAATGCTGCATTTTACGTATGGTTAACAAAAATGTTGCTGTTGTCTAACACTAAACCAATCAAAAGTCTCTTTGGAGTAACCAAGAGAAATGGGAACTGTGGATTGGAATTGCAGCTGATTCATTACAGAATGCTTAGAGCGGAAAGGAAAAAAAAATACAGCTCCACTCATACTCTGATCAAATATACGAGTAATCAAAGAGGACAGAAGGCTTACGTTAATCTCACCACCGAATTTCCCTCATGCCTCTTCCCTATCTATCCAACACAAAGAAATCTTAGTCCCAGAGTGAATACTCTCCCAAACAACTTTTCATTTAATCATGTACAATGCCTCCCCTCTCTCTCTCTTGCCACTTTGTCTCCTTGAAGAATAGAAATGTGGCTTGGCCAGACAGGGCAGGAGCTATCCATTCCCGAAATGTAATCCCATCATCTGTGCTGGACTAGGCAAGAGGTTGCCCCATGTCGTTTCATCAAAAAGCTTCCCATGTCCGGCTCTGTAGCTTTGTGTTGAAAGTGCCCATCAAGAACAAAGCCACTGTAATAGTGTATTCAGAACGCCAGAAGGGGGGGGGGGGGGTCCAGAATGACATCTCAATGTCACTTGGCAAGACAAACTTTCAGAAAAAATGGCTTTTTACTTTCTTTTTTATTCGAGGTCTGGACCTTGCCCACATATATCACCTTTCATTTTGTCGCCCCTTGGTTCAAAGGTTCACTACCTGTATGAGAAATTGACTATGGAATGACCAATTGTTGTTGTTTCCGTTTCCACACAACCGTAAGGTAGGGGAGAAAAAAAGCATGATATGGTTTAACCCACGGAACACCTGTAGTCCCCAGAGTCCCATTACAAAACCATCACTGTACTACTGTAACATATTAGGTTTAGAGGCATGAAATAGCTTCCTGCTCAAAAGCTGAAACAATATAAGAGGTCCTACAACAGAGTCCTGTGGGGCTCCCCACCTCTTGGTAAATACTTTAAAGGGGGTTATGAACAAAATCACTCAAAAAAAAAGACACCAAACCGACCAACAGCAACCTGTACTACATTGTGGCAGACGTAGACCTTCTTGTTCTTCAGCGAAGGGTGTTTGAAGAGTCTCAGTGATCCATATTCCTTGCCTCTCTTAAACCCTGCTGCCTTAAACAGAGGGAGTCTAGTTATTCCAATACATAATATTACCCCCTACGGCGAGTAGAGCCGAGCTTCTCGCGCTACGCCTCAAAGGTGTCGTTACTATAAAACTATTTGCCAGACTCATCATACCACCATTTAGAAATCTATTTCCCAGTGCTTTTTTCCCCCCAACTGTTTGTGCCAAGCTTCATTTCAATAACATAAACTACATCGTTTAAATTATAAAGCAGTATGTAAATGTAGAGAATACTAAAACAATGGTTCTTTATGTCATAATGAAAAACGTGCACAAACATGATGATCACAATGATCAAAAACGTGATTGGCAGTTGTGGTCCAGTTGTAGGGAATTTGACTTGTGTCCAAGAAGTTGCGGGTTACACGTTTTTGTTTTTCACTTCACATTTTTCACATTTCATTCTGGCACATTCACTTACTCTGATTGGTGGGTGAGAATGTGATTGGCAGCTGCTCGTTCGTTGTTTGATCCAGGAAGTGTGGGAGGAGTTCAGCGAGCGTAAAGGGTGTGATTCATCTCTTTTTTAAAACAGATAAATACTCTGACGATGAAGGTGTTCCGATTCTCAAGTAGCTGCCAATCACATTCTCAGCAGCCAATCAGAGTAAGGGTTGGTGAAGCTTCTGTCAGAAGTCCAAATAAAATAAAAAAAAGAAACGAACAAAATAATCTGAAGCGGAAAAACTACAAATTTCAAGCGAAAACGTGAAGGTTGCAAAGGAAGAACTAAAAAATCAAACGTAAATGTGAAGCATTTTCGTTCTTTTCTTTATATTTTTGCCACTAATTAGATTCCATAGTTCTGAAATCCACATGACACTGCTCCGGGTTTGTGTGTGTAGCCTTATTGGATGGTCAAATGCAGAGCACATATTTTGATACGGTCCCTAGCAATCATATTGACAAACTCGCTTTCATTTTCACTGTCGATTGATACATGATGGTAAAAATCCTAAGTAATAAAGAATAATTACTAAAATAAGACAAAGTAATAAGACAAATGTCTGTGCATAAATTAAGCACATTTTGTAGCGAAACTGCTCAACGAGGATCTTTGGAGAAGAAACAAATGAGCAAATTAGAAATTCCATTTTATTAAAAGGATTAGATGAAGGGTCAAACAAGACAAGAGAGAAATATTCTCCCTCCATCACCAGCCAGATTCTGCCAGGCAGGATTCTACAGCACCTCTGAAGTGTCTGACGCACCATGTATGAAACAGTGTGAGAAATCAGGACATCTAAATGTGGAGGAGAACATGAAAGCACAATAAAGGGGGGAGAAATCGCTCTGCAGCACAGGAGGCACTTCTTAGATAGAGTCTCCTGGAATATAATGGCTACCTGAGAGGCATAAAAGATTGCAATTGTTTGCATTTTAACGCCTAAATCGCTTTCCATTTTTTTTTTATTTTGAGAGTAGGAGCTTGCTTGGCTTGACATCAGGTTTTGAAGAGGTAATACCTAGTGTCAAAATGAAAGTCCTTCGATGTTGTAAAAGCCGTCTTGCTTAGACAATATTTACATAACCCCCCTGCAGTTTAAAATATTGAGTGATGGTACCACCCTCCTCATTTTTCAGGGTAATTAATTTCACAATCTGGCAGACAGGCATAATAAAAGAGCAATTCTACTGACCTGTTTTATTCTGTTCCTCTCCGTGTTAGAGAGGAAGCCATGGTCTCAACAGTAAGAAAAATCTAACGCTCTTAGCAAGATTTACCCAGATTGGCTATTGTTCTGGATCATATGTCTTTAAGTAATCCTCACAGCAAATACAAAAAGGTGATCTGTGGTATAAAAATAAAAAGAAAGCTGTTCTAAGAACGCATGCTTAATGTCTGCATAGCTTTACGCCTAGAGCAAGTTCTGTATGTAGGGGAAGACAAAATCGAATTCTGTTCTTTTATCACATCAGAGACTCCTCTGTGAAGCTTTTATAAAACCAATGAAGATGTGGCTTAAATCAAGCAAACAATAAGCTGCTATAGTAAAAGAAAAGGACAGTAACGTTTACATTTATTCATTTGGCAGATGCTTTCATTCAAAGTGACTCGAGGAACAGCAGCACGGAAACAAGCCATTATGGGAGCAAACAGTACAGGCAGTTTCCTGATTGGCATCTAGATTGAAAAAAGAACACAAAGAGTTCCAGGTCTTTTTTTTATTCCACATTTCTTTGTCAGTTATGGTTTTATAACCACACAACAATTGATGACTACGATTCATTCTTGCTATGTTCTTCACATCCAGGCAGTTGACTTGAAAAAACTCAAGACTGACTGAAATAAATACTGAAACAACAATCGAAATAGAAAGGCAATGACCCTTTGAAAATGTAAAACTAGGGATGCAAAGGAACAGTCACAAAATAGTCAACTTGAAACAGTCGAGTAGCAAATTATTGTTTCAAAGTTTCTAAAACTGACAAAACCTCTATGGAATTTGAAAGCTGGTCAACAAATCAGTGTCTTAGAAATGTGTTTATCTCTAGTAAAATATAATAGTAACCTAATGTCTATATTTTTCAATGGCAGTTGGGGTCCACTTGCTATGGAATCAGTGTCATTGAGCAAGACGCACCCAAATGTCACTGCTTGTGGTGCTTTGTAATGTTAGCATGCCAGGGGAGACTGGCACCGGAGAGTCGGGGTCTCCCTAGGTTTATTTCCTCTCAGCTCGCCTAAGAGGTTTTGTTTTCCTAGCCACTGTCGCGATCTAGCTTGCTCTTTTGGTCATAGGCCATAGTCAAAACACTGATGAACAATAGACACTTTTGGACACTTTTTTATTGACTCTATATAACTTGAAGTCTTATATAAATAAACTTGAACTGCTTAAGACTGCCCACTGCTCCGGGTTTGTGTGTGTCTTTTCATTCTGTGTGAAACTTCCCTGGTCGGTTAAATGCAGAGCACAAATATCTCACAAAAAAGACAGATACATGTAGCACCATTTTGATACTGTATTATCCCTAGTGGCCATGTTGTTCACTTATGTTATGAAAGTTTACGCAATTTTTTGTGTTCGTTTGAAGTTAATCCGGCTGAACAGTTATCCTTTGAGTTTTGTTTCTTTTTATAAATCGTTCCTTCTTATCACAACCATAATCAGTTGTGTGTTTTTTCACCCCAAAAAAAGCAGTTATATATCGTGGAATTGACCAACAATTATTGACCAACCAAACAGTTATATTTTTGCGCAGGTTCTAACAAACATATATTAATATGTACACATACACATAGCCAGCCAAGAGAGAATCCGTGGAATAGTCCAACAGGTTCGTGGACAAGGGTTATGTTCCCGGAAAACAAGGAACCAAATGCTGCGATTTTCGATATCCCAAATGTCCACGGCAATCAAAACCGCATAAAAAAAGGCTCAACCTCACTGTTTTTTTTCTGCAGTCCATTAGATCGCTGGACCGCGATTGTCCTGTGACACAATCCACCGTTCTCAACATCAACTGTATGGCAACACACAATTCTCTCAACAGTGGGATCGCCCATGCAATCAACACCACAACACCCACATATATCCCCCCACTTCTGGAATCCCTGCTGATGTCACACTCCCCGACTCATCCATGCTACAACAAAAGAAACAACTCTCCATTTCACGGCAATATAAACCAAAAAGAAACCCCTTTTCAACAAACAGGCATACACACTCCACGACAAGTACATTAAACACCCGGGCAACACAGACAAGGAAAACAATTTCATCATTTCACATTGTTAACCCTTGTGTGGAAGTTCTACACAATTGCGTGCTTGAATCGCAGAACGTTAGATACCACAACCACTTTGAGCAAGACACTGATCCCGACCTGCTCAGTCTATAAGTCTCTTTTAATCTTCCACATAAACCACAACCACATCGTTTTACCTTTATGGAACTCAGCTCTGCAAAACCCAGCAGTGTAGGTTCAAGCAAGCGTTGACACCATGTTCTCCACGTGTCGTTCATTCCACCTCGCTCCTCCCATCACATAGCATCCACCGTGCCGAGTGCCCGACTCCTGCACTGTCATCATTTTCACTCTTGACATTGACATAGTCCCCCTCTAGGCGGTGAAAACAATTTCAAACTATACATCAAACTTGTGAAGCCACCCCCAACCCCCTGTCCCAGAAGTCCATGCCTCATCCTCCTACATGGGCCTTCAAGTTGCAGATAATGAGTTGGAATTGAGGCAGAACTGTGCGGTAGTTTGAATCCTCGTGCCTGCGAGCTGCAGTGTCTCTATCTGCTCCTCCTATTGCTCCAAGTTGCCTTGGCTACTGCTTTAGAATTATTGTCAGTGTGGGGAAAATTAAAAGAAAAAGGCCCTTTGTTCCAAGTCGGGCATTTCCATTGCCAGTGAGTTACAGTTAGATCAAAAGTGAGCGGCAGATGTGCTTCATCTGTAGCGAATGAGGAAGCATTTCCTCTCTCGGGCTACAGGAGACACCTAGGACGACGCGACACGGCAGTTCGTTAAAACAGCTAACTCGTGCTAGAGGGATTAAGAGTGATCAGTGAGCTTTAAACATAACAAGCTGGTTTTAATTGCCAATTTAAAGACGACCATATCTTAGCTGAAGACTTCCTCGGCTTCTCTTGTTTATTGAGATTCGTTTTATGAGCCTGTGATTGTATTACCAACAGAAATGTTACGAGGCCATTATCACTGCAACATTAATCTGCAACATGACAAACCGCTCGCTTTAAGCAAATCTCACAACCGGGTCTGAGGATCAATGCTGAATGCGATCAACTGCTGGGTTTTACTTCACTTCATCATTTATGGCAAACACACGGATCACCCCGGGAAAAATACTGGTGGCCCTTCTTATAATGGCTTCTACTTTCCTTGTATTATTCATTGGGTTCATCATAGCTGAACACTTTTTTTTTTGCCAAATGTGGGAATGCATCCACAAGAGGGAACATGACTATTTAAGTACATCTCTTCAATGAATAAAGACGAGATGTTCCCTATTAAACCCTGAGACTGAATGTCCAGCCCTTGTCCAGAAGCATTGGGAGTATTATTCCATTCGTTTATGAGCAACTACATTGATTTTGAGGAACTAGCATCAATCCCAGAATCTTGGAGAGGGAAACTTACCTCAAACAGGTCACAACACATCGCATGTAGGATGAGAAAACTCTTTGAACCACAGGAAGAACGTGCACATTATGCAGGGGAAGACTTCCTGTCTGAAAATTAGACAGGCTCTTGAACTCGGTCCTGTAAAATGTGAAGTGACAGATATATGTAGAAGGGCTTCACCGTTTGAAGGGCTTGTTCAAGTGTGTGTCTAAAATTCAATTGAGTCTTAAATTCAAGACCTTTGTCCTGGTGGGGATATGTTCTCACCATTTCTGATTCCCTTGTCCAATTTACAAAAACAAAGAATCGGAGTCTGGAATTTTGCTGACAGGTGTGAGTGAATGTGTGTCCTGCTGTGTGATTGGCTGACCACAAATCTTGAACGTGAGTCGCTGGGAGTTTTATGCTTTGCTGTTCAGATATATGGCCTAACTTATTAATGGACAGACCAGAATAAAGTCCAGGCCGAAATCTATATTCCAGACGAAATTCTAAACATTATAATACTGGAATCAACAAATGTGATTGCTCTAATAGAACAAAGCAAACGTGTCTGAGAACCAGAAACAAGACGATGTCAAATGACAGCAGCAGGCGGTCTTCCTCTCCCCCGGGCTCAGAAGATACTGGCTCCAGATGTGTTTCCATCAACTAAACCCTTTTGGGAGAGAGATGGTAAAAGAAATAAATAATCCCTTCATGCCAGGATGCGGAACACAACAGACTTCAGAATCATTGTGAAGCGATGTCCCGCAAGTCAACATGCAACAACTTAATTTTCGTATCATTTGTTATCAAACCATCATTTTAACTGGTTGATTGTGTGTCACAACCAGCTTTTTAGCCAATAGTTTGAGACTTGAACTTGTAACTCAGAACACATTCTAACCTGCTAACTAATGACTACACTACACAGAGTTTCGACTCTCAATTTCTTTAGGCTAATACTGCATTGCAATGTTAATGTGAGTTTAAAATCTCCTGCGAAGTACAGATATGTGAATGCACATATTTTCAGTGTCTTATTTAATGTTATGACAGGTTTATAAAAGTAGACTTCTCAATCCTTGCTTTCTACATGTTTGTGAGAATTGTGGAAGTTATAAATGCACATTTATGTTCTTTTAGTTGATGTTTTTTTTCATATATTTTAATGTTACTTAAGCTGTGCGATTGATTAAACTCCAAATGCTAAAAAAATAAATTAAAGATTGTTAAAATGAGAATTTATCATTTTGTGTGTGTGTGTGTGTGTGTGTGTGTGTGTGTGTGTGTGTGTGTGTGTGTGTGTGAGAGAGCATATGGCCTATTTATTGCATAAAAAACCAAGAAGTTACCAAAGAGGCAGAAGGTGTAACTGTAAGTGCCCCTTCACAGCAAAGAACAAAGTTTTATTTTTACCCAGTTTTATTTTGACCTAGAGAAATCACACTCCACAAGATAGCAAAAGCAATTTTCCACATCCATCACATGCATTGATATCTTATCTGTCTACTCTCCTTTATCTTCTGTTCAGTTACTCTGAGTAAAAAAAGCTTTGAGCTCTCATTTATGTAGTCAGATTTGTTGGTTCAATAAAACATCGGCTCTTCATTAAATGCATTTCTGTGAATATTATACAGGCTATAATATCCCAAGAATATGGAACTTATTTACAGGAAAAACAAGTGTGCGCGCATTATGGTCGGAATCATTAGATCGTATTCATATTCCTCATTAGACCAACATTATATTCTATCATTAGAGAAGATTTGATTCTTCCTAGTCCTAGTTTGTGTCTGTATTGATCTCTGCTCGTTTTAACGGCGTGTCTGACTGACTTCATTAAACATTTGTTTTTCTACACATTGTCCAGCTGATTTATTTATAACAACATGGAAGATCATTGCTGATGCTGATAAATCCCTTATGTTTAGTGACAGCGTTTAAAAGAGAGATTTAGGGGTGTGTCTTCCCATCTCTAAACAGCGCACACACACTCGCCACCACGGAATTATGTGCAATTTCCTTCGTTTTCATGTTTCATTTCATTAAACGCTGGTTTATGGAAAAAAATCCCTCATTCTCCTTCAAATTTGCCTCAATAAAGCGCCATTTTTGCGCAATGTCTCCTGGTGCGGCTCATTAAGATCAGCAGCTCACAGTCATTGAGTTCAGGTGTTGTCACTTAGGCGCAAAGTGTTTGTCACACTGACCTACTTTTTCACAGACACACTTCCTTTTCAACTGCAAATAACTTGCTCTGTTCAAAAAGCTGAAGCTTTAGATTCATACGGATTAGATAAACAAACAACACTGTCTTTAAAAAAACAAATATTCTAAGCTTTATGTAGACATATGTTTCATGTTAGTATGATGAGTATTTATTAAGTTACAGTTCATTTTCAGCTGACAAAGAGAAGGCAAAACACGCTTCACGTTTTATTTATTTTTTTATTATTATTATTTTTTCAAAAAACAACGTCCTGTTTTTATTAAGAGTGTAACCTAAAAAATATGTACTTCAAAATTTCAATTGATGTAAAACACATATGTAACACCAAAATTGACTTTTTTGTGTGTTATATCTTGATAAAATTGCGATTCAACCTTGGAGGGTTAAAAAACAGACAATAAATTGCAAATTATTTAGTATAATTTTACAGTATTTAAACGAGTGTCTCTTTAGTGCTGAGTTTACATTAATTTACATATTACACCTCAATATCCAATATTACAAGCTTCAGTCATTTAATCACGATTAATTTGGTCAAAGAAGTGCGATTAACTAGTTAAAAAAAAATAATCGTTGGACAGCCTTAGTTTTAATACGAATAGGAATCGTGACTTGGACAAGGGTTAGTTTGTTACATCACAAAAAACAAGTTTCCAGTTCCGTCTGATCCACAAATGGAAGCGTTTACGAGAAGAAAGACTTACCATGAATAATCCACTGTCAGTTTGTGCAGTGCGTCATATTTAAAGTGATGGCTCAGTTCTTTCCTCTGTGCTGCCGAATTACGTCTATTAATAAACTGCCACAGTGACACGAGATGTGTGAACACTGACACAGATTCTCAAACGCTGAAATGTTCATATCACAACAGCACAGAAAACACAAGAACCGACGAAACACATCGTGAGATCTTGGGTAAAAGTGACACTGCCAAATAAAAAAAAAACACTTTTCAGTGCTCAGCGTGAATATATTTTACTGGGAAAAGCTCTTTAATAAAGTTGTATTAGATTTGAAAGCCAATAAAACCGATGCTGCGCTGGGTGGTGGAGTTCGGGAACGCACGTGTCCTCTAACATCCGGAGCAGGCGACATTTATTTGTCTTGTTTGGAAAATTCTCAGTGAGATTGTGAGCAGAATGTGCAGCAATTACACCACAATCAATTACCACATAAACCAGTGTTGACACGCTGATGCTTTACACCAAGGCTGTGCGTTTCCATGGCGCACTGCTCTAGGTTGTAAAACACTTAATTAGAAATAAAAGTCTGCTTTTTACAAATTGTTAAGTGGTTGCACAGATCACGTTTTCTTAAAAATACATTTTTCGAATTGATTTCAGGCACAACTTTAATGGAAATGCTATTTCCAGGCAATTTAAAAATTAAAGGCAATTTATTTTGAGGAAATCTTTTATCTAGAATATAAACATCTACTCCTTATTGTTCAAACTGCTATATTTATTAGTGTAACAAGGAACCTTAGAGACTCCAACTCCCATAAGCCTCTGCAGCAGGAACATGTCACTGGATACAGGATTACGTGACCTGTGAGAAAATTATCACATGCTTCTTATTAATTATTAATTGTTTTGGTAAGAAAATTATTTTGAAGTAGTTTGACTGACCAAAGTTCATAATGCGAATTATAAAGCACAAGCAATTTTCTTTCTTTCCTACCTGCTGCTTTTAGACTCCACACTTTGAACTGGTGACTTGAACCAGTGTTATGATGTGTGCAGAGTTATTTATGGTTATGTTGATGTTTATTTATCTATTTATAGTGTGTGTGCAGCGTTATGTTTATTTATGCATGTGTGTTTACTTATTTTTAATGTGTGCTTTTTTATTTTTATAAATATATTTATAGAAGCGTGTGTGTGTGTGTGTGTGTGTGTGTGTGTGTGTGTGTGTGTGTGTGTTTATAAATATAAATATATAATGCTAAATAGAAATAATTCATAATAATAAATTAATATTATTTGTGGGACAAATAAAGGTTTTGTTTCATTCATCCATTTTATTATTACAAAAAATAGTCCAATAGTTATGAAAAATGTATGTATTATTAATTTAAAAAATTAGAAAAAAAAAAAGTATTCTCACATTGAAATTTCTGTCCGTCTGGCAACACTCCAGAAAACCCTCTACTCAAATATCCTGCATTGTTCAGTCCGTGTGGTTTTAAGTTGGGTCTCGGCTCCAGTGTTTGACTTATCTGCTGTAGGAAGGAATACGAAAGAATTTCTCTCTTTGCCTGACTTTTCTACTCGATCTGGTGTCTCCCGAGTTCTTCATCTGTATCTCGCAGACGGTGTTTTTCCATGGGCACGCTGGGACAGAGCTAAACACATCGCAGCGATAGCGCAGAATTAAAGCAGGAGTAGAACATCTCCAGAGGAGCTTGTGGGAATAATAGTCATTTTGCTCTTCGTCAGTCTCCAGACGAAGCGTTGCTCACCACACACTGATTAATTTGCGCACATAATAATTGGATACGTTCCTATTCCGTGTTCTTCCGCTCTCCAGAAACTTTGATGTGCGTTGAAGGAAACAAGCCATCTTCACAGGAAAAAAGGTTGAGTAATTTTTCCAGAGTTATTTTATTTTCCTCCAAAAAAGTTGTTTTTACTTAAAAGTTGAGTTTACTGAACAAAAATTATCAAAAAATTCAGAGTAACTGTGACTCCTCCCCCTAACCGTTCTCCTCACAATCATTTATCCAAAATCACAGGCCAACTACGCCAAATAAAGCAGCTTATGATGGTGAAGTATAGTTTAAAAGTACTGTAGTCACTTTCATGCAAGTCACATCTACAGTATTTTATGCAAGAATCATTTCCAGCGGAGTTTTCCCCTGTCATAATGCCTTCCCACAATGCATTGCTGGTGTTTTGTTGTTCGTGCATTTAAGTGTTGTTTTTGTTGTAAATACATGTTTTTAAGTAGATCTTTATGTGCTGTATTTTATGTAAAGATCATGTTTGTTCATCGTCTTTACTGTTCATTGTGAAAAGGGAAACCTACTATTTGTGAGATGTGTAGCTAACCTAATGGCATTGCTGGTGGTACTTTTATTTAGATGTGTGGAATGAGTGTGAGTTGAGTGTAATTAAAGCAGTGCTTAAAAAAGTAAAAAAGGATGCTTGTAAAAGAAAAATACAGTATGATATTATTTTGCTATAAGTGTTTCTTTCAGGATAAAGCATGAATTGAATAACTCCTGATAGAGTAAAATAGTAGATCGTAAAATATCCTGATAGAGTCAAATTGGGCCAGCTCTAAACCTGAGTAAAAGAGCAGAGAGTAAAAAATTGAGTAAAAGTAACTCTGGAAAAACAACTCTCTTTACAGAGAAATTACTCTCTTTAAAGAGTAATGTTTACTCTGTTTATAAATGGACCGAATGTTATCCCACCGAGTAAAATTTTACTCTGGGAAATTTACTGTGTTCTTCCAAGCATGTAGTTTCGAATCATTCTGAAAGTACATTTTATGAAAATATTTTATGGCGGAATTGACAGACTACTGGTCTCGGAATAGCCGTTGAAATTACACGAAACGTCACGTCACCACCGCGCAATAAAGAAACCAACCGCTCAGAACACATTCCACCGCTTTCTCAAAGTTACAAATGTCACTTTGTCCAAATGGGTAACAAGAAAATCTACACGAGAACCTATTCTCACGCAACACAAAAACCCAACGAAACAGAACGGACGGCGCCAACCAGTCAAACGCGTTCCGAGTGCGTAGCTACTGTACTTCCTCGCTAAATTGACTTTCGCCAAACGCATCCGTGACGACGTTTTGATGCATTGTGTGAATAAATATGGCGCTGGCAATATAAGTGTGTTATTCTGGAGCTGCAGTCTTTGTGGCAGTTTATTAGGTTGGTTATTGAGTCCATGTGTCACTGTCGGTGGGTGTTCTTCAGGCCGCCGTTACATCTGTCACTCGTGATTGCTGATGTAAGCGCCGCTGAAAACCGACGCCCGAATGCTCCAGCATTTGTCTTTCATTCCTGCCTGCAATGACAGAGCTTGAAAGCTTGAAAGAGCGGGCAAGATGGCGGGAACTGTGTGCTCAGCTGATGAGGCGAGGTCGAAGATCACCACCAGGCGGAAATTGTCCGCAAACATAATAAAGCGACGCATAGCAATGGCCTGTGATTGGTGGTCAGTGAATGGTCGGTTTTAGACGTCAAATACGCACAACTGGTGAGAATAATACCGCAGATCTTCCATTTGTGATTGTCTGGCAAATCCAGTCTAATACCACCACAATACCGAACTCTAGACTTTGTAGGATTTAGAGGCTGGAGTTTCTTAAATTGAAGGACTTTGCTGTACGTTGCTGACAATGAGTTTGTTGCTCACACTAACAAACACACATTTTCGTTTTCCTATTTTTAGTCGATATAAATGGTGATTTTTGGCGCCAATGTGGTTATTTATTTTTGCCTTTGCACTATGTATATTTTGTCAATTGCTTTTTTCTTGTGTTATTGTATCGTGTTATTTAAATCGTTTCTTGCCTTCTATATTTTGGACCATTTTGGATTTTCCTCACACTATTGTAGTAAAGGCTAAACTAGGCGTGTCGTCTGTCAGTCGAACCTTTGAAGAATCTTGTTACATTCATTTTTGTTTTTTCAATGTTTAGTGCAATGAAATGTGAACTGGTTATTTTCTCTAAATGTAAAGTTCAATAAACCATCATGTTTAGCGATTACTTTCTATAAATTGAGTATTTCTCAGGCATGTTATTTGTCAATGTTAACGCAAACTGAAGAAAAGATGCTTCTGATTTTGAGAGCGAAAATATTCTTGTATCGTAGTATAAACAAGAAAATATAATCAAGTCTAATTTTAAAATGGTGTCTGACAAAAAAAAAAAAAAAAACTATAGATTTTATTTTTTGGATACAAAAAAACTATAGATCCATTTTTTGGATACAAAAGGAAACTTCAAATTCCATAAAGTAAGTATTGTACCACGGTTGAACATGTTAAATCACTTTATATTCATCTTTTTAGTAACTGATTTTTATTTTGAATGCATGTTTAAATACAAATACATACTTTTACTGTATATGTTAAATACTACAATAAATACTAATATCCGAAATATTATCATACACTGACCGGTCCACGACAACAAAAAAGTTGGGGACCACTGGTTTATAGGGTTGTGCTGTTGCCCTAAAAGGATCCGATTCAAAACTCAGGTGTGAGGTCTGGTCTGGGTCTTTCTGTGTGGAGTTTGTATGTTCTACACAAGCCTGGGGGGTTTCCTCCTGGTCTCCAATTGAAAAAAGAGAGTGTGAATGTGTGTCAGTGTGTCCCACTCTGCGATTGGTTGGGTCATCCATCCATCCATCCATCCATCCACTTTTCTGCATTGCTCACCCAGGCTGTGAAAAAGAAAATCGGTTCATAAAACGTATTGAAGAAAGTACACATTAAGAACACACTGTCTTTAACACTTTTTTCAGTCCACATTTTAATTTTGCAAAGTGACAGCAGAGTAAGTCATTTCATTTAAGGTGTCTGCAAAATGAGCACATTTCAGACCTTCTGAAGACCTTCAGTCTTTTTGCTGGTCTCCCTCTGTAAATAGTTTCTCACCTTCTTCTGAAATGGCTGCTGTACACATACTTATAACCTGACCACATCGCAATTTACATATTAATTAAAAAGCATTATCATCATTTCAATTGATTCATTTACATGTGCTTTTTTATCTATAATTGCTGGTAATTGAAATTAATTTATTCCCCCGTCCCTTGAGAAACGAGTCTGATCAGCGTGTGGTTACAGATATTGTTATCAGATGTATTTGTTTTATTAATTCTTTGGCATAATTTATATTTGCACGCAGTGACAGACAAAAGCCACCTAGTGTGACCCGAGCGAAAATAAAAGAATACTAAATAATAAGAGTCTTTGTACCATAGTAACAGTGAGGCCATCCATCCATCCATCCATCTATCCATCCATCCATCCATCTATCTATCCGTCCATCCATCTATCTATCCATGCATCCATCCATCTATACATCCATCCATCCACTAACCCATCCATCTATTGATCTACTCACTCATCCATCCATCTATACATCCATCCAGCCACACCCATCCATCTATTGATCCACTCACTCATACATCCATCCATCCACTTACCCCTCCATTTATTGATCTACTCACTCATCCATCCATCCACCTATCGATCTACTCACTCATAAATTCCATCCATCCACTCACCCATCCATACTTCCATCCATCCACTCACCCATCCATCTATCGATCCACTAACTCATCTATCCATCAATCCATCCATCCACTCACCCATCTATCAATCCACTCACCCATCCATCCATCCATCCATCCATCCACTCACCCATCCATCTATCAATCCACCCATCCACCAAATAAAATTCACCTAGCCATCCATCCATCAATTCATTTTCTGAACTGATTTTCCATTTATAGGTCACAGAGAGTTGGAGGCAGAATACACATCCTTTAATGGTGGTCAACCAATCACAGAGCTAGACATACATTTACAATCTCACTTTTTCCAGACTCCAATCTCCTAAATGAATTTTATTGGACTTTGAGAAATACGTAGATCGGAGACCCGGAAGAAATCCAAGCAAACACCTGACTGTGAGGCACCAGCACGATCCACTGAGCCACCGTGCCACACTTTTTCACAGAACGTACTGGCTCTCAGCAGTCCTTAAAGAAATATTCAGAGTTTTTATCGTAGAAGAGATATCTACTTCTGGCCAGTTCTTGTTGGACCTCTGTAATAATTCACTATTGATTTTTAGCTTTATAAGCTCTCCGTTCTATTCCATGACATTTGCAGCAGAGAATGATTCTTAAAGAGGAAGCCTGAGGTGCACATTCATCAATAATCTCTTCTGGACTCTCCCTTTCTCTCCCTCTTTTTCCCTTTCTCTTATTCTCACTCACTTTCTCGCTCATTCTTATTCTCACTCACTTTCTCGCTCATTCTTAGTCTCTCTCACTGTCTCTCTCTCTCCTTCTTAATCTTACTCACACTCTCTCTCTCTCTTTCTCTCTCTCTCTCCCTATCTTGTTTTATATCTTCTCTCTCTCTCTCTCTCTCTCTCTCTCTCTCTCTCTCTCTCTCTTTCCCCATCTCTTGCTTAGTCTCTCTCTCTCTCTTTTCCCCTCTCTAGCTTAGTTTCTCTCTCCATCTCTAGCTTAGTCTCTCTCTCTCCCTCTCTAGTCTCTCTCTCTCTCTCTCTCTCTCTCTCTCTATTTATGCGGGTTCTTTTTACACCTTTGCTTTATCTATTGATACACAGACAGACAGTCGGGGAATGACAAATGTGTTAAAATGTGAACTACCATGTTCTTTTTAATAGGACATTATAATGAAAGAGAATAAAGTAGTGTGAGTCTCATCTTTTAAATAGTCGCTGTTTTATCTAAACCATTAAAACAAATGAGTGCAGAAGAGGAATGTGCCCGATAATGTGACTGACCTTTGTCTCCTTTCAATGCCATCCAAAATAAATCTAATATTCTCGCTGACAGAAGAAGGTCTTGCACTACATTCTCAATAGTAGAAGAGACATCCATGTTGAATATATATTACATTTGCATGCTATGAGTCTAGCACTATAACAGTGAACTTCTATGGAAAATCATCTTCAAATAATGTCACAGAGCAGATCTGAAGAATGGAAATTTGCATTCTGTCTGAAGAACATCATAAGGTGCTGGAGATTCTGGGTCAAGAATATACAATCATGTCTGGAATCCGCCTAGGCTCAAGTCTGCCTTTTCCACTGACAGGGTGAACATGTGCGTATGTGTGTCTCCTGCTCTGTGATTGGCTGGCCAACAATTCAGGGCGTGTGCCAGCCAACCGGCTTCAGAGTTCCTGGATATGCTCCAGCTCCTAGTGACCCAAAAATGGAGAAGTCCTTCAATGCTCTGCCTGGCCCCCTAAAATAATTTATTAAAATATTTATGCGATACAGAATGAGCAAAATGATGCTATACTTTGCCTTGACATTCTAAAGAAAGATGTTTGAATTTCACTGTGTAAACTGTGCATATTGTAGACTTTTTTGAAAGAACCAAAATCTGAAAAAAGTAAAATCAAGCTATACGTATCGGGGGAAAAAAAAAAGCTTCGTAACCACTTTCTCAAGGCATCGTTGTAGTCTCAGATGTCAACTCCTTTCTGGTTTTGCTCTTCTCCATGACCCCTGTTTTTGATTTCTCGCAATTTCAGCAGTATTGAGAAATTAAAGTATCAGAAGCGTTGTTGGGACAAGGTATCACCGTAACCTCAAATATCGACTCTCTTATGGTTCTGCTCTTTGACGTAACATTTTTGCCGCATGATTTAGTTTTTTGCCAACAAAATGTTACAGCGGGAATTAGTTTTTTTCCACATTCTGCCGGTTTGCCTTTCAGTCATTGTATATAATGCCAATGTTGGAAATCAACCCCAGCTTGTCGTGATTTCACAGATTACCAGTTCTAAACAGGCTCAATTAGATCTGTGCCATTGGCCGGCCTTTAGCAATTTAAGAGCTTGTTTCTTTCTGAAAGTCTCAGGTAAAAACACTTAAAAAGAGTTGCTATGATGAAATCACATTACTTCCCGTTTCGACCACGCATAATTACAAGTAGCAAAGGTGAAAGCCAGCAAGTAAGTAAAGCTCTGGGTTTAAACTGGACGTGTAATCATCTACCTGCTGTTTCCCATCTGGGCTCTGAGAAGAACTTTGCAGACCCCTGTTGTTTAACTAAAGGTCTTGTTTGGAATGATGCCTTGTCTACCCAGACCCCCAGAGTTGTTGTCAGGCTTATAATGCCTCCATCATTTGTTCTCGGTGTGTGCTATGTTCACCACAGGCAATTCTGTAGGTTTGCTGGAGAACAGCTAACCGAGATCTTTTGCTGTGTGGAGATCTTAGGTGAAGAAAGCCTAAAACAGTCTGGGGGAAAGAACCAGCAGAGAGACTTTGACATCCACCCTCGAGTGATGAACTGCAAAGAATCTGCTTTAGCCTTTCGTACCAGAAGCTTAACATTTGTCTCTTTTGCTCACCCCGTCTCTTTTCTTTATTTCAGTTTGTCCGTTTTTTCCCAGTTTGAGTCATCATGTGAACACGAGATAAACATAAGAGCAGTGCCATTGGGCCATTTCTGCTGAACATTTTGAGTCATCTAATAAACAAACAGGGGAAAAAAAACATTTGCATGTATTCATTTGTTCATTTTTCATTTGGATCAGAGTGTGGGTCACCACTGGGTCAAACGTGAGTAAACAGTACGTCTTCTCCAGGGAAGATGGCTCGCTGTGGTCAACACCATGGCAATTATGATCTGTTTGAGATGATTTGAAATCTATTATGATGCATTTGTTCACTGAAGCCCAACCTACGGCCCGCGGGCCATAACCGGCTCTTGAAGATACAGCCCACTTGTTTATTTTCATACTCCCGATTTATTGATTTGTATGAATTTAGAAAGACTTTATCTACATCTACAATACAAATGATCTACAAGAGGATTATGTTAAGTCATCATCATTGAACTTTCCACATTTGCTAAATAGAAGTCGTTGCTGGTTTGAATCCAGGTTTGGTGGGTTTCTTCAAACGAATGTCCTTGAGCTCCAACCTGAATGCTGCCCACTGCTCCGGGTTTGTGTGTTCACATATGGCTTCCAGTGGCCACATTGACATACTTACTGAATCACTCCATCACTCACTCAATTTTTTAATGCCACTGAAAACGACTCTCTGAAAACATCTCACCATCGCTTGGTCAGTGAAATCCTGACAAGCACAGACACATTTTGATTGTTCTCCCACTGCAGGATTTGTCCGCTGAAAACTTTATAGAAGTGTTTCTGGGTGCCAGAAACCAGCTTCTGAGTGTTTTTTTAATATTGTTTTTTTTCCCCAAATGTCAACCATGTCTGAACTCATTCTGACACAATACAAGTCATGACTCAGCACCGAGTACATTTAGTTTTGCCTGATCGTAGAAAGTCTGGGACAGATATAGTGACAAGTGCCACGGCCGGGGCAGTAAATTACCTCAACTTTCAAACACAGTCTTGTAACACAAGGCCATTTGGCCACACACACTTGCAATTTTTCAGAATCTAATACTCATGAACTTCTAGGGCCATTTTGACAATCTCACTCACTTTACTTTTTACTTTACTTTAAGACTAATGGAAGCTGGAGACCCAGAGGAAACCTATACATTTACAAGAACATTGCCTGGGCCACAAATTTGTTATAATGCTATCGTGCTGCCCAGTGATAGTGTTAATTCATTAAAATTCAACTTCAGTTTTCCAGAAGCCATGTGGAATTACGAGGGAACTGAATCATTTTAATCTGTCGAGTGGCTCGTTGCTCAATGTTAATAAATAAATGTGATACACTGCGAGACAATTTAATGAAAATATGCAGATATTGATGGGTCAAAATTGTATAACACACCTTCCAAGAAGTCGGAAAAAGGCCTCGGGCCTGAAATACAATTATTCAGATTTATTTAAGTCTAATCCAGACTGTAGTCGAGTCCGCTTCACAAAATTTGCCCAGATTTCACGGAGCCACCTCTCTCGCTTCAAGATCTGACTCTGTTAGCTGCTCCATGGTTACATGCTCCGTGCTGCCTGGTTTTTGATCCATGGGATGGTGTGGAAGGACTTATTACCATAGTTATTACCATAAAAAAACAATCTTGTTTGGAAAAAAATTATTCAGAATTTGTTCAAGTCAAAACTAATCCAAGACTAGTTGCCTCCATTTTTATCAAATAAAATAATCCAGCAGTTGAAACATTTATTCTGCAGACTAATAAAACAAAGATATGAATACTGATTTCAGCTTTCCTGTGGATATTAACATTCGTCTCATGAGCTGGTTGATTTTAGATCTAATTTACTGCTTCCAACACAGGTTGGCTGTCTCAAATACCAATGTCGGAGTTGCTGTATTGTTCATTAATAGAAAATAACAAGAAATAGACATTATGTGAAGCTTTGGATGAGCTGGACCAGAGTTTCTGTCTTACTACATTACCCACAATTCATTCGAATACAAACAAGAGACAAGCTTGGTTTTGCTTCCGCCATTGCATAAGTTACTGTCAACTCAATTATTTGTAAGAGCGAAAGTCATCCAATTTTAAAATAACGAGTGTTTTTCACAAAGAAATGTGAGAAGCAAGAAACTTTTATTTATGAGTTTATTTATCATTTATGTTTGGACACCTCTGAAGAAGACAGAAGTAACGTCGAAACATGTAAGAAGGTATGCAAGGAATTTACACGATCGTGTCTGAGATACAGAAATACATAAATAAACTATAAGATAAGAGACACTAGAATCATGTTTGAAGTGTTATTTATGAAGTTTTATTTCTTAATATAGAAATTAAATGTAACGCCTCAGTTTCAAAATGGAAAAACAAAATAGACAAAAAAAAAAGAACAAAATGTCAGTCACAGTCAAACTCAAATGTGGAAAAAAGTTTTTTTTTTTTTTTTTTTTTTTTAAAGCCACCACTTTTTCACGTTCTGTGATTTAGCTCATAAACAGCATCCAGTACCTTCAGAATCCTGTAGATGGTGATATCACGCCGTCCGCACAGAAATTAAGAAATTAACTAAATTAGGTAGACAAAGATGGCGACTTGTTGCGTACAATCACAATGTAACGAGTAGCAACAAGTGTTCATTGTAGTGGACTAAGGAGTACAGATACCTAATCACAAAAGTAGTCAAGTAGAGAGTAAAAGTCACTAATATTTTCATGCAAAGTAGCCAAAAAATACTTAATAAAGGCGTAGTAAAGTAAAAGTTCATTTACTCAAGTTCAACCACTGCCATACAGGGAATTGAACCTGCAATGCTTCGGACACACACACACACACACACACACACACACACATGTACACAGTCGAGCAACATCAAATTGTTGTTCCTCCCTTGCTTTTTACGGTTATTTCTTTTGTCCGCTGAATCTGTAATAAACATGATCACTCTCCTCTTCAAATGCTCTCTGAAGGGCTGCAAACGTACTAAGAACGGATGATGAGAGAATGATTGAGCGTGAGTAACAGTTAATGGCTCTGCTCTCCACGCAGCAGTCTTATTCCAGTCTTTATCATTGCAATAAACAGGCAGGTAAACGAGTGCATGGTTAATTTCCATCCCTTGGATATTGCAAACATGGTCATGTGATTTACCGCCATTTGTATGTTTGGGAAAATACGCATTAGAGGCACTTACTCGTTCATTAGGCAGTTAACATTTAAATTGTGTGGACTGTGTGTGGATGGAGATAATGGTGATAACACAAACAAAGCACAGAGAAAAATAAAGACACTGTCCACTCAGGCGATGGGTTGCACTATTTGCTCAAACTGAATTAGTATTAGATGGGTAATTTTTCAGAAACAACAAAAATGCAACGAATCTCTCCATTGTTCCTGTAAATATAGCGGTTAGTAGTGATTGTGGGGATCAAGCCATCAACCAATCAGAGCAAATACAGTAAATGTGAAAGCGCAATAATGATGTCATATATGAACACTCAAAAAAACAAAAAAAAAAACATTGTCCCTCAATGTCACTCACGCTTTTACAAAATACCACAGTATGTCATGTTCTCTCAACACAATAAATATGCATTTAGTTACAAGATTCCCAGCAGCCGATGGTTATCATTACTTAGGCCAGCATGATTTCCTCTTTGTTATAATTCTGAGACAAATCAAGTTATAAGATCACGTTTAGGAAAGCATAATATTTGAACACTCTTTCATAAAAGCAGCACTTGTGCCGAAATGTTGTTTAAACTTTGGTCCTCCATATCTAATGTTATTAGAGAAGGCGGAATTTGTGTCTGTTTTCATTTACAAGTGTAGCTAAGCAAGTTAGGTAATTTTGTGTATACAAAGCACACACACACACACACACACACACACACACACACACACACACACACACACACCTACCTACCTACCTACCTACCTACCTACCTACCTACCTATCTATCTATCTATCTATCTATCTATCTATCTATCTATCTATCTATCTATCTATCTATCTATCTATCTATCTATCCATGCATCCATCCATCCAACCATCCAACCGTCTATCAATATATAATCAATAATGCATATGAACAAAAAATAAATATATAAAGCATTGATAAAATACAATAATAGCAAATAATTTCATTTTATTTCAAAATATATTTATATGTGCAGTATTTGTTACTGTGTGTTACACAGCTGCCAGTTTTGAAGTATTTTGTTCTACATAGATTTAAGCATTTTATACTTTCATTTTTCAAAATTGGTCATCGTTGGGTCAATAGAGGTCATCCGTGAATGAAGAACTTAAAGGGTCAATACACAAACACATGCACACGTAGACATAATATCAATCATGTTATGTGTAAGAAAACAAACATGCTGACAATTGCAATAGACAAAATGACCAGCACAGCATTATGGGAAATATAGTCCACAGCACGGTTAACAAAATGAACCCAGTGTACAACCCTAATGACCCACATCATTTAAAGTGGGAATAAACGATATGCCTTTGTCCTCTTGATGCCGGTGATCTGCGCCCATTGTATTTCCCTGCGACCCGCTGGATCAAGGCTGTTACATAAAATCTCAAACCAGGCTCAGAATCTGTGAAAAGCTCCAAGCCTGTTGATGTCACTTCGGGCAAAATGTGATTTGTGCGTCACAATCTAACCATTGACGTCTCCGTCTGGCCCTCCAGCTGTTTTGGTCATAGAGGGGCGAATTAATTGCTTTTATTTTCATGGAGTGTTTCAAACTGTTTCTATGGCAGCTAGTGCCACTTTGTGGGATTATTTCTTGAAAAAAAAAAAAAAAAAAAAGAAAAACTAAGATGCATGTTGGCTCCCAGTCATCCGCACTGTAAGGAGGGGGACCCTGAACTCTTTTATAAAGGGTTCACATTCCATAGCCAATTTTTAGGTTCTGTAAAGTGCAAGTTTCATTAAACACGGTCCCCAGAAGTACTTATGCGGTTGAGAGGGTAATTTTGCTTCAATATACGCCACTTCTCTGTTTCTTTGTAGATGAGCAATCAGCACTTTCGCCACTTAAGCAGTAGTAAGAACAAAGCAATTTCACTTTGCATATCGAATAAAAACATTGTGTGCATTTGTGTGTGTGTTGGTATGTTGTGTATGTCATTTAGGTCAAAGTGGGTCCCAAATGCCAGGCTTTAATACCAATGGGCACTGGCAACTTAGAGGGTCAAGATGGGATTTTAGGGCTGAAGTTGTGATTACTTTTGTGTTGAGATGACAATAAGGGGTGGGTGATATTTGATGGTTGGGTGTAGAGTGAGGGGGAGTGGACACATTGTGTATTATATAAGTCATAGACGTGACCCCCACTATGAGATAAATTCAATTGTGTGAGAGAAAGAGAGAGAGAGAGCAGATTAGAGGGCTCAGATGGTGAGACCATGAGTGAACCACGTCTGGACCATTAGTGTGACAGCACCTCTCGCTTCTGTTTTGTCCACCATCTATTTCTCCTTGTCTGTTTAAAAGCCTTCTGCCAGTGTCAGGCTTGGGAAAATGGATGGCATGATTGGAGCTGCAGGCAGGGAGAGCTTCCCCAGCATTTGGGTATCACCTAAGAAGGGAAAATGGGGAAGCTGGAGTGTCCTTCAGTAACACATTTGCCCCCATGTTAAGATTCTCCTCACGCCACCAAAGCAGTGTGCTCGGCGGGATACAAATGCAACCAATGCAATCTGTCTGAGGAGAGTTACTTTCTTTTTCCCTTTATCATTATACAACCGCTTCTGTGCCTCTACTTCTCTTCCCTGTGTTTCTCCATCCCGGCCCCTGAGGAGGGAAGTAATTGAAGGTTCAGATCTCCTTGGTTCCGGCTTTCTCCAGATGCTTGCCAACACTTCTGCTGCAATGTGAATTGCTCATCTAATTCAGGAAATGTGCTTTCTTGCTTTCTACAATACGCACATTATGGATTTGCATGAATGCATATATACCCTAAAACTGCTAATCGAAGGCCACCTCTAATAGAAGGCCACCATGATGAAAGAGTTGAAAATGAGAAGGCCACCTCTAATAGAAGACCATCATGACAAAAAGGTTGAAAATTAGAAAGCCACCTCCAATAGAAGGCCACCATGGCACAAGAAGGTCACAATGATGGGTTGAAAAATAGAAGGCCATGGCTTTTTTATAAAGATTTGATGGTATTTAGGGTGATTTTGTAAAATGTATTTTATACATCATACTTTATTTAATCCAGTTAAGTTCTTACTTGATGAGTAAAAAGAACTTCAGCTCATCCCAGGCCAGGTCAGGTCATAGTGCCAGCACGGACATGTTCAGACCTCTCTTGTAAGACTTACTTTCCTGGAGCTTCCTTTGGGGATATCTAGACATTTCCAGGCCAGCCTAGTGTCTCCATCTCATACTGGGTCTTTATCCATGTCTCCTCCCAGTGGAACGTGTCTAGAAAAGCCTCTTTAGAAGGGAGTCCCCTGGCAGGCCAAAGCCTCCTCAGCTGGCCCCTTCATTAAGTGGAGGAGAAGCAGCTGATCTCCAAACTGTTTCTGAGTGAAGCTCTACAAGAAATTACCTAGTCATTCGCAGGGTGATGTCATTTCAGTTGCTTCTGAGAACTTGTGCATGGTTCCAAGCAGAGATCCAATGTGCATTTGTTTTTCGTTTTAACAGGAAGCCCTGTTTCACCACCACACAGTTTTGAAGATCATTGTAGGCAACAATCATGAAGGATGATGTCCTCTCACAACCGCTGACTAGCAGGCACAGTGAGAATTAGTGGGACGCTTTGATATTTTCTTCATTAGAGTTCTCAGACATAATCAAGGTTGGCATGTCTGTTTGACAGAATCTTCTCGACCTAAAGAAAAAGAATGCAAACAAGCTCCCATAACTTTGCTCTTCACAAACAATACACTTGCACCAAGGTATTCTGAAGAAAAGACGCTATAGGTAGGAACTGAGAGATACTTTATAAGATTATTATGAAGTGCGGTTTATAATATTTTTTTAATGTAACTCCCATGATTAACCAGGGACTGGTTTAATTGACCAGTTAATAGAGTTTAGCTCTTTGCCAACACAACATAAAGGAACGTTACTCACACTAAAAGACTTCAAACTACTAAAATAACGAGTAGAGCTTTCGCCTCACAAAAAGAAGGGCTGTTCGCGACTTGAGATGTGCGTTTGAGGTCTGGTTGAGACCTTTCTGTTGGGATGTTCTTCTGGTCTCCAGTTTCAGGAAGTGACCATAGGTGTAAATGTGTGAATCCCGCTCTGTGAAGGGTTGGCCATTAATCCAGAGTATTTACAGTAACGTTGAACCGAAAGTGAATTTTTAGTCGATACCGAAGCTGAAGCCAAAAATCATTAACACTTCCCAGCGACCAATGTCTGCAGAAAATCTTTAAACGCCAATAAATGCATAGATCTGTAAAAAGTAATTGCAAATGTAAATTAATTTGCCTTCAAGAAAATGTTGTGAATTTGCTAACCCAGAAACTAGGAATGCACAAGGTAAATACATAAATATTGCACCATGTTTTTTTTTGATTGGGTTGGTTCCCTTTGTACTTGTATTACGGCAAAAAAATAAAAAGAGTGTGAAAAAGACAGACATGATGAAAGGAATTGGACATGCCTCCGATGAACCACAACACCCTGCAGTCGGTGGAGCCGATCACAAGTGTGTAGGAGTTTCTCACGATGATGCTCCTCTACATCTCCTGCAGTGATTAGCCAGCACAAGCCTCATAAATCAAAAATCGCACTCGGACAGAACACATTCAGCGGTCGTTTGCCCACAGGACTGCCGTGGGCGGCTTGACACGGCGCTGATAGCGTAGAAGTCTGGTGGGAATTGTCAAAGTTCAGGGGCAGATTATACGGCCTAGCTGAGATCTGTGCAAGCAAGCTATAATTAATATCCCGCTAGTTAAACCTATATGACAAGTCCGGTCTCTATTCAGAAAGCTGGTTATAAATGCCTTGGCGTGACTCTTTTGGGAGCCCGAAGTAGGAAAAAAACGAAGTCTTCTCTACTCGAGCAAAAAAAAAGATGAAATTCGAAGCAGGAGGAAAGGATTTCTAGCTTCTCTAGCCAGTATTGCCCTGCCTCATCTTGTTAGCAGGCTAATGCAAGTGTCTGCTTTAATACCGCACGGCGTTTTTAGCATTTTTGTCTTCTCTCGCACTCTTCATTCTGTCCTTTTCACAGCTAATCTAAGCTGCTCTGGCAGACACGGCGACAGGCCTCAACCGCTTCCCACCCCATCTCCTGCGTACCAAACCCCGCACGTGTTCCTTTCATTATCTCACTCGCTTTTTAAGAACAGCGCCAGGAGACTTTCGGAGTGTTTTTTCCTCTTTGTTGTTTAATGTGTTTTGCCGGAGTCTTTTCTCAGAGGTGATACCGAGTTTTTCCTCGCCCCTCAAAACTTTCAGCAGAGGTGGTAAAGCTTCTTTGTTTTACGCACAGACCGAAAGCCGGGTCTTAGCGTCTTTGAAGTGCACAAAGCATCGCGGCTTATCACCATCGCAGCGCGGGGAGAAGGACTGATGTCTGGGATGAATTCAGACCTGCTGAATGAAGAACCTGCATTAGGAATTATCTGCACTTCTGGCTGGAAGTGAGACTGGACCTTGCATACAAATACACAGCAGATCTTTATTCTAAAGCCTATGGATCTATGTGCGGTAATGCGTTGTGTTATTGAACAGCTCACTCTTGTTCTCTAATCGCTAGGAGTGTTGGGAAATTGGGTGGGATTTTAGGGTGGTCATTTACTCGCTGTGAAATTACCCTTTGCCCGTTGCATTGGTAGGGAATTTTCTGGCAATATAATTGGATCAATGTAATTTATTCTGTTCATTTTGCTTACGGCCCTTATGAATTAATACAGAGCAGTGATTATTCTTCCCGTCCAATTATTCAAAAGTGTGTTGGGTAAATTAAAGCGATTTCCAACGTGTTCAATCGTTCGCTGCCTTTGTGTTTTAATTGAGATCAAACATGCAACACTGACATTTGCCCAATGTTGAAAAGCCAATTGTACTCAAGAATATCATGATTTCAATTTCAAAAACACTCCGTTGGCCAAGTTTTGTTACGTCTTGATTTGCTGCGCATGCTAACCGTTTGCAAAGTCTCTACACACACACAAACACACACACACACGTGATGGCGTCAGCAAATGCATGGAATCTGAGGCCTTGCTTCCATTGTCATACTTCTTGGAGCCGTGAACAATGCTGGACTAGGTCATAAATCATTCAGCAAAAATGACTCAATGGAAATAAAGCGGGAAAAGACGGTAAAAACTAATCGTATGATAAAAAAGAGTGATATCAGTACTATAAATATGCAAAATAACTGAGACCATTGGTGCCGTTAATTCATTTTCACAGAGGCTGCTGCTCGGATTTTAATTAAACGAAATATTATTTATGACTGTCCTGCTCCTCGTGCGGTCACGTCACATGCGTGTGTGTAGATTTTTATTCCCACACCTGGTTCAGAGTTGCATCATGGGAAACTGTTCAGCTCTTTCCAATAACGGTATTAGTGCATTCGCGAGCGGCGCTTTATCGTTAACCAAGTCAAGAGAGGAAAGGCAATAAGCTGTAAACCAGCTATAAATGCTCATTAACACCATATGGAACAAATTAGGTTGGTGTTGATTCAATTTGCCTCGTTCGGTTGCAATGAGCGTGAATCAGCCCAAAGCTGCTTGGCGCCAAAACCTCTCCGTAACGGAACTACGGAGGCTGCAAACGCGTTGATGCAAGCACGGGGCAATCCTCTGATGTTGTCCTGAAAGCTGCCTGGGCAAGAAGATCCAAATGCATGATCAGAGGCTTTCAAGCACATATCTAAGACCTTCTGGCACTTAAAGTTGCAGGTTAAAATTCTTCATTTTTTTTTTCATTTACGTCAAACATAAGTTATGATGGGGGTCACATGCACCACACTTAAGGCTGCCCACTGCTCCGGGTTAGTGTGTGTGTGACTTCCAATATGGTGCCTAGTGGCCATGTTGATAAACTTTTTAATTTGAATAATGATGGCACAAATTTATAAAATAATAATAATAATAATAAGAAGAAGAAGAGAAGAAGAAGAAGAAAGAAGAAGAAGAAGAAGAAAGAAGAAAGAAGAAGAAATGACAGAGGAGAAGAAGAAGACGACAGAGGAGAAGAAGAAGACGACAGAGGAGAAGAAGAAGACGACAGAGGAGAAGAAGAAGAAGAAGACAGAGGAGAAGAAGAAGAAGAAAAAGGAGAATAAGTAGAAGAATAAAAAGAAGAATAATAAAAAGAAGAACAAGAAGAAGAAGAAGAACAAGAAGAAATCTAAAAATGCATGTTTTGGACTGTGTGTGGAAACCGGAGACCCAGAGGAAGCCCAGACAAGTCTAGTCTCAGATTGGTTCTTTTTTTCTTCTTCTCTTTTGATCTGGTTGCATTATTGTGTTGTCCAAAGTGTTCGGTTAACTATTATTAGATTTTTGTTTTTATTTTATCTTAGACTATTGTGTAAGGTAAATTTAAAATTGAGTCCGTCTTGATTGAACACCCTGACAGAAGTCCGATATTTCTAATAGATGTGCCGCATTGTAAAATGATTTAGGATCTGACTGTTAAATTATGCACAATATATCTCCAATTCTCATTCGAGGACTTTAAACTGTCACTGTGCAGTTACTAGGGACAAGAATAGTGAAAACAAGACACAATTTATAATTGAAACACGGATACCAGCACAGAACTTGGCAAATCAATCTCAAACAAAACAAGCCCAATGGCTGACAATAAAATTTGAGATCATTACATTGAACCTTTACGAGGACAAACATACAGTAAATTGTATTGAGACCTGAATTCATAATTTGCTTTGCTAGTTGCGTTTTTCGAAGCATAATTAGTGTAAAAATAAAACGTTTAAAATGATTTAGTGTTGGAGATTGGTTACATTGTAATAACAGAGTTATTACTAAATATTTACTTATTTTAATCAACATTTTGTGTTACATTTTGGGTAACGTCTTACCAAAACATTGTGCTCATATTTTTCCATAAATAATAAAATTAAAAGCTTTCTTGTAAAGACGGCGTCTGCACAGCAGCACACATAACTTTCGTCCTATTCTCTATAAAATAGCATCGAATGGTCAACATGGTCAATCCGTTCTAGTACGTAAGGGCCTAACACAGCAGGGTGGGAAAATTCTCCGAACCATATTTGAAATTCATATTGAAGAAATTCTCTGACACATTTTAAAATATTGCAATAATACTTAATGCTTGATTTTAATGTTGATGACACAAGCACAAAAATTCAATTCTCTCTTTTCTAGTCGTTTTCCTTCTGCTTTCTTCTACCCCCCCATCTCCCCCCTTCCTCTTCAAAGCACACAGGTAAAAGCACAATCAGTACCCCGGCAACCACGGGGCATCCTTCATCCACCTCAGTGAATGCTGTCTGTGTGATGTCCAGCTTTTAGCTTTGCTGGGTTAATAGTTGGAGACCTCCACGGGCAGATGGCGGTTCCTCTTAGAACAACAGAAGCCTCCCACCTCCCCCTCGTCGCTAGATAAAACGGACACACATCATCCAACACCCTGGACTCGCTTCGCTCCTTGAGACACGGAAAGCATTCATGCAGAATACTCAAATCCAGCAGCATCAGATTTACGTGTAGAAAATCGTTCCGATTGTTTCCTTGGAAAACAGAGAGGGAAGACAACGGTGTCAGCGGATAAGTGCAGTAATGCGTGTTTACTAAGGAAAACAAATGTTCTTTTCTTCTAGAAATGGAGGGTAAAGAAAAAAAAAAATGTCAAGTGTAGCAACTAATGACGATTGAGTCTAATTATAAATGGCACATGTTTGAAGACCTGAATGAAGTTTGCAGAATTCAAAATGATTGCATTAATTAGTCTTTTTGCCAGGTGGCTTAGTTTGAGAGTCAATGAACTCGGTGTCATTTACATAACAAATAAACCACGATGCAAATCCACATAATAAAGCAATAAGCTACACAGCTGCACGCCATTACACACAACAAAACGAAGCTGGGCAAGAAGGGGATCATGGGAAATGGAGTTCGAGAAGCACAGACAAATGTGACACTGTTTTGTCCCGAATTTGAAAATTACAAATATGAATGTGCAGCAGGTTACATTCATTCATATATTGTATATAAAATGCTTGAAATAAAACCAAATAAAAAAACAAAATAGATTTTCTTCGATTAATTTGATATTACATTGCAATATCATATATAGAAAATATTATCTATAGAATTATACTTTACTATAGAGCAATATTTAAAACAAAATACAAACGAGTTTGCAAAACAATAATGCAAAAGCGTGTGTTAGCGTTCAAACAGTCAAAACGAAGGCGTATTCATTTAGCAAAGTCAGTTCTTGAAATCAATTTGCTAGAAACTAATTAAGAGGTCTAAGAACCAGCCAACCAGCATGAGTGGGCGGGCTGACTGTGACGGAACAGACCATGATGTCACTCAGAGACGCGGAAAAGAAGGAATAATGGATGTAATTGGTGAAACTGTTTTCCCTAATTAGTGAAAGATTTTCACTCTGAAAAAAATTCCCTGTTTAATTTACCTTGCCTTGTCAGCAGAGATATACAGTACTTGAGTAGATGGTTACTTTACCCAAGCATTTGTTGGCTACTTTGTACTTGTACTGAGTATCAAAAATATAACCAACTTTTACTCTCTATTTGACTACATACGTGACCGAGTTTATGTGACTGAGAAAAAAATTACTTTTTGCACATTTGAGTTTGACTGAGACTGACTTTTTTTTCTTTTTTCAACTATTTTGTTCTGCCATTTTGAAACAACAAGTTACATTTCATTAAATTTCATTTCTATATTAGATAAAAAAAAAAAGCATCTATTATTAAATAAAACTTCATAAAGAGTTTCTTGTTTTTTTCTTTTAACATTTCTCCGTGTTTTTAGAGCCTAAGAGAAAGTAAAATACTTAAGTTGTTTTAAAATTGGATACCTTTTTACTTTTCTTAATTCTTCGCGTAATGTGACAAGTAAAGCAACGTAACAGTATGGCATCCGTACTTCTACTCAAGTATGGTTTTCAAGTATGGTACTTTTTTATATCTCTTGTCAGACAGACTCAGATCAGTCACAGGCCATCTTGCAGTAGACCCTCCCCCCGATGCTGATTGGCTGGCTGCCTTTTAATTTCAAAAGAAATCTCAAAAGCAAACAACTATAATTTTGATGCCATCCAACTACAATGTTCTTTGCCATTATAAGAATCACACACACACACATAATGGTCAGTAACGAAGCCCTGCAGCATACTGTTGTCCAGAAACGCATTATATGGCCATTAGGAAGCTTCAATCTGACAGCGTTCATCATTCAGTGTCTTTCATCCCCAGTGTATGATCTTTATACACAGAAGACACAATGTTTAAGGTGTGTGTTATGGCTTATTTATCAAAAAAACATTTTACGGTGTGTGTGTGTGTGTGTGTGTGTGTGTGTCTGTCCTGCCAAAGCTATACTGCTTATCTTGTCAAAGAAGAATAAATCACACCTTTTTAAGCCTGTTTCTCTTGCTTGAGACATCTATTCAGATTCTTCTAGCTCATTTAACAGTGGCAAGTAATTCATGCCATGCTTGTATAAGCAAATCTGTGTGTGACCAAAGCAAAGCAAAGAGCATTTCATGTGCTGCTCCGAGTCTGTAATTTTCTGTTTTACTTGTCAAACAATAATGAGATTTGCCTAAATGACTTGGAGAGGCTTCAAAATATGTTTGCAACTTTTCAAAGGAGTCTGTTATATCTAAGTAAACATATTTATGTGAAAATTATAGCCGTGAAACCGCAATCATGCAAGAAAGAAAACAGGGCTTACAAAAAAACTCAAATCAGGAAAATAAAAACTCATGGGTTCAAAAACGAAAGCTTTTTTCGCACATATTTTAAGACGATTTTTTTACGGGATTTAACATCTTTAGTGCAGATTTAAATTATAATTTTTGGCTTTGTTTTTTTTTTGTAAATTATGGCTAATCTAAACAAAATACACATTTTAACTTTTCATGAAATTAGATTCTTTTTTAGAATTTCTCAAAATCATAATAGCAAAAAAATCTCCCTACTACAATTATGAACATTATTGAAATGTTTTATGCGTTATGTGTCTTAAAAACTATTCCTTATTAGATGTTTACTGTGAAATGTATCACTTTACAGTAAAAATGTACTGTAATGTTAAAGTAGAACACAAGTGTACTGTCTAATCTGGCTTTTTCCATTGAAAGCAACAACTAACTAGGTTATATAAACTACTAATTGTTCTTACATGTCGTTTTTACAAGTGTTTTTATTTTCTACTCAAGCATTTATTCATTTTATCATATCTAATACAGCAACAATACTCAATAACTCAATGATTGTTTGGGTTACGTCTCATTGTATGTGTAACTGTAGAGTAAGAAGAGATACCATAGACTATATTTAAGATAGACAAAAACTAAAACAAGAAGAAATCAGATACCACAAAAAAAAAACTTAAATCACAATAATCAAGACAACTTTTGCAAAAAGAAAAAAGGGAAAAAAACAATGATAAATAAATGGTGCCAAAACACAACAATGCAAATACAAAAGTGCAATCAACAGTGAGTAGTACAGAATGAGTAACTTCCGCAGTGTACCAGTTACAGTACACACTTTATGCTCCATATAGTCGCGGCTCCGAGCTGATAAGGTATGGCCAGCAAAATAGCCGCAAAGCTAATTAGCCAACAAAAATTGGCCTGTAGTCCATATCGCTCGGCTCCAGAGAAGCCAATCTTTTCGGCCCCCAAGGGTGCAAACTCGCTGCCTGAGCTGCCTGACATGGGTTGCCATTGATAGCTAAAAGGGTTCAAGTGATTTCCAAGCAGAAAAAAGGCAAAGAGAAATGGGAGCCAGTCTGGCGGATGTGTAAAGCGAAGCAAAGCCTTTCTTTTATCTGCGCCGATTTTGACTCTGCATTTTGCATTTACACAAAGTGCACAAAGACTTGTTTTTTTACACTTATCAAGCAGTTCACGCTGGTTGCCGAGCGGAATGACCTTGAATATTGTGTACGATACGCAAGCGTGAGGTCTCATGGCAACCACTGTTGTGAATAAAAACCACTTGGGTCAGTTGCTGAGGGACTATTTTTGTGACCATGAGTTTAAACTTTAACAAAGAGGCTTTTAAAAAGATTAGACTTTTTTTGTTAGCAAATACCCAACGTACCCACTCGTCCTTTCATTTCCTGAGCTTCTTGTCCATTTCTAGGTCACAGGGAGCTGGAGACAATCCCAGCACATTGGCATCTGTAGGCGGGAATTGCGCCATGGATTAGTGATCAACCAATCATAGAGCGGAACACAGACACACACTTTTACACTCTCAGTAAGTTCTGTTGAAGAGCTGGAGGAAATCCACGCAAGTACAAAAAAAGTGTATTACCAAAAAATGTATTTGAATAGTCCATTATTTATCATAAAGATCTTAGAAGGCCCTAATGACACACTACACAGTTTCCCTCCGTCCATTTTCTGAAATGCTTGTCCATCACTTCACTATTTATCATTCTCAATTATCTGTAAAAAGTTCAGGGTCAAAATTAAGACGTAGAGAGAGATAATGAATGCTGACCGTGTCTGTGTCATTTGTGATAACCTTCTGTCACCCTGTATGTTTACGTTGTAGATGGCAAGAGTGTAATTTCATGGAAATTTATTCAGTAATTCAAGCAAAGCATTACATTTTACCTCCTAGTGTAGCTCATCAACAGCATGGTAACTAGCTCCGTTTGATTCCTGCACAGTTTTACTAATAAATGAAAGTCACATTGGAAAAACGCAGACACAAGATAATCTTGGATTAGCTGATGTGGATGAACAACAGCAGAGTGTTGGAATTCCAGGAATGGCGAATTCCAGGCATCACAATAATTGTCTTGGCAGAAACAGACAACTTTTGAGTCTGTTTTTATCTAATCATTCTTTTTTTTTTTTTTTT
>CM051502.1:4201291-4219193 GCA_028031935.1 Paedocypris micromegethes
TTTTTTTTTTTTTTTCAGAATCTCCAGGTTAGTATGACATTGTCACTGTTGGTTTAAGACATTAGCAATGATAGTTTTTTTTGTCACCCCCATAGACGTTCGTGGACTACAAAACCCAGGATTCAGAGTTTTGTGTACAGTATTTCCTGTGTTTATAGTAGTCACATGATTCATCGTGTTCACCTGTTACTCTCGTTTGGTGAAATATGTAAGTTGCCACCTGTTTCAATGTTTTTGGTTGACATTAATGTTGCACCAGCCCGAAAATTCTTGGGAATTTTGTGATTAAATGTGTGTAATATATAGGTAGAAAATAACAAATCACACACAAAATGGCCACTGGGGATCTTGTCTAAATTGTTCTCTACATTTATCCATCCATTTAGGTTACACACACACAGCAAATTGTTTTTTGGAGCAATTTTTATGTTCAAAGGAATAAATTAATTAAAAGGAGAAAAAAAACCCCATCATCTTAGTTAGCCGTTTGTTGAAACAATTTCTCATGGCTCTTTTCTGACATTACTTTCTCTTCCAATCCTTCAAATTCCTGCACCTGTGTATATCTCTCTCATTGTCAACATCATCCACCGTTCACTTAAGGGAAGCCACTTCCATCACATCATAATGTCTTTAGTCTCATCAATCACTTTGCTGTAGGGTCTCTTTTTGCTGGTTACGTGACTTCCATCATCTCCATCATATCCTGTTCCGTTGTTCCCGTGGTCCCCACTGAGCACGTCTACAGTTTCCCTCTGGTATCTCGACTCTTCAATTCAACCATTCCATTTCCAAACTTTTTCTATTTCACTCTATGGCCTCGGATGACTTCCTCTTATTTTTGTTGTAAATATCGCACACAATCTTTTGTTTTTCCAGGCTGGTTCTGTGACACACTGTCAGTAGATAAGAATCATTTAGGTGGTAAAAAGCACAGTATCTTTATATATCCAGCAAAATGTTCTGAATAGTAATGCATTGGAACTTCTTCAATGGTCATTCGGTAATAAAAATGGCTTTGAGGAGGTTCACCGAGAGGAGCACATTGCAGCAGTAACGCTCCCAGACAGCCATGCACACATTAACCAGCCCGCCATGTATATTTTAGGAGTGCTGAGCAATACAAAGAAGAATTTAAAGTGGCAGAAGTGAACACGGTTAGTTCCAATCCACCTGGGCGCAGTTACATCAGGACAAGCATAACTCTGGTGTTAACTTTCATGTCAAGGGAGGGACTCTTTTGTGTATACACTTAGGAGACCTGGATAGCAACACAAGAGACAGGCTTCATTTCTGCTTCATTTCCTGCCATTTCCATCGAAATAAACTTTAAAGTTGGAGAGTGGGAACTGTCCTCCCTCAGCCCCACTTTCTTTGTTTCTCGACTTTCCTTTATTAAATTTTTAAACCAGCTCAAGAATGCCTCAAAAACCAGTCTAGCATGAAAGCGTAGGAAAACCCACTTGAGGACCCAAGGGGATAAATGCCTAATACTTCATTCAAAGTCCTTTTCTTTGTCGTCTTTTCAGGACAGGGTGGTTTTAAATAATCTACCACAAAGGCAGAGGGATTCATTAAAACACGTTTTTTGGTGGCATTAATACAGAAGAAACCCAAATCCATTCTTCTCTTCATCCTACTCAAGTACAGTAGAGTTTGGGCTGTCATTCATGTAATTTTTATTTATTTATTTTTTTTTTTTGAGAATTTGCCAAGAATGTTACAAAATATGTCAGAAGGGATAACCCAAATAAAGTTTACTGATAGTGACGCATAGATTTTGGATGCAATTTATCACTTGTGTAGCATCGAGAAGTCTGCCATAAAATTTGCAAGAGAAACCTTTGAATAATTCATTGTCATGCCCTGACATCTCAATCCTGCAATCTACCAGCTTGAAAACCTCCAAGAGAAGTTTTAAATGGATCATAAATAGTTCTTAATAAAATGTAAGCACGTTGAGAAGTGGCTGGCCAAAGCAGCAATACTCGTTTTTGGCTTCTAATACTTCTGGCGCTGTCCATAAGCCTAGGTCAAAGGGGGCAATGACTGGTCACTGGTCCATTCCTGAAGAGGGTCAAGACTTGGTTATGGAATTTCTATGGGGACTGTTCAAACTTTCCTCAGTCTTGGTTTCCGGTTTCCATTCGTAGCCTAACAACATGCATTCAGGAGAATTGGAGTCTGATTCTTTCAGGTCCAGATTCACTGGAATTGGCTTCAGCTACTCATTAACCCAAAAGTAAAAAGCAGTTCTGGAAAAGAATGGATTGGACATTTTATATACACAAATAGTATTGATTAGTATTGTTTTAAAATATCACGTAGCTAGTTTCTTAGCACATTGCAAAATTAGTTTTTTCTTAAGGATCTACTGCACATAAAGACACTTTATTTCAGGTCTAATTACTTCTGTGGTTCACAATTTGATTGAAAAGTACATTGATCGCATAATCAATCAGTCTCATTCCTGTTTTCCTCAGCATCAACCATCTCAGCTCGCCAGTCCACATGATTAAGGAAGTGATGTGCTCTCGCGCCGTATCGATAAGGTTCTTGAGCTTTCCCCTACCTTTGCCCACTTGTTCAATCACAGAGGTGGTCAAGTAGGAAGATAATATAGGTTATCTAAAGGCAGCAAAACGCTTGATAGATAGTTAGCCATTAATCATTTAGGGCACAGGCTCAGCCAGGGCTTGTTCCAGTCCAGAGGAAATTAAGCATTGCCTGGCTTGCTTATTCCTCATTTAGACCCTAATTGCAGTCTAATGGGTCCCCATTAGGTTAATAGAACAGAGATCCTTGAAATTCTTTCCTTTTTCTGATCAAAAAAAGCAAAGAGCCAAAGCAAAAAGCCATTTTAGAGAAGAATGGTAACAATAACAGATTATCTTTATTTATAATGTGGCCATGTAACATCAAGAGTCTCAAGCAGTTTTTTTGTAAATGTTGGTGTGTTCTAGCAGGACAAAAGGTCATTTTGAAACCAGTTGCATAGAAATCTTTCAAACCATTTAACAATCCGTTTGTTTGAATAATTGATGAAGTAGAACTGGTCGATCTGCACTTCTTCGGATTGCTGCGAGGGCTAATCCATCAGACCTCGGTGTTGGAGTTAGATGCCTCACAAGCAGTCAGTCTACCATCTACCATTTCATCACCAGTTTCCACATCACGCTGAGTGCCAATGCAAAAGAAGTTCTCTGGAAACTTTGTAGGTCCATCAGCGAGCTATTACCCCTGGATATTCCAACCAAACAAAAAATCTCAAAGCTGCTCCACGTTTAACTTGGAATAGTTTGAGAATCACTCCACTTCTTACACACTATTAAAGCTCGTTTTAAAGGCTGCTGGGCTTGACACGTCCCTTTAAATGTTTAGGTGTTTCACCTCCATTCTGAACATTGGAGCACCACAGGGTTCGGTTCTCAGTCCACTGTTGTTCCCTTTGCTGACACATGACTGTGCAGCAATTTACCATTAAAGTCTCATCATCAAGTCTGCTGACGGCACAACTGTGGTGAGTCTAATCAGTAAGAACAGTGAGTCGGCATACAAAGAAGCGATGGAACACAGTGTGACCGCTCTTCACTGCACATCGATGGATCCTAAGTGGAGATTGTTAAGAGGAACGAAATTCCTTGGTTTTAAATTAACAGAGAATGTTAGCTGCTCAGTGAACCAAGGAATCTCACCCTGGCCACCTTCAATATAGAGAATATAGATTGCATATACAACAGGAATATATAACTCAAATCAGTGTATGGCTTGAGTTGTAAAATAAAGACAAACTGTGAGAAGGAAGTTACTGTAGATGACCTGGATAGGTGCAAGCGAACAGTTGTGGTACAATGGCTTTTTCTGTTTGTTTGCATGGTATTTTCTGCACTTAAAAATGCTTATTGTTTTTGAGAACTGTAAATAAACCACCGTATTTTTTTACATCCCAGCGAGAATTGAACCCTGTTTCACCCAGTATCGAGTTTCAGAATCCTGTTATCTCTCAAACACAAACACCTCTCAAACAATCTCTTCACACACCAGCCGTTTGGGAAGAGGAACAGGAGCATTCGGGACCTTATAACCAAACTGTGTATGTTTTTTTCGTTTCCACCAAGCCAAAACTGAAGAATTGAACAGGACTACGGCACAAACAACTAGAACTGCCTTGCACAATGTCACTTCTGTGTGTTATTATATCGTTTCACGAGCATCTGGTTTCGTTTTGTGTGTGTATGAGAGAGTAAGAAAGCGAGAAATATTTTTTCAACAATTAATATTTAGGTGAAATACTCATTAATCAATTTCAGCTAGTGATTTGTCTAGCAATGCATAATTATGGCAAATATTTGCTTATGTTGTTTATTAAATGCTTATATTTTAACATGCACTTTTTTTTCGTTTTTCAAATTAATAGTTCATTAATATTATATGATGTTTGCTAAGTGACTAACTACTGCATGAGATTTATTTCCAAATCTGATATAAGGTGCGATAAGGCTTAATCATTTGTTTTGATGATATTAGTTCTGCACAGTCATCTGTTTTTTTTCGCACAACATCTGTGACTCACTTCTCGATAAAAAATAATGATAATAAAAAAAGAAAAAAGCGGCAATCAGCGGGCCCAGCATATGGCATCGTGTTCCTTGACAGATTTGCACATATTAGATATGCTTGGTTACATTAGTTTTGCGTAAGGTTTGGTAATTTGTGATATTTTAATGTGCAATTTTTTCATCATTACTGTCCATAATATTGCTTCAGAATCGAGTCTGACCATGAATAATCTAATGCACACACTTACGGTCGGTGAACTGGGTCATGTGACAAAACAAACCCAGTTCTGTCGTCGGCACCTGGCCTGGTTTGCAGTGGAGCTGGTGACCTCGTTTGATGTTAAGATGTGTGAGATCCATTTTCCTTATATAACCTCGTAAACCTACAGCCAATTCTCTGTGTTTATGAGCAGGAGTGACAGACCAATTCTGCTTGCTCGCATTAAAAACAGCGTCGTCTCGTGAAAGCAGAAATCAATAATTTCACCCGCTTTTCATTGAATATTAGTTGAGAAGAATTGAGGTCATATCCTTTCAAACGACAATGAATCGAAGGAACTCCCACTTTGAACCAAAACGCAGGAAGTCGTGCAGTATTACTGATTCTGTGACAAAAATCAAGACTGCGAGTCACCTGGTATATGGGGCAATAAAGTGTTAAATATGCAATTCCTATAATAAAAAATGTGATAAATCTTTTTCAATGTGCTCTACCTGGATGGTATTGTTACCTTGAGAGTGTGCGTGTTGACTTGAGAATGCTAACTAAAGTGTTAGTGCTAATTCATTCTGACACGCACAGCCGCACCCGCATGTTTTTATTCAGCGCCGTTGCATTAAAATGTGAATAAAAAGGGGCGGAAAGTTTCTCTATATGATTGAATACAGACTGGCTTGATAATAGAGTCTCAAAAGGGTAAAAACTCTAATTCCTGAGGCTAATAGACTGGAATTCTGGGAATGTCCACCGTTTTTTTGTTTAGCAAATCATCTAGTCAGTCTTGTTAGTTGTCGTCTTATTATTTCACTAATCGTACTGCTTTATTAGTTAAGTCCTTCGTTTTTTCTTATTCCACTTGTGTTTTGCTTTTAACTAGTTAATACCCTCACTTATCGTTTGTTTATTTCACTTTTGTCCACTAATAATTAACTAGGTAATACCCTCACTTATTGTTTGTTTATTTCACTTTTGTCCACTAATAATTATGTTTATTAATTATCTGGCTCTTTTATTGGTTCAATTATTATTTATATCATCCGTGCTACTAATAATTCACTATTAATAGTTATATAGTCAAACGAAAAGTTAATTTTTGTCAGTTAACTCCATATTTTATCTGTTATATTTACCTGTGTCCACTAATTAATTCATTAAGTAAAGTGAAGTAAAGTAAAGTGAGTGAGATCGTAAATTAATAATCACTTTTATTAAATAAATCCCTCCTATAATAGTTACATTGTCAATATTATTAATATATTTACTCCATTATTAATAATATTTACTCCACCAAATACAAAAAAAAAGTGAATAATTCAGTGTATTAATTTGATTTCTTGTATTATTATTTAATTTAATCCACATGTGTTTTTACTATTAATTTACAATGTATTAATTAATTCTATCATTTTTCAGTATTTATCCAATTGGCCTCCACTAAGAAATAATAACATTAACTTTAATGATATTAACTATTTTGTCGTGGATAGCTCATTTGTTTACTTATTTTTCACTTTTCACATTTACTTCAGGGGCACCGTATTTTTTTGTTCTGGGTTCTGGGTCCGAAACACTATTTTCTTGTTCTGTCAAATTCAGAATGGTCAAATTTTATTATTATTATTATTATTATTATTATTATTATTATTATTATTATTGCAAGAATTTGACCTACCCCAGTTTAACTCCTGTTTCGTTTTTGAGGTTTTGCCTAGATCACAATTGGCCTGTTGCCCTGTGTGGGCTTTTATTTTGTTCCTGTGATGTTGCAAAGTAAAAGACCTACATTCTCCTTTGCTGAGATTGGATCTGTCCTTCCCCCCCAAACCGACACCTTCGCAATCTCATTTTACGATTCTACATTACTGTCGTCCTGATCAGCTTGTAAACAATGTTTGAGGCATCCTTGCATCATCATCCCTTTATTTAGCGATCCCGCATCTCTTGTGATTTACTGCTCCGGCTGGGAAAAATTGGCAGATAAATCACATCGGACAAGAGAGAAGAAACACCTGCTATTCAGAAAGAGCGGTATCAATCAAAAGCGCAGACGCTGATGAGAATCTAACACAAAAGTGCGTCCGCATTGCTGTTCTCGTGATTCTAGAGTATTTACATGATCGGAATTTGCAGTCTTTCCACAGCTCTGACAAAGAAAAGCCAAGACTAGGGTGCCATGTCAAACGCCATGATTGCCTTTCTGCCAATGTCAACCTGCTCTTGTCATTTTCGAAGAGCGTCCCGTTGCAGGGCTGATTTCCTCCTTCACATCTCTATGAATACTTGAGTTGCAGGCTGAACTAATGGGATGTTTTGACCCACTTGAGAGTACAGGTGCTCAGTCGTCTATAATGCGATGCAGTGGCTAATATTCTGATCATTTTTGTCCTGGGTCAAGAAGATTGTTTCATTAATCTTCCTCAGAAAAAGAATGGCAGGATGTGTCATATAATAGCCTGCTATATACAAGATTTTTCACCTGTCAAGAAGAATGATACTGCAGAAAATAAAGTGAAATGGAGTCATGGTGCGTTTGTAACAAGGGGAATAGAAAATACAACTAATGGTGTTATAACAACGTGCTTCGTCAGCATTGAGGTTGTAGGAAGACGCATGTCATATGAAGATCAAATTGTGCTAGAGGTCATTATATATACACGTATATACATATAACATAAAACCTCTAATAGGACACCACCATGATTGAAGAAACGACATATATTCATTTCCTGCATTCCTGCATCTGTTTTTTCCCTTAAAGAGATAGTCTCGCGTCATGAAATTGGCAAACAGGAAATGCAGCTGACTCTTTACTCACACAACGATATAAACTACTTTACATAATTATTAATTTATAATTATATCCATACATCTTTTGTCTTCTTTTTAGACAAAATGCTTCAATTGCTCCTTCTTACAATGAAACAGGATCATGGAAACGTGTTAATGATTTATTTTAAAGTGTAAAAATAAATAATCGCGACACTTAAATGCAACACTTCCAAGCTTGTCATTGGCCAATTCTCATATTCCTTCTCCAGAACGTCTGGGTGGTGACGCCAGCAGCTCGCATGGCAAGTAATTTTCATTATTTTTTTATTTTTCATTATTTAGTCTTTTAAAAGTGTTTTTGTGCACTTTTTTTGCGCTATTGTTGTGTAAGCATGTTTTTTTGTTTTTGTCAGCATGATGTTTGTCAATTGTCTAAAATGTTTGATGGAAAAGAAAAGCTTATCATTAATGAACTGTCTGGACTCTTTAGTCGCCATTTGGACTATATGAATGTGTTAATGGGTTAAATAAAGCTTTATGATTATGAGTGCAAGAATTGGTGATAAATTTGAGAAAGCTAGAGAAGCTGAATTTGGAAGAAAAAAAAAAAAAAAAGAGGTTCATCATCCCCTGATTCCTAGGAGATCGTCATTGGATTTGGCTCAATACTCTTGTGAGTAAGAATAGGTGAATGGAAATTTGCTCCACTCTAAATTCAAATTCATGGTGGTGATTCAGATTTGCTCCTGAATGGTACACAGTCTTGTCCCATAAGATATTAAAATGTCTTAATGTAGTGCAAAAGTTTCTATTTTTAATGAGAAGACAAAACTCTTCCTGTTTCCGAGTAGCATTTTCTCCAAGGCCACTTAGCCAGCCACTTAACCCATGGTGACTCCGCGGGGACCACAGTCGGCAAATTGACATTTTCTTGCTTAGATTTCATAGATGAAAACCGCTGACTAAATCTACTCAAATTTGGTGACTGAACAGAAAACAGTCTATTTTACTATTTACTGAGCCACTTTTTAGTTTCTAGGTCACAAGGACCTGGAGCAAATTCAAGCAACTCTGAACCTGAAGGCGGGGCACATATCCTATAAATGTGTCCAACCAATCACAGAACAGGACACACATTCACACCATCTCACATTTATTTTCACAAATTTTCACACTCTACTTCTCCTGAACTCGTGCTTTTAGACTGTGGGAGGAAAAACCCAGAGAAAACTCAAAATGCCCACAAAGGCCAAATATGCCATCGCTTATGCTTATTCAAAAAATCTGTCTTGTCTAGTCTGGATCTGTGATTCTTACTATTTCTAGCAGTCATTTTCGGCACAGGCAAACCTAAAGAACCCAATGAGGGAAAAAAAGTGTTGAGCGGACTTTGATGCAGTTGAGAAGACGAGTTGGTCTTATGGGATGTTTGTATTTGACACATGTCACTAAAGCAAATCTAGGCACAGCGTAAATTGCCTGTCATCACTGTAGTCTGAAAATGGCATTTTATTCCTTTATAAAAATAATACCATAATTTGGCATCAGTCATCCTGACGCTTCTAAAATTGCCTCTAGTGAATGGCACATTAATGCTGCTGAGGAAACGGATTTAAATGTCAGCGACTGAGATCTTCTTTCAAGCAAAAATGATGTAAGATGACTAGAGAAAATGTCACAGTGGCTGGCTCCTAGCGGAAATGAAGGAGTTAAGCACATTCAGCGCATTTTCTGAAAGAAAAACAAGATCAGTTTGAAGACAGCATTACCATGCGGGACAAGATGATGTACAATCCCGCCATAACACGATTCTGCCTTTGATAAAATGCTTCAAATTCGTCTGTTGTCCCAGTAAAAAGCGATTCCAATGCATAATAATGAAAGGAATCTTTTAAGTTGTGGAAGACGTCTCTTTCAAGTGTAGATGCGCGGTAAATATTTGTCCGACGCGTGGGCCGATTGTCCTCAGATTGATCTGGGCTGATGTTTCCCTTTGAGTTTGATCAATCCTGAAAGCCAGAGTGGTCTTGATGCTCCACAAGCCTGTTCGCATTTGCTTCCGTCATTGGAAGAATTCACGTGTTGATCTTTAATCCGTGTGGACAGAGGTGATGATTTGCATCGGATCAGCATTTGTTGGTTAATCTCTGTGAGCCGGGGGTTTCCAGTTGACCGATCTCCGGGTGACAGGCATTTTTAAAGCATCTCTGAACATGACAATGGATTCCTGTGCTGTCCTAGACTCCACGCATCAGAGTAAATCTTCTCTTTTGACTTTTCTCGGCAGAGGTCATTGTATCAAATCATTATTTTAGACATTTACTATGAAATTCACATGCATTTTTTGACACGTTTCGCTCCAAAAAATGCCTTCTAATTCCCCCTCATTGAGTCTGGGCTTGGAAATAGTGTAGAACCTACTAGCGTGAAAAACACTGTAGCTAGATTACATACCAGAGTAAATAATGCAGTAATTTGTGTCTTGCTGAATTATAGAAGACCTCACTACAGGTAAGTATTAGTAGTCAATCCGTGGTTTTGCTTGAAGACTGCAAACTTCTAAAACTTCAAATACTGGCAAATTACTGGCTAAATATTATGACTGTTCATATAAGTCTGTTGTTTTAACCAGGCCTCTATCTGTTTATCTGTCTGTCTGTCTGTCTGTCTGTCTGTCTGTCTGTCTGTCTGTCTATCATCAGCTGATGACAAAAAAAAAATTTATGACACAAGACTAGACTGAAGATGGGTCTTTTTAACAAAACATATATTGACCTGTAATAATAACAAGTCTAATAAGTTAATAAAATCGTATAGAAAGGCTGCCTAGTCTTGTTGCTTGGAACCGAATCACACCTGCACCTCCTAAAACTGTCTAAATCTTTAATAATGGCACTTCATGTTTTCTTAATGCTTTGATTTTTCTGTGTTTCACTCCTTTCCTGAGCGCTGAGTGCCTTACGACCGCCTGAAGGAGTGTCGAGCCACCAGATGGATATGACATCTATCAGACCGCTCAGGAAGATGGAATCTCCTAGGAGCTTCGGGTTCATCTTTTCTATGATGTGGCCTGGACCTCTGTAGCCCAGATGCTGCTGTTAACGTGAAGAAATGGAGACGCCTCTTTCCCCAGTCTAGAGGGAAACATCTTCCGGAACCATTGTCAAAATGGCGGGAACAACCAACAGACTGGCACCAGTGAGTCAGGTTCTCCTCAGGGTTTTTTCCCCTCGCACTCGGTCAGAGAGTTTTTATTTGACCTGGCCACTGTCGCATTTGTGCTTGCTCACTGGTCATTGTCATTGTCATAATCATAGCCATTTTATTAACACCAACGACCAATGAATAAAATACAACAATCTTCTGTTTTTTACATTTACACACACACTTTGAGACTGATTGTGAAAAGCGCCTTACAAATGCACAAAACATACTAGGAAGTATCACACATGATAAACCAATCAGGTGACAGGTCAAGATTTAAAATTCTCCATTGGCACCACAAAACGGAGACCAGGAGCTTGACATGTGATTCCTGGCGGATTTTAGTTGAGGACTAGCAGGATCCTTGAGAATATCCAATCAGATCTCTGGGATTTCAGTGAATGTTTCATGAATCATCAAGTGTTTAGAACCATTATTGAAACCAATCAACTCTTTTGTGATCACAACTAAAAACGCAATTAGGACTGATTCATCTCTTTGCTTTCGACTGTTTATTTGCCTTTAAAACTTTACACTTAAATTGCGAAAAGTACTTAAAAGGTCCAATCGTAATGAAAGCATTGTTCGCGAAAATGCTGAAATGTTGAAGGTCACATTGCCTGGTGCAGTTTTAGGGTTTTGAAAAATTGTACACTATTTAATTTGTGTCTTTCTCTTTTTTGCGTGTCATCATAACAAGCTGCATATAATGAATTTCATAAATTATTATTTTTGTTTTGTAATACCATCTATTAATACTGTCTTTTAATATTTTCTAGAAGGAAAATTCTGACTGTTTAAATTGAGGGATTCACAGAACATTCCTTTGAGAATTAACTCGGTATTTAATACTAATGTTACATTAAATACATTTAATACTACCAAGGAGCTTTGTATAAAAAGCAGTACAACATTATAATTGTATAATTATTATAAAATTCAAGTAATTATTCTCTTCAAAATGTCCAATATTCAGCTTTTATTTTCACCCAACTTTATTTCTGGGCTTTTTTAATATTTGAGTGAATTAATGATTTTAATTTTAAATGTTTTTAATTTTCAGACGTGATTCCCGTACTAAGCATTTCAATCCAATAAAACTGTAACACAATGTAAGCAACTTTAAATTAAAGCGGCAAATAAATGCGGACACGTAAATCCATAAAGTGTGACGTGCTTAATTTTACAATTACTTAACACACTGGTAGCATTTTGAACACACAAGTGTTTTGAACTTTATATTTGTATATATATGTATTTTTTTTGTACGTATATAAAAAAAAAACGCTTGTATTAAAAATGTATTAAAGCTTGATATTGGCCATTCGAGAAACTTCAGCGCCTGAAAAAAAAAAATGGAGCGTTGATGGCTGAATAAATTGTTTAACATAAGTGTGCAGCGTACCTGCTCCCATCAACCTGACTTCTTTACCTGCCGCCATTAGTGCACAATTTCCCATAAAATCTACATTGATTGCCTCAGCTTTCGGTCAAAGCGCGTGTCGCTCAGTTCCTTCACAATCAGTGCTCGAGTCTGACCCTCGAGATCATATGCTTAGCCCTTGTCCTTTAACAGACTGCTTTTGACATTTACAGAGTGGAAATGTGATTTCAAAGGCACGTCTGAGCCTCTTGTGGTTTCGGCTACTTGCGAAGTTATTCACTGGAAAGTATTTGACTTGTATGTAGATTTCTCTAAATTTAGCCTTTCTTTCTCGAAGCTGCGCCACTGAATCTTGGCTCGAGGAATAGGCGTCCCAGTGAGCGATCAGGGCATTTTTGGCTCGCCCAAAGCAATTTAAGTTGCACCCTATACTTCGCCTATTCTGACCAAACTTTAAAAAATTGTGTTGATACAATGCCATATTGTAAAAATGCAGGTATTTTCGCAGTTTGTGATAACTTATCTGCATTTTATTAATTATTTTGATCAGAAATATAGAGTAACCTGTTGAGGATTGTCCTTGAGGATGCTTAAGGCAGCCCACTGCTCCAGGTTTGCTCCTATTATGTTCAGGTCAAATTGACTCATTTTTAAAGTTTAAAAATATTTTTAAAATACTTAAAAGTTTTTTTTTCCCCACTTTTAAGCTTCTCCTGCTTGTCTTAGTTAGTGTAATCTACATATTAAAAAAAAATGGTTCAGTTTACTTATTTGTAGCGTCTGCTACATGTTACTGTTACAAAGACAATGCTCAGATCAATTTGACCCTTCAGATAAAATGGAAGTAAAAAAGAGTCAGAAAGTTCAAATACTAATTGTTTCTTTGAAACAATGAGACATAATACACCGCTGTCTCCTACACACACACACAGCTTTGGGGAACTTTTGTTTCTGACACGTATATGCAAAATAAAAGGCCCCGGGTCAAATGTTCCTCTGAAACTAACATAACAGGAGGCTTAAAAAAAACAAGTATTTTAGCAATTTGTGATAACACCTTTGCATTTTATTTGATCAGAAAGAACCAGTAATCTGTTGTGGAGTGTCCTTGAGCAATACACAGGCCCCCACATCCTCCCAGTGCACCACGACTCAAGACTTACTGCCCACTGCTCCGGATTTTTGTGTGCACAATTTTGATACAACCCCTAGTGGCCATATTGACTCACTCACTAACCCTATCCCATTGAGAAATAATAAAGAAAAACACGTGCGAAATATCCTAAAGTCTGGTCTTCTGAACAAAACCTTGCATTTTCAAACCACAATTTACTGTAATGTAAATTGTTGAGAAAGAAATGTCCTTGACCTTCACACACGTTGACGCTATGTCGAAGCTGAACTATTTAAATGCAGTTTTTGGTCCATCTAGGGGACTCTCAGTTTTCCAATAGAGTGCTTGTATTTGGCAATTAGCCATCTCTCTCTTACTCTCCCTCTCTTTCACACACACAGACTCTTTTTCCCTCTCGCCATCGCTTTTTCTCTGTCTCACAGAGAGAGAGAGAACCATTTCTTTTCCTTTTTTTCTCTCGCACTCCCAGTATCTCTCCTTGCTATTTCTTTTTTCGCCTTTTCACAATTGTTTCCATCTTGTTCTTCATTGTTTCTCTATCAAGCTATATCGCCGTCTCTTTCTCAGTCTGTCTCTTGTTCTGTTTGTACAACCTCTTTTTCAATCTATTTCTCTCTCATTGAACGTCTTCCACTCCCTCCCTCTCTTTCCATCTCTAGTCGCTCTATCTATCTCATTTTCCCTCTCTCTCTCTAGCTTAGTCTCTCTATCTATCTCTCTTTCTCTCTCTTCTACTCTCGTTCCCTCTCTAGCTTAGTCTATCTATTTCTCTTTTCCTCTCTCTCTTCTACTCTCTCTCCCTCTCGTGCTTAGTCTCTCTCCCTCTCTCTGTTCCTCCCTCCCTCACTATCTTTTTCTCACCTCCTCACCCTCTTTTCTGCCATCCCCTGATTCTTATCAGCCTTTTCCCAGCAGTCTTTGTTAAGCACTTGATATCAGCAGGCAAATATGAAGCAATTCCTTCTGGACGGTGATTGTGATAATGTTTGCGCATCCAACTTCCCAGAAACATCTATTCAGGGGGTCAACATGTAATCGAAGACCCTTGAAACAGCAGGAAATGGGTATTGCTTTGTCTGGAGAATGAAAGGTGACTGTTCCCCTGCCGAGATTTATTATCTAAATCAAAGTGTGACTTGGGACTCGTGCCAAATGGGAAATATGGAGACGGATGCTGCATCAAATGCATCTATAAAATATGGAAAGTTACCAGCTTCTTGGGATATTATTTAAAACGTTATTTGTCATCAAAATAATACGTATAATACAGCAGGATTGACGCTGTTATCAACCTGCTTTGATGGTTTCACAATGGTCAATCAAACCCTGGACTGACACACACAACCTGCCGAAACCCCTTTGGAGAGGTGGTCTCTTCATCATCTGGTCTTCTTCATCAATCTGATCTCAAAGTGAACCAAACTTAATTATTACCGTCTTTTGAGTGAACAGGATTCCGTGGTTGGATTGGCTCTATGGGAAACTGGTGATATTTGACCCTTTTCAAGTTCAACATTGGATGTAATATTATAATTATTACAATATTGGTTCCACTTTAAAGACCTTTTATTAAATGTTGGCTCAACTTTAGCTCACACTAAAACACTTTATTAAACTAATTATGGGAAATGGCACAAATTCTACCTCAGAAAAGCACATCAGTGTGTAAAAATGGGTAGAATACATTTTTTAAAAAAAATAAATAAATGTAATAAATTAATAATGAATTAACTGAAGGCATCCAACATCATAATGGGTAACTTAGAATGGACACGCAGTCAAACTTTTAAGAATACAAAACATGAAAAAATTTAAAAAGTAGCACAATGGTCACAAAATTAAACCGACAAGTTGTGGTAGCACAAAAAACGAAAAGAAAAAAAAAAGAGATACCGTTAGTTAATTTTATTCAACAATCTCATAACAAGAATAGTCAGATTAAGATATGGTAGGGTAGATAAACACAATTTTCAATCTGACAAATACTGCAAAACAAGCTCTTTAATCGGCAAACACATGAAGGAGGAAACAATCAAGTGAAATAAACCAATAAACTAACAATCTAACTCATGATAAAGATAAAATAAGAAACACACGTGACAGGTAAGAGTGATAATTGACTTATAATAACTAGTAACTAATGATATAATATATTGCATACACTTATAATTATAATAATTGACCATTTAACACTGGCAAGCCATTACGTGCAAAACCTTCAACTCAAAACAGGGAAATAAAGAAAAACAGGACTTTTAATTTTCTACTGAATTCCAATTTCTACTGATTGTAGCAAAACGTAGAAATCCTTACTGTTAAACAATCTATGAACATTTCCAATGACAATACAGACTAAGCATTACATTTACACAGTAAGGTTGTCTAGTATTACAACCATGTTAATAAAAAGCCGACTCTTGTAATCCTTGAATGTGTTAATAGTTACGACTGTTCCAGAGTTTGTCCTTCAGCTCCTATGTAAATGTACACAAACTCATTCCATGTTATTACATGTCGCACTCATAAAACAACAAAGTCATGTCATTATAAATTGTTATGTCATCATAAATTGTTTTCACACCAGCAGGTCATCACGCGCAGATACGTCGCAAACGCACACACCATTTTTCCCGATGAAAAGCAGATCAATCTGACACAGATTTCATTTCCATTCTTCTTCTTTGCATACGATCCTTTGGTTTCCCTCATTACGCGTCATCAAGCCATTTGTGCTACACATATTTGATTATGTTAGAATTCATCTTTTGGCAAATGAATGGGAAATAATTTTTCGGTTATATTAAACTGAAATTGGAAAATGTCAGCGAGAAATTAATGGCCGGATCATCCCAAGCTTAGTGCCGACAAATGCAAATGTTGAGCGGTCCGTCAATCTTTGTTCAAATTGAACATAAAGTGGGCTCTATCTGCAGATATTGGTCAGACGTGTGTCTCACCTCTATATACATGTATGTACCAATAAAAGTGCTCTATTAGAGATGGCATTTGTGATGACGAGGGCCGTCACAGAGACTTGATGTTCTATGCCGTTCACTAATTTTCGTTACAGTCAGCATTTACTCTTTCTGGTCACTATGTTAGGTCAATTAAAAGGCAGCCATTTGGTTTAGTCATTTTATTCAATCAGTTAAATCCTGCATACTAACCACTTCCTTGTTTGTGTTTGGTCAAAGGTGTAGCCTTTCTATCAGCCATTTTAAAGGCTTGGGCTGAGTCCATTTTGGGTTGTGGCTGTTGTTGGGTTTTCATTTTCTTGTTTTATTGCAGATTTGTGTATTGTGTATTGACTTGGCTATTCTAATTTATTCCTGAGTTATTTAGATTCGGGTTATTTGCCCTTGTTTAAGATGTTTAAGATGTACTTTGTAAGATTTAGTTATATTTCGGTTCCCCCTCTGGATCAAATGGTTTCACCCAATTTGTTTAGGCGGGAAAACTGTCTTATAAAAGCCAGGCCATTTTGATTGTGAAGGATGGTTGATTTGAGTTTGACGGTTGAATCACTGATGCAAATTGTGAAAGTTGACCTTGCTCTTGCATTTAGAATAAATATTTGGGTCTGAACGTAAAGCACTTTGACGGTCTGGTTAATGGTTGCTCCTGCTTTGAGGAGATTTCTTTTTGTTTTTCTTTTTGTAAGTTCTTGTTTTCGTCCTCTGAAGTTCAGAAGTTTGGCATTTGTGTGGCTCCTACCACTTTCCTGGGAGCCAATAGCAGCCTGTCTTTGTTTTCATTGGCCCGCAGTCTCTCTCAGAAATCTACAATATCTGGCCTATCAGCACATGCATACGAAAATTGCTACTTTACAGTTCACCATTGGCACTTGTTTGAAAGTTGAATTTTTTTGTTGAAGCAGTTTTATTTTAAAAACGTAAAAATGCCAAACTGTGCCATTTGAAATACAATAATATATTTGAATATTGTTTACATTGTTTTAAATGTTTTTTTTTTTTTTGCCAATAACAAATTCCTTACCAAATCTGGCCATCTTGGTGAAACGTTTGAAAGTTATGTAGTTTCATGAATCCCTATGAATCTGATTCACAATCAATTTCTTTACATTTCCATTTGAAAGGTAATAAATGTGTGTAGTTAAAATGCAAATAGTTTTAAAATAGTGAGTATTTTCATGTAATTCCGACAACATTTGTGGTGAAAACAAATTTCAGAATAAGCATCCAGCCTACAGTTAGAGACTAATTTAAAGATTATTCTAGGTTAACCACAATGAATTTTAGGTTTGCAGAGAAAATAAAAAAATTATCCATGTCCACCTCTTTATAAATATGTACAAATCATGTTGGCTAGTAGCTCAAAATCAATGATTTCAGAGGGAAAATGCCAAAAAATGAGTGATTTAATCGGCTTTGCCCTCAAACATCCTACGTCGCTGTAGGTGGCCTGAAACACAGCTGTCTGCTTCTTGAACCAAAATCTTCATTCTGTCCACACGTATCTGAAAAAGGGAAGGAAGAAAAGACGTGGAAAGGAAAAGGTCACACAGCGTTGAAAGAAAGAAGTCGGGCACGCTCAGTCTAAACTCTGATCTAATATGCTCTTTCTTTCTGTCGAAACTTTCACCTTCAGCACACAAATCACCCCCCCCCCCC
>CM051502.1:4219208-4274597 GCA_028031935.1 Paedocypris micromegethes
CCCCCCGTCAACATGGCAACGTGATCCTCTCACTGCTTCCCACCACAATCCCACCTCTCTAACCAGACCAACTAATGTTATGCTCCGAGAATGACAGGCGCCAATGGGAAGATCTCTCTGATTGGCTCCTGCATATCTTGCTTTTCCACTCGGTTTGGTTCAGCCCTGTCATCGATGAAATGCTCCAAGGATCAGATGAGTGTTGAACTGAGCCGTGGTTTCGGATGGAGTTGACTCCCATCTAAAGCCGCACATTCAAACCCCTTCTTTGAAAAATGGACATGTGCTTAAAGGGAAAAGAAAAGCAAACTTGTGGCCTTGTAGCAAATCTGTATGTCTAAAAATTTCAAGTATGTGTTCAATATATTCAAGAAATTCATGCCATATTTTGTACTTCAAATAATTACTTTGCAATTTTTCTTTTTTGATTTTGACTTTGTGAGTTTGACTAAGTATAATACATGACAGAAATCAATCAAAACTGATAAAAAAAAAACCAATTGGAATCTTTTTTTTTCTATTTTCATGTAGAGCGGCAATTTATATTTAGCTATTTATAAAAAAAAAAAAAAACAAATCGAATAATGAACAGAACTAATAATCTATCAGAAATGATCAGCAGTTTGACAAAGTCATAAACACGATGTGAGTTGAAAACAACAATCCAAAGATAAAGCTTTTTTTTTAATGCATTTTTAAAACGCATATGACATTTCTCGAGACTCAATATATAAATGCTGAGGGGAAAAAAAACCTTTTCAATGAGCTAAAAGTAAAATGGCTGCACATACATTGTACTGTGTAATTATAGAAAAAAAATATTACACAATTACAACCACTGTGTTATATTACACTAAGCCTTTTAAAAAATGTTACTTTAATGAAGGTTTTGTTGCATTTCTTACACATTTGGTTCCATTATTACCGTGTCTTTCTATTCTATAATTTGTGGGGAAATTTCATCACACCTTCTAAAGTTCTGGGAATACTCTGATCATTTCAATTCAGAGGCTTTTAAATTGTAGTGTTTTAGCGTAGCACTTCATTAAAACGCATCAGAGTGTTTTAACGTAACATCAAATGAGTGTTTTAGCGTTCGATGTTTCAAAGGTGATGGCTTGTAGATGGCGTTGATGAAAAGTGAGTCTTTTAGCGTCAAATACATTTTTAAAAGTGAAGTTGGCGAGATACGATGGCTGGTTTTGTGATTTGACAAAGGGAAAAGATATAGCTTGGACAAAAACATGTCTTAAAATTTCTTGACATAAACTGTTTACAACTTTATGTCAAAATGGCTGAAATACTGTTGGTGTTTGGCTCATACTGAGTGCTGAAGATTAAAATCCACCACCAAATGAGAAAGAAAATGATTTTGCACTGCATGTTACCAGCGACACAGTTTTCTCTAATGGACAATGTTGAAAAATAAACAAGCATTAGGAGCCCCGGCCATGAAAAATGAACTGAAGCCGCCAAGGAAAAACAAAAATGAGCTTCTGTAACCCAGTCTTCAAAACTGAACTCATTGGTTAAGACTACCACTATATTATAATCCATAACTCCATCTATACAATTTATAAGCGGAATCCTAATTCCGTGTCATGACGAGCTACAGCCAATTGTAGCAACTCTGGGTCTGAAGGCGGGACACACACATTGGTGACCAACCAATCACAGAGCAGGAAATCAGATTTGTGTATATTTATGAAACACTCCACTTTCATGGATTACCAGAAATATCTTAAATTTGTGTTTTAAACTTTTTGATGATGCGCGCTCAGTGCAGTTAAATGCTGTGTTGGACTGCTTTTTCTTAACAGCAATTTCTAGAATGAAGGCAAAGTTGATTGAGATGGTGAGTCGGGCTTGATTACTTTTTCAGCAAATAGATGGAAAAGCAGATGAATTAATCTTCTTGGCAAACCTAGGTACCAGCCAGACAACATTAAGAACCTTCTCTGTTATTAGGTCCTTACTATATATTTTTTTAAGTTGTTGACTTTGCGTACCATTCATCGCCGCGTGAAACTTCTTAACAATGCGCACAAATTTCCCAGACTTGAATTAATTATCACGTGTGTTTCTCAGTCCACACCTCAGCGACTATAATCCTCCTTGCACAATCCGTAGCTAAAGTCATTGCAAGAGAAACAGAGAAGCAAAATTGCCTCTGGATCTAGGGAGCAACAAACATATTTCCCAGGATGTCGAAACATACTCCTGAAATGGTGTTTGCTCAACTTGGAACAACAGCGGTCTGTTACTAGAGGAATTGTTTGCTCTAATCAACTACTAGTTATTGTCCTAGTTCAATACATAGCAAGAGCATACAGTATCCAAGCTAGATGTTTTACTGAATGTAAAACTGTTTCCGGTTTGAATCTTGATGTGGTGAGGTTCACATTTGGGCAAGTTACTGACACCCACATGGATGCCATGGACCAGCTTCACTGGATGGGTTAATGCTGCACATACTTTCGACATGGTCCCTAGTGGCCATGGTGGCTCTAACTTGCCAAAATTTGATCATACTTTACTACAAACAGATACTAGTCATTACACAAATATTATGATTTGTCAGGCGCAAAATAAAAATATATACAGTATTTAATTATGTAGTATGTAACAATTTTTCTTTTCAACAAACCTAACTTGTGACTAATTTCGATATTGTTTTACTTGAATAATAGATAAGAGTCAATTCTAGAGGTCAGGACTTCATTTCCCAAGATCCTTTGCTCTCTAGTCTCCTCACATGCTCCTCACATGCGCCTGTTTCAAGCTCTCGGTTTATCCAACGGACGGCGTGTGAAGAGGAAGGATTATTATCCCCTGTGCAGTGACCAAGCGTTTTGACTGTATCTCTGTTCCTTGGATTTTTTTGTACCCCATGTTCTTCAGTTTGGACTGTTTCAACTTTCGGACACATTGGACTTGTTTGTAGCTGTTTGCGCTAAGCTAAGCTAAGCAGTAGTGGTTTGTAGTCTCTGTGTGTTGTATTATAAATGATTGTACTGCATTTAGTTTAATCTTTCTTCTTCCAGTGTTATTTTGTCTTTGTCAAGTGTAGCGGCGTAGTCTAATGCTTCTTTATTTCTGTTATTGAGCCAATAAAAGCTTATACTGTAGCACGTCTGCCTACGCATTATTTAAAGATGCACACGCACGCCACTGCATAAAGACGACGTGTTTCCATTTATTTGTGAATGTTCCTGGCTTGAAATATGGAAAAACGGGGGCTTATATTTACACGCATATTTGAAATTGGCAATTACGTTTTTCAGCGCAAAAAAAAACGGTGCTTTGTACTTATTTGCGTAAACACGGTAACTACTACAAAAAACACTGCTACTGTCACTCCCAATGGATCGCCTTAAACGCCACAACTTTGCAGCAAAATATAAACTGCTCGTGAGTTTTCACTTTACTGTCCGGGTGAGTGACAAAATTCCGAGCTTTTTCCACATGCACGGCGTGAAATTTCCATCTCACCGTTTGCCCCCCAGAGGAAGTCTCGTCCTTTCCCTGTGCATCACCTCAGAACTTCCCCTGGGGGTTAGCTGCCTCTTCCTCTGTATCCCGTGTCACTCTTGGTTAAGACCCCATTACAGACACAAGGTCTCGTCTGTGCCTGAATGATTCATTAAAACCGCGGCTCCCAGCGCGGGAATTACAGACAGCTGGTCAGTTGAAGGAGACTATGGATCTCCTTTGGCATTCAAAACCTTTGCCGTCATCGGGACGGAAATGGAGCCAGAAGCTCATGACAGAAATGGCGGGATTGCAGACGTGGACCTCCATCTGCTGATCTCGAGGAATCTCAAGGGTTTTCCTGGTTTTCCTTCCCTCTGGCTATGTGCTATTACTAACGGGTAATCCTTCTAGGCTGAATCGTACAGAGGCCTGCTAGCCTTGGATTCTGAATGAAATGTAGAAGCAAGTCTGTCCATCGTAGGCTCCATATGAAAGATTTAAGCCTGGGCTGTTGTCTTGGCTCACGGGGCAAGAGTAATTTATACGCACACAAGGCGAATAATAGAAGGAATGCTAATAGCATTCGCCGTGCCTCTTTTGAAAAGAATTCAATGAATGCATCACAGGGTTAAATTTGGTGCTTAATTAAATTACAACGCTTAATTAAAAGGAATTAATTGGGTCACTTAATTACTCATAACTACCCGTGTTCAACTTAAACCAATAGAGGAGTTTAAGATGATGCATGTTTCTTCATAATCAATTTATTGTAATTGCTTAAAAGTATATTTTTTAATGCATATGTTGTAATTCATTTTCCTTTGATTGTAGTTGTGTATAAGATGCACTTAATAAAAAAAATAGATTTTTCTGCTTTCAAGATTAATTCATCTATTACTATGAAGTGTTTGCTTTTATTTTACTGTTATATAATATTTTTATTTCTATTACACCCAGTTGAAACACAGTATTGTAACTAGTACTACTAGGATGTGGAAGTGGTAAAACTGATCTGAAGTTCTGGTAGCACTACGCAAAAATAGTATTAATTGTATTAGATAATGTAATGTTTATTCAGTACTAGTAGTAGGACTATTAGTATAAATAGTATTGATAATAATTCATCAGTACATTTGAGCCACCTTTACATTTCTAGCCAAACCCAGCTACTCTGGACCTGAAGGAGGGGCATATAACTTTGATTGACAGCCAATCAGACTGTAACACACACATTCACACTCTCACTCTCACCCAGACTTTCCCAGTTACCCACTTCCCAATTTCCCAGACTCTGATTCTCCTGAACACCTTTTAGGATTCCGGAGTTCCAGAGGAGTAGTACTACTGGTAGTAGTAGTTGTATAATAGTGAAAGAGTAGTAATAATGGTTCTTTTACTTTCCGTCTGATTCCTTTTGAGTGCTGGAACTATTTCTACTTTACCACACCAATGGTTTTGACATGTTCAAATGTTTAGCTCAACATTTTACTAAACAGCACAGATCACAAAAGCTGCAATCTCTCTTTATTCTATTTCCTTTCACATTTGCAGCACGGCCATAACTGTAATAAATTGATTCAATCTAAGCAAATTCCCAAATATTTCATATTTGCTGTGGGTGGAGATGGAAACGACATTTTTCACCTGAACAACAAGAATAAATGGGCTTTGTGAGAATGACAAGCAATTTTAAAAACTTTTTTTTTCGTCTCATATCTTTTAGTGTTTTTTATGGGGGGAAATATGCAATAAATAAACTGACATGAATGCTGATGTGGCTCGCCAAAAAATAAAACAGAAAAAATTTCCTTTTTTTTTTTTTATCACAGACACACACACATACACGCACACTTTTTCATCTAGGCATGCACTTTTGCCACAGAATGAAACTTTCAAACTATTAGTTTTAATAAAAGAAACCCGTGAAGCATAATTTCCAATTCCTATTGAGAATATTTGCATACAGCTGAAAGAATAACGCCGCAATGCCTGGAAGTGGTTTGATACCACTATAATAAATACGCCAAATATTGACACAGCTAAAATATTTATAAGTCTCTTGTTGATGCTTTAAATCACTTAATTCTCACTTACTCTTACCTAACCTTGCACATACAAGAAAAGATTGACGTTTAAAAAATAGGCCATTTATAAACATTATTCATAGGGCCGCTGTTTTCCTGTAGGGCTCATAAAATTCTCAAGGACACAGATAACTAGAGTTGTTTGAAAGTACAGTGAAAAGAATATGACCAGGGGGAGGTCAAATAAACTGTTTTATCTGTTTTTCAGTAAATCTGTTTAATCGGCTCATGAAGAGTTCCTTTAGTGCCATCACAAACGCAGAGTCTGTGCGCGGATGGAGATGGCAGTGGACATCAGGGTTGCTTGCATAAGCCGCTGGTTTCAATTGTTATGAATATGAATTATATGCATAAATTGTTTTTTTTTTTTTTTTTTTGGCCTGGTTAAAATTGGATTTCTTCACATTTTGAACTTTACCTTTAAAAAACAAACTTTAGCATCTCCTGTTAAAACTTCAGTTCTTTGTTTAATTTGGAGGAATTTGGAAGTCAAAAAAATGTCTCAAAACCAAAAAAAATCGTTTGACCTAAAAATGTTCTCAGAAATATCTTTCATACGTTTTCTGAAATGATTTTCCATTTCTGGGTCATGGGGAGCTGGAGCAGTTTGAAGCGAGAAGATGGGACTGACCCTGAATCGGTGGTCAACCAATCACAGAGCGGGACACACGACACATACACACACACACTCTCACTTATGGTCATTTTTCCAGACTCGAACTCAAATATAAAATTGCTAAAAACTTGCTAACTCCACACAACAAGATGATAAAAGAATAGAGTTTCATTTTATTTTTATTTTAACTAGAACATTCCGTAACATTGTCATGACACAACGCTCCATCCATTCTTCATCCATTCTGCAAGTTTTTCTAACCAACCGGGACGGTTTTATTTACATGAAGAAATCTTTCCTGTCTTTGCAAACTTAAACGTTGATGTCTCCTCGGCTTGATTCAAGAAACCCTTTTCTATTTCGATATCGCTTTTCTTTCATGATGCATCTCATCATCAGTCAGGGTGTATTATTTATTCACGTTTAGATGAATCCACTATTGTGCGGTAAATGATTCCAACACAATCCCTGGATGATGCTTTAGTAATTGAAAATAAGACTAACATTTTTGATATGGGTTTGTCTTAGACTCCAGCTGTGAGGAGAGATGGAAGTTAAAAGGGAGAGGAAACATCAAGGGAATGTTAGACTAATTACAAGTCATGAACGACATCTCTCATATCTTCTCCACCGCTAAACCAACATGTGGAACCGTTCTGCCTTCAGTAGAAAGGCGGATAATGAGACGGGGAATGTTCCACTGTAAATAAGTTGGCATTTTGTTCTCTTTGAATTTTGTGTAGATGTAAAATATCAAACACTGGATGGCTGTCACACTCCTCTGTGTCGCGGAAACACTATTTCCCAGAATCCCCAGTGCTCCCGTCATCATTTCAGATATTTAAACCTGTTTAAATCTTATTTTATCTTTTGATGGTTCTATCTCCATCTCTCTTTCTGGGCCGATGGTAACTGGAGTTCTGACAGACCAAGTCACTGTTTTAGCGCTATTCCTCGCCTCTTGTTCTTCTGTAATTTCCTATTGATCCGGTCTCTCTGTCTCCCTCATGTGTCAATCTATTTCAACATTTGGTTTGATTTATTTGTCTATTTTTTGCAATAAACATTATTTGTTGCGGTCAATTCAAGTAGCGCTAATGCTAAGCTAAACTAAGCTAAGCTAATTTGAAGTCTAGCTTAGAGTTGCCACCCGTCCCTTAAAATATGGAATTGAAATAGGCTTTTTTAAAACTTCTAATTTACTACTATTTTTGTAGCTTACTAGCTTGTAGCTATTGTATGTATGTGTTGTTTCCATGTTTTGACAGTTTTTACTGAAAAAATTACAAACATTTTAGCCACCAAATAAAATATGATTTTAGTTTATTTTCTTTGTTTTTGCAATCACTGTATCACAAATTGATGTCGTTGTTGTCCCGCCCAGATTGCCACGCCCACCAAAACACCTTATTTTTGGGTATTAAAAGTGGTATTATGTTTTAAATTATGTTAAATGATGTTCTTAAATTATGTTTTGTTTTTGCTTAGTCATTTTAAAATAATTTCACAAAAACTGTGCTCACAATATCTGTTTCATAATCAATTTGTCTCGCTGTTTTTTAGCAGCACTTTCCTTGAGCTTTTGACTGCAAATTATAATCAGTGAGCAAGTTAGAAGGGTAATTTAAGATGGCTACTTTATATATTATTGTTTTTACTATTCCTGTTCAAAAGATTATGAGTGAAAATTAAAGTTATCTATTTACAGAAACCAAATTCTCGTCATTTATATTATTTGCGCTTGATCTTGTTTATTTTCTTTTTGTGAGAAATATGACTACAAATATTGTTGGCTTGTCACTTTTTGTGGAATTGGCATTTCCTTTCCATACGTGAGTGGGTTTCCTCTGGGTCTCCTGTTTCATTCAACCGTCCAATAACAGACATTCAGGAGAATTGGAGTCTGAAAAATTGCCCATAGACGTTAGTGAGTGTGTGTGTGTCCTGCTTTGTGATTGGTTGGCCACCATCCAAGGTGTGTGTCCCACCTTCAGCCCCAGAGTTGCTCAGATTGGCTCTAGCTTCCGGAGACTGAGAAATGGAATAGATGGAAATATAATAAAGTTTTTTTTTTTTACAACGTCTTGATGTTAGATCTACACTGCTCCAAGTCATTTGAGTCGTATATTTGAACTTGTCAGTTTCTAAACATGCAAATCAAATTTCTATCAACAAAACATGTCACAATCACCAGTCCTCAATAGAACACTTCTTTCCTTGCTTTTTCCATTTTCATGCATTTATTCCCTACAGTTTAAATGAGATTGATATTCTTTCTCTGTGCATGTCCACAAACAGGCACTCGAAATCATTCTTGCGCTGACGAAACATTATCTCGGTTCAATCAGAACTAAAGATCAAGATTTGTCGAGCACCTGTTGATTCTGAACATCGTCTTAGAATCCAATTTTCCTCCATTACATCCAGCAGCAAATCCAAAAGCCTTCGTTTATGCACGGCAACAACAAACAGCCAATGCATGTCTTGTGACATCAATTGTCTATAAAATATTATAAAATCATCCTGGCTCAATTTTTGAGGGCCTAATATGTTACGCCATTTTAAATTTAGACCATCCGATTTGTTAGATTGTGTCCACAGCGTGATCCTGCCCTCATCATAGAATCCCCTTTGAGCCTAATATCCATTTTTATTGCACATTCTCTGTCTTCACCAGGACTATACAGAGAATCTTTTGTAACTAGGGAGATTGAAACCGACTTGATAACTTTTGTTGTACAATGAGACGCTGGTTATCTGATAAGACATGCAAAATTCATTAGGCCTTCTGGAGCGTCCATCCGAATATTAAAACGTTTGTCTTTTATCTGTCTGCCATCCCAAAACATTTTTACGTGTTTGCGGATCCTAGAGTTTATGAATTCTACAAACGAGGTTAATCCATTCATCTTTCCGTTTTCTGAACCACTGCTGGTTCATGGGGAGATGGAGCCAATTACTGGGCCTGAAGGCGGGACCTACGCTCTGAATTAGAAGCCAACCAATCACAGCGTGGGACACATTACTTTCTTTAACACCTTGTCACGGACTCTGGATCATGTTTTAGTTGAACTTTTACTTTGACACCGAGTGGGTCAGTTATTTTGAAAGCCTCTTCGATTTGTAATTAGGTCATGTATTTAAGCTCCAGTTTGTCACATATTCCTTGACGTTATATTGATGTATGATTTCTTCCCTTGCCTAGTCTTGTTTTTGTAGGTCTAGCCGTTTAGCTAGCTACCGATCACCTATGGACGATTTTCTAATTCTAAATCACCAATATTATGAATTGTGGAAGGAAATGAACTTTGGATTGTGGGAGGAAAATGAAGACCTGGAGGAAACCCATGCGAGAGAACCTGCAAGACATACGAAGACACAATGTCAGGACCTCAAACTTGCATCTTGAAAGGGTTCGTTTGGGCCACTTTACAACCCATTTAGTAGAGTCATTTTAAAATACCGATTATGCAAGACTCTTATTTTGTAATGCTTTGGGTTTTCATATTGTCAGTTTAAACGACAACTGTTGCATCTGAGTTGCATTGCAAAATATATGACGCAATCAATAGCAAATCAATGCGGAAATGCAACATTCGAATGAACCCTTCATTTTATAAGAAAGAAAACTACAAGGTGAAAACAGGAGGCATTTATCCAAGGCTTTGACTTTCATCGTGTTCGTTCCTCGCCTTGTCTTAAGGCCCTATATTTTTCTTCTCTCGCAAGGGACAGTTTTCATGATGTTTAACTCTTTTATCATTATCGTGGCTTTGTTAGGGATAAGCCAGTGGGGGGTGTTGGGGAAAGATGGGCATTGAGAAAGTAGACGTGCTTGATTTCAAGGTCTTCCTGTCCAGCTCCTTAAAGTAGACGGAATGCTTCGCTCGGTCACAATTAAACCGCATCTGTCAGCATTTGTGCGATAAAACCAGTGAGCTTGGCCATTTACACCCCGACCTTGGAAAAGGAGATGATAAACCAGGGACAACAAGAGGGCGCAACTCAATTATTTACCTTGTAATACTTTGTTTCACACAATACAAATAACATATTTATGATGCGAGGTGCTAGCCAAAGTTCTCTCGCTTCGAGACATGGTGCTAACGTCAGAAATAGAAGCTGCTATAATGCCACAGACAGAGGCAGGCGAGGAAAACACATACACACACTCGATGAACAGCGATGAAATGCTTCAGACGCTAGCAAGCACAAGCACAAGACCCATGTGTCGACACACTGGCACATTAGTACAATATCACCTTTCCTTCATGGCCTGACCACAAATACATCTTTCAGCTAATAAAAGTGTGTGTCACATACGTAACAAGTCCATAAGGTGTCGGGAGACACAACAGATCTATCAATCAGGAAATATGACCTAATCGAGCCAGTCCAGGAGACATAGATCAACCATTTCTTTACCCCCTTTTTGTGTCTTTTGTCTGGAACAGAAAGGCCACCACAGCCCTTTTCATATCCATCCATCCATCTCTATACATTTAACCATCTATGGATCCTTCCAACTCCATGGGGTTTTTCATTAAATCTCCAAACAGTGTTCATTTTAGCCACATACTTTCAATGGCTGTCTGTTTAGTGAATTGATTTCCCAGCTTCTCTATTAATTCAAGGTTTCTAATATTGAATATTAAGCTTATTCACGTCTTTAGTTGGGCAGCTAAAAGCGAGGAAGAATAAGACAGACCCATTCAAACCTGGTCCTTAGTGTGAGGAGTTGGCATAATCTCTCCATGCTTACGTGGGTCTCCAGTTTCCTCCCACAATCCAAAAATTGTGTTCAAGTTTGAGTTTGGTACTTTTCCCGATGGTGTGAGAGTGTGAATGTTTTTGACTGTCCAGCTCTGTGATTGGCTGGTCACCAATGCTATGTATCCCGCCTCCAGGCCCCGTTGCTTGGATTGGCTCCAGCCTTTCATGATCCAGGAATAGAATAAGCGACTCAACAAAAAATCGCCTGGTCATAGCCATAGTCTTAACACAGATGATCAATGGATCACAGCGGCTGGGTGCAGGACCCATCACACGGACGAGAGGATCACGGTTCACTACGGGTTAACTCAAGGTTTAATTGTAGTCAGGCACATGGATCAGGTACATCAAGGGTCAAGCAAAGGTTTGAAAAACAGGCACAGGGTCAAAAAAATCAGGATAAAAATCGCTAGGCTAGAATCTTAAACTAGGCAAGAACAATGTCAAGAACTTCAGGCAAGACTAGAAACAAAAACATGGACAAGGCAAGAAATAAAGTTGCGGAATCACAGGCAAGATGCACAGACAATCTAGTCGAGAACTGAGTGAAGTGTTTCAATACATGATATGATTACAAATAGACTACAGCTGAAAGGTAATAAAACGATCAAGAAGAAACCAGAAGGCAACAAACTAAAACCGGAAGCTTTCAAAATAAAAGTTCAGATCGGATAGGAGCCAGAGTCATGACATACGTTTTTTCCTAATTCTGCATAGTGGCTTTGAGTGGGTCTTGGACAATGAAAAGCGCTGTATAAATAAACTTGAACTTGAATAACTGAATGAATGGTATTTTTCTGTATAGAATAGAATAGCCTTTATTGTCACTGTGCACATATACAATGTAGGTCATATACACGTACAATGAAATTATAGCAACTTTCTATCCAGTGCAACACGCATTGATACATTTAGTCCAAAAACATTTCAATAAGACAAAATAATACAGACACAGAACTTTACAGCAGTGGAGTGGAGAGAAATGGCACATTGAGAGATATTGCTGATATGTACATTGGGAGTAATTTACATTTGATACCAAATACATAGTAATACAAAAATACAATGTAATTTACACGATATATTTCGACTCCAAAGCGATCAAGCCAGATGGCAAATCACATTACTGAGAAAGTACAAGTGATCATGCAAAAAAGAAAAAAAAAAATCAAATCAGGTGCGGTTCCTCTGTGATGAACTGAAACTAATTCTAATTTAGTTGCAAATGTTCCGACCTCTCCATCCAACCTGGACTGGCATCGTTCCCGCCGCCAAGTTCTTTACCCTCAGCCTTCACCGAAGCAACTCGCAGAATGATAACGTCTCTGCCCAGCTCCATTATCACTTTCCACACTTTTTTTTTTTTTTCCCTCCAAAAGATCAAATACCCGCAGCTGTTTGTTCACAGATTTGACATCACCAATTACCATTTGAATCCGTCTGAAGGTATCACCTGGCTCCAGAACCATCCAGAGCCGTACAGATGTGTCTGTGTAGAAACGGTTCCCGAGAGCAGCTTCTCGCAGAGTTTGATTCAGAAGACCTAGTGGCTCTGAAAAACTCAATTTTCCTAATCACTGGTGCAGTTTCAGCCTGACTGCCTGCAATTGCCCTCGCATCACAAAGCCCCATTCAGCTCACTCCACAATGCCAGCCAACACACAGGCAGGTTCGCATTCGCTCCTCGCTCTGGCGGCATATTTATCACGAATGCATGTCTGCGTTACCGGGGTTTGATCAAGAAAGTAAAGTTTGTGAGTTTTATGACAGCCGAGGCTTTAATTAGATGTTAGCTGTAGAGTCGAGGCTGGACTTCCTCGCTCCTGCTGTTCTTTTTCTGACGCGTGTCCATTTCTTCAGCCCCCCCCCCCTAAATTAGACGGAAAACAACATGAAAAGGCGGGTGTCTGTAAAGGCCGGTGCACAGCTCGGCCTATCAATCTCATTTTTACTGGAGCTAGTAAAAAAGTGAATGACTATATTTACTATGTTCTGGAGCGTTTCAATCAGAAGCCGACAGAACTTTCCGCCAGACGCTTTACCGCTTTTGCTACGTACATGTAAAGGAACCTCTTTCTTGTAGAAGACCTCTACATTAATCTTGTCATCCTGTCCATCTATTATTTGTCTGTCTATATGTAGCTATTCTTTCATCCATTCAACTAGCTATGATGGACTTTGCTATTTATCTATATTTTATGTTCTATATAGGTCAGCTTAATAAAAAAGTCTGTCTCACTTACCAATTGTTGTCTTTCACTCTGTCTTTCCGTCTGTCTATATACTTTTTATATACATCTTTTTATATAAAATATATAAAACGTTTTATATACATCTATCCATCCATCCTTTCATCCAGTGTTATTTTGTATCTGTTCATCGATATAATGTCTGTCTGTCTGTCTATCCGTCTATCCGTCCATCCGTCCATCCATCCATCCATCCATCCATCCATCCATCCATCCATCCATCCAAAGAAAGTTCTCCTCTTCATCCAAGTAAATGTTTTGATTTGTTATGGTAATGAAAGCATGGTTTTTCATTTCAGGTGAAGATAATTTCAGATAGTTGGTTCAGTTTTTCAGACCTGTTTTGCAATACAATGTCAACTCGTTTTTGTGCGACATGCAGTGGAGGTTAGTGATGTGTTATTTGTGAACGATTCGTTCAAAAATGAACAAACGTTTTATATGACTTGGCATGAACTTGGTATGATTCTTCGTTCACTTGTCGGGTGACAGTGGAGGTGTACAGGCTTAGTAGCGAACAGCATCACTACAGTTTGTTTGTCATTTCATCAACACACTAGTTAGTTCGTTCTTTCATTTGTTTTGTGACAGTCGTGCAACACAAAGATGGCAGGGAAGATGCAGGACAAAATCCCGTTAATGTGGTGTGTATTTGGTAGGTTTTCATACGATTTGAATGGCTTTGCAACATTTTGCGTGTTATATGTTGTCAGCTGAAGCAAACCATGTCTTTTGTATATTTAGAGTATATAAAGTGCGATTTAGAGCGCTTTATGTTGTTGTCACAGCGACAGCGCCGCATGTTCGGAAGTGAAGGAATGACTCAAAATGAATCGTTCAATCATAAAGATGTTAAAAATCCGATTCAGTTGAACGAATCAAACTTACCACCACTAGTACTGATGTAAAATGTGTATCTTTGTGTATCGGAGCAATATTCTTTCATTAATAAAAGGGTTTGTTTGTTTAATAAATACAGATCTTACAACCATATATTGTCATGATCTACGCTGGCGGTGACATGCCAGTGGAGAGACTTTTATTTTGAACATTTTCCGAGCGGTTATTTTGGATCTCACCCTGAACTTTGGTTTGTGTACTTTCAGTCACTTTCTGGTTTGGTTCCTCATTAATCATTTGTTTCAGCTGTTTTGGTTTGTTCTCCGTGCAAGTCCGTTACCAGTCCTTTTGCTTGCCACCAGTGGCTGTTAATTTTTGGTTTAGGATTGTTTTTGATCCCTCGTGATTTTTTGTTTTGTTTATTTTTTGTTATTAAAAGCATCATATTTGCACTTGGATCTAAACTCCTGTTCCTCTTGCACCCACCCTGGCATTTATAAAATATAAATGCTTTTTTTATTTTTCTGTTAAAAAGAATAGAAAAGTCTCGAAAGTCAAACCGCAGGCTATTGAGACTTGATTAGGGACTTGAGGACAATGAATTGAGACATACTTGTGACTTGCTAAATCAAAACCACACCATTTCATACAACAAAATAATAATGCTGAAATGCATAAGTACTAAGTGACATACTACGCATTTATTACACTCCTGTTAATAATGTACAGAATTATACGGCATAGTGATACCGCATTCCAAATTCATATACTGATAGGTGCTTGATTATACATGAAATCCAATCCACTGCCTTAATTTTCTACTTGGCACCAAATTCTACTGATTTCTATAAAAGACAGAACATCTCACACGAGTGTATGATGGTCAGGATCTTCTCAAGGCAGTGATAACCCACCCTGGTCTCTCTGAAATATTAAAATACATGTTTGAAATCCCTCTATCACAGCATCCACACGAGACTCACTTAAAGCTCCCAGCCAGTCAATGGAGCAAGCTGCTCTGACAAGGAGAAAAACACAGTCCGAGAACGACCAGCTTGTGCATGTCAATGTCATGGCTGTTCACTATAACAGAGCTCAACCTGACACCAGCACGTGTGCTGCTGCCAAACACACTAACTACACGTCATGTTCTTGCTTCACCACGGCCTGAGACTAGATATACTTCACTAGAACTTTTTTTTTTACCCTCAATGTTTGGTTTGCAGGCTTTTGTTTTCAACCTGATTTCCAAACCTCACCTGGTCTCCTCGTGCTTGTGTCCATGTGGTCAAAAACATCATGGAAAGCGTCCTGCTCTGTGATTGGCTGGTCACCAATTAGGGCGTGTCCCTGACTTCAATGGATGACCTATATAGCTAAAATATGATTTCTATAGCTAAATAACTTTGCTTTTACTTGCATGTTGCATTCTAGCACAACACACACTTTAAGTTGGTATTATTGTAGCACAATTTTTGATATTAAGTATATGCACTGGTGGTTTTTAAAGTTGACAGTTGACAGCAAACCTAAATCTTATTATGCCTTACAGATTGACATGCGTGTGGGCAAGCCAATGCGTCTGTAAATCACTCAAGTAAATGGACTCTGTTACTTTACTATTTATGGCTACTTTGTATTTGCACTGAGAATCAAAATATCATTATACTTTGTTTACTCTCTGCTTGAATACATTTTCGATTGTGTATTTGTTCTCCTTACTCTTCTTCATTTGAATATACACTTATTGTTACTCATTACACAGATGTGAATACAAGTAACTTCAATCTCTAGAGAGGGGAATCTCTCCTCTGTTTTCAGCATCAGAAACATCATCAGCATCATTTTCAGCGTTTATTGAGGTTCAACACACTGAAGTTCAAACAGCAAATTGTGATTACAGGATTGATTACACCAAACTGTTGGTTGCAGCAAGCAGACGCACTAATCAAATATCCCTGTGAGGATGGAAGATTTTTTTTTTTTCTGGAATGATCCAATAGTTTTTTTTTTCCAGCGGTAAGGAGTTGGACCTACAGTAAAATCTAAATCGTGATTTATTGAACATTTTGATGAATGAAGAATGAAGGATTATTTTATTTATTTGTACTTTTATTTTGCCCTCATAGTTCACTGACACGTTTTGTACAATAATGATGCTCCTATGTTACAAGGGAGAGAGTTTTGAACAAAGTGTGCATTTGTCTCAATTACTAAATTACTAAATGTACAACGTTTCAATGTAAATGACAGATTGTTGTAATGAAAACCGAACTCTGTTAAACTATATTAACGTGAATTTACTCGTGACGCTTGCAATGTGTCCACCCAAACATAGAAGTCGCTCTGATGAGGAGCAACAATTTTGTCACGTTACCTTTGGCCGTCTGAACCGTTTATCTGCAGCGTCTAAACATGTCTTCATTTTGTTCTGTCATTCTTCCTGAAGCCAAAATGTGTCTAAATGTGGCTTTTTTTTTTTGGTATTAGCTGCTCTTGTTGTTATCCATGAGCGGAGCGGGGTCACGTGACTCCTTGCGTTCTTATAGGGAAAGCGTTTTAAAAGGGAAAATAATTGAAATAATCGACCTGGAAAAATTTGAACAATTATAAATTCTGAATTTCGATTTCAATTTCTTTTTGATTATTCGCCCAGCCCTAGTTGGACCAAACAAGCCTTGCACGTTGGGTTCTACAACTTGGTGTTCTTGAGTTTGTGTTCCGGGTTTGTGTCTATTCACTTCACTGAACACAATTTTGATCCCTAGTGGCCATATTGACACACTTCGTCCCTTTCTAATGATGGTATTCCACCTCCTGCCATTTATTTTCTAATGCTGCACGTGTCTGTCACTTCCTCTCTGGCTCCACACCAGTGTAGGTGGACTTGGCAGGAACAGACTTTCTTAGAGCTGGTCAATGATGATCCCATTTTAAAGGTGGCGACAGTAAGCGTGAGCTGTAGTTAGCGTAGGTGGTCAACAAATGTCCGGCAAGACGTACGGCGTGGTGGAGACGAGCATGAGTGTTGCACGGGGCTGACATCAGGTCACAGACTTCTGCAGCTCACTGCTTGGTGAACAAACTCAATACCGCAGCCGGTTTAATAACAACGACACTGAGAGTCAATTGATTTTAGCCAGTTAGGAAATCGATCTGGATTCTGGCGTACCTTGTTGTTTACTCCTGCCGGCATCAGGGGGCTGGAAAACTCTTTTCTGTTTGATTCAAATATGCCGTTTGGAACAGAAAACCACACGCTGGTGCGGTCAGCTGCATTTATGCATTCAATGCATTTGGTTCATTTTTGAAATGTTTAGTAATTCATGAATAGTATAGATGCTTTTTGGTGTGTTATGTCAAAATGCTAACATTCGAAATGCTTTTTTCCGATCTAAAATTCATGTAAATATATAGGGCTGTCAAGTGATATTTTTAACTAATTAATAACACTTACCTGGTCAAATTCTCTGCGATTGATTAAATGACAGAAGCTTGTAATATTGGATTTGGAGGTGTAATATGTAAATTAAAGTAAACCTAACATTAAATAAACATTCCTTTTAAAAACTAATATAATTTAGTATAATTTTTGTTCAATTTGCAAAATATTTTATTTGTTTTTTTAACATTTCGAGGTTGAGTCGCACCTTTTTCAAGATAAAACACACAAATAAAGTCAATTTTGGTCTTACATATATGTGTTATCCATCAATTGAAAATATTTTTAGGTTACACTTAGGTAACCTAAAACAGGACGTTGTCTACTACTACAGGACATTGTGTTTTGAAAAAAAAAAAAAAAAAAAACTAACATTTTAAACATAATAAACATTTTACCTTATCTTTGTTTGCTGAAAACGAACGGTAAGTGTAAATTAATAAATTCTCATCACACTAACATTAAAGATATGTCTACATAAAGATCATAATAAATGATCTGGTTTTAAATGTAAGTGTAAGTAAATACAGTATTGTCTGTTCATCTAATCCTTAGGAATCTAAAACGATGGCTTTTTGAACAGAGAATTGATCCGCGTATTCTGACAAACAAGCTGAACACGTTAAAAATAATTACGTGAACTAACATTTAAAATTAATCACATACGTTAATGCATTAACTTTGACAGCCCTTTGTATTCTTCTTTAGCAGTCTGTATTCTGCTTTAAGACAATGTTTTATCGTTTGTGTAAATTGCGTATTTTATGCACAGTTCTCAAATATTGCTGAATCTAAAATAGTTTGACTGACGCCAAAAGCACATAATGAATGTTTTATTCTTTCACCAAAAAAAGTCAGAACGATTAAAATCCAGATTTTCATTTTTTTAGAAATAAAAAAAAAATCTGATTAACCAATCCCTAACTAAACTATGTCACGGATCATGCTACATGCTTTTATTATGTAATTTGTGTTTTCTGAAGTGTTTCCTGATTAGACCATAAAAAAAAGTGTAAAAAAAAATTACCATTTCAAAGCAAATTTCTAAAAATACCGACCAATCCCCATTCCTCAGTGTCGGTAAGTGAGCCTGTGTGGTGATTGTGGTCTTCTGGACTGATCCTGGTCCAGTGATGTGGCCCGCTCGGTGCTGTAAGTGCATGATTAGTGTGTGATGAGCCGCGAGGTCTCCTCCTTCAAACTAAAATGGCTTCAGGCTCCCAGATAAAAGGTGGTGTATAAAAGTAATCCATCATCAGCAGACTTTATTACCTGTGAAATGGTTCACGCTGTGTTCTGATGAAGGTAACTCGCTTTTATGTTCATTCTGAATCAAAAGACAATAAAGAAATATTCTGTCAGTTCAGACTTTGTGTATTTGCACAGCTTGAAACGTTCCAGTAAGAAGCTTTCCGGAAGTATCCCTGAAGCAATGTGAGTGTGTGTGTGTTTCTTTTTTTGTAATATCTTTAGACATTGTTTTTAAATGGGCACATCATGAAGAATCAAAATGCCTGCGGTCCTTTAACATAAAAGAACTTAATTTTTTATGAAAACATGCAGCAAGTTCCAGATCAGAAAACTTCTACTTCAGGCCCTTTTTTTGTATGAATTAATTGTGAACTTGTTTTGAACTTTCACTTTTTGTTAACATTTTGAGCAAAAGTGTTTAAACCTGCCAAGCTGTATTTCACTTTTTTTGTTCCAAGTCTCATTTAATTCATTAAGGCACATTTTAAAGTCAAAGTGGACGGAAAAAATTTACACTTTTAACATCTTTACTTCACATGGATCACTTGAGTCACTTTTGCTCATTTTATTGCATTGTTTTACATTGTTTTGTTATGAATTTTAACTTGGCATGATACAATCTTGTTTTTTTTTTTTTTTGGTAAAAAAACAAAAACTAATTGTATATGATTGTATATCAATCAATCTTCATCTTCATAGTTTTTCCTTGCATTTTATTCATATTTTATCTTTATCTATTTCTTTTGTATTTTATTGCTATTTTATCTCTTAGTTTTTATTGTATCTCTTTCTCGCATGCACCCCATATTTAAATGCTGAATGATTAGAAAAAAAAAAAACATTTCATTGCATGTTGTACCATGTATAATGTGTATATGCCAAATAAAATTGGAATTTGAAATGGAGTCTGAAATAACAACTAGAAACACCCTAAAGAAATGGTGAAAGTGAAGAGTAGAACCCCTTGACTCAGACCACTGACCCTTGGTATAAACCCTTTTACTATAAAACTACGTACTTACGTCATGGGAGATTGCTTAAATCTATTGAATACTATAAAACAACAGATAAAAAAAAAATTCTTACTTTTTTTTTTTTACGTTGTCAACCAAAAATACTGGTGCAGATAACTAACCAGTGAAAGCAGAGAATCATGGGTAGTAAAGGCTCAGACAGGCATCAATGATCTATGAAAGTAAAATATTTGATAGGTTCTGTTAATTATCATTTTAGTTTGTATTGATGTTACACTTTTAATACTGTTGTTCATGATTCAAAACCTGTTTTGTTCAAATTTATCTGGCAGGAACTGGTGATGGACTGGTCCATATATGATGAATGAATAACAGTTTAGCAAAAATGTGTAAAAATCTTATATTTGTGATTTAATTTTATAAGAATAAATTGGACGAAAATGCAACTTTCTGTCAATGTGTGTTTGAGGATTTAATCAAAAAAATTATTCAAATTTTATCACAAAGTAAAAAGAAAAGATGCTCCCAAAAGTGAGGAAAAAACAACAGGACTGTTACTGTTGTCCAGTGAGAGGATAGTTTATTGTATTGTGGAGGTCATTACAAGCTTTGGAAATTTGGAAAAAAAAACTTCCACAAAATACAGTTGAGATTTTTCCAATATGGAGTCAGTACTGCTAAATTATTCACTACAGACTTTCAGCATTTTTCCATTTTAAGGGCTGTACCAAACACTTCTGATCGATAATGAATAGTGTAGATTTCTGTCAAATTTCCCCACAAAATCAAATTTAAACCAGTGCAAGCGGAGTATAAATCTGACCAGACACACCAGTTACTGACCCAATGGATCCTGATGTTAAATGTATAAGGCTTATTATAGCACTATAGTCACATCCAATCCATCCACCCACACAGAAGCAAGGGGAATGGATCTGGAAGCTCAAAGTGGCTTTGAAAAGCACATCAAATGGCCGTATCACAGATTCATACAACACAATGAAAATGTTGATTTTTCCCCTGGCGTTGAACTATGCACGTGCCTGTTTTATGAATCTCACTTCTTGCTTTAATAATTCTGTCCCAACAAAAGGCAACGGCCAAATGTGATCGCAACATTTTACTACCGTATTTATGCTAATATAAGCAACTTTTCCTTTTCCAGTTTTAGCGGCTCAAAAACCTTGGCGTCTTTATACAGCGGTGAGTGTGTGTGTGTTGTGTGCTGTTTTTTCTTTAAATAATGATTCAGGCAGACATGTATTTAGGTTTTTATTAGCTCGATTAAAAAATTTGAAAAAACGACACTTAACGGGGACAAAAACACTGGAATTAGTACGATTAAACTAAATGAATCATTAATATTTGAACAGACAGACCATATTGCATCTGCGCTAATGGATAATGGCTAACGGCTAACGGCCAGAGCCAGAAAACAAGCCTCGTTGCAAAACCTTGGGAGCAAAAAGAAAACAGTTGAAATTGAAGAATACATAGTCAAACACAATCAAATCACTCTGTCTGCTACACAAAGAAAAACATGATTTTTCTAATATTTACGTCCGAATATTAACAAAAAACGAGCTCAGTCAGCTTTAGTCTGGCGTGCAATGGCTCATGGGAGTTTACAGCCTCAATGTGAGCAGGCAAGGATTATGGGAGTTGTAGTTCTGATCGCTAGAATAGATTTTTCTTAATTATTTTTTAAGTAAAACGTCATTGAAGAGATACGAGTCACTAGTTAGATTGGTTAAATAAAGTTAAAAATAGTTTTTAAAAGAGCAAATTAATGTGATTTAGCCATACATTTACATTTTTTCACATCGATGATTTTTTTTGAGAAATCAGGGGGTGGTGCTTATATTCTCGGGGTGCTTATATTTATACCATATTTATAATACAGTGTTTTACATTTTGGGATTTTTCCCGAATCCAAGAAAGCTTTAGCCAGAACAGGTGGCAGCTGAAAAGCAGGAGCAAAAAGTCAAGTGAATTTCCATGAAATCATTAAAGCAGACATGTTGTAACGCCAGGCCGTAGACTCGATGCTTTATGCAGTCAGTGATCCATAAACGCATACATAAATGCTAACAAATGGGATCTAGATGCCTAATCTGTCACTGCGGGAGCTCGACTGTGAGTTAATTCACATTTAGCAAATAACAAACGTTCTAAGCTCTTGGTTTACCTGCTTGTGTTGGTTACAGTGATGAGCGCTAATGGCCTCATGGAGAGACATTTACTATTGTTGCCCACTTGAAATTCCGACATGTAATTTTAATGCTATAAAAGGGGGTTGCTGTAATTGCTTATTCTCCATAAAAAAAAGATAGTTTAGTCAGTTGTGCAGATTGTGGTCCAGTAAAAAGGAAATTAAACTCCGGCTGGTTCTGCCATTGAGTGTCCTTGAGCCAGTGTTAATTTTGAAACATATTTTTTTTGTACACTTAACTACATTTTAGTTAGATTTTCTTTTAGTCAGTCTTCTGACCAAAACTTTTTTTTTGTTTTGTTTTAGTCCCAATTTAGTCATCTTAATTTTTTTTGTTGTATTCTAATTTTAGTCGACTAATTACCATAACATTTTAGTCTAAAATACAGTATAGATTTAGTCGACAAAAATATAGGTGCTTAATGTTCTAAATGTTTACTAAAGTTGCTATGTCTAAGAAAATGTCAAATACATACAACATTTTACTTATTTGGAAAAACAATTATTATTCTTGAACTTTTCATCCAAGTCATTAAATGAAATCTCAATAAAGAGGAAATTAAGTACAGTAAAATAAAATGTATTATAATTGTATCACGTTTATAAGTAACAAATGGTTGCACGGTGAAAAAAGAAGTTTCATCTACAGATGGCGCTTCAGGTTTGTTGTATTTTTGCCCGTGATTGTTGCTCCACACATAAGAGTACAGATAGTTGTTTTAAGGTTGCGTTAAATGTAAAATTAACCTGACTGGGAAGAGACATTTTTGAAGACTCGGCTCTTTAACCAGCTCACCGTGCTTTTCCTGCAGCTGAAAAACTCTGTGTCCTGATTAACCAATGATTAACTCTTTGCGTTTGCTCCCACCTTTCTCCACAAGCTCGGATTATGATTGGACGTTGTCACAAAAGGCATTTTTGTTTAGTTTTTATCCGTTGACGAATGTGTCAATAAATATAGTTATAGTTTTTGTCCCTAAGTGGAAGTTTTTATTTAGTTCTCTTGTCCCTAAGTGTTGTTGACAAAGACAATAGCTAAAATATTTTGTCAAGAAATTAACACTGATATTGGCAAAATGAATAGATAAAAGCAGAGCACATTTTCGATACGGCCCCTAGTGGCCACAACGGCAATATCACCCACCAGCCCACGCACTTATAGAGTGACAAAATTAATCATACGGTTAACGTGATCACTCCTTCATTTATGTTTAATAGCTCTTATAGTGTATCAGACGTTTCACAGTCAATGACATTTCTGCTGGTGACGTCGGGAACATACAGTAATAAAAAGTGACAATTTCAAGGAAACGTGAATCATCACATTCACCTTGTCCTTGCTTTGAATAAAACAGTCGGCTAAATACATAAATGTACAGGCTGCTTGCTTCTGGTGATTTAATGCTATTACTTGGAAAATAATGGCTCGCTAAACCAGAACCAACATGTACCGATGTTCAAGGTGAGATACGACACCATTCCACATTTCCTGGAATTACGTTTAGTTTCATTGTCGCCAAGCAGATTCATTTGAGAACCAAGTTTGCGGCCTATACGTATCTTTGAACGTTCCGCTTTTCTCTTGCAAACTGAAAGCACACAAAGAGTTATTGAGAAGAACGTAATCATTTACAAGTACAAATATGTCTGTGTGTCGTGTCAGATTGCTGAGATATGCAATCAACCATCAGACTTAATTATCATAATTGCCGTTAAAAGCAGCTCTTGTGTATCCGGAACCATTACCACATGTTCTGTAGGCCGTTGGTTGCTTCATTGACTCGTCTAGGAACAAGAAGAAAGTGCCGAGCTTCCAGCAGTAAAGCTGTTTATTGTTTTCCCTGCATTTCATTACGAAGTTGGGCAGGTTCCTTTCCAGACTACTCTCCGCAATGGCCTCCGGATGGAAGAATGGGATGGAGCACAAGGGAGAGAAGTGATTGAGCCATGGGTTGGGTGTGAAATGAAGATGGAGGATGTGGCCTCCGAGGGTCACCCCTGGGGTTCCTCTGCAGTCTGGAGTTTAGTGTCAGGATCAAACCGCCGAAATGGCACAGCTACCACAAGATCCCGCTAATGGAATGAGTTTGTGTAGCTGGAGGCTTGGGAATTGAAGCTTAGGACAAAATCTCTCCACCGTCCTTTCAGATCTGCGTATAAACACAGGTGAAACACTGTTCGATGTTTATTTGTAGCCACGTTTCCTTTCACCTTTCAACCTCTGGATTTTTTTTGTGTTTCTCAAACCCCTTGGTTGTTCTTCGTGAGGTGTTGTTCGGACATCAAAATGATGCTCCTTGTCGACTGTTATGCACGTTTTACAATGAAACGCACATCGATGGCTTGTTTAGTGAGGTCCAGAATTGGCTGTGCCGGACCCCCAGGACAGGCAGCAGATGGCGGGGTGAGAATACAAAAGGGAAGGAACAGAAGTTTGTTCATCCCAAACTTGGTAGGAAAGAGTCAGGAATTGCCATGCTGTTAGTGTAATGGTCAACTTTTGAAGGCTTTGAAAAAATACTGGTCATTAGGTCATTTTTTTTTTCCCCACCAACTGACGTAGAGTAAAACTAAAAGACCGCTTTGAAAAAAGATCTGAGTGCAAACTTTCAAACCTTAACTTTTGAAAAAAGGCTGCCGGTTTTGTTCCGGATTGGATCCTAATCTGGATGTTCCACAACTAGAGTGTTGATTTTTGAACACACAATGACCAATGGACATTTTTAAGGACTCTAGTGACAAAAGTGACAAAACGTACTTGTTTTTAATGAATGCAATAAATTGACCAAATTGTCAAACTATCTGAATAAGTATTTATAGTCCGAGAGAGAACAACAGAAACACCAGTGTACACAACTATGCCAGAACAAGCAGAAAAACAATAAACGTGATGCATATTCATGAAGGACAAACATGCAGATCATGGGTGATGTAGTCCATGTGGAAGACATGTGGAAATTTTTCAAAAACCTATTTGTCCAAAAAAAAAAAAAACGCTTCATGAGACCGGTGTTTGAAATCAGGAAAAATGCATTCATGGACTTTGCAAAATCTCTATTAGCTTAAGTGCTTAGTCTAGTAAGTACACATATTTGTGTAAACAGAGCGGTGTAATCTCTAAAAATCTCTCTCTGTACACAGCTAAAAGTGAAATCTTGTTTCATTAGTGTGACCGTGGCTGAGATGACACACACACTCGCACACACTTGCTAATACCGAGGGTACAAAAGGACTGGCTGTGAAGTAACCTACACAGTGAAGGTCTATTATAGTTCAAAGAGAATGACACAGAATGCTTTATGAGCCTCGGCTCAGAGCCTTTTTCATTAGAGAAGATAGTATTGAGCTTATTAAAAAGTAGACATGTCATCTCAAGGTTTTGCAATTCTGCGTATATCACTTTGCTTTGGTAGCACTGTACATCACCGAACGGAGTACAATTTTTGTAATTGACTTAGAATAGAACCATCTTGATTGGTTGAACAAACAGTCTTGATCCATGAAGGTGGAGAATCATGGCCAGTTGAGGCTACAGCCTTTCATTTGGAAATTCAGTTGTGTGGATCTGTGAATGGATGTTATACAAGATGTGGTTGTTTTGTCTTGCAAGTGGGTCGACACCTCTATTGGGACGCCTTAAGATCTGCCAAGAGAAAGACATCTTGATTAATCATCTCAGATGGACTCTGTGACATCCGTGTTGGTGAGATGTGGGATGCCAGAATCTCCTTGAACTAAAAGATGCTGGTACTGTGGATTAGTGGGATTAGCTCATTAGAAACGTGTGTGGAACTACTTTTCTTAAGCTTTTGTCATTTGTCTGATGACACAACTCATCTTCACCAGATTCTGTAGGTTTAAGATCTTCTGGAATGATTTGATCAGTCCAACCTTGAAACATTACGTTTGAAGTGGCAGTTGTGGTCCAGTGGTGGTAATTGGACTTGAGCTGTACCACAATATGGGTTTTGCAATATTGTGTATACCGTCACACATTCATGAATTAATTTTCTATACATGTATATAAACACTTTAATACAGTATAACATGTTTGTTTTGTTACAACTTTTTATGATGACAAGGAGACATTGCTAATCGAACGCAGAAATTGTTGTAACCGGATGAATGAATAGATCACACCCGCAATCGCGAGTAGCTCCGTTGTAGCTAAGAAAGACAACCTTAAAGGCCCGCATGCAGCGCTGTTTATGCGTATTTTGTATTGTTTTATCAGTCTTTATAAATCGTTTGTAAACGCTTGTTTCACGTAACGTTCAGATTCTTGCTCCTTCACAACGTAAACTCTCTCTTTCTGTCTCAGTCTCTCTCTCTCTCTCTCTCTCTCTCTCTCTCTCTGTGTGTGTCTTACTCTCTGTCTCTCTTTCTTTAATTTCAATACAGATTTTGTGTACACATAATGTAACTAAGGTGCACTAAAAAGTAATGTAAACTTTTTTTTTTACGGAACCATCTTGTTGTTGACCTCTTCCAGGTTGTCTTTCACAGCATATTGCTTTAAGGACAATGTGGATCTCTTATTAACTTTATCTGTCGTTTGTCATTGCCTTCATGACTTCAGCGAACTCAACACTAAGGACAGACTGATGTAAGATGCAGTGATAAGATATCAGGTCGAAGCTTCTGTTTGATTACATGGAGATATCCACTGACTTCACACTTCACTATTCTTATTTGATATTCTTGTGTTTAGATTTAATTTTTATAACTGTGTAATTAAAACTGTATAGCGTTAGTTCTATTTATATATATATATATATATATATATATATATATATATATATATATATATATATATATATATAAGTCTGAATCAATGTGATTCCCCTATTTTCACAATTTTCATGTAAATCTCAATGTTTGATTTTAATATTTGTATTATTTTTGTTTAGAGCAATAAATACAAATTACGGATACATCAGAATTCTTATGGATCAAACTTTATTTTTTTTATTGTTTATAAGATGTATTTATTTATTTTTATGAACCAATACAATATTTAAAAATCCATAATTTAATCAATCTCTAGTGTCCGTCTACAATATATCTTATATTTAAACTCCATATTTTTTTAAGTAAAGTAGCTTTGGAAAATATTGTAAAATATGTTTTTGCTGTTGTCTTTGTTTATTAGCTTATGTGAGGATGGACTAAACTTTCTGTCGGCCACGTTCTCCGGAGACGTATTGATTGTGGAGCAGAAAACAACTTGCCAATTTCTGAAAATAGAACAGTGAAAGCGCTTGAAGCCTTTAAGTTAAGTTTAGCTTAATTCAACACAGTGTTTAGGGAAGAAGGGAAGAGTGTCTTCATTGTGAGCCTATTTTTCTGTCTATTTTTGTCTGTTCTCTAGTTAAATTCGCTTTCATGGAGCAATGGAGGACGTGGCTCCATCAAAGACGGCTTTAGAAAACTTTAGATTTATGAATAAATGAATGAGTGTGAAAAAAATGAGAATGAATAAAAACACAAATTTCCGTGTTTTACAGTAGCAACATTGAACGATATAACAAAAAAATGACAGGGTTAAAAAAAAAAAAACATATATTTTTTTTTACTTTTGTATAATATGAGTAATTGCTGAAATTGCTTCAATCAATTTATGCATTTTTTTTAACCAAACCAAGTTTCTTTTAGGTAAAGAATAATTACAAAAAAGGTGGAATTTCTAACACCTTAAAAGCGGTTGACACCTGAAAATAGAAAAAGAAACATTTCACATACACACATGGATGAATGTGTTTCTTTTCTTTCTTGTTTCTCTACCTAAGAGACTCTGACTGCGATGTATTCAGCGAGGACTCGATCTTCTTTCACATATTAAATCATGCCACGAGTCTCTTTGCATTTACACAGGTGCCTTGGATTCTACTCCGGGTTATGAATACACATCCCAAACATGCCAAAATAAATTACCCTCACTGCAACGAAAAGGTAAATTAGATCTCACAAGTCTTTTGTTGTGGAAAATTTACGAGTGCCATTATTTAAAAAATAGAAATAAAAAAATGCAATAAGAAAGCATCCTCCTGCTAAGATAAGTCATGAATGAACAGGGAGGAGGAATAATGCTTAGAGCGGTGGAATACACTCAGAGAGAACATGCATTTCATCTTGTGCCATGCAAATCAATGAAGCCCGGCAGGAACCAGAGCCGACCTGTGCCACAGCTTTTATTCACCGCCTGGAACCCTGGAAAGTCGGCATGTCTTCTTTTTATGTACGCCATTCTGATGAAACTCTGTTTTCATACCTGCTTTATTTGAAACTCGTCTTCTGCTTTGGTCTGGACCGTCTTTGCGGGTTGGTACACAAACTGGGACCCTAATGTGCCAAAGGACCAGAGCGAGACCACACTCAGGTGGTCTTCTCCATCTGGGCCAAAACCAACTTTGGCAGGGTTTGCTTGAGGAGGGATTTCAGACGGGTCCGATCCAAGTGCTAAATGCAGCAGGTTTCTTCAAGTCTTCTACAAAATCAGTTCTGGTTTTGCTTCACTTTCCTATTATGTTCGAGTCAAATTTACCAGTGTGAAAAGACCAAAAATAAAAAAATAAATACTTAAAAGTATTCTTTCACTTTGAAACTTCTCCTGCTTTTCTGAATTAGTGTAATCTACATATAAACACAAATATGGCTTATTTGACATATGTAACGCCAGCTGTATGTTTATAGTTGTTACAAAGATAATGTACGGGTCAATTTGACCCTTCAGACAAAATGGAAGCTAAAACGAGTCTGTCTACTGTCCCACACACACACACACACACACACACACACACACACACACNCTCTCTCTCTCTCACACTGTCTAACACACACACAAACACACATACACAGTATCTGTGTAATATACACATGTAGCGTGGTGTTACATATACGTAAACTGAATCAATATATATTTTTTTATATGATAATTACACCAAATAAGATAAGCAAGAGAAGTTTTAAAGTGAAAAAAAATAATTTTCAGTATTTTTCAAATATTTTTAAAACTTTGAAAGCAGGCAATTTGACCCGAACATAATTGGAGGGTTACACTTGACACTTATAGACACACTTTGTGGAAAAGGTTCCCCTGAAACCTTCTTCTCCTGAAAAAGACTTGATTTATGCAGTGTTAACAGGAGAAACTGATGGTGGTGTTAATAAACTGCTGTTTTGAATGACAAAATTGTTCAGAATAGCTGGTACAATAGCAAAAGACAATGCACAACCTGGAGTTTGGAACAGAGTATGGGAGATTTGGGGTTAGTTACGTTTTTTTTTCTTTGTTACATTTGGTATTTGTTACCTGGGAATTACTAGAATGGATAGATGAACAGTAAATTATATCTGCCAAGAACAAACGTTGAATTATTTATATCTGCCAGGAAGGGTAAAACACTCTTCTAAAATCATCTGAATGGATGGATTTATGGACAGAGGGATATAACAGATGGTCCAGCAGACTGTAGATAGGTTGAAAGATAGATTGTTGAGAGAGAGAGAGAGAGAGAGAGAGAGAGAGACAGAAAAAGAGAAAAGGGAACAAACAAACAGACTGCATAGATGGATGGATGGATGGATGGATGGATGGAAAGATATACTCGAGAAAGACAGACAGACAGACAGACAGACATGAAGATAGACAGACGGACAGATAGATAGACTCGAGACAGACAGATGGATGGATGGATGGATAGATAGATAGACAGATTTATTATTCACAGAGGTATTTTATACATCAATCTAGTGATCAGTACAAAAGAAGAAAGTTGAAAAAATGTATATAAAGATATTCATTGTAACGTGAGGGTTTAATATTCATTCTGCTATAAATGCCATTATAATTCCACTCGCATTAGGTTTTCATGAGCCAGTAGCTACTCATAATGAATAATGATGCAGGCGTTTCTGTTCGCACCTGTAAACGCATCGACTGCTCGACAACTCATTTAATAATCTGCTTCAAGCTGCCTCGTAATTCCACATATGTAATTTAGCTCCAGATCGACATTTAAAACCTTTTGTTTTGCTGCTTAAGTACCACTAAAGTGGATCCATTAATCTCGCCATCGCTTGCTTTGGATTTGTTTATTAAAATTAAACGCACCCTGTTTATGTAGAGACTCTTTCTCGGCCGTTCATGCATATTCGCATCCCTTCCGCTACATAATAGCGGTTTGCCGGAGCGCTAGTAAAATGTGTAGCACGTATTTAAGCGGCGTTTGAAGATTCAGCAATGTATTTTATACGGAGGCCCGGGGGAAAGGGACTGAGAGGTTGGGAAACTGCAGATAGAGGTTGTGCACTTTTTTGAAGCATTCAATCTGTAGATTTTCAAAGGATCGGCGGTGTTGTTAATGCTAACACGGCTGCTGATCGGGAAATTTCTGATGAAGCGAGTCAGAAAATTAAAGCAATGTGTATCGCTGTGTCAGCACAAAGCCAGATCCTCTGTCAACTGCTTGAATAATTCCGTTCTGCATCTTTCTCACGTACTGTGGCTCTCTTTAGAAAGGTCAGACTGCTGTTCTTCACTTAATCAGGAATATTGAACTTGACTTGTACTAGACATACCTTATTGTTAAACGCTGTTTAATAATACAAGCAGTTTTCCAAGTCATGCTGCTATGTCAACTTTGCATGTTCTCCTCACACTTGCGGGAGTTTTCTCCAGCTCTTTGTTTTTATCCTATAGTCAAACACAAAAATGTGTTTAGGGAAATTTGTAGACGATAAAATTGTCCACATGTGTGAGTGAGAGTGTGGATGTGTGTGTGTCCTGCTCTGTGATTGGTTGGCTAATGGTCGAGGGGGTGTGTCCCACCTTCAGGCCCCGAGTTTCTGGGTTACAAGAAGAACATATTGTCTCTAGTTAAGAAATATGCTTCAAGATACGAAAGGTCAAATGTAGCAACAACAATAGGCCCGTTTTTTTTCGTGTAGAAAACCGTTGTTTAATCTTCCCACACTTCAAACAAAACACTAACACTTGTCGGTAACCGAGATACTGTATTGCGTCTGATATTCAAAATTAGTTGGTCTTGTTCCTGATTGACATTTTTCGTTTCTGTTTTCCTCAAGCATGTTTGTATGTCCGGGCTTAAGGGTGTGTATGATCATATGGATTCCCCACCACAGGGTTCTTATGGATCCTTGAAAATGCTCGAGTTTCAATAATGTGTTTTCAAGTGCTTGAAAATGCTTGAGTTTTAAATGAAGTGCTTGAAAATCCTTGGAATTATACAGTGCAATTCGGATAAGTGCAAGATCTTCTGGGCCGGATCCAAACTTAGGCGGTTTCTCCCGCTCTCTGTCTGGTTTTACACGACTTTTGATTCACAGACTCCGAGAGTGAGACAGAGAGAGAGACCGATAAACAAAGTGAGTGTGTGAATAAACGGTTCGTGATCACTATGATCCAGGTCTGGATCTTAAATGTGCAGAAAGTGGGAAGCATGAACACCTTTATTGTTTCAGTTTTCCCAGCTTTGTTACACTTTGTTAAACTAAGACACGCTTTGCTAAAAATGTAGAAGATCGGCAGATGTCTAATTTCTGACTTTAGATAAAGTTAGAATTCAAATTTTGACTACTAAAATGTAATGTCCATTTTTATGTTCCACAATACCACAAAACCTTCCTCCAAAATGGGAATGTTTCAATTGTTTAGGCATAGTTTTAAATATAAATTTTGCCACAACTGTATGGTACTGGAAAAAAACTTAAACACGGGACTTGAAAGTGCTTGAAAAGTTCTTGAATTTTATCTTTCACAAAGTGTAGGAACCCGGGCACCAATTGTCTCCTCTCTCACTCACTGTTGTCATCGCCTAGTCGCTCGACCCGATAGACATTTTTTTTTTCAGCAAGTGTAATATAACATGTTTTTTGTATTACAGTTACTACCAAAGAAGAATTTTTTTTGTGAATTTGGTGGGTCTTGGAACTGATTAGGGCATTTATAGTGCAAAATGCATTTCTACTTACAAAACTTTTGTCTTGCGGAACGACTTTCGGAACGACTTTCGGAACGATTGCCTTGTTGATTTCCTGGTCTCGTTGTCCCCATGACGACACTGAATCTCTAATGCTGTTCACAAATTAATGTGATAGTATAAAAAAACTGGTAGTTTTGAAGCAATCTTCTGACCGGTAAATACAGCATCTACTGATGGGGCTTGAAATGGGACGTGGGCCGCTGGTTCAAAAGCAGTGAAGAGTGTTTTATTCGGAGTGTTCCTTTCACTTTTGTGCAGTTCGTATGGACACAAGCGATTCTCAGCTTTTCAGTGGATGTGGATATTGATCGGTAATTGATTCGCTGATACAAACTGCAAATTTAGTCATTTTACTTTATCATTTCGTTTTTAATATGTGAACTGAAGCCGGATACAAAGACTCTGACTCTTATTACACAATGTTGCTTTACTGCTTTCCGATTTTGAGTTTTACATGAATAGAATGATGAAATGGAGTGAAGTTTGAGCGTACTTGCTACTTTACTTGCTTTTGACAAGAGAAAGCAAGGTTTCAGGCTAAACCGATGTAACCTTACTGTAATGTTCTTTGCTGGAGAAAAAGTTGTGTTTTTCCAACAATGATTATTTAAAATATAATTAGTCTGTATACTTATACAGTACAGTATATACTTATACTGTAAAGTTGAACACAACACAAAGCCTGTTTGGACCAGGTTTGATTTTTTTGTTTTGTTTTTGTATGTATAACAACGTGGCAATATGCTGGCACTGTGGCGTAATGGGTCAAAATCACAGTGAGAAAAACTTGATCAGACGTACATTCACTAAGGCTTGATTAGGCCCTTTCTATATGTTTGCGTGGGTTTCCTCGGGTCTCCCCACTAGTGTCTCAATATATGAAAATGTGGCTATAGAAGTGAATAAGTGTGTCTGCCAGTCCCTATTTGTGATTGGTTGGCCACCAGTTGCGTCTGTGTGGCTCTCTCTGTGATTGGTTGGCCACCGATTTAGGCTGTGCTCTTCTCTGTCATTGGTTGGCCACCAATTCCGTCTGTATGGCCCTGTCTGTGATTGGTTGGCCACCAAGTGAGGCTGTCACTTTTCTGTCATTGGTTGGCCACCAATTCAGATTGTATTCTTCTCTGTGTTTGGTTTGCTACCTATTCACGCAGTGCCTTTCTCTGTGTTTGGTTGGCAACCAATCGAGACTGTGTCTTTTCTGTCATTGGTTGGCCACCAATTCAGATTGTGTGCTTCTCTGTGATTGGTTGGCCACCTATTCAGAGGGTGCCTTTCTCTGTCATTGGTCGGCCACCATTTTCCGTCCGTGTGTCTCTCTCTGCGATTGGTTGGCCACCAATTCAGTTTGTCCCTTTCTGTCATTGGTTGTTCATTTATTCGAGTTATCACATTGTCTTGAATTGTTAGAATTGGCTGCGAACTCCATGTGATCAAGAAATGGAAAAACGATAAGAAAAATCAATGTAAAAATGAAATGCAACATTTGCTAATGCTAAGTGCGTAACATTAAATGTAAATGAGTAACTTTAATGTGTATGTAGCAGCTTTAAAGCCTTCCACCCATTACAGTGGCTCATTAAAATTGTTTATTAATGAAGGTGATGGCTTTTTTTTTGGCGACAGCTGACTGATGATTATTCCGATGACACGGCTGATATGCGCCATCTGCTGTGCCACACCTCACAGGTAGTTTAGCTAATGTCTTTCATTAGGGTCTTAATACACAACAGTCTTTCTCTCGGCTCCATCCATAATTATTTTTTGAGGCATGAGTTGGCGCATTGGGGGATGAAGCATCCACTCCGGAAAGATACAAATTGAAAGACGTTGCCGATGCCGTTTTTATCTGCGCATTTTTTCAAGCAACACATTGAATGGCGACATATGGGTTAGAGGAAATAAATGCATTTAAGAGCTACTCTAGATTGAAAAACAATTCACATCTGTTGCCTGAAGAGCATATGTGGGAATTTATCTTTTGCTTGTCTGCGTTGACAATTCATGGCCCTTCTGCAGCCAGTAAACTTCAGTTGTAAAATAGGTCACATCAAAGATGGTACAATTTATGGAGACACTCTCTTATCATCCACCTCATGCTGAGATCACATCAGCTGCATTTTTGCATTTCCTTTATGTTGCTTTCTGTGTATTTGCATTATGTATAACTGTTGTTATTATTATACAATGTGTTCATTTTAGTCAATATATTTCATTATAATTTAATGATTTTATGCATTTATTCAGTCCAGTTTGACTGAAGGGACATGAATGTGAAATTAATACCAACTTTTTTTAAAGGCGGCACGGTGGCATAGGTGGCAAAACGGACTTGTAAATATTGTCAGATTTCAAGTCTGATCAGGTATTATTTGCACAAAGTATGCATGCTTCTTTTGTTTCCTCTGGTTTTCCAGTTAATGTCCCCAGTTCAAAATCATGTAATCAGGAAAATTGCCCTTTGGCGAGTGAGAGTGAAATCAGTGGTGGTTTTACATTGTCTGGCGGCTGGCGCCCTGGGCGAGACCAAACGTAAAAAAAAAGAATATCAGTCTTTAACATTTACATTAATTAGACAATGGTAACGTTGACAGTATTACACACTTACATAAAACATAGAATAAATATTCTAAATATTGCAAATCACACTACAATGAATTAAAATATTAAAATCACACAAAATCACACTACTAAAATTAAAATATTACAACACCGTATAAAAACACAAACAGAAACTAAAATCTGACCCAAGGTAAAATACAGTTTTATGAAATAATTGGAAAAATATAAAGACCATTTAAATATGTTTTTTCCCCCATATAAACGTGTGTATTATGTACATTTATATATGTATAGATACCCTAATATTACCCTAAACCCCCTTTTAAAAATCTTTACTATTTGGTTGAATATATTTAAATACATGGAAATATCTTTATTAATATTTAATAATATTTTTCGCTCTCCCTTAGGCTTTATATGAAACAGTTTTTAACAATGTATGCATGTATGTTAAAAACATTTAAAATGTCCCATATATTGTATATATGCATTTTGAAAATATATATCTAAATATGTTTCATGTATATGTGGATGCATTTCTTTACCATATGGAACACTTTATTTATAGTCATGTATTGATAAAACACATACTGTAAACATAAAGAGAATGCAGAAACATAAAGAGAACATTTTCCCTATTTTCTACTTTTTTCTAAATTGTGCACCCCATGTCTTTACGGATTCGAATCAGCAGATAATGTCCATGCCTAAAACCACCACAATACGTAAACGTTTTAACTTTTTTTTTTTTTGCCGTGAGTGCTGTCTGCTGTGTAGATTATTAAACATTTTTGTTTTTATTCACATTCACTTTAGTATGTCTGCAAAGTCCAAGACTCCCAGAAGTAAAGACAAAAGGGGGATAATAACACATTCTACTGGTTCTTTCTACTGACCATCAGTTTGCAGTGAGTGACACTGCACTTTCGGACAGTGTTGTATTTCACACAAGCAGCTTAACTGCACAATTCCATCTGAACTTTTTCCACACAATATGCTGCCGTCAGAATCCAGAATCCATGGTGAGGCTACACTGACCTTGAGTGAGAGCTTAACACATTGTCTGAGCTTAAAAAATAACTATATTAATCTCCCGTGATATGACACTAAATGCCATGGCTAGGGTGAGATTGAGTAGGGCTAGTGCGTAGACCGTTTATTGGGAATTGAAAGAGATGGCGAAACAGTAAAATGATCGTTTTACCTTGTGTTTGAGTAGGATTTACCACAGCTATGGCGTATATCAGAATCAACTTTGTTGTTTGTGTAAAAGTTTGTGCATGACAAAAAAGAATTAGATGTGGTCTGACTCCCTCTTTTCTTTCCTCTCATTCCAAAGCACAAGAAGAAAAATAAAATACAAAAAAATGTAACAAATATAAATAATAAAAAAAAACGTGTTTTGCTATGAAACATAAGTAAAATATTTGCACATATTGCACATTCTTGCAGGTGTTGTTATTGCACATTGGCTATATGCCACAATTAAGTTTATACCACATGACCACAGTAGTACTGTATGATTTAATTTTGATTTTTTTATAACCACCTTAGTTTTAATTTTATACTATATGCTTTGCAAATTCTTTCAATAGAAATTAATTTTAGAAAAATAACCACAGTTAAAAACAAAATAAGTATGAAACTGAAAAATGACAGTATGAAACAAAATAAGACATTTTGTAATAAGGCTAGTACATCTTAAGTACAACATAACATTTATGAATAAAAATGTACTTTTTTTTTTTTGAAAAAATGTACAATAAAAGACTTATCAAAAAGTTCAATAACTAATCAATAATTATCCAAAGTAAAAAAGGGCTCAGACCCCACAATTGCTACTTGATGCTATATTTCAATGTGTAAAATTTCCTACAATAAATGCTCTATATACAATCTGCTTTACCCTTTGCAAATGCAAGGCTTATTATCTGCAGATGTTTGCAAGAGATGGGAGGTAATTTAAATTGCCCTTTGCCATTGTAACAGCTTAAAAGACATTGGAGTTATTAGAAACATAATCACTTCTTAATCATGAGACCACTGCTCGTGCCCAGTGGGAAACTGGACCTCTGTGTTTGTCAGAATGACCAGTGGCTAATTCAGGAAATTAATGAGGAGAAGCTCTTAAAATCCTGCTGTATCTACCCGTCAGCAACGGAGGAGAACACAAATTAATTTTGAGCCGGAGAGAGTAACAGTTTTTAATTGTGTAACTCTAAGTTTTTGTGCCAAACTGAGACAATTTAAGGTAGATCTTCCCATGCTAATACAGTCTGTTAACAAGTAAGCAAGTCCTCCATATGTAGTTGTCATCCGAATATACGTACTTGTGGCTGGTCCTGAACAGAAAAAAAAAAAGAATGACCAACTTGGAACGTGAAAACCAGTATTGAGTTGTGTCAATATTGCAGGACTTTGCAATATTGTGGATACCATCACACATTCATGACTTTAATTTTTATTTGTTGATGTATAAAAATTCCTCTGTCTGTCTATCTCTCTGTGTCTGTCTGTCTGTCTATCTGTCTGTCTGTCTGTCTGTCTGTCTGTCTCTCTCTCTCTCTCTCTCTCTCTCTCTCTCTCTCTCTCTCTATTTCTCTCCATCTGTCTCTCTCTCTCTGTCTTTCTCTCTTTCTTTCTGTCTGTCTCTCTCTGTCTTTGTATGTGTCTCTCTTTCTGTCTCACTCTCTCCTCTCTCTCTCTTTCTCTGTCTTGTTTTTCAAATAAACCCCAGGGCTACTACTTTTAAAAGACATACTATATTAAAAAGGGCAGATGCTTATCCAGATTACACCCTGCATTTAATTTCTTTAAATAAAGTTATAATAGTGATTTAGTGTACGAATAATGTAATTAAGGTCTACTAAAATGTATTGTCCCCATCCCACCCCATACCGTGGGTAATGCCGATAATACTGATATCGTATGGACACTAGAAATTATTGTGATATTAATTTTCACTCTTGTTTCACCTAATGTCTCCTATAACTTCCTTATTTGGCTAAAAATCGTTTTACGTTGACAGTACATTTTAAGTTTCTCACAAAACTACAGCATTGGTCTTTTTACATTCAGCTGAAAGTACAAGATATCTTCACATGGATCATTGGTTTCACAAGACACTACACTCATCGCATGTGCAATTGACCAAATCGTGAGTCTTCTGTTGTCAAATTGAAAGTGTAGAAAGGAATCATAAGGCGCCTACCAAACTGAGACCTCAGGGCACATACACTGGCTCAGGCCATGTGTCCAGACCCCGACGTGCCCCTGCTCAAACACAACTACTTAATCTTCTCCGTCCTGTATGCGACATGTACCCTAACCCCAACCCGCAGCTCAAATGTCACATACGCAAGCTAAAACCAGCAAGTTTTCTCTCTCTTCGTCCTGAATGCAGCTGGTGGCATCTGCCGTGTCCTGCTTGAGATTTTGCATTGCCAATCTCTTGAAGGCATGACCTTCTTAAGTGAGAGTGAACAAACAAAACCACATCTGTGCTTCAAATCAGTCAATCCACTGGCGGCCATTATCGGGTTTCGGAATCAGTGCCTCCTCACTAATCACGTGATTACAGCCAATAAGCCGGGAAAAAAGGGGTCAAAGATAAAGACGACTGGCAAACCTGGCGTCCGAGGTTACTTTAAGCGTAGATGTACCTTTAAAGTCTTCTGCTCTGACCTTTCTTGTTAGAATTGAAAGACAGCTAACAAATAAAGATGCTCTCACACAAAGGTCATGTTTTCTAGCTCTAAAGGACATCACAGGGATAGATCTGACAGTGGTCATATAGACTGAGCGACTGGGGGTCTCCATTGGAATGAGAGAAGTGCTTCTTTGCTTTTGCTGCACCACTGGGTAAAGATAAACACATTTCAGCCCCGCTTGAGTCTCCCGAGAAGACAAGTGCATGAATATATGAGAGCTGCTGCGATCACAATCAAGCAAATCAAGTATGGATTTTCAGTCCATTCGATGATAAGCTGGAGGTGGCAACTAGATTACAAACGTACGTTCTTGACTCCTTACGAATCAGTGTGTTTGGCATGTCAAGCTTGAGGAAACCCTTAGTGTATGCGGCGGATTTGAAAGTGATTCGTTTTTCCTACTGTAAGACAGTGCTATGAATATTAATTGGCCTCTTACTCTGCCTAATAGAATCTACTTGGCAGCCTCCACTGTGAAGTTCTGGGTAACCGACAGGAGCTTGACTTTAGAGGTTAGTGGAGCCAGTGGGACTGTGATATTCTTTCTGGCCGGACTTATCGGATGTCTGAGGTTGCACCTAGTCAGGGACCTGTCTTATTGGCTTTTATTATAAGCTCTTCCCAAGTGCCCTGTTCAGTACGCGTTGGTTTACCAATAGTGTAGGCTTTAGAGGGTGAGATTGAATTGAACAAAGGTGTAGGGCACCTTCACTTGGTTTAGCATTTCCTGGTGGTGTTGTTTCACCGAAGTTTGGCAAGAACTGTGTGCAGCTTTTCTCTGTGAAACAAATGTGTTAGTAAGGATAGATTCAAGTTGGTTTTAAAGAAAGTGAGTCAGCGATTCGAGTCATTTAATATTTTGCTTGATCTGATACCACTTACCAATCTGATAGAAACACCAACACACAAAACACACATACTTGCATTAATTTCATCATCGAGTACCACCATTGACTTGCATACAAAACAGAGCATTGCGTCCTCCCTGTCTCACTCCACCCATAAAAATGTTCTCCATTGTCCCTTTGCTCTAACACTTGGATGCCCACTTTTTACTACTTAACTTTTTACTACGTATTACTTGACAGCGTGTTTTACAACGTTGCGTGATTAGATGAATATGAATAACAGGCTATATCGGTGCTGATTCTGATATTGATAATTGAATTGAAGTATCTGTAGTTTAAAGCTCAAGTATATTTATATACGTAGCTTTTCTCAGTCCCAGACCAACTCAATGGAATAAGGAAAAAACAAAGCCATTTATAAATGTGTCCATTGTTCATTGATGTAAAGACTATGGTTATGACCAGTGAGCGAGCTACAAACTCGACAGTGGCTAGGAAAACAATATCCTCCCAAGTGGGGTGAGAGTAAATAAATCTAGGAAGAACTCGACCCCCTGGTGCCAGTCTCCTCTGGCTTGCTAATATTGCAAAGTCATTGGTGAAGATGGTTATGAACGGTGTCTTCCTCCTATGGAGCAGAAAGTGAGGCGACTCCATTCATCCCACCGGATCGTTTGGTATATGTTTGAGTGAAGTCTTATAACTTAGCAGTGTCTCTAGTTGACATTAATTAACAATTATACAAATTGGTTAAAAGGTTCCACTGCTATCAAGGTCATACTAATATCTAGGCATGAAGTGTATCTTCTATACAATTCTAGCAAAATTAATTAGCCTTCCTTTGATTGACAGGATGCAAAAGTTTGGGAGTGAATGAGTGAGAGGAAAGCTGCACTCACTGTAGTGATAGATGATGAATTGCTCAGCTCCTCTTTTTTCTCATTACTTTCTTTTGCCTGTAACCTTGTCAGACAGTATTTTGCTTTTTCATCTTTTATCTGCTAGTAGAGAGACTGAGAGAGAACGAGAGTGGGAGAGTGAGGAAAGAAAGAGGGAGAGAGAGCGGCAAAGAAATGCATTTCTCTCCTATTTCTTCTGAATTATTTCCTCAGCTAAACGTATGTTTATGTTTCTGTCATGTCAGATAGACGGAAATTGACTTAACACGGTGAGTAGAGAGTCCTCGGGGTTAATCAACCAATTAATCATCTCACAGCCAGCCACAACAGTGACACAACTGCCGAGAAAAGCACGAGAGAAGAGCAACAACTTCTGATTGGCTTTCAGAAGTGATAAATGGTTAGTGTGTTTGCTTAGGGGACTATTGAGAGCATGTTTTCCAGGGGCTTTGATGTAAGGTTATTATTTCTGTCGGGTCCAAAGCTTTAAATTGTTGTTCCAAAGGAACAACCTCTTAAACTCGAGCAGTGCTACGTGATTGGCTGAACCCCCCCTCGCCAATGACCCCACTTATTTGCCATGGCATCTTATCAAGCCCGCTGCCAGCACTCTGTAATTATAATTTGTTTAGGAACATGGCAGGGGAGTTGGAAGCAGACCACTTAGCTCATAAAGTCAGACCCTCAGCACCTATCCACATCTGATGCACCATAATAAAAAAGACAACATGGAGACCTGAAGGGATTCGCCAGTCCAGACTTGAAACGAATCCTTGAGAGGTAATAAAAGGATTTCGCTGTAGTGCTTTTTCAGTGTCTCAGAACAACAAGTTGTTCCAGTTTTAGCCTCTGATCACTGACTTACTCTAGCGCCCACTGATGGAAACATGAATACTGTTGACTCCGGTTAATCGAGACTTATTGGGGCTGGATTCTTTTCATGGTAAAATGTAGTAGTGTTGTACTGTTAGAATGCCAGAGAACTGGCACCAGTGAGTCGGGTTCTCCCCAGGGTTTTTTCCTCGAGAGATTTTTTACCTGGCCACTATCGCATACGTTGCTTGCTCACTGGCCATAGTCATAGCCAATATCTAACACCAACGAACAATGAATAAAATGCAACAATCTTCTATTTCGTTGCCTTGTACCTGTACATGTGTAATGACAATAAACTTGAATCTAATCTAATCTAATCTAATTTCAATGCACTGATGCACATTTACAAATGCACTAAACTTGAACTTGAACCTAAAACGTGGCTGGTTCAATTATTTGAAAATGCCCTATGTACGCCACAAATTGTGAGATTTGTTCTCGCAAGAACCGGAAACTGTTACTCTGATGAAGACCAATGTTGTGGGCATATTCACCTTCATGTACAGAGACTTTCCAGCAGAGTGTGGGCAAATTGTGGATCTGTTTATTTTTCTCTCTCACTTTATGCACTTTTAAGCACTAATGGTCCATATAAGACAGTTTTAGGGACAGGGGAGTTGTGGTCCAGTGGTAGGGGACTTATGTTGCAGGTTCAAATGTCCTTGGGCAAGACACTGACTTCCACATGCCCCCCGGGTGCCATGGCTGCCCACTGCTCCAGGGTTGTGTGTGTTCACTTCATCGTGTATGTGCACTTCACTTGGATGGGTTAAATGCAAAACACAAAATCAAGATGGTTCCTAGTGGCAATATTTCCATCACCTCACTTTCCTTTTACCCAAAGAATGTTTGGCTTATCTAATAGATGTACACGTTTCAGGACATGTAGATACGTTTAGCTAAAGTAGGGGCATCCATATTGTAGGGGCATCCTTACTTTAGCATTGGGTTTGTCTAATTGACTTGTTTTTGGTGGTCCCATTGACCAGAAACCACTGTAACCAGGACCTTTTTAGGACTGAGAGGGAACCTGAGAGTTGGTGGGCCGGAGTGGTGAGACAAGAGGGGAGTTAGCAGACACAATCCTGGCATGGGATGTGAAGAAGGCAGACCTTCTCTCCACCCGCACACCAGTCAGCGTGTGAACAGCAGCCAGGCCTTCTCGCGCTGACACAGAGCGTCTGTACCTCAGCGAGAGTTTTATTTAGACCATTAGTCACGCAAACACATTTCCAGATAGGTGTAAAAACAGCCGTGATGTCACAAACAACGCTATTTTCTTGGAAACACTTCACTACCCCCCTGGTGAGAGACCCCAGAAATACCTACAAAAACAAACGGGGAGAGTAATAGATTGAAACTACTCATTGCTTGATATTCATTGTTGTTAATTATTTTAAATGGCAGGGCGGCGCAGTGGGTAGAGCTGTGGCATCATAGCGAGAAGAATTCGTTTGATACTTGATTTTGAGGCCCGACTGAGATCTTTCTGTGTGGAGTTGACATGCTCTTTTCATGCTTGCGTGGGTTTCTTCTGAGTCTCGGGTTTCCTCCCACACTGTCCAAAAGATGTTCAGGAAAATTTGATTTTGGAAAAATAGGTGGAAGTGAGAGTGAGAGTTTGAATGTGTGTGTCCAGGGTGTGTGTTCCACCTACTGGCCAGGTTACAGTTAGCTCAAACTCCCAGTGACCCAGAAATTACCAAGTGGATCTAAAAATTAATGTATGGATAGAACCTTACAATTCAGTGGAATAATAATTCCCTTAAAATAAATTAATTTCATGTTCATTACACGTGAGGATAAAAGCTTTGTTGTTAATGATCTTGCTCCATTTGAGAAGCAAAATTTCTAAATGATTGGCTGTCTAGGTGTGTTGTCAGTGTGATTTGAGCACACATGGATGCCCTACAGTATGTGAATGTCTGATTTGTGTTTTTGTAGAAGTTATCTTTAATGTCTTGGTACCATTGAGTATTGTTGGCAAAATGTTCAAGGGAATCGTGACATGCGTGTTCGTTCTGACTTGTCTGATGGTGATTCGTCTCAGAATATTGCTGGAGATGGTTCCCCATCATTGCGCAAGCTTTTCCAGCTCTCCCAATAAGTAGATTACAGTGAGACAGCATCTATCTGGATTATGTCTGTGTTGGGTTTCTCTGACAGTCAAAAATGTAGAAAAAACAACGTTTGAGTGAAATAATAAAGACACAAATCGGTAATCTGAAAACTAGCATGATATTCTATCCACTACAACATTGTACAATTTCCGTCTGCTGCATACAAAAAAAAAGATTTAATTTCCAAGCACATCATACTTCATTCTGAACTGCAGAAACAGAAACTGTTCAGCAACAAAATGGAAAGCTAATTTTGTACAGAACTCTGATAATGTTCTGTTTCTTTGCCTATTATTCTCCTTAATGAGACCCGTGCGCAGTAGAATTCTCCATTCCACCAGGAACGTTGAGTGGGTGCTGCCGCCTTGCATTTGTATTCCGTTTGTGTCTGCGGTTCGTCAGAATTCAAAGCATGCATATTTAGCATTTCATTTTCACTCTGTCATCACATCCCACTAAATATCATCAAACTGCTCCCACCTACTGAGTCCATCTCTGGTACCAATGCGAAATTGAGACGTTTTCCGTCAGTGTTGGTTTGCAGCCCACAGCGAGGGTCGTCCCCCAGTGGTAAAAATCACAATGGGACACTCTTATAAGTGACACCCCTGTAGGGTATTTTTCCACACTACATGACTAACTTAGAGAGAAACTGGAGAAATTGAAAGATATTGGGGACTTCAGATGCTTTAAGCACATTGTGGACTTCCAACAGGCCTCAGAAACTGTTGATGTTTAATTTACTGTAGTGGAGAATTTGCTTTTGTGAGTAGAATGTGCCAAGTTTGAGTCCCGAACTGGCATGTACCACAGATGAAGGCTTTGTGAGAAAATTACCAAATGCAAATTTCATGTATGGTTCGAATGGAAGACCATATCACTTTCCTCACTTTCACATTAAGTATGACAATTGGATTAAGCAAAAGAGAAATACTCAAAGAACTACTTGACAATGTCTAGTGTTGACAAGAGTTTCTAAGGCATTGCAGGTTCCAATCCCCGTCCAGTTGATTCTACTGTATAACTGAGGGTCCTTAGCAAGACACACACATTCTCCCCGACCTCTATGGCTTATGGCTGCCCACTGCTCCGGGTTTGTTCATTTCACTGAGAGTAACTTCACAGGATGGTTAAATGCCGAACACAATTTAGAGACTGTCCCTAGTGACCAAAATGTAGAGGACACATGTACAATTAATGTTTGGTACAATCCATTAAGAATTCAACATGTTCTTCGTTTTTGTGAGCAGGAAAAATTTGTTTTGTGAGCTGTCTGAAAATAGTAAACGCTTTTCTTTCATTTCAAGTGGTGATGGACGGAACAATTTTCATGAGTAGGCATTGCGTCATGGCTTTTGCGATTGACGGAAATCCATTGTATTGCACCAAACCTCAATTAGAAACTACACATATAGTGACTTCTTACATAATTGGAAAAGAATGAAGTCATGTCTACCCGAGGATTAGCCTGCATTCCCTCAAAGGAAGAGCATGCGAGTGCGTCTGCAAGCTTGTGCATGTGTGAATGTGAGTCTTCTGATGCATGTGTAGTTAAAAGGCAAAGCTCGGCTGAAAAAAAAAAACACCCACTCTGCATCTCTGCGGAGGCTTATAATAACCTGCGATTCTGTACCCTCTTCAGCTGGCTCATCAAAAATCTACTTCTCTTCAGGGAAGCTTGAGATATTCCATATTAACAATCTAGACAAGCCATTCACTTCACATCACTTGCTTGTAGGGGCAAAAATGCACTATATGTTTATCTATAATGGGTACCTTAGTGCACTGGATTGATATCTTGGCATGACATAATTATCCTAGCAAAGCATTATTCTACGTGTTTTACCTAACTGGAAAATGTTGAGTGTTGTGGAATTGGCCATTTTTTTCCCTGCTATTACATTTTCCAATTATTTAGCTCTATAAGGTTTAGTGGTCTAGGGCTAAGAGATGTCAGTAATTTCTGATGGCTCCTGCCACCCTCACCTAGTCAATCACAAGACTATGGCACATTGGGTAAAAAGATAGTAAAAACTCAGTCATTATTTCAGCCTGCACACCTTCACCTCACTCCATATTCAAGCCATCCCGGAATGTAATTCAAAACTGACACTTCAAAGTGACTCAACATTTATATAGTGTAGAACTTGTGAGAATGAAGCATCGAGTATTATTCATCCGTAGATGAATTAATAACCATAAAAGCACTTGTTTTTCAAATTTTCGACGCTCAAAAATTTAGGGGGGTGCTTATAATCGCCAGTTTAAAATATGCCTGTAAATATAAGCCCCCATTTTTCCGTATTTCAAGTCAGGAACAATAAACGGAATAGATAAACAGAAACATGTCGTCTGTATGCAGTCGCATGTGTGTGCGTGTTTTTAATGTTAAACAATAGTCCATGGACAAACGTGCATACAGTATAAGCTTTTATCGGCTCAACAACAGAAATAAAAAAAACAATTAGACACGCCGTGATTACACTGGAAGAAGTAAGATTAAATTAAATACATCGCAATCGATACAGTCGAAGAACTGAAGAACACGAGCAAGGAGTAAAAAAAATCCAAGGAATAGACACAATCAAAACGCTCGATTGCTGCACAGTGGATAATAATCCGCTATGATCCTCTTTAAACGGCGTTGGATAAGCAGAGAGCTTGAAACAGGCCTGAGCTTGAAACAGGCCAATTGCTTTGCGGATGTGCGGGGTCTGACTGGAGAGCAAGGGATCTTGGGAAATGAAGTCCTGACCACTAGAATCGACTTTTTGTTATCTAATATTCAAGTAAAAAGATATCAAAATGATACGAGTCACGAGATAGATTTGTTAAATAAGGGAAAAAAATAGTATTTTTAAGAGAATACGAACGTAATTGAACCAGAATCATTAATAAACATTTTTTTTTTGTGCATGAAAAATCAGGGGGGTGCTTATATTCGCGTAATAACGGTATAAATAAAATATGTTATGGACTAGAAGAAGAGCCCCGCTTGATTGTCCAAATAGAGATTAGCAACAAGGCAGGTCAGTTAGCAACCACCTCACGCAACACCTAAGTTCTTCTAGAATAATGACTGTTTATTATCTTCAATCATTCAGCCACTCAACTATTGTCCCCTTGTTTGAATCATAACGGGGATGGCACTCATTACTGGATTTGAGTATTCAGCTCGACTCACGGACAATGAGATTCGTCAAGCCTTGCTATTATCTAATCTAACAAAAGCAAATCGGTCTGTCCATTTTCAGGTTATTATGGCAGCTATTCAATCCTTTAGTAGTATGGACACTGTAATTGTCAGGATCTAGTGCCCAAAGTCACGTATGTTTCGCTGTTTGTACTTCTGTGATTTGTCTCTCAATGTTTCCCCCTGGATTTTGATTTTCTTTTTATTTTTGCCTAAAAAAGTTTCTAGTTACCCCTAACAGATTTTGTCTTGTTTTTGATCATTTTTATGCTGTTTGAAAGCCCACTGCCTTCAAGCTGTTAACCCTGAATCTAGATTTATTATAATTCTTTAGCATAAAATAATCTACCTGTGTGTCCCAGATTTTAATTGATTTTTTTTTGTATATTTTACTTTTGTCTACAAACTATTATTGGTCAATTACCAACTTGAATGAGCAAGTCTTTATTTCAGTCTTACTGAATGCCAATTTGATAAAAACACTCCAGAATCAAAAAACAAATCTGCTTTCTAAATGAGAAAAGTCTTCCATAAAGTGATTAATTTTCAACACATGGTTGAAGCCAACTATTTGATTTTTGTGATAGAGTATGGCAATTGGCAATCTTCTATCAAACTCGGTATCAGGATCACATTCAGAGCCATGTGAAACATAGCACAATTAAAGTTCACATTTTGCTTCTTCTTGTGTGGTGATTAAAGTTTTAATAGAAGCTCAAGCCATTGTTCTACAAGCTAGGTGTAGCGCTAACAGTTAGCTTTATTAAAGCGTCGCTCCTAATCCTGGTATAATGGAGGCCAGTGGTATTAGCTTGTGATCACAGCAATAGTCCAATTTTCAGTTTAGCACAGTGTGTTCTAATGTAACCAGAACATTTGATGGAATTAAAGCTGTGCTTTTGTTCTTTACAGAGCAATGGCAATAACCAAGCTAATCACTACTAAAAATAAAATACATGTGTTGATGAAAACAGCCATTTAGAAAATCTATTAAACATGTTAGTCTGCAACAAGCCTAATAAGTGTTTGTATAGTGTGGGTGGAAAATGAAGACTGTAGTTGCAGTACATTTATGCATTTAGTAGCGGCAGTAGAAAGACGTCATGTTTTTGGGTTTTGTTCAGATCGGTAATAATCTTTGTTGCTACAAAGATCAGAAATCAGGAATATTGTGAATTTATTTGGTAGCGGTACAAGAGATTTGATTCCGGTGGTGCTATAGAAGAGACAACTCTCAACGAAAATTAAATGTTGAAAATACACACATATTGGAAACACGTAATTGTGAGAGCAGCAACAAGTACTACAAAGCTAAATAGGTTAGCATTGAACTCTTAGCAATTGACATCAGACAATTTGATGAACAATTTTCATTGGGGACTTTTTAGGTGAAGTCTGCTTGCCAGTTGATTACAGAATGCAATTATGATCATAGTTAATCATGTGAATTATAAAACTAAACTGATAGTGAGTGATTAATTGGTAATTCGTTAATTATGTAACTAAATCTAGAGACCACTAGTAAGAGATACAGTATGGACCCTGTGGTGGCTAACAGTGAGCAGTTGAAAGTCAAGAATCTATTTGCAATTAGAGTTATTTTGCAAAGCCATTTGGGGTCTTCCTGTGTAAAGTTTTATTGTGCGTGGAATTCCACCGGGTCTCCAATTTCTTCCTGCTGGCCAAAAACATGGCTTCATTACAAAAATTTTTTGGCAAAATCGTCCAGTGTGTAAAGTTTTATCCCAATACGAGAAATAGCAACATTGATACGATACTTGGAAATGCTCATTTTCCTCAAAGCTGAAAAAGTTCCAGACAAAACTTCTTCTTTAATGCTTTTTCGATTTAAACCGGTTACGGAGTCTCTGAATTCGCCATCTGACAACAATTATCATGCGCACATGCGCGAAGAGGACAGACCCAGAAGATCGGATAGTATCGAAAATATTCATATTTTTGGGTCAGTGTATTGTGTCGTTTCAGACTTTTCAGTATCGATACTTTTGGGTCGTTTCAGACTTATCGATAAAAATATCAAAATATCGATATTTTTGACAACACTAGTATGTGCAGCTCTGTGATTTGATAGCCTCAATTTCACAAAGTCCATCTCACCTCCAGACCCACAGTCGGAATAGGCTCAAGCTCCCAGTGTCCCAGAAAAGGAAAAGCACTTTGGAAAAGGGCTGGCTGGGAGATACAAGATAGGTACGCCAGCTTTCCCGAGCCAGCAGGCCAGAGAGAAGAGCGAGTCTGTGCAGGTGAATCTGCTGACATGCAGTAGATAAGAGTAATGAAACGTTCGCCGTTGGGTGGAGAGTTCATTGCTTCGATTTCCGCCGCATGCGAAGCATCACATTCTACGCATTGCATATCTCCCTACTCATGCAGTGCACAGCACTTAACGATCACACGCAGTTCATCGTTGACTTGGTGTTTTTGCTGTATTTAGTTTGAATCCATTTGCGATCTCGCCGTTTCTTCGCGAGTCAGAAGCAGGTGTGTGTTTTGATTGTAGACGAGAAAATAAGGGAGGGAACGTGAAAACCCTGCATCTCGCAAATGAGACCCTTCTCTGTGTTGTTCTCATTCACATTAGAAACAATTTGCTATGCCTAATTACACAAACTCGCATAAAGAGGGGGGAAATTTGCATAGCGGTTGGGTACCCTCCTGTTACATGGGGATTTAGCCCATCTTCTCAGTGCCGACACTCTTCTGATTATTTCTCGGGGTGTTGTGAAGAGGTCTCGGGGGACGTCGAGCAAGACGGGCGGTTAACACCTGGATGCCGAATCTATTTCTGGTTTGTAAACATGAAGCTAAATGGATGTTCCCACCCAATAATTCCCAACCGCTTACACATTGGAGATGATTCTCTTAGACAGCAGTTGGGTTACTTTTATCTTTAAGTTGCTCAGGAGTGGAAACTTTAAAGTAGGGCTGGGTGGTCATGCCAAAAATATAAATCTCGATTGAGTGAACATTTGAACTCCATTATGATTATTGAACGATTATTTTATTTATCATTTATTTATATTTATAATAATATTTTTTATTTATTTATAGCCTACGTAGTTCACTGACAGTTTTTTTTTTTTTACAATAAATATGGTCAGATTTCAAAAGTGAACGATTTTTGAAAATTTTTGAACAGTGAACTACTTCAATTGAAGAAAAACCTATATGATTATTTATTGACGATGAAAATCGCGGTTTTTTTTGTTTTTTGGAGTGGGTCACGTGACTCCACACGCGAAAGTTTTCCTAAAAGTAATCGAAATAATCGACCAGGAACAAATTGAACGATTATAAGTTCTGAATTTTGATTTTGATTATTTTTCAATGAATCCCCCAACTCTACTTTAAAGTGAAGTGAACACACACTTAACCCGGAGCAGTGGGCAGTCTCCTGGGGGGCATGTTAGGGGTCAGTGTCTTGCCCAAGTTGTACAATCACAGACTTTCTGTTCTTTTATCAGGTGCTTAAATATGAAAGTTTCCGAAATGCACTCCATTTAAATGCAAGGACCGTAGCTTAGCATTAAATCTACTAAAACAGATACAATCAGAGATTACTGTCTTCAGCAATTTGCGGATTTCAGCTTGGATTGTCATTTCTGTTGATTGATGTTTTGCATTAGCTCTAATTGTAAAGCAGTATTCGCATACATTATAGTCATTCCATTACCGCGGTTGACATCCATCAAACAGTGAGCTGGCTCGCAGATGGAGGTGTGGAAACTACATATGCACATTCCATCCAGGGAGATCATTGACTATCCAATTAACCTCTCTGGCACAACATGTGTATCGTTCTCAAGGCTTTTTATTTAAAACTAATCCGACTTACTGCTAAAGTACTCACATACTCGTGAAGAACTGACTGAGGAACCAAGTTGAAAGAAGGAAAGTTCTTGACTTTGCAATGAAAGTCATGGATCAGGAAAATAGACGTTTGTAGTACTTCATTAAAGCTTATGTATTTACTGCTATAGCTGATTTGTGAGTTGTAGTAATCCATTGGCAAACTAGACGTTTAATTGTAACAAATCTACTTTTCCTGTGTGCTTTAAAAGTATCGCTCTCAAATCTCACTCCATTTCAATCAATTCAATCAATCTCAAAGTAAAAGTGATGAATTTACAATGTGACAATAATGACACTGCTCACTCATTTTTTATTTCATTAATTTTTTTTCTTTTCAAATTCATCACTTTATGCAAATGTGCAAGCACAGAGGGAAAGCCACACTGCGGACTGGAGGACTGCGCTCGGCTAGTCATTTACTGGTTAATTATGATAAAATGAGGTCTCCGCTCCGGGTTGATCAGTGGACTCTCGGACCCTCCTCCTCCTCCTTCTTCTTGACTGATTTCTCACTCTTTTTTGTCATTACATCATAATAATCAGTTTCACATTGACATTTAAACCACGTTTTTTTCGCCCCGTTTTTTTTTGACCAAGAAGCGATTGAGTCTTTGAAAAACTTTGACACGTAATGAGTGGAACTGAAGTGATTTATTGTAGAGTACTGGAACTTTGACATAGCATTTGAAATGTTTCAGAAGCTTAAATGTCCAGTCTCGCAAGTCCCAAAATAGCCAAGAAAGACTCATTCTAAATAAAGGTTACGTTTGTCAAATATCATCATGGTGTTGTGGGTCGCCATTGGCATGAATAGCATGGTGAAAGCAACACGAGTGGTCCATTACTTTTTGCTTCTGTGTGTTAATATTTGAATAATTATATAAAATGTAAGGAATAAAGTGATGTTATTAAACTTCAAAAAAATGCCAAATGATTGCACTGTTCGCTACTTAGCAATTATTGCACGTGTTTGTGTTCAATTAGAAATTAAAAAACCATTTGAACTTGTACAGCATTTTCCTGTAGTTGTTTGCCTTTACTTCTAATACATTTAATAAATGTAACGGATAAGCTTTAAAAAGTAATTTGTTCTTTATAAAATACTGGTTTATTGTTACTAATGTCAAAATGTAATAATCTAACACAAAATAGTGCGCGCAGTGTTATTCCAAATAAATGTATTTTCATTTACAAGTTAGAGGATTGTGATACACTTTCTTAAATTAATGGTTGAAATAAAAATAGAGGAACCGTTATGTGTAAAGAAATGGTGTTTTATTGCCACACTAGAGCATTTAAAGAATAGTAAACTGTTTAATTCAAGCAAAGAGCAGCTCCATTTTGTCTTAGCAGGGAACTGTGGGTAATGAAGTGCAGACGTGTTCTGTAAGAGGAAGTGTAAGAGGAAGATCTTTACATCACCTGCTGCTGTTTATTTGAACCTCCATAGCTAGTCACTAAAAAAAAAAAAAATACATTTTGCATTAGTCTTTACAAGGAACCTGTGTAAAAGTACAAATGTATACAATTTGAGTAAAGAAATGTATACAATTATTAAAAATGTGATTTTTATTTTACTTTTATATGTGACACATTAAGCCTTTTAAGATTTATTTTGGTTTTACTTTATGTGAGTTAAATGATTTATTCTTGATTTTTTTTTTTTACAATATACATGATTTTTTAAAAGTATTTTAAGATTCATTTTGGTTTGTATCATTGAACTTTATTTGAGTAAATTTTTTTCATCTTGAATTTCTTTCCGGTGTAATATATTGCTTAAAAAAAGTGATGCTGTCAGGTATTTGAAGATACCTCGCTCCTGGACACTTTTTGTTAAAGCAGTGAGACATTGGAATTGCAAATGTTGAGTCTGTCGTGTCATTGTGTTGATATAGATACTGGTCGTGTCGGGACAAATCTTTTTAAGCTGAAAGGGACGTGAGCAAAGAATGTGATAAATATTGCAGGTCGTAGTTTGGCCTCCAAGGTGTTTGGAGGAAAATATAGGCAGGGCGATGGAGAGGCTGGAATTCGCTTTGTATTGATTTTAAGATTAAGTCTTTATGTATCCGTAAGTGTGCAAGTACCTAAGTCTAGTCGTTTCACTGTAGTGGGTTTATTGTTAGTGTCAGCCGAGCGTGTTCCTTTCCTACAGGTGACCTTTAAGATCTTTTCCACAGTTAACGGTTGTCATTCAGGTTCAACCAAAGGTCAACATGATACAGATGATGACTTAATTTTATTGCCCTTTGAAAATGTACCCATCTGGTCAAATCTATGAAGAGGGAGGGAGGGGAGAAAAGAGAGGAGAAAGAGTGCGAGAGAGAGGTGAAAAGATGGAAGGAGTAGAGAAAGATGGAAAAAAGGGGGAAAGAGAAGGCGGGGGAGAAAGAGACGGGACAGAGAAAGTATAGAAAAACAGAATAATAGATAGGAGAGAGGAACAACAGGTTAAAAGAGAGGAGAGAGAGAGTATATAGAGTGAGAGAGAAAGAGAGAATACAGAGAAAAAAGGCTGAAAGAGTCAAAATAGAGAGATGTGAAGAGAGAGAGATTAATAAAAAGAAGAGAAAGAGAAATGAGAGAGAGAGAGAGAGAAAGAAAGGTAGGGAGGATAAAAAAGATAGAAAGAAAAAGGGAAACAAATAGAGGCAGAGTAATAGAAATGAACAGAAATGGAAGAAAAGTGGATGAAAAAGATTAGCGGGGGGGGGGGTGTTGAAAAAGTTAAAGTATAAGGGGGTGAAAAAGAAAGGGGCTGGGGGAGAGGAAAGAGACTGAAGAACTAGAGATATCGGAGAAAGAGAGCAATGAGACAAATAGGAAAATGAAAAGAAAACCGAGAGAGAGAGAAGGATACATAGAAAGATAGAGAGAAGAAAGACTGAGAACAAACAATGAAAAGAATATGACGGCATATGAAGGCATTGAGAATGAAAGAGGAATGATGGTGAGAGAGAGTAAAAGAAAGAAAGAGAGAGATAAGGATACATATAAAGATAGAGAGAAGAGGGTGAGAGATAGAGAAAGAGAATGCATAGAGAGAATGAAAGAGGAATGATGGAAAGAGAGAGAGAGAGAGAGAGAGAGAGAGAGAGAGAATGCCAAGAGCTTGGTAAATGTGGCAGGAGATTTATTGGCGTAATATCACTGCACCATTAGCAGCAGCACTCTAAGAAAGGAATAGCCAGATCATTACTCTTAAGTTTTCAAAACTACAATAAATTGATTAATTAATGTAGGTCACAGGTTACTAAACAGAAATTGCTTCATTCCAAGCAGAACGGTTTTGTGCCCAATCACAAAGGCGACGATGTCGGCAGCTACAATCAGACGGATCATTTAAAGTCGGAGGAATTGTCAGTTTTTTCGGACCGAAGACGCATGTTTGTGACTGTCAAGCTCGTCAGTTTCACACTTTCACACTCTATGATCAAGTTGTCTGACATTTGCCTGCATAAATCAAGTCTCATTTCTTTGACTTTCTGTCAGATATACTCATGTATTTTCCCCGTGTGTGTCATCCTGACCTTTTGTTTCCTGAAAGTGGGCGACACGAGTCATGGCGATTGGGCAGTGAGGTGTCGTTCGGGATGGCTGGACGAGGCCGTGAGTGGCATATAGGTCTCGCTAGAAGCAATACACTTTCCACGGTACATCAGCTTTTAGCTACAATCAGTTGCGTTATTGAAGAGTCAAGGATGGAGTGTAGACGCACAAGGCCCGGCCGAAGCCTTCCAGCCCACAGACGCACATTCAAATGTCACTTAAATGAAGCAGAACTCTGCTGGTCTTGAGAATTCTTTGGAGGAATCTTGGGTTTTATTGTAGGGATGATTTTTGTTAAACTTTGGTGCGTTCTAGGCTTTTTTGCTCTCTCATGGTTGAACAAACTTAAATTCTAATTTTGCTGACGGGGTTTAAGCTTTTTATTATTTTTTAGACAGTTGAGGAACAAGTATCTTTGTTGCGAGTATATTTGCTTGTTACTTGTTTTTTTTTTCTTAAAACCAGTTTTTTTTTTCCTAAAAAACTGTACTTGAACAATAAAGACAAAAGTGCTACAAATCAATGTTGTCATGATTTAGTAATAACAGGACAATGTTAATTAATCATTGAAAACAATCATTATTTACTCAGTAAATCTGGACGATTTCAATACACAATAGTTCACAATTCAGTACACAAAAATTATTTTAAGTCAAAATATGTTTTTTTTTTTTAAATTATTATTTCATAGCTCGAAAGGTGTAGGATTCAAGCCCAAATAGTTGCAATCCTAATCAAACAAATATTGTCGGTTTCAAAATGATTGAATAAATCATTAGGACCGATTGGGAATTTGGTAGAATTTAAATAACTTGATTGCAATTGTTTTTCAAGTTTGATTTTAAAGCGCACACTTTTCTGGTGATGAATATAAACATGATGAATAGAATAAAATAAAAAGAATAAAATAAAAAGAAAGCCATAAATCATGAACATAAAAACTACAACTTAAAAAGTTACTCGATAATAAGATTTTAATAACTTTACTAACAGTTACGATAGTTATTTTTATGTTGCACGGCTACGTATAATTACACATATAGGGAGTTTGAACCGTACAGACCAGAGGGGTCACTTGACTTATAATGCTAACGATAAAAACCATTAAAAGTTTTTAAAACTGTCTGTCTTTGTGTTTAATTGTTCAGTATCTTTCACTAGAGTAATTATAATGACTGAGCTGTGAGCGTATCAAAGCTTTAGCCACTTTGTCAAACAACAAGACGTACAATTTGCACATTAATTCAAGTATTTACACTTAAATCAGTCATTTTACATGTTTGATATAAAATTGCTAATTGCTGAAAAGAAACTAATCAAAAAAACTAGTTGGGATTTTAAAATGAAAAAAAAAAAAAACAATTGATATTGCTTGTGAATGTAAGTTCTGAAAGTGTTTATTAAGAACATTTCACTTTTATTATGAAAGTTTAATCAAATTTTAAACTAGCATTTTATTATGAACTTGTTATTTTAAGTTCATGCATTACATTTAATATATTTATAATACATGTATTAGATTGGTTTTATCTCTAATGAAGGTTCTATCTTCTGAAAGTGTCTTTCACCAGGATAATTGTATTGACGATTGTGAGACCTGTGAGCGCATCAACGTTTTAGCCAGTTGATCAAACGACAAGATGTCTAATTTGCATAAAGTCAGGGATTTGCACTTAAATCATCCACTTAAATAAGTCATGTTTGTATGAAAAATGATGACGAAACTAATATACTACCATAGTTTGAATTTGAAAAGATAGATAGATAGATAGATAGATAGATAGATAGATAGATAGATAGATAGATAGATAGATAGATAGATAGATAGATAGATAGA
>CM051502.1:4274616-4354450 GCA_028031935.1 Paedocypris micromegethes
TTTTTTTTTTGTTTAAGTTTTTGTATGTTTATTCAAGAGTTAAAAACGTAAATCCAAGTATTATTAAGTCCTGTGAGTGTAAAAATGAGCAAATACAATAAGCCTAATTCTCCCTGTGTGGTTTTACATCACACTGCTGAGGAAACCTGTAGGGTCTGAAATGTGAGAAGAAACCCTTCTTCAGTCGACAGCAAAGCCTCCTCAGAAGTGTTTGTGCTGTGGAGAATCCAGGGTGAGCGTATCTGAGTGCTCCGCTGAAACCCTTCCATCAATCTCAGCCTCTGAACTCTGAGTTCTGTGGCGCCGTGAAACCTGCCGAGACCCAAACTGTCGCTTGCAACCCATCAGATGTACGTGGCGAGGGAAACACTTTGACCCAAGCCATTTTACTCACCTCAACCATCCTAAAAACCCCAAAGTTCCTCGACAGACGCTTTTTAAGCTTTAAAAAGCCTCTTTTACTCCATGTTTGGGGTTGAAATAGTCAATAAAATGATCTGAAGCTTGGAACAATGCGTTTTAGACCCAATGTCAAGATCCTTTCCTGGAGGAGTATGTTGTGTTTGTGTGGGTTTCCCCTAAAAATCTCATTTCCTTCAAAAGTCACCAATATACTGTATTGATAAGTAGAAATTCAAGAAAAAACATGTCATACTTATACAAAGTCGAGTCCTTTGTGCTTCTTTGGTGTTTATAAGTCCTTCCCTGTGATTGGCCTGATCCAAGAGATGCTGTGATTGGCTGCTGATCCAAGAGGTAGAAAAAAAAGAGGCTAAGAATTGAATGGGTAATTCTTTAACTCTGCATTAACCAACTGTTCTTAATATTAACAACAACAACAACAACAACAACAACACAACAACAATAATAACATTATTATTATTATTTTTATTATTATTATTATTATTATTATTATTATTATTATTATATTATCATCAGATTTACTCAGTTGATGCATCAATAATGGATGGATGGATGGATGGATGGATGGATGGATGGATGGATTGATGGATGGATAGATGATGGATAGATAGATAGATAGATAGATAGATAGATAGATAGATAGATAGATAGATAGATAGATAGATAGATAGATAGATAGATAGATAGATAGATAGATAGATAGATGTTTTTTCATCACATTTTAGCATGAACCGAACATCAATGTTGATCAACAGTTCTCTGAAGTACTCTGAAGATTTTTGAGAAACAGCTAAAGCAATAATTACTGCAAATAGCATCTTACAGTCGAGACTATATTTATTGGTGTTTTCGGGCATTTTATATACGAGATGATAGGAGACAAGAGGAGATGTTGGGAACGTTCTGAATGTAAGAGAAGTGTTGTTGCATCAGTCATCAGCGTCATGCTGGGAAGGCTGGTGGCTGTGGTGGATAGTCGGACCCTTAGTGGCGGCTCTATGGGTGGGCTAGCACTAGCATATGGGCAGCAGGCTGACATTGCCTCACGCAGGTTATTATTTCCGGCTTTTCTCTAATTTCATACAAATGACACACACGCACACAATAATAATAATAATAATAATAATAATGAGTATTAGTAAGGCGCTTTTCACAGTTTTAACTGTCTCAAAGCGCACATGTAAATATGTAAGGGAAATGATGCTTTTTATTCAATTTGTCGACTGGATTGTTGGTGTTGACTAAGTGGCTGCGGTTATGACAAGACAAAGACAAAGACCAGCGAGCAAGCACATACGCAACAGTGGCCAGGTAAAAAAAACCTCTTTAACGAGGAAAAACCCTGGGGAGAACCCAGCTCACTGGTGCCAGTCTCCTCCGGCATTCTAACACTACACAATCAGTGCGTTGGTTGTTCCGCGTCATTTTTAATGATGATTCTGGAACGATGTTTCCCTCCTCAATGGGGAAAGAGGCGGCTCCACTTCTCCAAGCCAACAGCGTCATCAGGTCCACAGGGGTCAAGGAAGCACCACCGATGATTCCGAAGCTCTAGGAGATTCCGGTCGTACGACACTTGGCGCTCAGGAGAGGAGGGGAGAAAAAAAAAAAAAAAAAAAAAAAATACAAGGCAATTAGAAAAATTCAAGTACTATAGATTTTGACAATTTTCTGAAGGTGCAGGTGTAATTCGGTTCCGAGCACTAACTAGGCAGCCTTTCTATACGATATATTAATATTTTCTGTAAGTTATTTAGATTAAAAGAAGCAACCAATCACAATTTGTGGCCACCAATTGAAAATTCAGTCAGCATTTGATATATGAGAATGTGCAATGTATGTGCAGTTAAGTCTCGTTCATTTCAAGTCACTTTTTTTTTTATTATTATTATTTAAATATTTATGTGAATTTTCTGTGCGTTAATTTTTTTTTCTCATTTTTTGTAATTAGAAGGAACAAAGACTGAGTCAGACCACATTTAATTCCTTGTTTCATGTGCAAACTTGGCCATTAACGTTGATTCTGATACTTATCATTTTTTTTTTTTTTTACTGTCTCTTTTTCCTAATTTTGAAACACAGATGAATAATGGACATTTTTCTTTTTCAAAGACCATTTTTTCCCTAATTCCACATACCGTCTTGAAACTGCGTTAGTCTGGAACAGCTAAGAAAAGAGCTAGATAAATAAATGAACTTGATACTGAGTCTTAATCACACACATACACACACACATCCACGCACACTTCCTTAATCAGAACCGTTAATTAATTGCAGTGTAAATATTTAATTAGCGTTATATAATAATAATAATAATAATAATAATAATAATAATAATAATAATAATAATAATAATAATAATAATTGTACACATACAGTGCCATTTTGTATTCTGACATTCCAAGTACTACTTTCATTATGGTATTCTTTCATTATACACTCATCAATAAGTTTGCTTTATAACACCAATGGTTAAACTGAAAAAAAATCTATGAGAGTTTGCAGCAGATTTCTTTCTCAATTCGTGTTTAAATGCAAGTTGACTTGACGATATTTCAAGATGACTATAAATCCCAGTGTTTTACCGGAGTAACGTAATATACATGATTCCCGGTGACATTTCGGGTAATTAGAATTGAACTTGCAGGGATTACCTAAGGGGAGTGGGTTTTGACTGGCTGTCACCACTTTGTTTTAATTAGAATTAATGAGCCATATTATACTAATTAGATGCTTAGACATGCTATACAAGTTTCTTTGTTGATCAATGGGCTGGTGAAGTCATTATAAGAACCTTGAGGCGCACGTGTCAGATGTGTTTTTGGATGAGATTGTTAAGGAACTGATCAGCAGTTTGTAAGTCTCTGATGAAAAAATAATGAAATGACAGTATCTTCTGCTCTTCAACCACAGAAACAGTGGATACCGAACGGTTAAAATTACCCACCACACACTCAAAATGCATTTCTTTCAATCCACTTTACACGCAATAAAAACGAATTTTTAGTTGGACGACCTGAAGGAGTAATTTTACTGGGAAATGTAATATAGTAATTGAGGTCAAACAATGCGAGGTGAGGGGAAGGAACGCGTAGACCCGAAGCCGAGCGCTCGCATGTAAAGAGAAATTAAAACATGTATCAATCATAATATCTCAAGTCGCGTGCCTGTACAGCTGCTGAATTAAAATGACTCTCAGTAAACACAACTGTCAGGATTGAGAAGCGGAAAATTTGATTCGCGTTGTCGAGAGAAACATGGAGCGTTCACCTTTTGTTTTGCGTTTTAAATACCGAGGCGCGAGCAGCTGCGATGTCTGTGTGGTGTCTTTAGGAACAACGGCTCTACTAAGCAAGAGAACCGTAAAGGTGTGTGTAGTGCTGTTTCTGCTTATTTTTACATTTTTTAGCAAAGTCGTTTGTAAACGTTTGTTTCATGTATAGTTTGGATTCAGACTAGTGCGTGTGAGGAAGAGCTAGAAAGAAGGAAGAAAGGAAGGAAGGAAGGAAAGAACAAAATGGGGAACAAACGAAAAAACTAAATGAAGAACAAAAGAAAGAAAGGTAGGTAGGTAGGTAGGTAGGTAGATGGACAGATTAATAGATGTAAATATAGATGGTTGGATAGATAGATCGATAGATAGATAGAAGAATGAAAGAAAAAGAAAGCATGACAACATAAATTCTCTCTCTCTGTCTGTCTGTCTCTCTCTCTCTCTCTCTCTCTCTCTCTCTCTCTCTCTCTCTCTCTCTCTCTCTCTCTCTCTCTCTCTCTCTCTCTCTCTCTCTCTCTGTCTGTTTGTCTGTCTGTCTGTCTGTCTGTCTCTCTCTCTGGCTCTCTCTGTCTCGCTCTTTCTCTCTGTTTCTCTCTCTCTGTTTATCTGTCCCTCCCTTAAATTTCGAATAAACCCCAGAGTTACTAGTTTTAAAAGACCTACTCTATTAAACATAGCAGATGCTTATCCCAGTTATCCCCCTGCCTCTATAATTTCTTTAAATAAAGTTACAATACAGATATTGAACAAATAATGTAATTAAGGTCTACTACAATGTAATGTGACCTCCCCTCCCTCCCAATACAGTGATATAATACAGATACCGTCTGGACACTAGAAATTATCCTAATTTAAATTTTCGGTCATTTAAAAGAGAACCGGATCCACTTGATGCCCTCGCATTTCAGTGTGTTTCATCAGAAAAAAACCCCAGAGGTCAAATGTGTTGCGTAACATGCTTAGACACCCAGGAATAGTCTCATAGGACTTGACGTGAAGTGCATCATGTGTCCAGGAATAACACTGCCACTCAAGCAAAGGTGGCGGCTTTGAATCACTGACATGGTCGAATCATTTTCTACTCCAGTACTGAACTTAGCATTAGTGCTGCGACGGCAGTGGGTGTGAAAAACGTTCGAAATAATCATAATTGAAAAAAAAAAAACATTCTGGCTTGACTCAAACTCCAATTCACGCCAGTGGAACAAATATTCTGCGCCATGAGCGTGTGAATTGTTCACAAACACACCGTCTCTGCCCAGCCATGCCACTTCACCAGCCAAACTTAACTCCTACTGTGGTCCAGTGTTGGGAGTAGGACATGTGTCCAGGAGGTTGGAGGTTCGAATCCCACTGAGTCTTTTATGGAATCAACTTAGTGCCACAAATATCAAAGATAAATTTATAACAACCGAAAGACAATGCTTCATATTTACATTTTTTTTTTGCTTGCAATCTTCACGTTCACATATTTTCGCTTCAGATTTTTTCGTTCGTTTTGTTTTTTTTTCATTTGGACCTTTGGCACTAGCTTCACGTGGGGGCGGGCCTTATTCTGATTGGCTGGTGAGAATGTGATTGGCTGCTGCTTGACCATAATACGGACGATGAAGGCGTTGTGTATCTGAATGTGCTAAACTCCGCCCCCAGATCCTGGTCAACTGCAGACAATCACACTCTCACCAGCCAATCAGAGTAAAGGTCGTCTACATGTGAGGCTAGATCCAAGTCCAAGCAAAAACAATTGAAACGAACCAAAAAATCTGAAGCAAAACGAAACAAAAGCATGAAGATTGCAAGCAAAAATAAAAACCAAAATAAAAACATTTCTGTTCGTTTCTTAGAAATTTGATATTTTTTATACTAATCTGTGTCCTTCCTTAGTCCATAATCCAAAATTCCATAGTCCTTGAGCAAAACATAGCATAGCCTTGACTGCTCCGGGTTAGGGTGTGTAACTTCACTGGATGGGTTAAATGCAGAGCACAATTTCAATTCGGTCCCTAGTGGCCATGTTAACAAACTTTCTTTCTTTCTTTTCATTTTCACTCATTCACACAGACTCAGTATAGAGGCTGCTGTCGTTGACTGTGGCGTCATGGTTGTGACAAAATCGATAGGTTAGGAACCGAGAGATACGTACCTCTGCATCCAGCGTGACTAGATTGTGTGTAAATGGAGACTCCTGGAAAATAGGATTGAGGACTGGCCTACACCAACGGGCTTAGCCTTTCTTATCTTCCAGGCTCCACTGTGCAAAAGCCGAACACACCGTGTGAGATTTTCAACATTCGTCTGTTCTCAACTCTCTCTCTCATCATGACTACGCCAATGAATGGAAGGTGGTGATGCATAGCTGTGTCGGGATGGAAGTGTGTTGAGTGCTAATCATATGCCTTGTGAAACTATAAAAGCAGAATGATTTTTATTTTTGGGGAAAAAAAGTTCCGAATGAATATGAGCACAAGTTTGAAAGTTGATGTTTTCATGGTTGTGTCCTCAAAATATTGCAATTGTTTTCATGTTATGTCCAGTGGCAGTTGTAGTCCAGTGGTAGGGAATTGTAGTGGGTCGTAGAAAGATTTTGGGTTTGAATCCCACTCTGGCTGGTTGACCCACAATTCCCCAACATGCCTTAGTTGCGCTTTATCAAGAAACAAATTAAATTATGCAAATAAGAAATTAGGGCGCAGCTAATGATTATTTTTTTATTGATTAATCTATCGTTTTTTTCTTTGTTTGATTAATCGACTAATCTATCGACTAATTTTTTTGATTAATCTAACGATTATCTTTTTCCCCCCAAACGATATTTGTTCATAAAAGTGAAATAAACATGCTATTTGGTTTTTAATTAACACCGTCTATTATTTTTAACACAAAGGCAATATGAAACGTTGGGGCATAAACTCATCCACCCAAACTGGATTTACCCAAGGGGGTTTAATTTATGCTTAAAATAGTTTTAAAATAATTAAAGGAAACACATATCTTTGCTATGATTACTGTACTTATTGAACATCGACAACTGAAATTAAGCACAGTGCCTAAATGGGTTAGTTTTTTTTTTATCTCCCACACTTTTGCCACATTTTTTTTTTTTTGGCATCATCTGCTCCAACGCGTGTTTTTTGCATCGATGTATTTACGTCATTTACGCCGACTACATAAACGCGATGTTGCAGCTCTATAAAAAAAACAGTATCTAGATATAGAACCTTCATTTATCCATAAAATAACTTGGCAAGAAAATATAATGTGATAAACTAGTGAGTGATGTTTTAAACTACTTACTTCCCAAGTTAAACAATTCCTATTCCCTCGTCTTGTTTGTAGTCCAACTGCGGCTTAGATGTTCTGCTTCACAGTGTCGTTCGGGTCAATCCTCTTATGTTTATGAGTTCCTCTGCCATCTCTTACTAAGAAGCAACTTCCCATCTACATATTTTTGTCTTTTATAAATGACTGGCGCTTTTGTGTTGGCATGTTGGTATAGTGGGTAGCTATATATCAAGCTTGATACCCATCCTGGCCTTTTCCGGGCGGAGATGTGTGCTTTCTGCTGTTGTCCTTGGGTTTAAAGTAACTGTCCTAAAGTATTCAGGCAAGTTGTATTGTCTAAATTGCCTTTAAAAATGACATTGAATAAAGTCATGACAATGTTCTATCTATTGGCCTAGAGATGCAGAGAACAGCTTATGCTCCCCGATGATGTAAGATCTCCCCTTGCCCCAGAAACAGAAAAAAATGCATTAGAACACGGAATAATAAAAGTCTGGAATTTTGGACTGGAGAGAAAGAAGGCACAAACATACATTACCGAGTGATTTAGGGTACAATTAGTGGTGTTTGCCAATCCCTGAATAGTTTTAAATATTTTCAAGATGATGCGGCACAGTTTCTGTTGAAGGTTTTCTCTCCTATTAAGTATCGATCTGAAATGCTAAGCACTCAGCTTGTCATTATTTGCTAGCGCTTTCTCCTTAAATTGATCGAAGAAGCGAAAAACAACCTTTAAAATCAGGTATCAGGGAAAATCTATCTTATCCTCCATTAGCGGAGCTACAAGAGTTGGGGTGAAGTCAGACCTTGAGGGGTTCTTTGGAAGAGATGAAATGCCCTTAAGTTAATTGAAAATATGATCAATCTTGCACAGTTTAGCAGTTCATTGATCTCTAGAATGTGATTGGTTGGCCACCAATCCAGGGCGTGTATCTCGCCTTCAGGCCCAGGGTTGCTGGGGTTGGCTGCAATGCCTGCCGACCCAGAAATGGAAAAGCAGTTGAGATATGGCTGGATAAATGTGCTCCAGAAACATTACTAGATAACTATTCTTGACTGGTTATTGACTTTTTTTTTGTCTGTAATTCATTTTTAACTATAATCATTTTTCTAATATTATAATAGTAATTTTCTTGAACGTTTGATGATTTAGATTTATAATTGCAAGTCAACGTGTTGAAGTCTATTGGTTTGTAAATTGAACTGACGGTTGCAGAACTGACACTTTGACCTTATCAAGCAGTTCTATCGACAGAAATACTGTAAAGCCAAAGATTGAAGGGCTGTCGAATTCAGAGTTTGTAGAAATGTGACTCTTACATATTAGGAATGTTTTCTCGAGAAAAAAAAACAATTCAAAGTTTTTGCTCATCTTTCAATCTTTTTACTTTCAGGCCAGTTGTAGCTATTTGATTTGTCAAGTTCCAGCTTATTGGTTCTAAACAGTCTTCGGCGTCTCAAACTACTTTCTTCCCAAGTCAAACATTTAATCTTTTCTCATCGTGTTTGCTGTGTGTGTTTGCTGGTTAGACCCAGTGGCAGCATGGATGTTCTGCTTCATAGCATTGTTCAGGGCAATCCTCTTTTCTTTTTTATTAGTTCTGCCGTTGCTTCTCATTCAGAATCCCCCCGGAGGCTTTTCTCTATGCATATGTGTGTCGAGGCGATAAGGGAATTGGCAATTTTGTTTATGCCACTAATTATAAGATTCCACGGCTGCCTCGATGCGTATTGTCCTTGCTTCCTGGTAACACTCTGATCTGCTCGCTTCATCTGCTTCTATTTTCATCTACATCCTCAATCACTCTCGACAGTTCGCCAACTCAGACTGCTTAACCCTTGAGTTTGGATCTTGAGTTTCCTCGTGGAAGGAAAACTCAAGCTTCACCTTGAATGGATTGATTCTGTCGAGTTGGTTTTGTGTTCCTCTACGCATTCCTCTGCACGCTTGGCTGCATTTGATTTGTAAATTTAAGGAAGCAGGAAGAGATGCTTTATCTCCAACATAAATGAACAGAAACGCAGTAATTGTCAGACTCTCATGCAGAGAAAGAGGCGGAGAAGGAGGGAGAGAGGAATGGACGGATGGAGGGGGTGGATAGAACAGCGGGAGGGAGGGCATCGTGTGTGTGTGTGTGTGTGTGTGTGCACGAGAGTGTGCACATGTTCGTGTGTCGGCGCATGAGAGACGGAGAGGAAGCGAGTGCGTTGACATTGCGCCGGATGAGAGAAGAGACGCTTCCATCCCGATTTCAAAGACAACGGACACGAGGATTAAATTGAGCAGGTTTGCGTTTTCCCTCTGCCTCCTACTTCTGGTCTGGATTGTGTGGAAGTCTGAAAGTTGAGGACTGGAGCACTGGGGAGGATGAGCTGATCCGAGCCGAGAGCTGCCGGAACCTTCAGGGTTGGCGAGGAGCTTCTGCTTCCAGCTTCTGACGGGGAAACCTTGCGCACTAGGGAGAGCTGCCTCCGTCTCTCTCTCTCTCTTTCTCTCTCTCTCGCTCTCTCTTTGCTTCGGTCTCACTGAGAACAGCATCTATCAGAGACAACGGGAGAATAAACGGAGGAGGAAAAGACTGGATTTTAAGAGACTGAGGGAGCTAAAGCAAGGACATACAAGCATATCTAGCACTAGATTACATTTTCAAGCAGTGTTTGGTTTACCTTCTGGCTTCTTTGGGAGGAAAAACTGAATTGGTTTGGGTTGTGCATTGCATTACTTCTGCCAGGTTGTGGAGTATAGGATCACGAATAGCACTCACAGGTAAGATGTTGGCTAAATTGAATGTCTTGCATGCACTAGCATAATCAATTCGGTGGATTATTGTGTGTCTATATTGATTAAGCAGAGATGCAAGTAGTTCCCGTGGGATCTATTTGGAAGCTGGATGATTTGGAATCTGGACAATTCTGATGCTGCGTTCATGATCGTGTTTAAACTGTAAAGAATAATGAATTTGTTACTTTGTAGAAAAAGCGAGTGCAAACTTTATCTGCTCTGGGTTATCTGCGCTTAATCAAGGATGGAATCACGTTGATGCCAGGCGTTTTGGAGGCATTGAAAAGGAGACGCACACCTCTGGAATCTCGCAACTTTTGGAGGGGCTGACAAATGAGCGCTGTCAGATATGAAAGATATGTTTTCGCGTTCACCTTTGCACCCGAGACAATTACTTCTGCTGTCATTCCTCTTACGGGAAACTACGTCTCCTGTCATGTGAAGCAATCCCGTGGCTGTTGCTGCCTCGGACCACGTTTGAAAATAGAGGGGACATGGAGACTTGGAGTTCAAGGGTGTGATGTGTGACAGCCTCATATCTGCCGCCACTATAGAGCATCCTATATGGATTGGACTGAAGTAGCGACATTTGATTTAGGAGGGAATATCTCTGGACTCTCCCTTGTCAGTAGTGGACAGGAGCCCACCCGTATAGCAGGGACTGAAATATTAATGAGTGTATGCACATCCTGTCCACCCTGAAATATTTAAAATAATTGAATAATAAATAACCCTGACTCTTGGTCCCTCTGTTCTCCGGTCCACGATGCCGACCGTTACTGCTGTGCCCATGACCACGGAATGACTTTGACTGCAGGTTTGTAGTTTGTACTTGAGGGTCTCGAATAATCACAGAAAAGCTTTACGGGTCTGGTCCGATTTGTTCTTCTTGTGTCTGAGCTGAATGAGAGACGCTTAGACGGTGCCATCCGAACTCTGCAGATGATCAGTCGTGTCTGTCATGCATGGCTGCATCCAGCCAGATTGAGAAGAGGAAAAAGCAGACGGAAAGGAAGGAGCGATCATCATGTCTGTGCGCTCGGTGTCTTATGGATGTTTTATTGACCACTCTCCGGGCCATTGCGCAATCTCGGGGTCTCGGTTTGTGTTCCAAGATGCTTTGTGACTGCTTCATTTACAGTGGAATCACGCTTGAAAAATTCACAATTTACTTTTTTTTTGTATTTGTTTATCTATCTCTACATTCCTGTTTATCGGCATTGATTCCTTTTAGAGGAGCGATACGTTTGAGATGTTGGGCATGTATTTTTTTTTTTCTTTTCTATTTTTTGCTGTCATTTTTTTTTTTAAAGGTGAACAAATTTCTCATCAACTTCTACAGTTAGTGTACCAATGGGGTAAAGGCTGTACAACAGCAGTGGTGTGTGGTATAAAATAAGCCTGCAAGCTTTTTGGACAGGAATGAGAATGGGCCAGCAGATGTAGCCATAGCAATAGCTTCAACAAAGCAGCTTGCTTCAAGTCTAGTCGACAACAGCCAAATGCGTTGCCATGCCCAAAGGCGCTGTCTTGATATCTTTGTATTGTAAATGTGCTGTTTGATGGCTGTAAAGACGGGGTCAGGGGAAAACAGATGTCTCGTGAACCAGAATGTTTACTAGGGTTTACTCGGGATGAGCACTCTGATGAGAGTGTACTGGGATTGATTTTCTTTCAAATATTGTTTTAAGTCTGACGCTTTGCACTTCACCTTGGCTGAGCATGAAGGTTTACTGCTTATTGAACAGAAGAAGGGAAAAGCCGACTTTTCAAGATGGTGGTGTCTTTCTACAGCCAGAATTATTCAGATTAACAAGTGCTTAGATAGTTTGCTATTATTGTTATGCTCATGTTGACTAAACATTTCATTTAGTTGCTTAAGGCATGTGTTTTTCGAACTATTAGGATTATTATCCATTTATACAGTTTGTCCATTTCTGGGTCAAGGAGCAGGAGCCTATTCCAGCTACTCTGGGATTAAGGGCGGGGCACACCATATTGAATTGGGGACTAACCAATCACATAGATGGACACACAGACACACACATTCAAACTCTCAATCACACCTATTTTCCAAACTCAGGGAGCTGAAATTATTTTCTTTGTGTATGTATTGTGTTATATATACAGAGCTATATATTGTTTATGTGTATTGGTTTGTCCTTTTGATGTTGTGTGAAGCATTTTTGGTCTGTATAATAGCTAACTGTAATAATGATCAGTGTATTTTATTCTTTGAGGTGAATGAGTGATTTTGTTTTCTTTTAGCACATCCAGCTCATCATTTTCGATCTGTAAACTTCAATGCTTTAATATTGATCCATCATTGAAAACACCTAAAAGGTTGATGGTTCCTCCAGTTCTCAAGAGTGTCTTATATTATGTAAAGAGCAAACTAGACCTCTACAATAAGATAAACATTTTTTTTTCAACATTTGTAGAACTTATAGAATGCTTAACTATGTTTAACATAATAACATAATATATCATTAATAAATTCATATAAAATTACCTTTTATAAAACTGTAACAAAGCTACTGGTATCAAGACTATTCTCGGTTAACGACAAAAATTGAAACCATAATTTCTTTTTTTTTTTTTTTTGCTTCAACGCTACATTGATTGAGTTTTTTTTAAGCTCTTTTGAAGTTGTTTTATTTTCCTTTTTTATGTATTGCTCAGGTTTTTATTACAATTGCATCATGCTGCATAAAACCAAAGAGTTTCAATTAAACGAAACAGATCAAACTGCCTAGTTTGGTACTCACCATGTCAAAGTTTGATTTATTAAGAAATAAATAACATGTCCCACATTAATGTTATTATGAAATACACTTCATTTTTTGCTCATTTTTATGGAATTCAATTGCATTATAAAATGTTTTATTTATTATTATTACTACATTGTTATTTTGTAGTAATTAAGATGCCTATTACTGTTTATTGGCTGCAACAATAATTACTGTAAGGCTACAAACTGTAAAATACATAAGTAAAATGCTGCACAGTGTAGAGACAATTTTATATTACAATAAATTCAATAAAATCAACATACAATGCTAGAATTAGTGAAAAAAAGCATTATGTTTGGGTTTATTGTTATTGCTATTTATGGAAGTGTGTGATGTGGTGGTATGACAGGATAGATGGTACAATAGCTTCCTTGCCAGACAAAAGTGTAGGCTAAAGTGGGAAATGTCAGCAGGAGCCTTGGGGAATGCAGAGACAGCACAGGTTCTGGAGGCAATGGATCAGAACCAGCAGTCCAAACAGTACTGACAGTGACCCTAACGTTCACGTCGCCTTTGGAGTCAACCTGGCTTCAGACATTACCAACCCGGCTTCGGCGGCGCAGAGTTCTGACTCTGGCTTGACATTGAGTATTAGCAAGGGTCACGTAGTTGACATGGTTGGGTAGAGCAGAATAATTGTTGGCTATTTTTGCTGTGGGTGAAAATAAATATGTCCCGTGTTGTCTCCATGTTCCCACGTGAAGTCCTTGTTTAATTAACAGAGTCGCTCAGATGGGAATAACGTATTTTTATTTGTGTATGCTTGCATTTCATTCATTTAAGGTGGTGCAGTCATGGTGCATGTTCTTCACAGACTCATGGTGCATGTTCTTCACAGACTCATGGTGCATGTTCTTCACATGCTTGCGTGAGTTTCTTCTGGATCTCCAGGCACATGTTCAAAAACAGGCATTCATCACAATTTGGATTGGAGTAAGCAACACATGTGACTGTGACTAGGAAAACTTATTCTCTGATGGAGCTGTGAGATGAAAATAAACGTAGGCGAGAACCTTTCTCCTGATAAACCGTATCAGGGAGGAGAAGAGACTCTACTAATGTTTCCAGTTGCTTTGAAGTCTCCAAAATGTTTCAGACAAAAAAAAAGACAAAAAAAAAAAAAAATCAAACCAAGCCGTGACGCATTTTTGTTCATTTTTAAATTTAAATTACATGTTATAAATTTACTGTAAAACTTTTAATAGAACACACGACGTTCTAATTTTTAACTCTTCCGTCATGGTGGCGCTCTATTAGAGATGCACAACTCTAGTTCTACTAGAGGGTGGCGGTGTAGTTTTCAACTTGTTGGTCACAATAAACATACAATAAAAACACCAGACAAATAATTAACCGAAAATAAAGCCAAACGTGTGGTTACAATAATAAATACTACTCTTGGTTTGCAGTGCAGTGGGGCTTAGAGAAACACTGAGAGAGAGCGAATTGAGAAGCTCCAAATCGTCAGATGAACTTGTTCTTTGGAAGAGCCAATGGGAAGCTTGAGAAACCAATGTTGCATGCAATTCTTTAACTTTTTTTTTTACATTTTAAATGAAAGAATAAACACATTTACATGAACCTGTTATGTTGAAAGAAGAAACAATTTGTCTTAATAGTAGCGCCTTGGGTTTTTATTCTGATTTTATGGCTTAGTATTAGATGCACTTATACACATTATTATTAATATTTTAGTCAAACCACTGGGTCAGTTTGACAAGCCCCATAAGGACACAAGATGTGATAGAGCAGTCTACCACTTATGTGTGTATATATATAAGGGTGGAGGTGGTGTTCTACTAGAGTTGGCGTTCTACTACAGTAGATGTTTTACAGTATGTTTGATGTTTTTGGCATTAGCTTCAAAATGTGGATTGTACATAGTGAGTCTCACTTGGTCGGCCTCAAACCAGCTCCTTGTAGTTTTACACTTACGCTAATCAGTGCATTGGAATAGTCTGAGAGATTAATCATTTAATTGGAGATGTCACTCTGCACATGGCAGCATTCACACAGGTACTTCAGTAAGCAACTGAGAGTTGTTTAATTATGTAAAATAGTCGTGTGCTAAATGTGGAAAATGCCTTGCCGGTGAGAGAAAACTTTCCGTGGGGAGGTGGTGAAGATCCCACTCCAGTTCAGCTTAAGCACTTACTTCAGGAACACTCAGGTCAACGCTGGCCACTCGTGGATTTTAATATATGTGTGTATTATAAGGACATCAGCAAAGAGGGAGAAAAAGTTGGGCAATACGTAACATATTGAATGATGAAGGGATGAAGAAACCATTAGATATGATGGCTGATTTATTATTTATTAGCTTTTGGGGAGTTCTTGATGTCTTCACTTGTTTAAAGTCCATCCATCCATTTATTTTCCAAACTACTTTTCTATTTATGAGTCACGGTGAGAACGAATCCCATCAAATCTGTACCTGAAGGCGGGACACACACCTGGATCAGTGGTCAACCAATCACAGAGCAACACACACACATTCAGTGTTGGGAGTAACGTGTTACAAAAGTAACGTATTACAATAATATATTCGTTTTTGCTATTTTTTAGTTTATTATTTTTTATTATTATTATTTTAGTTTTTGTTATTTTAGGATGTTAACTACTTCTGTTGTTATTTTGGTGACAAAAACTTTAAATGAATACAAACCTAATGTAAGGTAGTACAATTCTGAGACTTCTGAGTGATTTTGTAATGTAACAGATTACTTTTTACAAACAGTAACTGGAAGTATGTTATGTATTACAATTTAGAAGTAACTTGCCAACTTTTTATAATTGAACACACTTACTACTATAAAATATTTTCGGACTCCAATTCTCCTGAACGCATGTTTTTGGACATAGAAGACTGAAGATCTACTACAAGCCACACAATTGGTCTCGAACTTGAATCTAAACAGAGTCTTCCTTGCTGCGACAGCACCATCCACAACCTCTCACACCGCCTGTTGTAAAAGATGAAATTAGATTTTGATAAAATGATGAAGCCTGAAGATAAAAGCCGAAACATCTAAACAATGACCTTTATAGCTCGGCTCCAACAAGCAATGCTCCCATTGTTAACATGTGTAATTCCAGCCTGCGGATGCCAGCACCGCATGGGATTATTAATCAATGATGCAGCATTAGTGAGGATTCCCGGGTCCCTGGGCTCCGCTGAGGACAGAATATTGGCCATTGAAGGTGGAGGACGTGTGGGGAACATGGCAGGGAGACCCTTCCTGGCCAAGCCACTGTTGAATCCAGCTCATGAAGCATGAATCATCCAGACAGAAAAAAAAACAAAACCAAAACACTTTTATTAAACTTCAATAACAGTACCACAGATTTGCATCCATATTTATAAAAAAATAATAACATATTCCAAAAATAATATTAACACTATATAATAATTCCTATATAATAATATAACAAAAAAATTATTCCTGACCTATTTCTGTAATGAATTGTAAGTAAAATTGTCAGTAAAACACAATGTAAGGTTATGCACAAAATTGCAATTTAGCATTGGCGTTTGATCATTTCATTATTGGATAAGACTTTATTAATCCCACCAGAGGAAAACATTTAAATGATTCCTTGAAAATACTTGCTTTCTTAAATTTAGAATAAACTATGATGCGTGTCTATAAATTAATTAATTTAATGGCATAAACTTTAAATTAGATTAAATTAGATTAGATTTGATTAGATTAGCAAACAAAAAGGTAAACGGTACAACAGACAATAAATACAAGAAAATAAACACCTGCAGAAAATGTAATCAACAGTAAAATAAATATTGTAAAGATAAATAAATACATTAAATGCTCAATATTAAATGAAAATGTGAACAAAAAAATAAATGAATGGTGCAAATATACAAAAGTTACAAAAGTAAGTAGTGCAATGGACAGTAAGTATTGACAAATGTGTGTCACTGCATTGTTTTACTATACAGTCTAAATTGTGGATATAATGTAAAAAGCAATATACAAATTCCATTAAAAAACAAAACAAAAAAAACATCTGGATACAATAATCCCAAACGTACTATTCCTACACACAAAGATATCCCAGCGTAGTTCAAAAAGGACTTTCATTACAGTTGAAACAGTTTCACCTTATACGTCTTGTTAAAAAGCGCAATGGTCTATTAAAAAGCGCAATGCTCTTTTAAAGGACTTGTTTGAAAATGTCAAGAGCAACACTCATCTAGTCCTGGAATATCTTCAGATTCTGCTTCACACTGACTCACATCATCCTCGCACGTTCTTTCTGGCTGGTCTCCAGTACCGCAGACACCAGACCTGTTAAAGCGGAGCTGAGAATATCACCGTCCTACACCTGGTAGTAGCCGCAGAGATGCTCACACACCTGCTGATGTCGTACGTGACTAAAACATCTCGAGTGTGTCCTATTAATACGTTTCCGTAGTTTGAAGTGCACGGAATTTATTTCACAGAATTGATTTGTGATTCTTTGTCACACACAATTCAACTCTGGCAATTAGGTTTTTTTCAAAGACCTTTTTCTTGACTCTCTTTACCCACTGAAAACGATTCTAAATAATTCATTTCTTCATTGTGCCCACCCTCGGATCAATGGGAGGCTGAGAAAGCATCTACAGAGACGTTTGGCTGAAGGCCACACTTCATCAGTTCCCTCTCTATCTGTTAACCTCCATGGTGACGGCCCGAGGAGACTGGGAGACTCATTATTTCTAAATTGTTTGTAAGCTTTTGTTTAAAACAAGAGTTTAGCTGTCGCAAAGTGGAGAGAAAAAAGGATAAAAGTCTTGGAGGCAAACCGCTTTAGACGGAAGTTGATTGACGCTTGATATGAGAGCTAGAATAAAACATCGATTGTGAATTGGGGACACAAAGATTTCCTCTCCTCTGTGGGGCTTTGCTGAAATTATTCGCAGCCTCGAACCTTGATGATATTAAACTGAAGTTAAGGACGCATTAAAGTGATAAAACGTTTGATACTTGCGACTAAAATCTGACCACGGGCGTCAACGCTATTTCGGCTCATTTGTGTATATCATTTCCAATGTCTTCACAGGACTAAGTGTGTGAGTGTGTGTGTGTGTGTGTGTGTGTGCAGGCTTTTAGGTCTAAGTGAGGCCAAGATGCTAGGTTTTTATACCATAGTGGGGACCAATGGGCACTTGTGGGGACGTTTGTCTGGTCCCCACAAGTTCAAAGCCTGTTTAGAGAGATGATGGAATTTTAGGGATGAAGTCACAATTTTACTAAGGTTTATTTTTCTTTGTGGACAATATGCTCTTCTTAGATACACTATTCATCTTCACAAGGTCCAGACTAGGTCTTATATTCACAGCATGAAGTATCTGCTTAATTATATTGTGAAAAATCGTGATTTTTTTTTGTAAGCTAATTCAAATGTAGACTATCGATTAATTATTCTATTAATCTATATACTCTATTGATCTTCACAAAATCCACACTAGGTCGTATATTCACGACATGAAGTATCAGCTTAATTATATTGTTTGTGTGCATGGCGGTTTTTCTTTTACAGTAACATAATATCAAACAAAAAGGCCTATTTTAATTGTAAAATATAGACTAATTAAAATGTAGACTCTATTGATTAATTATTCTATTGATCTATTTACTTTATTGACCTTCACAAGGTCCAGACTAGGTCTTATATTCACTGCCTAAAGTATCGGCTTAATTCTATTATTTGTGAAAAATTGTGATGCCTTATTTTTTTTATTATAGCATCATAAAAAAAGGCATATTTAAATTGTAAACTAAACTACATACTCTAGGTCTCATATTCACTGCCTAAAGTATCATCTTAATTCTATCGTTTCGGTGTATGGTGGTATTCAATTTATTGTAATATCAAACAAAAAGGCATATTTGAATCCTAAAATGTAGACGAAGAATAGCTGAGACAAAAAAGCCATTCTTAAGGAGGAAAAGTCTGAACCAAATAGTTCAAACATTTGACAACATCTTCAGTTTGGCTCCTTAAGGTCGAGGCAACAGCAGAAGTATTGTTTTCTTTTTTTTCTCGGTCAGAAGCAGATTTCCGTTCTTCCTCACAGTATTGATCTGTATCGTCCTCATTCTTTCATCCCCAGATGGCCGGAGCAGACGCCCAAGACCCGGGAAAACAAGACACATCCTCTTCTAACTCTGTTGCTTTCTTAGAAGGTGCCAAGCAGACCTTCTCTCATTTGGCGAAGGAGGTGAGGAAGGCGCTGCTGATTGGCACAGCTTTGAAATCCAACTGCGACAGGAATTGATGGGTGTAGTTGAAGGGCAAGATGGTGAAGCTAAATTTAGATCAAAGATTTTCTATCACCACATGCGGCAGCGAGAGACGATTCAGCGTTCTGCCGGATTTGCATACTTAGACAATAATTCGCACTGAAATCTCATAGAAGAGGGGAACGCGCACGATTATTTACTTTAAAGGCCTGACATTTGCATTTACATCGCAGAAAATGTTGGACATCATCATTCTAACATCGTTTGGAAGCGCCAATTAAAAACTGAACCGGTGAAAAATGTTGCTGCTCCAGACAAAAAAAAATCTAGTTGGTTGGTTATAAGTAATGAATGGAAAGCGGAAAGGTATTTTATTTTCTCTGTTTTATGATGCTAATAACATTCTTCCCACACACCCAACATAAATTTCACACACACCCAACACAATTCAAAGGAAAGTGAGTGAGTTTGTCAAAATCTATATACAGTATATAAATCTAAATATACAGACACACACACACACACACACACACACACACACACACACACACACACATATATATATATATATATATATAAGTTTAAAATATAAAATATATATTTATATATGTCACATTTATCAGGAAATATGTAAATAATGAAGAATGCAAAAAGTATGCATAAGAATAAATGTAAAAACTATTAGGGGATTCTAAAATAGCATGAATTAATCAATTAAACGAATGGAACAGAGCAGTAGAGAGTATAAGGGGAAAAAAGAAAAGCGTATTGCAGTTAAATAGTTCAGTTTCAAATTGAATCCAACAACTTTCTGATCACAAACGCAACTCAACTTTGCTGTAGTATGTATAGTAGTAGTAAGTGTTAGTATAAGGGTAACCATATGTACAGTGCCATCAGAACTAGCGTATTAGCTTTGGCTAATTGAAGCGTCACTTTCTTGGCCCGTGTCTCTTCCCGTCTGTCATTACAGCAGGATGAGGATAAAACCCTGGTGGAAGTGAGAATCTGCCAGACCTTTAGACAGACCAAGAGGAATCACCTACTTTGTGGCATGAAAGATTCGTGACAGGATCTTCATTTATTCCTTCCAGCGGACAGCCATGTTTCAGGCTGGCACCAGATTTGCTTCTTGTTTGAAATGCCTTCTTTGGGTTGGCAGCCACCCAAACTAGCGCCAGCGTATGCGAAGGTCAGTCGACCTTGTAGTCATGTGACGGAACAGGAAAAGGAGAAAAATGCTTTCGTTCGCTTCAAAATGGGTCACTTTGAGAGCTGGAGAAGGATGGAGAGGAGGACATGGCTAGAATATTATTTTGAGAACAAAACAATTAATATTCAACAGTCAATATCATTGAAACGGGTTAAAATACTGTAATGTAAATTAAATTTTTTCGTACAAATGTAATTTCTATTTCTTTGATAAAGACTTCCAGCACTAAGATTTGGCTAACATCTACACAAACACTTTTAAAATTGTTTCAAAATTAGAACAAGAAGTCAGTCCTGCGACGATTATTAAAGCGTCTAATTTCAAGGTTTATATATTATATTATTTTATACAATGTAAATTTTATACTCTCTTATATACTCTCTTATATACTTTTATACTCTCTCTCTCTCTCTCTCTCTCTCTCTCTCTCCCTGTCTTTCTCTCGCCATCTAATTTACAGTTACATTTGATTTTCAGTTATTTCTTGAAGTACAATGTTTTCTAAAAAAAAAAACTGATAATAATAATTTTTAGAAAAAGTAACATTTGTTTTATTTCTTTATTTCAGATTAACTATTTCCAACATAATCAATGAGAAATTATTTTGCCGTTTTTTAACACCAATAGCAGAGAAATAGTCCATAATCCTAAATCCTGTTGTCATAGACACGTTGAGATGATCTGCAAAAGCATCAGCACAAATTGGGTAATAACCTTGACGCCAAGATGCAGTGGAAGCCGTCAGAAGTGGATGTTCAATGCTTCGCTTTATCAGCAGCTGAGGAGCGCGGAGACGACGACAGGCCACGCTGTCCTCAGAATCCACCTCCTTATCTCTCCTGGTGCTGATAACACTTGCGCTTAGCTTGCTTCCCTCACAGGTATTTATTTCTCGAATAGGGCTTTTACCGAACAAAGACATTTGTTACGAAAGAAGAGCCTAAATCACATTTTCACCGGGTCTTTGTCCTGCTGATATCCTTATGTTTGCAACTCTAGTGTTGCTCACAATGGGGACGCGACTAACTCACTGCCGTGACCCATTTGTCACGGTTTCATTTTATGCGTGTTTCTTTAAAACTTTATGATTTTTCTCAAACACATTGTTAAACTGATATTACAAGCACTAGATATTGGGTATCGGCCTCGATACCACATTTTCTAAAGGACTCGCACTCGTTAACAGTCCGATAATACAGGAAGTGAGAAATGTCTATGTTTGAGTGGCGTATAAAGAGTTAATCAATGTCGTGCTGGTTTGGGATGTGACGACATCACAAAGTGAGTGAAGACGACAAAATGACGGACCGCAAGTTGTTCTCAACGAAATTGTCCAGAGCCACAAAATGTAGCGCGTTTGACACAAGTATTTTAATCAAGCACCTAAAATTCCAACACAACGACGAGTACAAAGAGTTAGTTTCTAGACCAACACAACTCACGCTGCAAACTTTTGCTGCTTTCAGAGCAGCAAACTCTTGCAAGAGAGTAAGATTGTTAGTTTATTCAAATATTGTGCACTAAATAGGAAATATGTTTATTAATGTTTATTTGTGCTATCCAAAGCAGCAGTTTACAACCAAGTGAATACAAAAAACTTGATTTGCACTGTCACTGTTTACATTTTCTATAATTATTTATTCTGTAAATGTTGCATACAACATGCTTTTCAGTCTTAAATAACTCTATTCACTCTAAAATAAGCTTCGTCAGAGAATTCTTTCACAAATTCTCCAATGGTTTCCCATTTCTGTGTCACAGGGAGTTGTAGCTAATCCCAGCATTTATGTGCCTTAAAGCAGGACACACACTGGATTGGTCCAACCAATCAGAGACTGGGATACATACACTTTCACACTCTCACTCACATATATGGACAAATTTCAAGACTCTAATTCTCCTGAACTCATTGATTTGAGCTGTGTAAACCGGAGACCCAGAGGAAACCCAGGCAAGCATGAGTACTTCAAACATACAGAAATACCCAGACTGGCTTTTATTGGTTTGATAATTTATGCTCCTTTTTAGGTTAGATTAACTCTTGAGACTAGACTAGACTAGACTAGACTACCCCTACTCTACTCGACTCTACACGACTCGACACTACACTACAGTCTCTACTCTACTCTACTCTACTCTACTCTACTCTACTCTACTCTACTCTACTCTACTCTACACTACACTACACTACACTACACTACACTACTCTACTCTACTCTACTCTACTCTACACTACACTACACTACACTACACTACTCTACTGTACTGTACTCTACTCTACTCTACTCTACTCAGTAGCTCAGTCTGTAGAGTGTAATTGAAAAAGCATCTGCTAAATGACTGTAAAGTAAAAACAGTACACTAAACATTTATTTTCCAAACTAACTCACATTTACATGGCGTGTACATTCCAAGCTGAAGATTGTAGGTATCATTTTATTTCTGTTTGAGGCAAGTGGAGCGCTAATGCCTCTCTGTTAAACAAAAACTACTACAATATATGTCGGTATAAAAAAAAAAAAAAAAAAAAAAAAAAAAAAAAACAAGTCTCCAACAGTTCTTGTTGTTTATGGGGAACTGGCTCCTCACCTGTCACAGGAAGACAAATAGACTTTCCAGAGCGGGAACAACATATCAGCTATCACACAGTCCTCTGACAGTGCTGGGTCACTGAGGGAAAAGCTGGAGCTGCACTTAAGTGGGCATCAGCCTTCTGCAGCATCACGGCCAACTGTTCCCAACAGCTTCGTGCCCAGACCAGTGGACATACGGGAAATCTGTTTACCACATGTGCTCATTACCACCAGAATTACCATCTCCGCCAGACTGGATGCCATTTGTCAGTGGCACTTTTCGAAAGGTTAAAGTGGTGTATGCAGACACATGGCAAACAAACACAAAAACTTGCAGATTTGTCTAAGAGGGGTCTCACTGTTTGTCGAATTAACCCTTTTACCCCAACTTTAACTTTAACTTCAAAACTCAAGAGTAACATCAGTCCTACAATCACATCTTCGGCCTGAAGACGCCTTCAAAGTTGTGATGCTCAGACAAAGATCCCCAACAAGTGCCGACAGCAGTGTTCATTTTGTTGATGAAATATTTTCGTCATCGTCTTCGTCAACGACACTTTTTCTCTGACGAAAACGAAACGAGAACTATATAAAAACTCCCGCTTAGGGACAAAAACTACATTTATTGTCACTTTCGACAACTTTCGTAAACAAAAATGCCTTTTCTGACAACGTCCAATCATAATACGAGTTTGTGGAGAAAAGTGGGTGAGAGCGCAAAGAGTTAATCATTGGTTAATCAGGACACGGAGTCTTTCAGCTGCAGGAAAAGTACGGTGAGCTACTATAGAAGCGAGTGTCTTCAAAAATGTCTTCTCCCGGCAGAAGAAAAAGGTCTGATATATGGATTCATTTTACAAAAAAATGAACACCTTGAAAAAAAAAACCATAAAAAAAAATATCTTTACGCCACGTGTAGAGCAACAATCATGGGCAAAAATAAAAACTGATACTCCTGAAGCGCCATCTTCAGATGAAACTTCTTTTTTCACCATGCAACCAATTGTTACTTATAAACGTGATGCAATTATAATTAATTTTATTTTACTGTTTATTTCATTTCCTCTTTGTTGAGGTTTCATTTAGGAGAAAACATGGATTAGATAGATTTGGTTAAATCTATACTGCAATTTAGTCGACTAAAATGATGTGGTATTTAATCAACTAAAAAATATTATGACTAAATTGGGACTGAAACAAAACTGAGTTTGGTCTAAAAGCCCATTGTTTAATGCCCCGTGATTAAATGTTAGAACACACTCATTAAGTATTTTTGGATCAGTAAAGGGAAAAGACGTGAGGCTATAGACAAAGCAAGTGATCAAATAAAAAAAAAAATGAAAAATTCGTCCCCCAAATTTTACAGATGACCTTTCTGTGACCTCTATCGGAGCTTGAATTAAATATTTTTCCTGTATTTTGAGAAAGTATAATTCATCATTTAGATTCTTGACAATAACATCCATTCACTCCAAATCCATAGCACATAGACCCAAGTATTGCTCTTTTATGGATTATTTCTTTGTAATTTCCCAAAAGCCGGATGGTTTTAACCAATTTCACTTTATTTGTGAAAGGTCAATGGACTAAACGATTTCCGTTTGTAGAGATTTCCATTTTGGCTCAGAGTTGCTGTAATTGTATTAATGCACTACTGAATTGCTAGTGAATTGTAGTGTATTATAGCAGATATTGCAATGGATTGGTCCATGTCATTAATTTCTGTCGATTATTTTGTGTGTGTGTTTGTGTGTGTGTGTGTGTCTCTGGGTTGCTGTGGTAATTTCAGGATGATCGAGGTGGAAATGAAAATGAAACAGGAAAGACTTGAATCTGTTGCAATGGAGAATTAACCCTGCACATGAGGCAAAGCTGTTTGCCAAAGTCTTGGTGTTTAAATTGTTTTTTACCCGTGTCCCGTCTGAATGGCGACACTTCTCACAAAACTCAAGCAAAGTGCAGCGGTGCGTTTCTTAATGAAATTATTTGTGCTTACAGCAATTTCGTTATAAGTAAATTTCTTATAAGACATTTAAAAGCATTGTAAAAATGTTGCATGTAAAAGCTCTAATCGGTTCTGAGTAATTTTCGTAAATTCAGAATTCCGTAAATTCAGAATGTTCCTATAAATTATAACATTTTGGTAATACATTTTAATAAACATTTCTGGTCGAACAGAAAACGATGAGCATGAGACGAGGAGAAGCGCAAACAAAAACAAAGACTTGCTGTAAGAAAAATATGTATTTGCAAAATCTTGTCGCATTTCGTAGTTCGAAAAAGTGTAGTTAAAAGAGACAATATTTTATCAACAAAAAACATTTGTTATATAGAAATTCAGTCAATTGTTAAGATAGGTAACACTGTACTTATTACAATCAGTTTGTTCATTAGTAAGTAAAAAAGTGTAAATAGTGTTTAAAATAGCCCGTTTATACTTTAGCTATAATGATAAGATTGCCAACAATCACACATAAATATTCTATTAAAACAAATTGAATGGTCATAACTGGCAACTATTCTTTATTTTTTACTGTGAATGTACAGGTTTTTTTAAATTAGCGTTGCTTGGCATTGTGAAATAGAAATTGTTTCGAAAAATTATCTATTGAGTTTGAAAGATGCCATTTATTCTCCTCCATATTGTTTCCCAGTGATTCAGGTCCCCAAAAAATAATAATGATAATGGCATAACTACGGGAACCTAAGAATACGAACCTACTTGTACGCTAGGACTTGACACTCAGTTTGTCAGGCATAACGAAAGATTTCATCATGCTCTTCCTCAAGGTTTCTAACCCACTGCAGTTCTTGTTTTACACCAGAGCTGTTGAGAATTTGTTAGTAATGGCTCGAATATATCTTCATTTTTGGGAAGACCTTGCCACAAGCAACAACAACAAAGAAAAAACAAGACCAGTATATTTGCAACAAGAGCAGAAATGTTATACTTTCACCTTTTTTCCTTCCAGACTCAAACTCCGCCATCGAATTTGCAGGCTGGAATATGTATTAAAAGAATTAGCGTTTAGCTAACTTAAGTGGGCCACCTCAACATTGGAAGTGACAGTCTTCTAAATTATTTAAATGGCGCGACTGGAAGACGGCTGCACTTGCTTCAGTCTTCCTGGCTCTTTTTTGTGTTTCCTGAGAGGAAAATGGCTTCTTTTAAACGGCCAATAGATGTAAGCGCGTTGAAATATAACTGCACTCAACATGGCTTCATCACTTCTGGTGCTGCCACAGGCCTACATGTTTAACGAATACAAAATTGGACTATTTTTCAAATACCGGATGCCGACTCCAGACAGAAAAGGAACGAGGGAATAGGACGAAAAAACCTTTCAGACATTATTTTCATCCCAAAAAAGCAAAAAACTGGGCCAAACATCCACAATCATAAGACTTGACAAGAAGCGCTAAACAATTAGCCTTTCATTATGAGGCTTTGAGTACCAGCGTCCAGTAAAGACAAATAAGAGTCCTTTTCATGCTCCTGATTATTTAATGCATTGTTCTTATTGGGTCGACCAATCGAACTTCGTTTTCTGGCGTGTCTTTCTTATTCCTGAAGCCTGAATGTGTATTAAAAAAATAGATCAGGAAAATTGATCCCTATGGGTTATGTCTCCAAGAAGATTTCGACGTGACCTCTTGTAATAAAAGTGGGTGTGATTTCCACTGGTGTTAATTTCTTCTTCTTTTATGTCTTGCCTCTTAAATGCTGCATTAACAGACCTCTAAATCTCATGAATTTAAAAGACAGGATTGACCCAGCAGAGTCATGCGCCTCATTATTATTCCTCATTAGTTTTCAATTTGAAATATGCTCTGCTAGTTAAAAATTCAGATATATGCCATGCAATATAATGGTATATTTTCTGCTGTCCACCTTTTGCTGGACACCAATATTTTTGATTGCCACTTGGGAATTTCTCTATAAACCATGAATCTAATTTAAGTTTTAGCCTTGTAATCTTGATTTGTATGGGCATGGATAAAACTGCAGTTCCTACTATTTCAATTACGTATGCAGAAATCAACGGTTAGGTTTGAATAAAAATGAGCAATTGAAAACCAGTGTGTTCTAAACGCCACAAAAATAAATGTGGGGTTCATAAATGCAAAGGCTTAACAAATTCACATTTGTTAGGTCAGATGTATAATACATACTTTATAATCTATGTACAATGTATAATCTATGTATGATGCGAATAAAACAAAATGCTGCATTCACACAGTTTTTACAGTCTAATTTTCTAAATGAGCTTGAAACTGAAGGCAAATGTTAATGTCCTTGTCGTCTTAGATTACAAATACATATATTGCTTTGTAAATCCAGTTGTGTGTAAGAAAGACCGCAACGTTGTTTTAAGCTCATCAAAATTGTCGTCTTTGGTCACACTTGTTTAAAAATAGTTTTCGTTTTTTCACCTCAGGTTTTCTTTCCATTTATCTTCTTTACTTGAGACGTGTACGCCATTTTCGGATGCAATTTGATCATCATGCTTACTGGCATAAAAGCTTGAGGAACGCCTGTGATCTGGTGGAGAATCAAATGACAAGAATCAGTGTTCAATGTTGACCGAGGGTTAGTTTGTGTCTTTTTTATAGATAAGTGAAGCCCTCAATCCTGATTAGATCCAATCAAACACTCAACAACTTGCCTGATTTGCCTAATGCGGAGGTAGATATCCGGTTTTGTTGAGTCAGGCTCATTTAAAGGGTTCAAATTGCATCTTACATCTACCTTTTAAATCATCTTTCTCCTTCTACACGGTTATTTTATACGTGGATCCACTTTCACCATCGCATTTAGAGGTTAGCTCCTCCGCCGTGCCATTCATCCTATATCTATAAGGCTTTCTCCAACCGCCACCGTTTCCCTGGTGATCTCAGACAAGGGCATCTTTTGTGCCGTGCCACAGATGTGCGTCCCTGAGGTTTCGTGATGACAAAGGTCTTCTCAATTCCGACTTAGTGTGGTAGCATGTAGTGTGCGCATTTGATCGCTACTGCATTAGCATCCCCATGGACCACCTTTTTGAATTCTGCTTCGTAGAGTTCTTCTGTTTCGTAGTGACACCTGTCGCAGCTTTAGAGATGAAGTGTAATGATGCTCGGGTGTAAAGAAGAAAACGCACTTATTCGGCTACGGAGTCTCCCACCCTTTACATAAACCGTTCCTGGGGCTAAGAGTGGGTGCAATGACATCAACCTTGTGTGTGAAAGAATAGAGAGTGTGCTCAATCTTACACACCACCTACTCTAAACCAGTGAAGAGGAACAACAGAGGCGATCCAATTAGCTGGGAATCAGGGCAGTGGCTCAATAAGGGGCTTTGTGTAGGATTGCCGAGCAGTAACACACAGTCACCCTAATGGGTCATTGAGAATGACTGATCACTTGAAGCCCCGTCGTTGGCAGGTGGGGTTCAACAGAGCCCTTTTTATGGATTAGAGAGAGTCCATCCTTCCCTTCGTCCTCTCATCTCCTCCCGGAATGAATGTTAAACCAATCCGAGGCTTTGCACAGATCCGCTGTGTGTACTGAGAGATTCTTTCTGCTTCCTGGCGTACAGGTATGTCTAGCTAATCTCTCTCTGGTTGGAGGAGAGGAGGACAACACAGCATCATGAGATGGATTTGCAGGTGTAATACCTCCTGAAGCTGACTCATGGTTTCTCTGAAAGGAAATCAGTTGGGGGAAAAAGATGCCGTGAGTGAAGAGAGAAGGGAAATAAGATGGCTCTGGGGTCTGGAATGGAATGAGTGGGTCTGGTAGTGCCCTAGGAAATCAAACATCTGTGGTCTTTTAAAGGTGAATTGGGAACAGTTCCACTCTGCAGAATGGAGCCAGGCTGGGCAAGCCAGACCGCTAACTGATACTCGCTTCCTTATTCTCCCATCTGCTCATAAGTATTCCAGTCATGGGGAACTTCAAACTGGATGCTTTGTACAACCCACATTTAAAATCGTTCCACGAATTGGACTTATCTTCTTTTGTTCAAACTTAGTGCCTTGATCAGAGAGATTTGATGTTAGTTTAGGCATTCTAGGGAGGGAGCATCAAGGGGAGTTGAGGTCCAGTGCTAGGAGAACATGGGCTTGTGTCCGAGAGGTTGCAAGTTCTAATGTGTGTGTTCTAGTGTGTTCACTTTACTGGATGGGTTAAAAGCAGAGCAGAATTTCGATGTGGTCCCTAGTGGCCACATTAACAATCTACAATCCATTAACAATCTCACTCACTTTACACTTTATTTTATTCTAAACACCTTTCGCATTTGGTGTCTTCTATATTCTTTTACAGCATTACCATGACTTTGGTTTACGATGAGTTTGGAGTGATGATAAAAAGAGGTGTGGGTTTGTGAAGAGGTGGAGTGGGTGGAGAGAAAGGTGAAGAGGAGAGCGGAGGAGGTGGAAGGAGATGATGAGAGATAAATAAGCAACGTAGGAAGAAGAGAGAATAATAAGATGGAGGAAAACATGAATCCAGCAGATGAACAATGACTGTAATGTAGAATCGGCACTGTCAGTAGAGTTGATCCGTCTGTTGCTATAAGACGTTTAGAAATGCAACGTAATGCAAATAATAAAACCCTATAATTCTCAACACCGATACATCATATGAGAGTGATCACTAATAGTGACATTAGATAAGTGCTGTTGCATGAAAATAGAAAATGTCCAGTGATAAAAATGTATAGATTGTGTAAATCAGAATATAATGAAATCTGGTTAGTCAAAATACCTTGGGTTTATTTTGGACCAGTGGATCAGGTTTATAGATTTAAATAGGAGTGTGACAATATTGTGTGGTACGATATTTCACGATATTTGTTGCATATCCCAATATGTCTCTGTTGCTTCTCTTCTTGCTTGAATTTCACGACAGTGGGATCAAATTAGTGCCAAAAAGATTAGTGCACGAGCCTCCCGGAGCTCGGGTTGAAGTAGAGTTGCACATTTACTCGTTAATCAATCGCGATTTCAATTCTACTATCATTCAGATGACGTGGGTCTCACCAGCAACATGAAGGGAAAGAACATCATGTCCTTTACTTGTTCATTTGTTGCAAATATAGTGTTATGCATTTGTGTTTGTACTGCTTAATTGGTATGGGTTTGGCCTAATTATGTTCAGGTGCTGGCAATATCTTGTTTTGTATTTTTTCTGAAATTTGAAATCGTTTGTGAACCTGAGTGCATTAGGTTTATTGTTATAAATAAAATATATTGTTATCTAAATATTTTATAATTGATTTTAAAAGATTTTTAATAAATCTAAATCTCGTCTCGTGGGATATGTCTCGTCACACCTCTTCTACCTTTAATGTTAAAAACACATTAAATAATGATTTGTGATATTTATGAACTAAAAAAATTATTTTACACGTATTAAATAAGTTCGCAAATCAGAACCTTATCATTATCCTGAGCTTACTAATTATGAGCTGATGAGAGACGACAAATGCAGTATCTTCTTCAGCTCCGTTGACCTTGAAGTGTTGAGTTATCCGAATAGTCTTCTTGTCCATGGCGTGGCTACTCAACACCTGAAAGAATCGATAACCAAATGACATTGGTAAACTCGAGCTTGTACGGATACGCCAACTGTCTTGTGTATATTCAATGTTTGTTGCCTTTTTAAAAGAAATGGCCACAGAGCATCATCATGCTTGTCTTGACATGAGTGATAGATGCATTTTAGTGCCGGTTTATTGGATCCTGCCCTTGTGGTTCTGCAGAATCGTAAATTACAGCCTGCGATCACACAATGGGAAAAACGATAGCATAAGCAAGAAGCTGAGATCTTCAATAAGAAACAGACCGTTTTGGTGCTGCTAAGACAAAAAGAGGCGAGTGGCCGATTGCCGGGGAACAGAGAGGAGATTGTAAAAGAATAGTAGCATGACATTGGAAGAACAAAAAAGGTAAATACTGCAAAACAGAGATAAGCCGTGTCTCTGGGAAAGGCCCGGAGTGAAGCCCGTAAAGGAAGTTTTACATTTTCTCAAACAAGAAAGAGGATTAGGGGAATTTATATACTGTGTTTATGTGAATATACTGTAAGCACATCCCTGATTTTTCAGGCACAAAAACAAAACTAAACAAAAATAAAAATGTGCTTTTATTTTTTTTTTTTTAAATTAACGTTTCTGGTTCAATTGGGTAATTATTCTCTTATTTTTCTTTATTTAACAAACCTTACTTCGACTCGTATCATTTCGATATCGTTTAACTTGAATAGTAACAAAAAGTTGATTCTAATGGTCAGGACTTCATGTTCCAAGATCCTTTGCTCTCCAGCTCAGGCCTGTTTCAATCTCTCTGTTTATCCGACGTGTGAAGAGGAAGGATTATTATCCCCTATGCAGAAACCCAGCATTTTGATTGTTGGATTTTTTTTACTCCTTGCCCGTGTTCTTCATTTTTGACTTTTTTTTTTAAACTTACTTCTCCTAGTGTTATTTTGTCTCTGTTAAGTGTTGCGGCGAGTTTAACGTTTTATTTCTGTTATTGAGCCAATAAAAGCTTATACTGTATTCACATTTGCCTACAAACCGTTGTTTAACATATAGACACAGACATGCGCCGCTGCACAAAGACAACATATTTTCGTTTCATTGTTATTGTTCCTGATTTGAAATACGGAAACACAAAGTTTTTGAGCGTAGAAAATTCGGAACAAAAAAGGGGTGCTTATATTTGTATAACTACAGTATACATTTTTCCGCTTAAGTCACCCAATGGGTTATGCATTTACGCAGTTGTGAAGGTTTTTGTGTAAGGTCACAACAGTGACGAGAAGATGTAACAGGAGAGCGAATTCTAAATTAAACGCTGCACAGACCAGTTTGAAGCTGAAATATAAATAATTCAGCTAATGTAGTAGCGATAACCCAGAGCTTGAACCTTCTCCCGCATCACCAGCCCGACATTCATCTTCACCCTTTCACGTCCAGTCCTCTGTGCCAACCCAATCACACAATACCCGTGTTTTTCTTGAGGAAAGGGTACGAAACTCGGTGTTCTCCTCACATCTTCAAACTTTTTCTTGTTCTGTTGTCTGGCTCAGAGAAGAGGGTTAGTGCAAAGGTGGCGTGTCCTCCCAGTGAGGGAAAATTGAGTTGGTATGTTTTATCGTGCCCTACACAAAGACCTCTGATTCAGCTTTTAAAGGCTCTCTGGATAATTCAAAAGATCCAACCAGTTGTGGTAGACAATGGCTGGGAAATGGTTTTTAGAGTCTGTTAGTCTTTAAAATGAGCCGAGGGTTTCCTCTACTGATGGATTGGTGGAGCAATCACAAATAAACGGAAACACATTGTCTATATGCAGCCGTGCGCGTCATTAAATGATGCTTCCGGAGGCAGACGTGCATATAGACTTTTATTGGCTCAATAACAGAAATAAAAAAAAATCATTAGTCACGCCGCGACACTTAGCAGGGAAAAAAAGACCACTGGAAGAAGAAGGATTAAGCTAAATCATAAGGTTTTGATCAGACAGACCATATTGCATCCGGTAGATCTGCGCTAACGGCTAATAGCTAACGGCTAGCACATAAAAACGATTCCAGCATGAAAAAGCTTCAGAGCAGAAAGAAAACCGAACGAAAAACAAAGAACACTGGAGTCAAACACAACCAAATCGCTTTGACTCCAGAGAAAAACATTACTGCTCTAATATTAATTTGTATACGCAAATTGAAAGTTTTGATGCATTGGTGTACATCTACTACTTTCATAGTCATGACAAAAAAAGAAAACTCTTTGAATGAGGGTGTATCCAAACTTTTGGTTTGGCTTTTTGGTTTCGGCTATAATAACCGATTATTGGTTGGGTTTTTATATGTTATTCATTTTGATATCTTTAATTCTTTTGACTGGTGTGCTTGTTTGTTTACAGCCCTTGGGCCAACTTTGTTGATTTTAAGGTGCTTTATAAATAATGATGGATTGTATGGAAAATTGAAAGTGAACAATCTATATTTTTAAATGCACTTGTTTCGTGCAGGGCAACTGGGAGGATATTGTGTCACCTACATAAGAAGTCGTGTGTTGGATTCTTGAGGAAAGCTTGAGGTAGTTTGACATGATTACTGAAGCGTAAGTCACTTTATATACGAGAGAGGTGAATATAAATGTTTTGTTCAGACGAGGATCAAATTAATAACGCAGGATGAAATAAAGATAATCATCGTGTTACGACAGCACTGAAACATGCGCATCTCGGAATTACCGCATTTTCCCTTTTTTTCCCCCTCTCTTTTTTATCGACTGTGACTATCCAGCTGCAACTGCATAAGTATTTCTTTCATCCCCGCTGTCTTGCTTCCAAGCCAAATCGTGTTAGAAATCTAATGTCTTTCCCTAGACAGGAAAGACTTGAGAACACAAGTCGGGTAATTAAATTAAAATGAAGTTCCTGTAGGCATTTGCATAACTTGACATGCACAATGGCATACATTTATCCTCGCAAACTCATGTCAGATTACTTAAACGACAATGCAGAGTAGCAGCTACGAAACTATTGTCTTAGCACAGAAACGCACGGTTAAAAATGCATTTTCCAAGCTGAAGAACCGTCTCGGCACTTTGTCCTCCGTCCTTCAGAAAGCTTTGAGCAACTCCATGTCCCTGTAGAGGAAGTGGCTTTTATCTGGCTGGAGCGTTGAAGAACTCCAGCAGCATATAGCGACGTGTTCATACTCATGAGCAACAGCAGGTAAGCAGCTTTAAGAGTAAAACTGGGCTCCAGGCTCATGTTTTATTCAACAAATCCTATATAAGTACACAGATGGACCTAAGTGCACATATGTATATCATCGCTTCCATTTTGCTGCCTTTGCTCTGTTTGCTTTTGGGTCAGTGACTGGAGGAGGGCCGAGGATGATAGTGGGAGACCAAGTCAAAGTCAACGCAATTATGGCGGCTGCTCTTTAGCGTACACTGTAAAAAGACCTGCTGGATTAGCATAACAAAATTATGGAAAGTTTAAGAAACAATTTTGCACATCAAACCAATTATAAACATAATGAAGTAGCATGATGTCTTGTGGTTAATGGATTTTGCTATGAACGGGTTGTTGCTTGAAGATGTTGCTTGAACTTGCATGACAATAATGCCCTGCAATTCATATATTTCTCTAAATACGTTAATGTGTTATTTACAACACAGTTATGCTATACGCACAATTAGAGAGCAGTCACAAAAGAGCCAAAACTGTGAAAACTTTAACAGTTACCACTACGACTTTAACACTACAGTGCGCATTAATTCAGACTCCGAGATCATAAATGGTAAGTTTTGCTTTTCCATCAAACTTTTCAGGAAATTGACATGTTTTGCTGACATAAAAACACAATGCAATAACACAAAAAGCCTGCAAAAATATCTAAAAAATACTATTAAGAAGGCTAATATCTAAGTCTCTAATATCTAATAAGACTAAAAATATGTTTTAAGAAGTCTCATGAGCACATCAAATGAGAGCCAGCGTTCCTTGGAAGAGTCAATGAGAAGCTTGCATTTGCATATCAAAAAAAAAAAAAAAAGCATACACATGCTTAGATGATCCTGTCACGTTGTATCAAGGAGCAAACGAAGCGATCTGTCTTAAAAGGACACGTTACACGTTTAATTGAGGTAAATAAGTGTCTCACCGTCAATGTGTGTGTTGGACGTCAGAATGGGGTTTGCTATATTTTGCCTCTTGTAAAAAGCCTTTCCTGCTTGGTGTATCAACTTATGTGTACAGGTGGGAGGGAAACACAACACAAATTCTGCCTCATCAAATGACATATAAATTGCCGAAGAGGACGGATGTTTAAACCACATTTCTGCACAAGCGCTGTTTTTATGAAAGAGTGTTAAAAAATATGCTTTCCTACATGTGATGAGTTGACTTGATTTGTCTCAGAATTCGGACAAAGAGGAAATCACGCTGGTCAAAGTAACGGTTTTGGGCATTACTGCCACCTGCTGGAAATCTTGTAATCGACTAAAGCAATTTTTTTTGCGTTGCGAGAACATGACATATTGTGGTCATTTGTAAAAGCTGTTTCATTGACACGATTTTGTTATGTTCAAACACAAACAAAACCAAATTATTACATTTACCTATTACATTTATGTTACAAGCACCAAATACACATTTGACTCTATAGCGTGATTCCGAAACGCATTGGCTTGGCACGTCACACCACGAGGATTCCCAATTGACCGTTTCAACACTGACCAGAGAGGAAATGATAAGGAAACGTGTGGAGAACGATGGCTTATCAGTTCACCTGTGTCTTATCAGCTTCCCCTTCTCCAGCGCTTTGCTTTCCATGCAGATCTCGTTGCGAGTCGAATCACATCTTTCCATTTCCCAGGCATGATTGGGCATTCGTGCCGCCTGCCTTCCCATGCCCGGACTGAGTTTGGGAATGTGTAATCCTGAGACGTGAATGCCTGTGGGTAGATCAGATTAACCTGTAACCAGGAGGCAAAACTGTATCATGCTACGCATTGTTCCCGAATTCTCAAAGAGTCGACGTGCAGATTCCTTATCCTTTCAAAAAGATTTGGCCTGGAGTAAATGAGCATGTGTCACAGCAGCACGGCGGCGCGTCATGACTACTGATGATGTGCTTCTCATCTGCTTTCATAATGGCGAATCAAACCGAGGTCTGCGCCGTTCCAACAGTCAGAGTTTAGTTAAATATTTCAGCATTGCTGCATAATGTAGTATGTTTTTCCTCTCCATATTGGTTGTATTTGTTTTATTCATGCTCATGCCAGAACAAAATCTCAAATTATTTTCTTAATCTTGCCAATTTACATAATCTAGGCGTCTGTTTTCACAAACTGATCCCTATTAAGACTTGATAGATAATTCTAACCTTAACCCTAAAAAAAGAAAGAAAAAGATTAGTTATTCACTAATACAACAAAGAGAGTACATAACCTTCATGCCTGTCCATTGAAAAAAGCAATTCTTCAAAACCAATGACTGTAAGTACCCTTTGTTTAATTTTTTAGCAGATTATTAGCACAAGACGATTAACTTTCTTGTCTAGAACAATTCACAATTTAGATTTATGGCGCACATTTTGTAGAAGAAACTGAAAAGCGAGTAGTGTCTTCCTAAGCTTGCTCACTGCTCATAGACTAGTGTTACTGTGACTTTTTATACGGTAACTATAACTGTATACTAAAAATATAGAAAAAATAGAAACTATAAACAGCATTCAAATAAATTGAATTTGAACTTGTGTGCTTTATGAAATGCTCCAATCTTAGATTATCAATGTTGCTAGAACATTTTTTCTTATCTCATTTATTTCTATATGTTAAACCCTAAAGATCACACAAATGCTGTACTCTTGACACAAATTCATGGTGTACAGTAAAGACAGTGTGATTTTCAGTAAGGTGTTGGCAAACGGCACAAACCTCGCTGAAATCTAGATTTTAAGAGTTGATCTCTGTTAGTGGTATTATTGTTATTACTCAATTATAGTTCAACACAGCAATTGTGCTGTATCTGTAACCCATAATCTGAAATAATCTTGCCACCTAAAACCATATTCAGAATCAGAATCCGCTTTAATGGCCGAAGTTTGTACATGACAACGAGGAATTAAATTTGTATTTTGTTCCCTCCCATTCCAAAATACAAAAACAAACAAAAATATAATGTAATACACAAAATGTTATGTACAAATTTAAATAATACAAGTATTTATTAAAGTTTTATAATAAAGTATAAATAATAACATGTTTAAATAATATTGACTATTTAAGACCTCGTTTGAGTCTAAGTACAACCTGAAGTTCATTTCACTGTGCTAAATATTCTGTACAATAATGTGCTTATGCAGACAGATTGTTTGGATGCTGGGAGTGCTTTCCATTCCAGGAAACAAGCCACAAGCTTCCTCTCCGCCTTCGCTTCCTCTACAGAAAAAGGGCATCAGCTTTCCTTAATAATTCATTAATGCTTATCCGGTTAAAAAGAAAAATGCTTCATCAAAATCAAGTTGGAGACTGTGAACTAAACACTGTTCACTCGACTCGCTCAGCCAGGAGAATAACAGGAAACTAAACACACGCGTGGACACGATGACCAGGAATGCAAATCTGGACAGGGTGTATGTGGCGACATGTGGTGGATGAGCTTGAAAAGGGATCAGTGGCGAGTCTTTAGAATGATTCATGAGTTTAGTTTTGTTTTGCGTTTGGTAGCTGTTGCTGTGATTTATTGCTTGTATTAAACCACACATTTTGTGATGGCACAGCTTCGTCCTCTGCTTGACAGATTATGTCTGTGACGGTGGCGTTCTCAGACGCGTGATGGTCCTTCAAAAGGCGGGAAAAAAATGAAATGTTTGTCGTCCCGCCAGGAAACCTTTGTTGCTGATGCGCCCATCTTTGATTGATGTCTACTGTATTTCCTTTATTGTTAGTGGCTAATCTGTTAGCGGACAGATTCTACGGTCATTGTGTGTTTAGCGTAAGAGTCAAAATGGCTTAATCCATTGATTTAATCCAGTTCAATCTATAATCAACGAATGGATTAACATTTTAAATATCTAAAAAAACGTACCACTCTGCACCAGTAGAGGGCGGGCATGTGCAGCATCTCCTTCTTCGATGGTGACTTCCTGTTTGGCGGCCATTTTAGATTACTTGTTGTTGATGGATTGCTAGTCTGGATTAATTATTTTAGGATTATTTTGAGTTATTATGTCGTCTCTGTTTCAAATCTGATTCCTTTGAGCATTTGCAAGGATTCTCAATGTTAATTTGTTACTGAACTTTTTCTTATTTGGAGTCTAAGGGAGCGTTTGATTGTTTTTCTCGGGTGATTTCCTGATCTGGACCAATTTTCATACGGTCCCTAGTGGCTATGTTGACAAACTCCCTCACTTTTACTATATGTAATTATTTTTGGCGAGATGGCGTGTAAATGAAACTAACATAATATCTGAAAGCCGGGTCATGATGGAAGCAGCGGGTCATGGCAATAAAAACCATTTGTCGTGTTTGCGTTGAGTGGATATGGTGAAGCTTTGTGATGTTATGACAAGTGTGTGGCGTTTCCATCATGTAGTGTTTGCATATCCGCTCTGTTTGTGGAGATCATCAGCGACACGTCTGTCATCGCCCGTGTGATCTGTGACGGAGCTCAGCAGACATCCATCGCTCAACAGACGAATTACTAGGACGCAGTTCATGTTTTCTTATTTGTGTTCTCCGGAGAGAGAGAGAGAGAGAGAGAGAGAGAGAGAGTGCTCGCTGTGATCCCACCAGTTAAACTTCGGCTAATTGTCAGTTCCGGAACACTCTGAGATCTTTAATGTGACGAGAAATGCTGAAGATTCGCTCCAGGTTTTCACATTTGTGAATGGTTTATGTAATTGTGAAGTTGCTTGTTCAGTTATCAGTTTATACAGCCCAGATATCGTGTTATAAATATATAATAAATATAAGCACCCATTTTTCTAATTTTAGGCGCTCAAAAACTTGGGAGGTGCTTATAATCACAGATTTAAAAAATGCACGTACATTTAAGAGCCCATTTTTCCACAAAAAAAAAAAACATATATTTTTTTAAATTGATTGTTTTATTATTTTTAAGTAAAATAACATTGAAGTGATACGAGTCACAAGTTAGGTTTATTAAATAAAGACAAAACTGTATTTGCAAGAGAAAATGTACATAATTTAGTAAATTTAACAAAAAAATAAATAAAAATAACAATTAATACAATATTGTAAAAAAGAAAATATAAAAATGTTTTGAAATTATAATAATCAAGGGGGTGCTTATATTTGCGTAAATACGGTTGTTTGTGGATTTGTATTATTGTGTTATTCACTGCTGCACGTGATCCAGAAATGGAAAAGTGGTTTCAACAATGCCTGCATGAATGAACACATTTTTTTTTCTATTTGTATCGGAATGATCCTTTTTAATAATGCTTTAATTATTTTTCCTTATGTTTTATTTTTTTCTGTTTGGGAAGATAGATTATTGAGACAGTAAAGATGAGGGTAGAAGGAATTACTAGAAATCATTTTAATTGCAACAAAAAGTAAAAATTACAAATGGGTTTTCTTTCCCGGTCGAGTTCCCGCTGCATTAGCATGTAAAGTGAAAATCCGATTAGTCCCGTGTGAAACAAACTGGCTCTTTCCTTCCCTGCCACAGTCGCACCTACTTTAATTGAATCACTGCTATTATTATCAGCATTATTTTTCAGATGATGATTGTACTGTCTCCTCCGCCGCTCTCAGGAGAAAGATAGAACGGCTTGTCGTGCAGCTTTTGAATCACTTTACAGAATTGTCGCGATATCACATTGAATTACATTTCTGACACTTTGCACAGAGATTCTGACACGGAGCTGATTAAGATGGATTTGAAAGCCTTTTTTACACCAACATCGGCACACCTAAGATGCTCTCTCTCTCTCTCTTTTTATTTCTCCCTCTTTCTCTCTATCTATATTTCTGTCTCTCTCTCTCTGTCTCTCGTTCTCTTTATTTCTCTCATATATATACACACGTATATATATATTTCTGTCTCTCTCTCTCTCTCTCTTTCTTTCTCTCTTTCTCACTCTCTCACACACACACACACACTCTCTCTCTCTCTCTCTCTCTCTCTCTCTCTCTTACTTTCTCTTTCTGTTTCTCTCACTTACGCACTCTCTTCTCTCTCTCTCTTCTTCTTCTCTCTCTCTCTCTCTCTCTCTCTCTCTCTCTCTCTCTCTCACACACACATAGACACAGACACACACTCACTCTCTCTCACTCACTCTCTCTTTTTTTCACACTCTCTCTTTCTATATTTATGTATCTCTCTCTCTCTCTCTCTCTATCTTCTCTCTCTCTCTCTCTCTCTCTCTTTCTTTCTTTCTCTCCCTTTCTCTCTCCCTTCTTTTTCCCCCTCTTTCTTTAAGACTATATGACTCTCTCTGTAAGACTTTCTCTACAGCAACAGAAAATCAGAGATAGATTCTCTTTATATCAGGTTTATTTTAAGTTGACTTGTGGCTTGCACTGTTATTATATTTTATTATATTAATTTTACACACTATTAGAGATAACCAATTTGGAAATGTAGTTTAATGGTTCTTAAAATTGACTTGTTTATTACCAGCAAATTCAGTTAAGGGAAAGGCTGTCTCTTCACTGCATCAAAAAAAAAATTAAATAATAAATAATAAAATGTATAAATAATAAAATAAATAAAAAATGGATATACAGTTCATTTTTTCGTTTCACTTTTTTATCATTCATGCTGATCTGTACAAATAATAGCGCCTGCAAGAATGTGCACTATTTGTATATATTTATATTTTTTACATTTTTATTTATGTTCATAGCGACATTTTTTACTTACATTATTTTGTCACATTTTGTATTTTGGAGTAAGCGGGATCAAAAGACGGAGACAGACCACATCTAATTCCTTGTTGTCATGTACAAACTATTAAAGTTTAAATGAAAGTTGATTCTGATGCTGATGCTGATTCCGATTCGGATAAAGTCCACACAGACAAAAAAAACATAAAATTAAAACCAGGATTAGGTGATTTAGGTGGTAGGAAAGGTAATTTGCATTCTGTGCCCTATATTTCAGACGAGCTGAAATGTGTCAGCTCCATCCACAGGGAACATCTGACACTGTTTACTAAGACACCGTGGATCATTCAGATCCAGTAGACATCTCGCTGATCATCTGTGCTGAGTGGGCTTATCTAACAGCCTTAGTATTTCTCTAAATACTGATTAAAGTAGAGCAAAAAATGGTATTGGAAGCGAAACAAATGCATAAAATACAGGAAAAATTGTGCTCAATATTTCACAATATAAAATAATATAAAATACAAACAGCAGCAGGCTCCAGAAGTATAATCGCACAAAATGGATTTTAATTTTAAAACTTTGCGTTCTCAAACTAAGAAAAGCGTTCTATAAACTTTAACTTGAACTTGAATGTAAATGGCAGGCCAATGAGAGAGAAAATGTTTTTTATTTGTGTTAGAATTTAACAAATAAATTAACTAATGAAGAACTTGATTCACCAGTGGCAGTGTGTCTGAAATTTTACATTAACACACACATTTCTATTAAAATTCAATTCAATATTCCATGTTCTGTTGTTTTCTTCATGCAGCTGGTTTCAAAAAGTCGGCATCTATGCGCAGCACTTTCTGCGTGAATGAAGCCTCAACTAAATGACATAATTTCCCCATGAGGGACTAATAAAGGTTCAATTTATTTTATTTTATTATTTAATCTGGAACAAACAGATATTTTTTTCCGTTTTGCAGTTCACGTTCATACTTTTTTTCCGAGCAAAACAACCCTCATAAAAGAAGTCAGGCGCACAACAGACAACAATTCTAGAGCTGAAGCAAAGCAAGGCATTTGATGGAGAGTTTTAATGAAGTAACGTGCATTGTGTTTGTTTGTTTGTTGTGACACTGTGCAGTAGAGCAATCTAGTTTGCTGTGACAACAAGCACTTTGCTTGTTTGCTTCTGAGCTCCATTTCATTCACTTATGTTAAGTATATGAAGATTATGTAGCAAACTTTTGCAAAACAAAAGCATCAAAGCGTCTTTTACTTTTTTTTCCAAAGCATTGTCCGTCTCTGCGATTCCTCGTGACCCTTTGATAGCGATATGGTATATTTATATTATATTATAAAGTATATTCGATTCGAAATTTTAAAGAATCGAAAGCGTTGTTGCTTCTTTCTTGAGTCATTATTGTAATGTTGAATGTTGACCGACCGCTGATTCTGCATTTTTCGTAATTTATTATCAACATTTTTAGAACCGTACCGCTTTTCTTATTTATTTCTTTATTTTTTGTTTGCAATTTCAGGCATCTTGGGAAAACTAAACACTCTGAAGTGTTGGTGCTTGTTTCTTGCATTTTTTATAACTGTGGATGCTGAAGTCTGGTTACATCTTTACTAATTTATCCACCATTTTTAAACATACTATATTTATAATTTTATTTTTACAATTTCAGGTGCCAACAGCGAAACATCCCAGCAAAAATGCACTAGTTCTAATCTCTGTTGGTTCTTTCTGGTAGAGAATTCCAAGATAATTGGTAAAATTAGATCAGTTTCATACTTGGCCAGCCCTTTTCAGACACTCTATAGAATGTCTGATTTCACAAAATGTCGGTAGTGAAAGCCTTTTGAATACGATCTTATAGTTATGGTATGAATGTGACCTTATTCTCTTATAGATGTGCACATGTCAATGTAGATGACTGTGATGAATTAACGTTTTATCCCGCCATTGTTTGGCTTCTGATGGACAGATTTCTGCATTTAGAACCACGACTAGGTCACATTTTTGAACTACAGTACATGAATATCAAAAAAAAACGAGTTGATATAATCCGTCGTCTTTCAGCCAGAGACGTTCAGTTTTGACGTCGACTTCTCTGGAGGTTTTTCTTGAAATTTGCATCCTGATTTGCAGCTCCGGAACCGATCGATGGTGAACGGTGGAGATTAATGCTGATGCAAGAAGTCGCCTTGTGTCGCTCTGCTTACTGACAGACGCTTCGCCGTCTCGCGTCAGCTGATTAGAAACTTCTAGACAGGATGCTGGGCGTTTAGGAGAATAAATATCATGAATCATTTTGCTTTATGGCCTTCTGAGAGCGTCGGGAGGAAACAAACAGCGCTACTGTCTGGGGTTTCTGAAGCCAAGCTGATGGAGTATTGACTTTTCCTGATTAGCAACGACAGCGATACCAGCAAGGTGACGATTGACAAGCAAAGCGTTGCGTTTATTTTGGAAGCGTGACGTGAGGCATGACTTCAGGAATTAGCATTAAAATGAGTGGTAGTAGAATAGAAACAAATGCATAAAATGCTGACAAAATGTGTCCTATATTTCAACATGTAGAATAAAATTAAATGTAAACAGCAACAGGCTCCGGAACTACACACACAAAAAGGCGTTTAATGGAAATGTGTGTGTTAATGGAAGACACACCAATGAATCGGCTTCTTCACATTTTTTAATTCCATCACGATAATAATATGTTTTCTTGCTTATTTACTTTCTCACGAGACATAGTCAAGGTGAAATTAGTGCTGTCAAACGATTAATTTTTTTAAAAAAATTATTAAACCAAATTATTCGCGATTAATTGCAAATAAATAGCTGAAGCTTGTAATATTGAATATTAAAGTGTAAAATGTAAATTAATGTAAACTCAACACTAAATAAACACTCGTTTAAATACTGTAATATCATTTAGCAGACTTTTTGTTCAATTTTCAGTGTATTTTCTTTGTTTCTTAACAACATATTTGCAATAAACCAGTTTATTTTTTTATTTAATCATATGCGTTAATGCGTTAATTTTGACAGCACTAATTAAAATATAAAGAGCTCGTGTCATGAAGTTCGAAGCAAATAGCTGGTGTTCTAATAGTTGATGAGTCACTCTTGTGATTGGAAGGTTGCATGTTCTAATCCCTGACTGTCATGTCTGTGCCCTACATGAGATTGAGAACAGACCCTTGGCACCACCAGACTACCCACTGTTCTTGGCTTGTGTGTGTGGTCATTTCACACCTCACTGGTTCAGTGGGTACAGTGCCATGCCTGGCCACTTTATCAGTTTCTTCTTAATAGTTGTTGACTTGATGACCAGAGGTGCCAAGTAACGGAACAAAAGTTACTTAAGTGGAATGTATACTTTACTTGAGTAAATATTTTTTCCGCCTACTTTTTTTTTATTTTTGCTCCATACGTTTTAAAAACATTCTTTCTACTTTCTACTTCTTACTTTTAAAAACAGTTATGTTTCTCCTATTTCATTTCTGTTTTATTTTAATGACGTCATCGAACTAAAAAAACATCTAGTATGATACCATCCAGTTAAGGTAAACTTGATTGTGGATGGATGAGACGTTTAAACACGCATCATTCCGACATTCCTGGTTTGTGGTCCATTGCACCTGCGCATCAGTGAGTAAAATGGCAACAGGAACGGCAAGATAAACTGTACTCTGTCTCTACCAAACACCAGCCAGGAGATTTGATATCCAGGATGAGTCAACTCTTATTACGTTAAATCTTTTGCCCTATCTAGAAGAATTTTTTTTAAATGGTTGGCTGTAAAACAACATTTTCGCGTTTGTAATAAAAATTGGCATTAAACATATTCATATTCATTTTCAATTTTACACAGTAACATTTAAATATAACAATATAGTCCTACACCATTGAAAATGCCATTTTTTTTCCTGGCTGTTACTTGTAGACTCTGAGTAGTTATCAAAGCACCACTTTTACTTGAGTATAAAGTTTGAGTTGATTTTTTTAACTTTTTCTTTTTTTTACTTTTGACAGCACTAATTATAACTTGGAGAATAATTTAGCCCAATATTTTTTGGAATACAGTAGGTTTTCTTGTTATTTTGCTTTGTGCATAAATATAAATATAGAAAAGTGACACCGCTTAGGGCTGCCCACTGCTCCTGGTCTGTGTGTGTTCACTTTACGCAGATTTGCACGTCTGATGTGCGAATAAAAGTTTGTAGTGCAGGAACAGTTTGAATGTTGCATTGGAATTTTTAAAGTGGATTTTAAAATCCACGGCCGTCAATAATCAAGAACACCTTCTAAGAACAGAGATGCTCTTGCACTTTAGCCTTTAACCACGTTTTATTAAAATGTAGAGAAGAGCGTAATCACATCAAGATTGCGAGAGTGGTTCTGAGTGTGGAGAATAGCCTACAGGTTTATAGATTAACCATTTAGAATTTTCTTTTTTACTCTGTATCTGTGTGGGAGGAAAAATGAAAGAAGGGAAAAAAGAAATTAAAGGAGGCAAGAAACGCATGGAACAAAGGCACTAATTACTTGCAATGGAGCGAGTTCAATGGAAATATTTAAAGTGACGGTTCAGCTGATGTTTCACAGCCACCGATTGTAGAAGAAGAAGCCTTAAAATAAAAAAGCGTTTGGTGTTGCTCCGATTGGACGAGGATTCTGGTGTTAGTCAGTCAGCAGAAACGTCTGCTGAGGCTTTACAAACACTTTGACCTATTCTAAAAGACTCATATGCCATCGCTTAAAGTTCATGACCTGCTGTTTCTACCGACGTTATGAATATTTGAATAGATAAATGGCTTGTGTTAATGGTTCCTGCTCAGCAGAACACAGAGTCTTGTATTCTCTACACTATTAATCAGAAATACGGCGACATTACTGTCGGAGTTCTGCACAGTGCTTCCACCAACGGCGAGTGAAGAACGTAAAGCATGGAGGATCTTTTTTATTTTGTCTTTAATTTGCCACAGCAGCTTTCAATTTGAAACATTGTATCGTTTCAGGGATTTAAATGTACTTTAGCTGGACATGTTAAACCTAAATTGAAGTTGAAAAATATTTAAAATATACTTAAACATATTTTTTTTTGTTTAAGTATATTTTTTGAATTTTATTTTCACTTTTAAGCTTCTGCTGCTTGGCACATATTTGTAACACCACGCTACATGTTTACGTTACGAAGAAACAGTTTGAATCAAATTGACCTGTGTTAAAAGTAAAAAAAAAAAAAAAATTAGATAATTTTTCACTTGTCTTAGTTAGTGTGATTTACATATGTAAGTAAAAAAGGTTAATTACACATATTTTTATACCACGGTACACAGCATTCACAGAAATTGCTTTACACTAATTTACACTATATATCTGTGTAAATTACGTGGAACATTGTATGAATCCGTCATTTTTTCATTTTATTGTCCGACCATCATGTTTGCATTATGTTTGTCTTACTTTTGTTTAGTGGTTTTTCATGTTGCGTTTGACAGCAACAATCGCTGGTTTAGTTTTTCATTGTATTCACTTGTTATCACCTCCATTTGCTATCTTTATTACACCTTGTGTTCTTGTGTTCTTTTGTGAGGATGTTTTGCTTAAATGTTCTAAGTCATGTTCCTATTTTGTACCAGACATGAGTCTTGCATTAATTAGTTCACTGATGCCCAACCTGCGGCCCGTGGGCCATATTCAGCCCGTGATGGTGTTTAATGCGGCTCACTGTTTTATTTCGTTTTTTTAACACGACTTTATAAACACTAGTACTTTTAGTCTGTGGGGGAAAGAGAAATATCTGTATGTTAATATTGGAATACATTTCAATGGTAGACGACCTTTAGAAGGACCTTCAGACCTACATCATAGTTTTATGCTGAGCTTTCATCAGGAACTTCCAGTAGGAAGAACAGAAAGACTACGACATTTATGAACACATTGTTTAAATGAATCTAAAAATTGGAACCAAAATAATCTAAAGTCTTGTTTTCTATTCTCTTGTAGGAAATGGATGTTTCTGTCAACGGAATCAGAAGCAGCTTCTTCATCTGGTAAGTTATTGCTAAACGGATGTAAAGTTAAATCACACACACGCGCACACACACACACGGATAGAGACATTTTGGTTTTACGTTATTGACATTGCATTTAAATAGCAATTTTTATTTCATATTCTCCCCAGTGTACTATTCATCATCAGGATAGAATAAAATAGAATGCCTTTATTGTCCTGGTATCACATTTCTAAAGAAATTAGTATTGCTACTCTGTTTGGTGCAAAATAAAGATGAGATAACTGAATAATATACACCAAAATAAACAACTACAATATATAATAAAATATGGTCCAAGATATAGAAGGCAAGAAACGGTTTAAATATAACATAGAATACAAGAACAAAGAGCTCAAGAAAAATGCAAATGACAAAATATGCATAGTGCAAAAGGCAAATACAATAGGTAGAGTTATAACTAAAGCAAAATAACTAGCAAGAAGTGCCAGAAGTGGCTCAGTGATGTAAAACCCGATAGATAAAAAGCCAAATCACAAGTTCTATGACAAGCTGACACAGAAATGTGGGGTCATTTTAAATGTCTATTTCATGTGCTGGGGATCAAAACCAAAAGTATATTGAGTTCCACGACGGGCTCCCAAAGACTTCAAAACCGCTTTTTGACATAATTTCCGGCGTAGATGCGTTGCTGGCGTGACTCCGACTTTGCTTTACAAACACACACTTGATTTTTTTTGGCTGACAGACGTACACAACGAGACTTCAATAAGACATCAGATGAAAACCGCGGGCGCTCGCTGAAAGGCAAAACACAAATGACTTTCACTCCCACCGTCTTCTCATTGCTCATTTATGTCAAAGCGCAGATGAATTATGCCACCGGGCCATAGGTTATTTATTTAAGCGCAATAAAGCAAATGCTCCTTCACAGCAGCTTCAAATCACATCGGCCGTCCTCATCAGCCGCGGGCAAACAAAGGCCTCGTAAAACCAGACAATGAGACGCACGCGTGTGATGCCTTCGCCCAGACGCTGATTATCAACACAATCTATGTGATCATTTCATAGTGACACTTAATATACGCGCCACCTCGTCCTGCCCGCCACCTGAGCTTCTTCCAGCATGTTCTATCAGGAGAGACCTGCCGCTGAAGGCCCGGGGACATTAAGGAAGTCGAGCCAGAGACTAATCCTCCTCGCCATTGTGCATACGCAGATAAGGGAGAAATTGGCAGATAATGCAGAGCTGGTCTTCTGCTGGGGTGTCAGCTATGGAGGTGTGAGCGAGACTTCTGGAGTTCACCGTTGTCTTGTATTGTTGGTGGGTGATTGCAGATTTAAAGACGGTGACCTTGACTGTTTTGTTGAGGTGATTTTCTATTAAAACTTGCACTGATATTTAAGATGGATGAATGGATAGTTCAGTAGGTGGATGGATGGATCGATGGATGGATAGAAAGATAGAAAGATGCAAAGACAGAAAGACAGAAAGAAAGAAAGAAAGAAAGAAAGAAAGAAAGAAAGAACAAAATGAAAGAGAGAAAGAAAGAAATGTATTAGGAAAATGGATAGATTAATAGATGGGAAGATAGATGGGTGGACGGACATACAGACAGACAGACAGACAGAAAAAAAGAAAGAAAGAAAGAAAGAAAGTAAGGTAAATGGATAGATTGTTAGATGGGAAGATAAAGGGGTGGATAGATGGGTGGATGGATGGATTGATTGAATGAATGAATAAAAGAAAGAAAGGAAGAGAGAAATAAAATAAATGTTTGTAGGTAGATTGATAGATTAATAGAATGAAAGATAAATGGTTACATGATGGATGGATTGATAGATGGTAAGAAAGAAAAAAAGAAAGAAAGAAAGAAAGAAAGAAAAAAGAAAGAAAGAAAGAAAGAAAGAAAGAAAAAAAGAAGTAACGACAGAAACAACGAAAGAAAGAAAGAAAGAAAGAAAGAAAAAGAAAGAAAGAAAGAAAGAAAGAACAAAGGTAAGAGAAAGGTCTCTCTCAGGTGAGAGAATAAAATATTAAATATAAAAGATGCATTTTAAACCTTTGGAATGTTAAATTTTTTTGTCTGCAATGAGCGTTGGAAACCGTTTCAAAAGAGGTTGGGATACTTACATTCAGACTGTAATCGACAACAATCGGTCTAAAAAAACGAAATAAAAACAGACACAGGAAATCGCTGTCCTTCAACAGGAAACAGCGTTTGTTTATAAGGTGTTTAATTAAATGACAGGAAACCGTGGGATTAGCTGAAAGCTAATGCAGCGACTGGAGTTTTTATCTGTGAGTTTGACACTGCGCCTGTTTTCTTACTTCTGCTAATTAACTAATTGATCTCAAAATGTTTTGTTCTGTTACTCAAAGCCCTAATTTCCGCATGTTTTAGCGTTATCCTCTTAGCTAAAGCATATAAACTATTCCAAACACCAAAGACTAACTGTCTTCGGTAAAGCTTTTAATCCCATACACTGTTGTTGCAAATGTCATCGCAGATAATAAATTCATGCTGAGATAATCCATCTCACAATTAGACATTAGTTGGGTAATTCCGGCCTAAAAACAATAGGTTGTTGGGTTTTGACCCCCGAATTCATATTTTAGCTTCATAGTAACATTCTTGGGTTCCTACGGGTGCTTTAAATCCTTGAAATTGTGTTATTTTGCTAAGTTGCTCTTTTTTTTTAGAATGCATGAAAGTTGGCTAGGATGAACATCAAAATATTTTCGACGATTACCTGACTTCTTCTGTGTCCAGACGATTTATAACACCTATTTGTTCCACGTTTTGGTCATTTGAGGTTTCGACGCCATGTTCATACTTAACGACGAGTTAACGATATAATATATATATAAACTTATATATAATAGATATAATATATATAATATATATAAAGATATAATATAAACTTTACCACAACTATATGGTGCTGGAAAAATTTGAACATGGACCTTGAAAGTGCTTGAAAAGTGCTAGAATTTTATCTTTCAGTAAGTGTAGGAACCCTGCATTTAAATTGTCACTGTAAACTCTTCTTTATGAGGATACACAAGCTCAGAAAGCGACATGCTCTTCATAACGATTCCGAAGCCACGAGGTCAGCGCCAGGCCACCGCACCGCAAAAACTCCCCGGTGATGTCTATAATTCTTTCAGCGTGGTATTATTTCCTTTGTGCTGACGGGGAGGAAGAGCTGAAGGAAAAGCCTCTTAGCCTTTTACCGGATCCATACAAACTCAGACTGTGTCTTTTCGGCAGGGAACAACAAAAGTCTCTTATTTATAATTTCTTACTTCAGCCTGTCGACTTCTGTTGTCTGTGATAAATTGTCACAACCAGTGAGCCGATTTAATAGACGCGTCCTACAACATAAAGGTTTACACAGTTGCTTTGAAATGTCTTGCGGGGTTCGAGCAATGGACTTATGGCGTTTCAGATGGTCTTAGGAATGTGTAGCGTTAAGAAATGGCTATGTTTATAGTAGCGTAAATGGATTTCCGGAGAGCGATAGTTTGGAGAAAGGTAGAGACATATGGAACTTTTTTTTTTTCGTTTTGTATTTTTTCGTGATTTTCAGGTATTTTCGTTTGCACTAGTTTCACATGGATGGATTGATGGATTGATGGATGGACGGATGGTTGGATGGATAGAAAAAAAGAAAGAAAGAAAGAAAGAAAGAAAGAAAGAAAGAAAGGTAGGTAGGTAGGTAGGTAGATGGAAAGATTAATAGATAGATGATGGATGGATGGATGGATGGATGATAGATAGATAGATAGATAGATAGATAGATAGATAGATAGATAGATAGATAGATAGATAGATAGATAGATAGATAGATAGATAGATAGATAGATTACCAATCACATTCTCAACAGCCAATCAGAATGAGTGCCGCCCCCACGTGAAACTAGTGTCAAAAGTCCAAGCGCAAATATCTCAAACAAAAACAAAGGGAAATTTGAAGATTGCAAGAGAAAAAAAGACGGAACTGTGAAGCATTTTCCTTCGTTTTTTTTTAAATTACGTTCGATATTTTTGCCATTATTTGGCATCATATTATATGGAAATTCCAGTTCGAGACTCGATCGCGGACTTTTCTGTTGAGAGTTTGTTGTTAATACTATGGTTGTTTTTCCCTTGTTCTCTTTCCACAGTCTAAAAAACTAGTTTCAGGAGAATTGAAATAGTGCTCTGCGTTTTCACATCAAGTGACGTTACACACACGCGGTGAAGAGATCACACACAAACCTAGAGCAGTGGGCAGTTTTAAGCCAAGTCTACATTGGCTTGGCTATAGCTCATCGTGACTCAAAAGTGGAAAACCGGTTCCGAAAATGGACGACAAGATGGTTTGGGTCGACCTAGTGATGATTATCCAGATGCAGAAATGCTGGTAAACATGTCTCCGTATCTACAGGCGCTCGGCGAATCAGTCTGAACTATGAGGAAACACAAATGCTTTTTTTTTTTCTCGCTACAAACCGGATTTTAAATCTGAGATGCGCAACAATGCAATCTGGCTTGACTCCGCAGTCTGTTATCGCTCAGCACTCCGACTTGTCCCTCACTTCTCCAAAGCATTTTAGTCGATTCACTACACACAATTAGAGTGCATTACCCGCAGTGCTTTCACCATGCATGTTTGAGGAGGCAGGGACGGTCTCTGAGGAGTCCGGATAAGATAATGACTGCGTGTTTGTACGTGTGATTCCGTGTGCATGCCTGCGAGCATCACACCACAGGACACGCAAGCCTTGGAAGAGGAAAATCGAGCAGCCGATGATTGAGATCTAGTGTTTATTTTAAGCCCCTGAAACACGACATGTTTGAACCTGACATGCCAACTATTGCGACAAAGCACTATGGAAATAAAATGGTTGGGAGAGAATGACATTTTTAAGTTATTCATTTATTATTTTACTTATTATCGTATTTACGCGAATAGAAGCACCCCTTTTTTCGAATTTCCGACGCTCAAAAAAATATGCGTGTAAATATAAGCCCCCACAAGTCAGGAGCAACCACATATAACGGAATCACGTCATCTTTATGAGGTGATATAATGTCAAACAATGGTCCATAGGCAGACGTACATACGGTTTAAGCTTTTATCGGCTCAGAAATAAAGAAACATTAGACATGCCATTTAGATTAAACTAAATACATTCATTAATATTGCAACAAACAGAGACTACAAAGCAGAAAGACAACAGTCGAAAATGAAGAACACGAGCAAGGAGTAAAAAAATCCAAGGAACAGACACAATCAAAACACTGGGTCTGCTAAACGGTGAAAAATAATCCTTCGCTACGATTCTCTTCACATGGCGTTGGATAAACAGAGAGCTCGACCTGAGCAAAGGCTCTTGGGATTGACTGGGAATTTTGGGAAATGAAGTTCTGATCGCTAGAATTTACTTTTTTTTTTTTATCCATTATTCAAGTATAACAATATTGAAACGAGTCACAAATTAGGTTTGTTAAAGAGAGAAAATTAATGTGATTGATACAGAAATGTAAAAAGAAAATATTTTTTTTTCTTTGAAATTTTTACTTTGTGCCTGAAAATTCAGGGTGGTGCTTATATTCATGCAAATACGCTCATTCGTTGTGGTAATTGTGTGAGTCTGTTTCCCTCTCTGTGATTGGCCACACACCACAGTTGTTGGGATTGCCTTCTACTTCCTGTCACCCAGAAATGGACAAATGGTTTGTAAAATAAATTGATTGATTTTCTCTGTATTTTAACTTACATTTTTCTGTTAAGTATTCTTGCTATTTCTTAGATGTGCAAACGCGCTCAACCTTGGAACATACTATGGTCTTTTAAAACATGTTATCAGTTTCACCTATTTAGGTGTTTCATTAATATGTGTTTTGTCTGAATAAATGTTGATTTCTTAACACATTCCACTTATTTCTTTATAATTACAAAGCACAGCAATGATTTCCAGCAGCATTCAGGACACTTTATTGTGCGTTGGAAAAAAATAGACTCAGATTTTTTTTTTTTGCTCACTACCTCTTCAAGTTATTGACATTCAGCTGTGTGTGTGTGTGTGTGTGTGTGTGTGTGTGTGTGTGTGTGTGTGTGTATGTGTGTATAAAGCTTCTAGTGGCTCTTTCCATATTCTCCCGAGACGTTTTTTCACTTCCCCATTTGTGAAAGACTTGGATTTTTAATAACCCTCCACCTTCTTTCTTTTTTATAGTCAAAGGAAGTAAGGAAATCTCTTCCCCAACGGTATTATTGTGGCTTCTCTTGTGGAGCTAAAAAGCCAAGACGGCACGAAACTTGGCAATAGTAATTGAACGGTAAATCTTTCCGACTTTTTATTTCTCCCTTTTTCGTGAGTACATTGAGCCCAATATCCTGGCAAAGACTAGTTCCAGTCATTATAACAAGCAGTTGAAAACTCGATTTTTTATTTTTCGTTTTATTTCCTCCTGAAATGCCATTTTCATTGGACTGGCTGCTTTTTCCAAGACCATTGACAACTGAGAAATTGAATCGTTTTCATTATCATATCCGCTGGACATGAAGCGGCATCTGGTTTCGACTTACATGACGCCCGGCAGAATAGTGATGGGATTTTACTGGCACCTGGCCGTTTCCAGATGTGAGATGGTGTTGATCTATCTCGGCGTGATCCGAGCGTGTGGCTACTAAAGGCTAGCGCCATATGGTCCTCTTACTTCCATGGCGGGGATCAGAGCGGGCAGATGGAATCGCACACCGTCTGCCGCCAGTCACATGACGTGAGGCGGCTGGCGTTAATTGGGCCCGGGATCTTCGTCTTGTTGAAATGAGAGATGTAAAGGTTGCTGGGAGATGTTTGCTTGTCATTGAACACTGTTGGATACAGAGGTGGCATTTAATAACCAAGGAGTGAAAAGAAGAAAAGGGCAAGAGAAAATTGTGTACCAACATGTCTGACGATTGGCGACGACACCGTCATTTCGGTTTTATTTCTTGGTGAAAAATTCATAAAAGCAGAGATCATACACTGTGAAAAATTAATACAATTCTGGACAAGCCAAAAAATTTGCTTTGAAATTACACGATGCATCTTGTTTTTTTTTTTCATACAAGATAAATTACCAAGTAAAATTTTCTCACCCCATTGGCAGATTTAAATGTTTTTTACTCGTTTTGATTTTAATTTTCTTGTTTTTTTCATGTGCATTTTTTGCAGTGTACCCTCGCAGCACTGCAAAGATATTTACAAATAAATAAATGCAAATGAGTAAAAGCTTTAATTAAGTACAATTATCTGCCAATGGGGTGAGAATATTTTACTTCGAAACACTGCTTGAAAAAGTAAAAACAATCTTCTTACACGGATGATTCGTTTCTGCATATCACTTCTTGTTCTCGTCAGCTCTATTACATAAAATAAGTAGTTGCTTTCTTAAATTGAGAAACATTTTGCTCTTAAAATAAATAAACAATTGACTTGACATTTCTTGATTAGGGATGTCTGTTTTGAAAAGAATAAGAAATTATTTTGTCTTGTCAATCCTTGGGCCGCATATTTTAAAGTGGAGGTCTATGATGAAGAGCGCTGGACTCTTCTGAGCATCCATTTAGACACTCTTCCTCACCTAGATTTATCATCCTCTTCCCTCACATATTCCTCTTTCGTTTTTTTGCCGTACCTTCTCACAGCTCTGTGATCTGTCTCAACCCATTCTGAAATAAAAGTTTTCTCGGCGAAGAACGCCGCTTGTGCGGGATGAAGAGCGTGGCTCTCCATTTCAAGTGTAAGACAGGTTTAATGCTGCCCCGGGCCCCAGTAAAGTGCTAGCAATACGATTCAGACAGGCTGTGCTCGACTTGTAATCTGAGGCAAGAAAAAACAGCTTTTCATCAAAGTGGATTTACAATGCTTCCTGAGCTCAATGGAGAGAAATCTGAAAACCTGCCACAGCGGAATAAGAAACGTGTCACTCTGATTACACGATCAGTGTTTAAAAAGGTGGATAGCGTGGAGGAAAAGTATTGGATTTTTGTAATTGTTTTTATAGTTGAACGTGGATTTATTACGTTTTATTTCCTCAAAACGAATTTTTGCGGGTCTCCACGACACAACGGTCTTTTGTGGTCTCATGTGGTCTACTGCATACTGCAATACTGGAATAACACAGTAGGTTTATAAATATCAATGTAAAAAAAAATTCTAATGTTTAAAAACTCTTTGTTAATGACAAAGCTAAGTTAGTAGTATTGTTTGCTTACACAATTACACATGTAATCAAATTACCAATAAAAAATAAAACAAGATAAAACAATTGTTACAATCCTGCTCCTCTGCTCCTCCTGGAGGTCGAGGAGGGAAGCAGCAGGCACCGGCAGATCGTTATCCTCTGCGACAGGTGGGGCTAATCACCGGCTCCTTATAAGGAGTCACGCTGGTCAAACTTGTACTTGAGTAGCTCATGTCTCCTATGAATTCCTCATCTTCTTCTTCTGGATCTTCTGTTAGCCATTAAAACCTACTTGTGCAAATTTGACTACTTGTGTCATCTGATTCATCCCAGTGTGACAGCAATATAACATAACATGACATAATACAAAAAAAAACAATTAAATAAATAAAATTGTTTACATGTAGTATTGAGTTTTTTTTTGTTGCTTTTATTTTCATGAACACTATAAGTAGAACCCCACAACTGAATGCAGCTATATCTGGTAGTTGTATCTAGTATTTATTGAAATGTCGGTGAAGATTGGATGAATGGATGAATGGAGATTATTCAATAAATGTGAAATATTCTCACATTCAACTATGAACAAAGACTAAAACCATTATTCAAACCCAGATGCTTCGGCTTGTGAGATCATTTGGTGTGTTGTGTTACTTTTTGATGTCAGTAATAATACATTTTTTAATAAAACAACCTGGTGGCTGAATTTGTAGAGCAACTAATGAAAATTAGTTCAAGTCCCTAGAACAATTTTTTTGACCGGTTAATACTTGACAGCAATGCTGTGCAATGAAATGTACTGGTTTTTTATGCTATGGTTTGTGTGAGTAGCATATCTGTTAAAGATTTTTAAACAGAACAAAGCAGCGCTTTCCTGAAAGGTGTTGATTGGAAGTTGTGGGCCTTGCTCGAAGAGCAATTAACAAAAGGCAGAGCAATAGAATAAGAATTAATCATGGCTGAGTGCTCAGTTGCTCTGAGAAAGTCTGCAGATAAGGCCCGGGTTCTTCAGAGATGAATTCACAACCCAATTTGGCTCAAGCTCATTCTGCGATTTTACGAACTATCCAAGCATGTCAATTATTTCAGCCAGTCATCCAGATTCATGTGTACGGTTTCCACCTGTTTCTTCTGGCTTCATTCACACAAACTTTTTTTTTTTTTACAGTTAACTTTGCAAAAATGAAGCAAAACTTTGCTCCAGCTTGAGTCAAAATTTAATAAAAAAAGGTAAAAAAAGGTTCTAGTTTGGAATTAAGAACATTTGTTTAAAATAAAAAGCTTGTTGTATGCAACATATTACAGAACAAATAATTATAACAAATATGTAAACAGTGATTGTGTGACTCGAGTATTTTTTCTCATCTTCTCTTGGTGCTTTAAAAGAAATAATACACATTTAGAAACATTTTTTGTATTTTGTTTGTATTGTTAGATCAAGTATTTAAAATGAACATAAATACTTCTCAAAACATTTTAATCTCCTGTTGGTACAATTTTCAAATCAATAGTTGCTGGACAATGCTTAAATCATTTAATGAACCAGAGTTGAACAGCAGATTTAATTAAACATCATCAATGATCAGCGTAAAGACATCTACTGTAAATACAAGTGCAAACGTGCATCAAACGCACACGGAGATTAAAGGGTTAATTGTTCTTCAATCTGTCAGATTTGTTTGTCTAACATTTCTCTGAGGCAGATTACAACGCATAAACTAGACTTAAAAACACTTATTGCCATTAATAAGTGTTAATAATGAAAACGTTATTCTAAACTTATTACCATTAACAATTAAGGTATGTTAATAATAAAAACAGCTCCTAACCTCTTTTGTGCTCGTGTGCTCGTTTGCCTCGAAGCCGGAAAAGTTTCAGACAAAACTTTTTCCATGAACTTTTCCGACTTAAACCAATCACGAAGACTATTCACGCTATCTGACATATTACGCGCTACTCTTCGACTAGTATTATAATGTTAGACCAGAGTGCGTGTTGTTTCAGATTTTTCGGTAATTATCGATATTTTTGACACCCCCCCCCCCCCCCGCTTTAGCGGGCACTCTTTCTTGATTGACCCTTTACATGCGCATTTGTGCACATTTCAGGAGTTTGTGAACTTTTAACGAGTATGAGTATTGAGGTCGCTACTCCCTAGATAAAATACAAGCGGCGGTTGAATTATTGGCTGAGAGCGTCAGCTTTCCACGAAGCCTGGTAGATTCTGACCTGAGTCACAGTGATGCCTGATGTTTGGGTGTTGTTGCCGTCCATATAAGTGTGAACATCTTCCTGTCAGACCTCGGGGAGCAGAGCGTTCACACTCCAGCCAGAGAGTGACAGCAGCACTGAAGCATTAGGTGTCGCAAACACATAGTGACCATGAAGGACGGTGGAGATTTGATTTATAATCAATGCTATTTCCTTGGAATGTAGATACTAGCATATTTTTTCAGGTGGTTTTTTTTTTGTTAGTTTTTTTGATACATAAAGTCAAACTGTCTTCTTTGCAGTGGATTGAATTTAATCCATTCGTATTTGCCTATTGTCACAATTTCATGGACTTCATTTCCCAAGATTCTTTGTTTCCTGTCTTTTTGTGTTTGTAATCAGGTGTTCTATTTCTTCCACCTGTTTCTCATTTGTCTATGTATTTAAGTTATGGAGGCTTTAGAGAGTTTGGGGAGATTATATGTATTTGAACTGTAAAGAGTAACTGTTATAATTCTATTATTTATTCAAAATTTCCTACATCTTTTCTCACAGACGCTGTTGCGTTTGTGCCGTTTTTAGGAGCCTGAGAAATTGTCATGGACAATGTTCTTCTTCTTCTTCTCAGTCACGCTGTGTTCAGTGTGAGAAGTGAATGTTCGAAACCGATCATAAAATCAAATCATTTAAAGATTGGTCTAATATTTATTAACTGCTTATTGACAAACATAAAAAAGCGTTGGGTCTGATTAACTAATTTTACGAACCTGATCTAACCATAAAAATGATAAACAATAAAACTAAACATTTTTTTAAATGCCAAATTTCTTTTCAAGCACCAGAAGGAAGCTGAGGACCAACAATCTGTAGTGAAAATCCACTCACGTCCTTCTACCACACTACCAGCTTTAAAAAAAAAAAACCCAACAAAATTCACTATTGTACTTGTTTTACTTTACTCTATTTACTTTTACTTACAGTTTTGGCCTGAAATAGAGACCTTCTACCAACAAAACAATTAATTTTTCAAAAAGCTTTTAAGTAGAGCTTTTATTTGTTTAGAAAAGCTGTAAGATTGTGCCAGTTTATTTATTTTGGCACTTTATTGTCTTGGTATTCTTCATTTCGACATATATAGTGGTAGACATGGATAGTTCCAGTCTTGTGTTATTTTTTTTCCCCAAAAAATTGCTTTTTTGACATCCTTGCTGATGTCAAAACTATACTAAAAAGTAAATGCACAGATACCGTGTCTTATGGAAGGAAAAGTAGGCTTGTGTAAATGTACATAAAACCCTTCCAAACTCTCGCTTCTTTGCAATCTCTGATTTTGTGGTTACAAGAGGAGGCTAATATTTGAAATCAATAAATTTTGTAACATAGTTATGCATCAAAAAGACAAGTCTGCGAGTGGAAAGAAGATCCACAGAAGTGCCAAGGGAGGGATGTGAAACTAGAAAAGCGGATGTTTGGGCTTGAGTTTTCCTCTCCAAGCCTCTGATTCGGTCTTGAACTGCATTATTTATGAACCAGAGCACAACATCCAACACCAGGGCTTAAACCCTTTCCCGCTCTCTTCCTCCAGAGCTCAACCCTTGACACAGAGCGAGCACCTTTCACCAGTAATGAGCAAGATTGCATTAAATACCACACTCATTCTTCCTTTTGCACATATTTCCCGTCTTCGTCACTCCAACTAATGAAGTGCAAGTTGGGTCAAAGATGAAGCGTCGGATCACAGGAGTTGTGCGTGTGTTTCTTCTGCAGATTAAATGATGAAGATAGTGGGTGGTGATGGCTCTTTCTGACAGTCTAATCCATCAAAAGAAGTTGCGTAGACGATAAGCTGATATGGAAAAGACTTTTCGCTTCTTAAAACGAGACTGCAACAGTGCTTCCATTGATTTGCAAACGAATTGCTTGGGAATGCTCGGAATCAATTGTATATTCAAGTGATGGATAATCATGATCAGGATCAGGAATTAGGATCAGGAATTCTTTATTCATCCCCTTGGAGAAATTCTCCTTTGTTTCAGAAGCTCACAACCTTTGATCATTACAAACACTCTTAACCATAAAAATAGCATAAAAACGAGGAAGTAAAAAGCGCATGAGAAAAATAGTTTCTTATGTTGAGAAAAAGCTATAGTACATATGAAAGCTATAGTATAATAACAGCAACGGTAGTACAGTGAACGATCACTACTTCGCGGTTGGACCATTCCGGATTTAAGACTCTGCAGACTTTTTTCATTACGTATGTATATATTTTAAAATAAATATATATGTATCAGATTTTTTTAGAATTTTGAAAATAGATATATGATTACCCCCAATATTTCGTTAATTCAATTATTGAAATATAAGTCAGTACAAAAAAAAATTAAAACACGAAAAGAAAATGTTCTAATGCTGATAGATGACAAATCAGCTCCCAAGATTTGTAATCCCAATCACTCCCAAGCCTGTGATTGGTGTTTGGATCGCTTCTTTGACCAGTAGCATCTTCTCGCAGTGGTTTGGTAACAGTACTACGTAAAGGAAGGGTTTTAAAAGTCTTAATACGTGATAAAGAAATACGTAAATATGATGTCCCCACTTCACGTGTTTGGAACGTATCTACCGCAATAAACAAGGTATTTACAGTATTTACAAAGATCCGTTCTTGTGCAATTTACTATATTTGCAGCTATTCACATGGTGTTGATATGAAAGATGTAAAAACCTGTTTATGTTACAGATTAGTGTTATGTAATTTGATGGCTACAGGGAGGAATAAGCCGTCTTCGCAAACAATCAATCTTCGTCTTTATGACGTTACTCTGTTTTTTACTTGCAAAATCAATACAAACCATACAAACAGTTTTTACCCAGCATAATATTTCTAAAACTTCTACTCACGTTTTTTCCTCTTTTCGTTCTCTTCCTCGTAGTTTCTTAGCCCCCCACCCCGCAACCGGCTCCCAACTCCCTTGAGCTTGGATATATGAGTTTGTTGGGAAGGTAATAAAGAGATGTGATAGTGGAGGTTGTGCACACTGGGTTTGATTGACAGGGCAATGTTCGGAAAGAAGGACGAGGAAATGATCGAAATATTCAACAAGTGTCTTCATTAACCTATTCATGGCTGTGTAGTAGAAAAAAAGCTGGTTTTGGAAAAAGAAGAAAACCTAATTGTATTTTAGTCAGACATAATTGCCAGTAAAGTGGAATAATCAATTAAGTGGCTATCTCTCAGTAATTTACTGGAGGTTAATGAGAATTTACTCAGAATTTCCAAGTGACGGCAGCCAAACCTCTTAACACATTCATAGAGGAGAGGATTTAATCGACAAGTGCTTCTCTATCCTTGGAAAAACATAACGCAAAATGCTCCAAATCATTTGAAAACAAGTATCTACTGAAATACTAAGTTAAATTTAAGGGCAGCACGGCCCTTTTTCCATAGTTTATCAAGATTGTTTTTGTCGGTGTTTGAAAAGTGTGTGTCTGCGGATTCTTTTAACCAGCTTCTGTCAAGGTTGCTTTGACTGATGGGATGCATCACTTTAAGCCGCTTTGCAAAGAAGCCTTTTCTGTGTCTGTTAAGAATGAGGTTACGAATAATGCACTCTCAAAAAACAGTTAAACAGCCAATTAAAACAATTTCTTTAAATTCCGAATCGGGCAATTAAAAATTCAGACTGGTTACAATGAACATGCCTCAGCAGGATTAAACAAGTCTATGAAAAAGTGAAATCTGCAATGCGACTCTTTTTCGGCTCAGAAAACATTTGAATATTTATCACTTGTAAACAGCGTATTGAGATCATTCTGAAGCCATTGCCACATTTCAAAGCCCATGTGCTATCGTGCTAAAGCTACCGACAGTTCCACAATCTTCAATGTGAAGCCCAAAGACACTGCGAGACTTTGTAAATGTCCCAGTCTGATTTATCGGTAAACATCAATTGTGCCACACACATTCTAGTTGACAAGAGAGGAAGTTAGGGGCATGCGCTTCCATTAACTCTGAAGCCTCCGTGCAGAGTGTTTTAGAACAAGACGTATGGCCGCCTCAGTTCGTTACGTGGCTGCCTCAACAGACAGTCATTCCTCCATGTCTCATTGACTTTAGTATTGATGCGTCTACAGGGGCAAACCTGAAGGGAGGGATGCAGTAGACGTTCCCTCGTAGGCCATCAAGACTCTTCCTACCACAGACGCAGTCGTCTACTCATGTTCTCCATTAGTACTCTCTTGTTATTCAAGGAGCTGGAAAGGTCTGAATCGCATTCTTGTTGAGACATGGATTCAGAACATTTTTATTACTACGTCTTACTTTCCCCCTTCGTGATAATTGCGGAAGCCCGAAATAGCAGTTTCTCTAAATAGTGTCGGCTTTTCCCTCCATTATTTGTTTTCTTGCCAGTTGAGTTGCTCAGACAAACACGATGTTCCAATCATGAGACTTCACGAAGCATTTAAAGTGTGATGCATGCACTGGAAGCACATAGAATTTGTCAGGGCAGCCTTAGTCGTAGTTGACAGTGAAGATCACTGTGTTCATCTGCTTGATCCGTTTATTCCACCACTGTTATGGATGAGAGAGCTGCAGTAATGAAATTGTCCCAGCACTGCATATTACCCATGATTCTCTGGGCCTTCGGGCTTTCTCTTGTCAAGGATGAGCCGGACGGAGAAGCAACACATTAACACATACAGCGTTGTTGATAAGGTGATTAGGTAAAGCGCGTACACGAGCGCCGATCTGTAGCTTAGTGATGAAAACAACTGTCAGTTCTGGCCTTTGAAAATTTGCAGCTTTATGCCTGGATTCTTGCTCATACATGTATATGTAAGCTTCCCTTTCAACAACCATTTTAAAGGAAATTGAGTAAATGCTCTTGATTCGTTTGCTTTTGTCTGTCTCTCAGCCGAATGCCAAAAGTAATCGGAAGTTTTTATTTTCTCTAGAGGAAACGAATTATAGTATTGTACAGTTGATGGACAGAACTTTTTTCCATTCGAGTCTTCATCCATTCATTTTCTACCACTTGTTCATTTTTCGAGTCACAGTTCTGAGAGCCATACTCAGCAAATCTGGGCCTGAAGGCAGGATGTGGTGAAACAATCACAAAAATGTATATACGGTACATGTTTTTGCTTTACTGTTTAAGCCAAAAGACCTTATAAGATCAATGACAAAAGATCAAATAATATAGAAATGTGCCGGTATTAGTGTGACACCTTAAGATGTTATTTAGGCCCCGCCCCAAAATCAAATTGGCCATGACCAACTAGATAAAAAAAAACCCATGAAGGTGTGAAGCGGTGGGAAGAATAAGGAAGACACACCTCTAACAAGTAGCCGGCCAATCACATAGCCAGTTAAAGGATGTGCATAATTTTGCACTTCTGAATAAAACAAAATCAGTTGTGAAAACGTGAATCTTACACATCCTCCTGACCGTGTAGCGTTTATAAACCTTAATATATACTATTCAAAATAGAATAATTTTACTGAACTGTGTAGAGTCATTAAAAATCACAGCTCTGCCTTGTAATTTATCAACATTAAGCTTAAGCAAGCCGCAAAGAAATGTGCGAACAGTGTGTGTGCGCAACACAAACTTGTTCATTTATCTGCAAGCACAAGCATGTTGAAGTAATTAACTAGACTCCATCCTCGTGGTCACTGACTGTTTGACTGCCGAACTTCTCCGGCGTATTTGAAATGCCAAAGGTCATCTCCCTTCTTTACGCATCCCTGATTACCACTAGCAATTACCTGCCAGGCTCAACGTTTCTCCCTGCCTTTCTCCTTCACTCCAGCTCCTTTAATAAAGCCCACATCACAGTCGCACCAGGGTCAGCACAAGTGTAAATGTCTCCTTTACCACAACACTGTCATTCAGCTCCTCTACGCCAACACTCTTCCTAATTCACAAATAATTAGATCTCGGCCTGTCTCATCCGTACCCTTCGCTCCATCCCATTAATTGCGTTTAAAGGGACCAGTGCTGGCTTTTAATGACATATGTGGGACCCTGTCAGTGGGAGCTGATTTGGATTCGCCGGCAGCCATCATCTCTGCGAAAGGCCAGGTCAAAAGGCTGCGACAGTAGAGAATACCTACAAACCAAACCAGCTCGCATCACAGCCCAATTTGTGCCCAACAAGACAAGGTGCTTGTTGCAGTTACAAGGGCAGAGGTGCGTTCTTTCATCCAAAATTAAGCTTTTATGGCCAAGAAAGGGCAAGAGGGCATAGGTGTTCTCGGATATTTATCTGTGTTCTCGGATATTTATCAGAGGCTGTAATTCGAAAGTTGCCGTACAAAATGAAATGCATTGGGCTCTGGATTGTCCAAATTTGGACTAGATCCAGATAAACTCAGCTTTCTTCACATGAAGTTGCTTTCTTGATTTTTTTTTTTTGTAGTTACAGTCTTTTTTCTCAACGTTTGCATGGGTTTCATCCGGCTCTCCTCCGATAGTCCAAAAACATGCGCTCGTGTGTGTGTGTGTGTGCGTGTTTGTGTGTGTGTGTCTGTGTGTCCTTCTTTGTGATTGGTGTTGGTGGTTTTCATGACCCTGAAACGAAAAATCTCATCGGAAATAAATGGAAAGTTATTTTTAAAGATGGATGGTTGTAGGAATAGATAGATGAATTGATAAATGGTTGAATGGATGTATAAATGTATGTATAGATAGATGACTGGGTGGATGGATGGTTAAATGAATTGATGGATGGTTGAATGAATGGATGAGTGTTTGTATGTGTGTATAGATAGATGGATTGGTGGATGGTTGAACGAATAGATAGATGATGGATGGATTGCTGAATGGATGGATGTGTATAGGTATAATGGATGGATGTGTAATGGATGGATTGTATAGATGGATTGGATAGATGGATGATGGATGAGTGGTTTAATGGATGAGTGTATGGTTGAATGGATGGATGAATGATTAGAAGAAAAACAACGCAGTAAAAGTCTTCAACAACGTCTCAGTCCAATTTTCAAATGAACCGTGTCTTTCAACAGGCGCATTACTGCAGTAGTTATTGTGGAGGTTAGAAAGACGGTGTCTAAACAAGTATGTCCTGACACCTCGAGGCCCAGCGGGAAACCTTCATATTAAACATCAACACTGAGATCTGAGAGGCTGAGTTTTTGACAAGCCGCAATTCTGGATGTCAAAGCACAGCAGACAGCGGCTTTACACGGCTACAAGCACAAACTGGCCTTGGAGGCATCCGACCCTGTTGTGACCATTACCAGCTTTACATACAATCCACAGACATTTTACATTTACCATTGGCTGTTAGCACAAGAAGACACTAGTTGAATTCACAAACATTATTTTGCGTTCGATAAACATTTGAAAAAAAAAAAAAAAGTCACATTTTCGACACCTTAAACACTTTAACACTTTCTGGATCACCTAACACTTTTTTGTATTTTACTCACTTTTTGTATTTTTACTTTTTTACGTCATTTGACTGTATTTTTATCTTGATTATCTTGTATATTTATTCATATTTCAGATTTTATCCTTATATCTACTGTGTTTTACTTTATTGTATTTCTATTCTTCATTAATAATATGTGAATTAAATATTAATTTGAATTTGTGTGTGTTTCTTTTGTAAAATTTATAGAAATTAGAGCATCTCTGATCACAGCGGGCATATATCAGTATGTTTTCAACCATTAAACCAATCTTTACAATTTTGCAGTGTGTATAAAGAAAAACGTTCAGTCCATCCATCCATTTTTGAAGACACTTTTCCATTTCCAGGTGGAGTTAGAACCAATCCCAGACTGAGCTTGAAGACATTATACATATACACACAAGAGAAAGAGACAGAGAGAGAAATGTTTTAGAAGTAGAGCTGCACTATTCTGGATAAAATAGAATCACCATTTTTTGCTTAGAATAAAGATCACGGTTCTATCTGGATATTTTATTATTTTAAATATTCAACCCTGAAAATCAGGTTGGCAAGCATCAATACACAGTAATAACACATATTGCTGATAATACTTTAAATGTAAGTAATTGAAATGAAACATAATGTAATGTAAAAGTAATGTTGTAAAGAAAAAAATCACCATTAAACATAATCACAAATAACATCACAAATAAACATTCCAAAGTACATGATTTAGTTCAGTTGCTCAGATATATTGCTCAAGTTGCTCAAATATTTGCTCAGTTTAAAAGCTTTTTTTATACTCATCAAAGAATGATTATTTTGTGGGGGGGGCTAATAATTTTGTCCTCAATGGTAGATGATGGCGGAATATGGTTTGCTGAGTGTCGTCTTCTGGTTTGAAACCGTAGATCAGAGAGTTTGGTAGAATCGTATAAATGCTGAATTAAGATTGTGAAGGAGTAGAATTGAGATCTTTAACGATTAATTTTCCAGAAGCAAATTTTCCGATTTCCAAACGTATTATTTCTTGCCATACTTTCAAACTCAAACGTTATTACTGCCTCTCCTACAGTACCTTTTGTGGTAATAAGGCTTTCAGCGTTCCCAGATATTTCCCGTTTCCCTTTCCAGAACCGTTTTCCCGCCACCCAGCTTCCATCGCTCGCCTCATACAACTACACAACTTTCACACCCATTTCTAGCATTTGTTTTTCCATCTGCAATATAATTTCAAGGATTTCGACAGAATGAAATGACGCCCGGCAGTGCCAACTACCATAACAATAACCTCCTCCCGTGCCAGGCGCTGGGCGACTATAGATAATAATGCGCGATTTCCAAAAACAATGTCGGAGAAGACATTCTGGCACGCTGGACCACAACAGGAGGCAAACTCTGCAAACTCATAATCAGGAGAGGAGTAATTAAAGTGTTTAGGAGCACGAGGAGGGACAGATGTAAGCGTCGTAAGTCTGCTGAGAGAAGAGCCCGGGTCATCCGGTTTGGGTCCTGCTGATGGCACCAGCGCTAAAAGGCTTTCCTGCTGTGACCTCGCTGCAGAAAGGACGTGGACGATTCTCTCTGGCCTACTAAACCACAAAAGCGTCTGAGAGCTCTGAGATGCTTCAGGTCTGGAGGCTTTTGGATGCCCGACTCCTTGCTGATAAGACATGGTGAAGCGCTGGAAAGTGCACGGATAGTTGGATGGGTGGATAATTAGATTAGTAAATAAATGGATACATGGATGGATGATTGATGAATGAATGGATGGATGGACAGAGAGATAAATAGTGACAATCAGACAAACAGTAGGCAGGTAGAGAGATAGATAGATAGATAGATAGATAGATAGATAGATAGATAGATAGATAGATAGATAGATAGATAGATAGATAGATAGATAGATAGATAGATAGATAGATAGACTGACAGACAGACAGACAGACAGACAGATACTCTACATAGAAATATTTCTCTCACACGTTCTATCTCATCCTCACTGTTCTTATCTCTCTCTCTGTTGTTCTCATGCTCTTTTTCTGAGTTTATTCTCTCGATTATTTTCTGTCTTTCTCTCATTTTGATTTGCATGTTTTGCATTTATCTTGCTGTCTCTTTTGCTCTTTTTTGTTATTTCTTTCTCTTTCTCTATTTTCTGTTTCTCCATCTCGCTCTCTCTCACACACACTCACCCCCCCCCCTCTCTCTCTCTTTCTCTCTCGCTCTTTCTCTCTCTCTCACTCACCAACCCCCTCTCACCCCCCCTCTCTTTCTCTCTCTCACTCACCAACCCCCTCTCTCTCTCTCTCTCTCTCTCTCTCTCTCTCTCTCTTTCTCACTCTCTCGCTCTTTCTCTCTCGCTCACTCACCCACCTCTCTCACTCACCCCTCTCTCTGTCACTGTCTCTCTCTCTCTCTTTCTCTCTCTCAACCCTCTCTCTTATTCACCCTCTCTCTCTCTCTCTCTCACACACTCAATCTCTCTCTCTCTCACTCACTCACGCCTCTCTCTCACTCACTCAATCTCTCATTAACTCACCCTCTCTCTCTCTCTCTCTCTCTCTCTCCCACCCTACAGACGTATTTGTGGACCAGGTAGTCAGTTTTCAGACAGTCCTTTCCTGTTTTGAATCCTGTCTATCTATTTAGCCTAAATTTGCACTGATTATGTCAGCATCAAATTGCCGGCGTCGTTCGTCACGTCATGATTTCTTTCACTCAGCGCAGGCTGTTTGCTTTAATGAAAAGTGACGTGAACCGAGCCTCAACAAAACCCAGCTGCACACGCACAGCTTTTCCAGAGAGCGCAGACAGACAGACAGACAGACTGACAGACGGCCAGTCTCACCCTCTTTGCATGGCAGCAGATATCAATCGGAAACTGCTGGAGTTCCACAACACGATCAGCGCGATATCGAAACGTCCACAACAAGTCTTGCCCTTTCAAGTTTCAGTAAATGCTCTGTTAATTGAAATCAATAAGAGGAGGAAAAACCCACCTGCGAGGGGGCAAATCAATGCATTTCCTCACTTTTATTATAAGAAGTGAGGCAGAGGCCATTAGGTTTCATTCACTAACCCTATTGATTGCCGGGCTCGTAATTTGTTTCGGTCCCAAAGTAAGCTTTTCACCCCATTAAGTTCCACCACAGGTTCCGAGGACTGAGTGAAGCTCGGCCTTAATCATCATTACCACCTGCCTGGTCATTTCTGCACACAGCCAGATAAAATCACTCTGATTATGGATTCCTCAGTGTTCGCTGCATCTGGCTTTTCCCATTATTTGCATAATTGTCAAATGGAGAGTGTAGATGAAAGTGGATTCATAGGAAACCAAGCTGGATGGTTCTTGGCGCTTGAGGTTAGTCCCGTCCTTGAGGGCTGAAGGATGTGAGGTTTAAATCTGGAGCTTCGTTGGGTGTAAAACTGTGGGCGCGGTGGTGTAGTGATTTGCACCTCGTGGTAAGAAGATCCCGTTGAGACTCAAGCCTGAGGTCAAGTCGGGTCGGTCAGTGTGTAAATCAGCGTCTCGTATTTCATCAAAAAGTCCAAAATTGTCTTGAAAAATCCCCTATAGATGTGATTGCAAGTATGTGAATCTAAGAGCTGCACTTAATTGAAAAGTAAGCAAAATGGACATTCAGAAGTTATAATCAATCACATTTCAATTACTTTCCTTTGACTGAACAACACGGTCTTTTAGGCGAAGGTCCAGAAGTACCTACATGTATTCATATATTTACATATATCTATTTCGTCTTAATTAGTCTGCTTATATCATCAATGCATGACTGTCAAATCAAATCATTTCAGTACAGTTCAGAAACCTTTTGACAAATATATTGTTCTGTAACATCGAACAGAGCATATATTTACAACGTTATCTGACTTAAATGCAGAGATATAAAAAGCATAAAAATGTAAAAATAGCGAGTAAAAATTGTTCAAATTAAGTGCATAACTTAAAAAGAAAAGACAAAGGAAGAAAATTAATAAAAGAAAAACTTTACCTCCTTTTTACATCTTGACTCAAAAGTTTTAACTTATAAACAGATAATAAAACTGAACACATCCCAACAATTGAACCAAAGAATTGAAAGTTTTCGAACATGCTTTTAAACAAAAAACGTAACAAATTTTAATAACTTTTAATGCAATAACTGGAACTGCAATTGTCATTCATTCTTTTTCAAACTCTGCCAATGTCCTGAGATTTTGATTTTAGAGTCAAATGTGACCCTATGTGACTCTATGCATTCTGCTCTGTGATTGGTTGGCCACTATGGCCCCGCCTTCAGGCCCACAGAGGCTGGGATTGGCTCCAGCTTCCCATGAGCTAGAAACGAGCTACAACCATGCAGAACATGCGCGGATGCTTCTGTAATAAAGGTTGTTCATTGTTGAAACGTGACTCATGAAGACGCCTGATTAATTCGAAATGCATTTATGAGTGTGTAAATACTGGAGAGTCGTGTTTATATGACCATATTTTATGCTCGGTTAATTCCATAAGCCCTGTGAAATTCATATCGCAGCATCTGCTGCAGTGCAAGCCCACTGGAGAGGCTTTGTGGCTGGGGGAAGAGTACCCATAAGCCCTTGCGCTTGAATAATTTAGTTATGCTTGTTTGGTCAAAGCATGCATTGCTTTCGAGATGAAGTGTGCACTACACACACTCAGTCAGAAGTAACTTCTCCAGACAGCTTCGTGGATTTATACCGATCGTAGAGACTTCAAGATGGATCCCCCAGTCTTTGAGAGAAATCAATGATTCAGTCTGAACATATCTGTCAACAGCCATTGATCTAACAACACCCCATTGTATGAGATGGGAGGTGAAGATTCAATCAACTGTTGAGTGCTTGTCTGTCAGAGTGTCAGAGCCGCACTTAGATGCAAATGCCGCTCTACAAGAGGAAGCTGCAACCATCACGCGGTGTCAGAGATGGACGTATTGAGAAACTACTTTTAAAGTACAAAGAGTAAAGACGTATGTTTACAGTGGTTTACCTCAAATCATACAGCGATTTGGAAACCGGTCATTTGAAACCGTTATAAGCGGTGCAATAACACACTTGCCATTTTGGAATCCAGAACACATTATGAATTGGGATGAATTTAACGATTTTTTTATCCACTTATGAATTGCACATACAAGTCAAATAATGCTCCTAAACCAAAGTCATTTCATGTAGAGTATGAGGCATTGCTTTACTAAAAGAAGGATAATGGAGCGCTGTATTACATTTGATACAATATGGTTCAAAATGTAGCATTTGAAACGCTGGTGCTTTCGTTGTGAATGTTGTCCAATATTGCAAAAGTGTAACTGGAAAGGTAAAGTAAGAAAAACAAAGCTTGACACACCGAAATTGATTAAAAATTGTCTGCTATGTGGATACGCACTACATATCCCAGGATTCATTGCTTTCTCTCGTTCCTTTCCACCTGTTTAGTGGTCACATGTTCAATTGGTTCCACCTGTGTTTTCATTAGTGAATGTATTTAAGTGTGCAGTTCATTAAGTGCTTGTGTGCATTTGGTGTGTGCATAGAAAAAAAAAGCGTTTGTCTATACATCCAAAGTATTGTGAAATGGACAATTGTAGAGTAGGTGTAAAGATACAGCTCTGAAATAAAAAACGAGTAATTTTAATCTATTTGTTCATATATTCAAGATGATTCGTCCATTTCTGTCTTTCATTGCTTTGCATATTATTTCATCACTATTATTAACTGTCAAGCAGGTCTTTATATTTACATTTCTCCAATTGTCTAATGTTAACTGATGTTGAATGACATTGATACGCTAAAAAACATTAAAATTTGACTTTGAGGAAAACCTCGAGTCCATGATGTTGTGATCGCAATGATCAAGTTTTTTTTTTCTTTAATTATTTAGGCTGGTATTTTAATGAATTGTATTTCAAATCATCGACCAAATCTTCAAATTCTTAGAATAATTATTGTCAATTCGATTTCTTCGTTCACAGTGGATATAGATGTGTCTTGAGGCAAAAAAAAAAAAAAAAAAAACCTGTCACCCCAACAAAAATGCAATAGTATTTCTATAATGTTCCAACTATTTCCTTTAGGAAAGAAATGTGCTTCCCATATCGTGTCATCTATTATTATTTAAAACATTGTGCTTATCTCTATCCGTGCTTCCACGCACACAAGTCTTGGAGATAGGGTGGCAATTCATGGTCGGGGAAAGAAAGCCTGTTGAAGAAGATTATGTTTAAGATTAGAGGGCGAGTGGGGAGTCTGAAAGAAAGAGGTGCTAAAAGCGTCCGGACGAACAGAGCGTGTTTGTGAAGACGCAGAACCTTCTGATTCTCAAATCGCTCTTCACAGTAAAGAAGCCGTTCACCTTTCTACAGACTGTCAAATTACCCATTACGAGATTACTAAAAGTCTGAGAGTTTTGTGGTGACTAAGAGATAGAGATAGAGACTTGATAATTTGAAGCTGTTAATAATTTCGAAATATGGTGGTACCGTGACTTACCAAATGAATCCGTGCCGAGAGCCGTTTCAATCGGCCAAAATTTCGTTAGCTGAGCCTCATTTGACCTGCAATCCATCTAATCCGTGCCATGACTTAGTAAATTCAGACAAAAAATATTTTATAAATCATAAAATATTGGTAATAAATGTAATAAAAGCAACACATTTTGTTACCCAGGATTTTCGTTATCTCGGACATTTGTAGGTCGGGGTACCACTGTAATATGAATTATTACCGTAATAATGTGCATGCAGAACAATTTTGAATGATTTTTGTGTGCTGCTGCTTTTGTGAAATGTCTAAAACAAGATTATGTGCAGCAAAGCAGGATAAAACACTAAATAATTAAAAACGATGATGCCACTTGTTCAATTATTCAAGTCTGTAGCTTTTGTGAGGCCAATATCTCGTATGATTCCCCACAAGAAGCGCAGGCCAAACACATGCAATTGTATGTTTTTGTGAGAATTATTTAGCACAAAAGAGTTGTTTTTATAAAAGAAAGCAGGAAAAAATCCCATTTATCCGTTCTTCTGCTGAACCAGTTTTCGATTTCTGGGTCACAGGGAAGTGAAAGCCAACCACAGCTATGAGCCTGAAGGCAGAACACACACCCACCACCAATCACAGAGCAGAAAAACATGGTGAAAACTGGAGTCTTTTGGTTTCTTCTTGCTGTGTGGTGACATTTTATTGTAATTATTCATGAATATTTAATTACGTTATAAATACGCCCATCCCATCCCTGTTTATTGTGCACGTTTATTTGTTTGTTTATTGGCTTGGCCACCAATGACAGTCGTATGAAAGTGCTCATACTTAAATTAATTGGGCCCAAACAAACCAAAGTAAGATTACAATGTTTTACAAGCCCGTCTTTACCGGCTTTATTTGCGTCTCCCATGGGCTGATTTTATCTGTTGATTCGCAGTTAAGCGCTTCTAAGCTGTTTGGGTCCATCTGGATTTATTATAGAACCCTCATCAATTAAATTTGTGATTTTGTGGAAGCGGCTCTACTCGGTCTGTGTTGGAGTGAGTGTATATGTGGAGGAATATCTCCTTGCTGTAATTCAATGGTGCGTCTGGACTCGAAACTCCCAGCAGAGGCTTGTGACATTTGGAATACCGGCGGCTGATTTTCTAGCGGAATGTCTCTCTGATCGCGGTCCGACAGCGATGGGATTCACTCTTTGGGGATTCATGCACTTTGGCATTACCTGGATGGCCTGATTACAACCAGCGCTTACAAAAATAGTGGTGGGATATGTGGTACCCCTACTTACGAAATTAATTTTGTTAGCGGAGCCGCATTTTACATCTAATCCATCTAATCTGATCCATGACTTAATAAATTCAGTCGAAAAATGTTTATTAATATTATAATATTGCTAATAAATCAGAACTCTCATCTCCTTGCATGCTAGTGGTAAGAAAAAGACGCGCTCCATTCGTATAGCGAAATATTTTGGAACTTTTACTTTACAAAGCAATTTTACAATTTTACTTTTTGGAATTATTTAAAGGAGGATTACAGGAGGATTTTTATGTTTGCTTTCGTTTTTGTTGCCGATATTTATGTTTTTTTTCAAGCAGATATGTTTAATATAGTTTTTTGTTTGCTATATTTAATATATTTTTTTTTAAATATTTAATTGCTTTTGTTTTGAGTAGGATATATTTTTATTTAATTTCAGAAGGAGATTTGTGTTTGCTATATTTCTGTTAACGTTGTACGTCACTCAAGATTTTTGTGACACAACCATGTATAGTTGTTCTAGAATATTTAGGCTTGTTCTAACTTATTTAAAACATGTATGACAAAGGTCCTCACATGTTTTTAGGCTTGTGAACTGCTTCTAAAATACCAAGATTAATTTTCTACCAACAAAAAAAAACCAAAAAACAAAAATGTCTTATGTATACAGTATAGTACAGCTATTTTTGTGTATTATTGCCTTAGTTCTGATGACGTCGGTTCACTGAGAGACAAAAACAATGGCAGTTGTCTGGAAAACAGCAACACTAGTTCACCTCTCGTTTTCTCAGTGTGCTTCAAAGAGAAATCGGTGTTTTAGTTTTTATGAACAGTCCGAAAAAAAAAACCCTCTACGTTTCACTTCCTTGAAACAGCAATGGTGACTGGCAGATAAGAGAAATTAATTTTGAAAGCGACGTAGTGGGGAAAAGTTCCGCTCTGTGTGGGAAAGAAATACTTTTGGCTTCTCCATTTGTTAAGTTATTTTCTTTTTTAAGTTTAGAAGGAAATAAATTAAAGTGAACTTGACACTCCGAAGCTTAATGGAGGTTTTGTGCGGTTGTTTGAGCCTGTGAGGAGACCAAGGTCAGAAAAAGTCTGATTGGCTGTCCATTATGTCAATCAAAAAGACATATTTCAAAGTGCTGGTAGATGATTGGCTGTCTAGATTATTATTTTTAATCTACCCAATTGACTTCTCAATCAACCACTAGATCACGACTGCTGCTTTACAAGAATGACAGCACTGAAAAGTCACTATTCTAATTACATTCCGTTGCATATTTTCATTTTTTATTTGACATCTTTCCGACACTTTTGGCCACACCTGGAGTAATATTGCATGCGCTATGAAATAACTGCCTTAAATGCTTTGCTAACTTTATTTCAATTAAGTTTTAGTTTCAAGCTTATTTATAAGTAAACCATAACGCCCCCTATTTTTAATATGCTTATAAACAATCAGAGCACTTACAACACCCACTTAAAACCTCTACAAGCTTTACCGTATAAAAGGCGTAATTTACTAGTGAGGCTTCAACTGAGTGTTTAATGAATTTGTCTCTAAGTGATCTAGAAATTTCAGTCGTTGGTGTTTTCTTTTCACTCGCCGTTTTGCAGGAAACGACTGCAGTAAACAAACACACAAACAACATGCAGTGTTTCACCCGCTGCTGCTAAACTCAGTAAACTAGCGAGTCTTAGCCAACCGCACTCTTACTCTCACGTTACTAATGCAGCTCAGACACGAAAAAGCTTCTGCAGACAATTCCATTAACACTTTCCCAACCTGCTTTCATAGGTGTAGGCTTTCATCCCCAACACACACACACACACACACTCTTGGAAAGGACTGCGAATAACAACTCTTAACAATCCTAATGCGTTTCCGCATGGAGCCAATTGAACGTAAGGAAATCAATTTAAATTGTATTTTTCTGTTGTGTGGATTTTTGGCTTCAGGGATATTATTGAAACATCCAAATGACCACACCATTTCAAAATAAATTCAGCTATTTCAGTAATTATTAAAATATTGTGGAATATTTTAGTTCAGGGACATAATCTGAGCAGCTAGGTTAATATTTTTTTTGCATGTATAATTCAACATTAGCCACTACAGAACTTTCTTTATGGAGTTTGTATGTTCCAGGTATTCGGTTTCACCCAACTATGGGATTAACAGTGGGATTACTCAATAGGAGTCTGGAATAGGTCAATTGGTGAGAGTGAGAATGTGTGTGTCTGTGTGCTCTTTTGTGATTGGTTGGCCACCAATTCAGGGTGTGTCTTACTTTCAGGCTGCAAATACTCAAAGAATGGATGTGTTTTACCATATTCCTCATTTCTTCTTACAGGTGTAGTACCAAGACTGACCAGGAGATGTAAAAGTCTTCTTGGCAAACTACTTAGTTGGACTTTTCTTTTCTTTCCCTAGAGAATCTTTTTTTGTCATTATTTCATTTCTCCCATCCTCGTTTCCTTTTGTAAGGTAGCTAAACACATTTGCTCCTTCAGTAATGTCCTCTCCCGTGAGTACCCTCATTAGGTCTCTGCTCTAATTAATCCTCCTTGATTTCCATGTTTCCCTCTCTCTCTCTCTCTCTCTCTCTCTCTTTTCACTCTTCCAGCACTGCAAATCCTTACATGGTGGATTACTTTTGCTCGTGGGTGGGAAGAAGAAAAAAAATAGAGGGAGGGATGTTCACAAGCCATTTACAAGAAGCCCCATTTAGTTTCTAACGCCCACCTTAAAAACGGCAACACAGGAAAGACCTTTGGTTTTTCCGTTCACACAGGCCATGACCTCTGTTTGTAGTACGGTTGAGCCCAAGACGAAATGGTTATATTTAGTCAAGGTGTTCCTAAGTGCCACGGAGGCTGGTGTGTTTGTAGTCCACAGTATCTAGAACGCTTATGGTCTCTTCTAAGACTTACCCAACAGTGGGCAGTCGTATTCTGCAGAGAATCAATCCCAGACCTTCATTGTCTGCCTGCAAAGCCTCCTTAAGGCCTTAAAGCCACTGAGAGTCCTGCACTGATGACCTGCTCTCTGCTCCAGACTGACTCTCACTTCCTTCAGCACACCTGAATTCAGATGCTTCCAGTAGACCTGTAATGGCATTTTCGAGGGGAAAAAAAATCATGGGATTTGATTTCCCAACTCCCTGGGGTTTCTTTTTTCACACAATAAAGTTGAGTGGGGGGTTGATTGGCGAATGGGTTCTGACTTAAGGGCTTCATCTCCACCCTTCATCTCTCCTCTCATTAGAATGCGAGTGCTTCCTGTTGGAATGGAAGTCCATCATTCTTAACTGTAGGATATGTAAATCACAGCACTGGAGGGAAGCATCAATCTTTCATATTGAGTGGAAATGTTGGCACTCAATTGAATGTCTATCTCATTGCAATGATCTTTAATCTTTATAATCCTGAGGTTTGAGAAAGACTCCAATCTATAAGCAACTGTCGTTGCATATAACCATTTTCCATTGGAAAACGACACTCTGTGGGAAGTAAACAGTAGCCGTGATGGTGCTTTCTGATCGATATCCTGCATTTCTAGCCACTGATTGAAATGGATATTTGCCATGGAGTTGTTTTTCTCCATAATAATCTCGTTTCGAATTCCTGCCTCAAACAGCTTCTCACCCTGCTAGGTGCTAACCGCAAATGTGCACATGGCCTGCCGTGATGGAGAGAATGTTCGGAACCCTGGCATTAGGGAAAGCCTCATGAAACGTGGGGAGCTGAAACTGTTTTTCAAGTTGACTTCTATCTTCTCTGTGCAATTTGTGACAGGGAACCAAATGTATGAACGTCAATAAAAGGTTACTGCATTTCTGTCTAACTTTATGGTTCAGTTCTTCAGTTCACAAGCGCTTTCAGTGTGTTTGGGTCGGTGGTGTCATTCATTGGCCATATTGGGCGGCATTTGAGTCGAACATTCTGTACTGTGGTGGTTTGAATACAGTTGTCGAGGCCTTTGATTAAACAAAAAAAAAAACTTGAATAGATAGCAGCACATCACGATTTGTTCCTCCATACTGGAAATAACTGGCAGCGCTCCTGCTGGTCTGGTGTGGTACTTCCATAATGCTAAAGTGTCCATTGTGTTTGTGGTCCATCAGTCAAAAAGAACCATCGTAAGGGCAGAGCAGCATCTTCTCCAGATGGCACAACAGTTCTAGAAGATAAAACTGTTTAATGAAACAGCATGAGTGGCAGAACTTTGCCCAGGAAAGCCATTAAGCCGCATCATCAGATTGCGATTGAGGCAACACATATGTTCAAATCTCTCATTGTCCAGGTTCTCTCAAGTCAGCGGAAAATTTGACATCGCCATCCATGTTACTCCAAATGAATTTTGCATCAATTTAAATACCCAACTTGTTATTTTCAAGTGCGGAAAGCTTCATGTCTTGTCATCTGTCTCAATTACAGATCCCGCTGGGAATTCTGCTAACACTGTGGGTTTCATGTACAACTAAACATAGAGAACTCATCCCAGATCTCAGCATCTGTTTATAGAAGGTAAGATGCATTTTAAAATTTGTGTTTGTGGTTTACAACACTTTGTGTCAATGGTGTCTCCGTTTCTCTGATTGTTACTCTTAACTTGTCGGGGGGCCATAGCTGAACGCTTCCTCTCATCTTTCTTAGTAAAGTTGAGAGGAAGGAAGTCTTGTTTCTCCTCTGTTCTCCTTCCTCCTGATCCACTGTGTCAGTATGACATTTTCTTCCCAAAGGGCACATGTGAGATGAAATTACTCTGAGGTGTCAAGTACGTCATCCCCACATGTTTAAATGCCCAGTTTCAAATGCCAACGTCCGCTAGCAGAACATTGCGCTGGGAATGTTCTGGCCACTTGCGGTTCCTGTCAGATTTTGGTGTGCTCAGTGAGCAAAACAGCAGATATGCTTAACAATCCGCAAGGAAACGGAACTTGGAATGGTTTTTGATGCACCTGATTGTTAAGTTGAGTTTCCAAAAGACTTTCTAATTTTATCCTTTACGTTGCTATTTCCATCCCACCCTGATCTCTTTCAGAGCCTGTGTGCCCTCAGATGTTTCATCCCTCCATTTGTTTTCTAATGTAGAGCTCTCGATCTCCACTATCAAAGGCTTGACGGAGGAGGGCCAGCACTTAAAATGTTTGCCTACTTATTCTCCCATGCTACAATTACACGCAGTCTGATTGAACAAAGGCAGTAGAAGAAGTCACTGAGTCTTTCGTGTGCGCACACATCTTGATCCAAAATAGATTCTGCTGCGGGAAGGTTAAAGGGATTTGTAGAAGAGCATTGAAGTTGAAGCATGACTTTGCTTTGGCAGGCTTTGAGGTTCGAAAACAAGGTGTTTAATTTCCTCTTCTCACTGCATTATTTCATTAAGAAGCCAAGGTTGTTGGCTCACTTCTTCGAGAAGGGAGGAACTTGCGTCTTTCATGCTAAATTGCGATGTTTCTGACTTTTTTGGCGTTGTTCATTTACTTAACCACATTGTCTCTTTATGGCTTTCTTACATGTCTACAAATAGTTGGGCAGTTACGATCTAGTGGTAGGGAATTGTGTCCAGGGGATTGCTGGTTGGAATCCCGGTCTGGCTGGTTGTACAACTGGGCGTCCTTGGGCAAGACTTGCCCCCTACATGCCCTCCAGAACACCATGGCTTAAGGCTGCCCACTGCTCCGGGATTGTGTGGCTTTCAAACAGAGCGCTGGTGAGGAATACCAGGTCTTGGGTTTGACTCCCAGGGAAAGCAGGAAAAATGAATTGTAAGTCTTGCAAGTCGCTTTGTAAAGTAAAACTACTCGGTGCCACCTTGTTTCAAGGATCTGAATGTCACTTGGTTTATCGGAAAATCACAAATTAAATCTCAAAACACTGAAGCAATTGCATGTTATTCATCTCATTGTGACTAGACCTTAAGCCGCAAAATGACAAAGATGTCCCGTCCTTGTCTCTTTTCTTCAACTCTTAGCACGGCATTAGAAAAGGTATATTTTCCAATTATTAAACCCTATATGTTTTAATGTGTTTAATACAGAAGCATGATTAAGCCATTAAACGCACATCTGCTATCCTAATTTATTTTTAATTTGTGGAAGACTCAGCCCGCTTTCTGCGTTAGCTGATTTGATGGTTTAATTAAGCCGTGTCTGTAAGAGTGATTACGGAATAAGAGCGGGAAGAACAGGCCAGTATTTCTCCTGCTCCGGAAAAGGAGTCAATGATTGAGCTCTTTTAGATTGACCACCTCCACCTCCCCCCGTAGCCGAAAGTAACACTTAAGCTCAAGCCCGTATTTCACCCGCTAACGTCTCCATTCAACAGCAGTCACGCAATCAGAGCGCTTGTGCTAGGAATAGCCACGCACCTTTCGGTCAGAATTATTCACAGAGAAGAGATGATAACGTATTCTATTATGATTTTATGCCTGGCTAAATATAAACTCCGTTTTTGAAGGGTTTCGAAAGACACCCTGGCATTAAATCTGTGAAGATTAGATTATTAAAGAGCAGACTTACAAGCGTGTGTCAGAGCTTAACTCTAGTGGGCACTGAAAGTGGTGAAGTACAAGATCAGAGACGAGTCTTTGCGGTTCACGGAGAGTTTGAGCAGAAACTCCGGCTTTGAAATCAAGGTCTCTTTCTGGCAGACTGTCGAATAGTCAGAGTTTCCTGAAGCGGGCGCTTGACGGCTGGATTGAAGATCGCTGTCCTTCACATCCGAAGCGATGTTTCTGGAGGGCAAAATGGAGTGAAACAAGGGGAAGGAGTCTTATTCTGTGTCAGGGACCTTTTGAAAACCATCTCAACTGTGGAGCACAATGAATAGAAATCGCAATAGTGCATCTGGCCTCGCTATTAGCTACCTGGTGTGAAGGTTACGTAAAGAACTTTTATACAAAGCATGTCAATCTGAAATGCTGTCAATCACTGTTTTTGCGTAATATATGTTCGAATGTACCTGAGGGACAAAGTGTTTTAAACGGGTTGTGTGTTCTGTTGTGCTACAATATTAAGAAGAGCTTGAGATGAAGGCAGAACATATGTTGAAGCTTGACTTTCGAGCTGTGACAATTGTATTGTGCTATTTTTTACACAACAAAAAGTTTAAATGAGATCGAGCTGTCGCTTTGCATTTATAAACATTGTTAAGAAAGCCTAGACATTGTGTACATTTCAACAGGTTTCATACTATGACAGAGTCATTTTGTCCCCGTTTCACACATTGACGGTAACTTACACACACAGGCCTGGAGCAGTGGGCAGCCTTGAGTCATAGCATTGCTCAAGTTGTAAACCTTGGACCTTATAGATTCAAAACCATCTGCGGACCAATAAGACAACCGTCTTAAAACATTAAACCTCGGGAGCTTTAGAAGGTTTCGAAATGTAAAATACAATGGTCTTTTGGGCTTTTGTAATAATTGTTTAAAAGAAATTGTGAACATGGTGATTTATGAGATTTATTGATGTAGTTATCTATAGATCTAAAGATTTGTCATAGTCACAGCAATAAAAAAGAAGAATGTATTCACACCACATGAATACGATGGAAGAGCCACCATCATTAACAATATAATACAAAAATTTAAATATGTATACATTGCAATATTTGTGATTGAGTGGGAGAGCTTTAATTAGTGGTGAACTATAGTGGCGTATCTGCTTTTTATGTTTGATTGATTGATTGATTGATTGATTGATTTGATTGAGTGATTTGATTAATTGACTGACTGACTGATTGATTGACTGATTGATTTATTTATTTTTTTTATTGACTGGAGAGGCAGAGAAAACCCACACAAACACATTAATAACATCCAAACTGCACAGTCAAACTGGAACACACATTCCTTTACGCTGCGTGTCACCTTGAAGCACTTGCTCTTGCCAAATATTTGCATGACACTAGTTAATATGATATTTAACATCTCATATAGTTATTTATCAGGACAGCTCAATTACGATTTGACATTTATTTGTCTTAAAATAAATGGCCCTTTGTATTGTTTTATTTGCACTTGTTTTATTTCAGCAGAAGATGGCTTTTCAATTTTCTCCGCGTTTGCATTGTCATAATAGCTAGTCATTTTTATGTTTTGTTGTTATTTATTTATTTATTATTTGACAAGTGCGAATTGGAAAGGTAATTGCATATTTCTTTCTGTGTGTGTGTGTGTGTGTGTGTGTGTGTGTGTGTGTGTGTGTGTGTGTGTGTGTGT
>CM051502.1:4354463-4376819 GCA_028031935.1 Paedocypris micromegethes
TTTTTTTTTTTTTTTGCTCTCTGCTTTTAGCGTATCTCATTTTTCAGTGCCGCCGAGCTCTCCTTGTATCCATTAGTAAGAACACAATACATTACAGGCCCCATTATCACATACAGGCCTGAGAGGACACTTCTCTCTGTCTTACATCACTCTGTCTCTTTCCTCTTCTCTCGTACACACCGCACTGCATCCGTATCTATGACCGAGTGATTAGCATCTCATGCCGCAATGCTAGGAATTTCAACTCGGTGTAATTTATGAATAAAGAATCAAACTGGAATCTGGTTAAAATGCAGCGCTGAGCTAATGAGGCGTCACAGAACACACGTTTAAACGTTTGAGATTATTAAAACGATTGTTGATTGTGACATCACACAACCACATTACTAGTAAATTGGCACAAAACTTGTTTTGAACAAATGCATAAAATTGAAAAAAAAATTATTAAATGCCTAAACAATAAATGGAAATAAATCTATACATTTATAATCTATCTATCTATCTATCTATCTATCTATCTATCTATCTATCTATCTATCTATCTATCTATCTATCTATCTATCTATCTATCTATCTATCTATCTATCTATCTTATCCATCCATCTATTCATCCATCCATCTATCCATCCATCCATCCTTCATCTATCCATATGTCATTTATCTATCTATCTATATGTCTGTCTGTCTGTCTTCTTATCTCTTTCTATCTATCCTACCTTTCTACCCATCCACCCAACCTATCCATCTGTAGCTGTCTAGAGTTAGGGTCTGTCCATCTATCCATCTGTCCATCCATCTGTTTCCAATCATCCACTTTTATTGTCTCATGAATAAAAATATATAATTTATCAGACACTCCTACTGTAGTTTGGCCGTGGACGTGGAGACGTTGGTTTAGCAGCCCCTCTGCTCCGATAAGAGCGGCGTCTCCGTGGCTTAGCAAGAGCTACTGCCTGTTAAAGAAGATTGAGGACAGGGGCTTTGAGTAGAGATTGCTTCAGGGAACCGGGCGCTTTGTCTACTAAACAGCTATCTGGATTTATTCCTTACATATTCATGCATTTTTTATTAATGGCTAGCATGGGAACACTTGTGGTCTCTATTGGAAAATGTGAGTTGATGAATGCGCACGTGTATTTAGGAAAAAAAAGAGATGTTCATCAAATGATGCCCTGAATAGTTGTGTCTTTTATGTCGTAAAGTTCAGTATATATGTACGGATAGTATAGTGGGAAGAAACTCACATTTGAAATGAATTTTTAATATTTCTATTGCTGTACTTAAGGTAGTTGGGTTTTTTGCTTAATCAAACATTTTTATTTGTTTGTTTATGGGTGACATTTTTTACTTTTATTTGAAACTCAAGTAGGATTTACTTGCAACATTTTACAAACCCCATGTTTTATTTAGTATCTATTTAAAAAGTTTGAATATGACTGTATTTGTTTTGTTCATTTGAGAGTTCTCAATGTTGTCTCTTATGATTGAAATGATTGATGTTTCTAAACTGTTAATAAACGATTTCAAAACTTGTGTACACATCCAAAAAATATAATATATAAATCAGAAACACAACTTAGTCAAACTCTTTTACTTTGTGACAATGTAGAACACTGTTTCCAGATTCTATCGTGCAATTTTATGTGATAAACAAACAAATGATCACATAAAATAAATAATGTAAAAACAAATCAATCAAATGTATCCAAATTAATCAAATTTATTCCATTTTTATTAATAAATCAAATCAAAAACAAAACTGTGAACTGGCACAACATACTTAATAAGTGACACACACAAAGCAGTGACAATGACAAGAAATGTAAAAAAAAAAACAACAACAACATAAAATTCGAAACAAGGAAGTAAAAGCAAAACAAAGTCAAGCTCTTATTTTCGACACTGTCAGGATAACAATTTCCTGTTGCTTTGTAGGTGATTTTTTTTCTGCTAAATGTGATTTATTTGATTTGATTTCGGTCTGAATTGAACCAGCTTATATGCTTTTGTGATAAGCGGCACTCTGTGCTTTATTTTTTAGGTGTAAAGCCACTATTTCCTTTTCATTCTTCAACATTTGCCTCTTTGTGGTTTGTGGCTGCCTATTTTAGCTGCGGTTTAACTTTTTATATCTCACTGTTCAATGTGGTTTGATTGTTGCCTTTCATCCTTCCCATTCTCTCTTTCTCTCTCTCTCTCTCTCTCTCTCTCTCTCTCTCTCTCTCTCTCTCTCTCTCTCTCTCTCACACACACTCACACACTCTACCCTTTTCTCTTTTAGCTCCATGTCTTGCACCCTGCTGGTTTGTGAAAGGTCATCTTTCAATTGCTTGCCAAACATGATGTCAATGAAAACACAATAAACCAAATATTTAAAATTCAAATTTCATTGATTTCCCAATGTTTATTTTTTTTACTTCTTCTGTGAACAAAAGAGAAGACACAAAAAACTGGAAGGATAAAAAAGCCACAACTTGGCACGACTTCTTTAAACAAATTTGACCTGTAAAACGCACAAGGTTTGGAGTTTTAACGCAGATTCAGCCAAACACACAGACGTGTAAATGCCGTGGATTTTGATGTACACAACAACACGGGACCCTCGAGATCCTTTCTGTCACGTTCGCTATTCTTAATTTGTACACTGTGCACCGCAAAAAATACACCTGAAAAAATGAGAAAATAAAAAACAAATAGAGTAAAAAATTGTAAATCAAGACGGTTTAAAACCAGACAAACGATCTTGTTACACGGTAGATTTGTTTCTGCATTTCAGTTCCTGTTCTCATTGGCTTTAATATGAAAAAGTAGCTAGTTTCTTGAATTTAGAAACATTTTGTTCTTAAAATGAGAACATTTTGTGACTTTTTTGTTTCAGGAAGTTCTGTGTTAAAACATAGTGTCTACAGTACTTTGAAAAATGTCTCAATTTAGTTTAAAATATCATCCAAGCAAGAAAATTCAAGTCCTATTTTCTTGAAATAAGCAAGGTTTTCTCTTACTCTTATTCATAACATTGCTAATTTATCTTGTAAGAGAAAATAACAAGATTTGTTGTCTAATTTCAAGACTTTTTAGCTTGTCAATAATTTATTTTTTGCAGTGTGTGCGCAAGAGCCCATAGAAACTCACGTTGCTCTTTGTTTACTCAAAGTCACCGAAACCGAGTATTTTTAGCAGCAATCTATGCCAGAATCTTCCGGCCCTCCGTCCTGCCCTTTAGGCCAGCTCTGGTCGGGGGGAGAGGGGGTAAGTGCTGTCCATCCATCACCCGCTAGAGGTCACGGAAAGCCGTTTACTATTTCTCATATTTTAGTACGCCATGGTGAATGCTTTGGCAAGAACATTTTTATCTGTGAAGTGTCAGTCAAAAGGATGTATGTATTTGCTGTTTGACAGCTTGTTATCGGGGAAGCTCAGGCGGCGAAGGGGGAGTGTGTGTTTTTTTTTTCACATTTATTTACTATTTGATAGCAACTAATTGAGGATGACCTAGATATAGGCTAGTTTAATATTTATTTCGAAATCTCAGCTTGTACTTATTTATTTTAATTGAGAACTTGAAATCTGGTGTTAGAGATTTTCTATGTGAAGTTTGCATTTTCTGTTGTTGCTTGTGCTGGTTTCCCACAGGTCTCCCGTTTTCATCTGATGAGTCCCAAAACACGTGTTCAGGAAAATAGTCTGGAAAATCTGTGCCACATGTGTGAGTGAGAGTGTGACTGTGTGTGTTTTTGGTTCTCACACTGTGATTGGTCGGTAACAAAACCAGGGTGTGTCCTGTCTTCAGGCCCAGATTTGCTGGGATTGGCTCCAGCTCCCAGTGGCCAGAAGCTGGATGGATAGATAGAAAGATGGATGGATGTATATGTATGGATGTATGGATAGGTAGACGGGTGGATAGGTAGACGAATGTACGGATAGATGGATGGGTGGATTGATGGATGGATGGATGTATGGATTGGTAGATGGATGGATGGATGAATGGATCCATAAATAGGTGGATGAATGGATGGATAGATGGATGAATGCATAGATAGATGGATGAATGGGTGGATGGATGGATGGATAGATGAATGGATAGATGGATGGATGAATGGATGGATAGATGGATGGGTGGAAAACTTGAATTCTCAAGCATCAAAAACTGTTAAAAACTAAATTATCATCTTTTCTTTTAAAGATTAAAAAGTGCTTTGAAAAGTAAGTTTTGGTCAGAAACATTGTAGAAAAACAGGTTCAGAATTTTGTCCTGATGTTTGTTTTGCAAAAATCTTAAAGCTGTTAGTTTCACGCCTTATACAAGCTAGTTAGTGTAGTTTCTTCTGAGACTTTACTATTGCAAAAGCCATCCAGCATTTGCATACAACAACGCCACAATTACAAAACTCATTTACAACTCATTTAAAACTCATTTCCTTTCAAAACCAAGTCATTTTTCACATTTTGCCAAGAAATAAAAACCTGTATACTACTTGTACGTGTACTAAACCAAATGAAAAAGAAAGAAAGTGAGTGAGGAGGTCAATATAGCCACTAGGGACCGTGTTGAAATAATTGTTCCAAGTTTAACAAACTAACCAGAAGCAGTGGGCAGCATTAAACCGTGACACCAGGGTCATTTGGGGGTCAGTGTCTTGCTCGAAGACACTCAATTGTAGAACCATAATAGGATTCGAAACTGCAACCTCTTGAACTACTCTAATAGACTTGGCACGTCTATTTTTATTCCAACAAGATGCAAATAAACGAAAAAGACTTAAGAGAAGGAACCCAAGCGGCTGTCAACAAAAATGACTCGTGCACTAATATCAAAAATCATGCTGTGCGAGAACTATAACCACTTAAAGTCGTATATAGGATTACGATGGCGAAGCCTAAGACGTCTGTCTCGGTGCATTATTTATAGACATCTGGAATGGAAAGACGCGAATCAAAGATTGCACATTGGAGATGTTTTGTCATCTCCACGGGCCTGGGAGCAGATGGTATCTGCTGTTAGTCGTATCTGCCACGGAGTTAATACAACAGATGAATCCACTCAAGCAGTGGAGCTCACGCTGGAGCCTAGAGCGACAGAGTTCTCAAACCTCCTCGTGGTTTCTCTCGCAGGCTGGGAGTTTGAAGAGAGCGAAGCAATGAATGTAGTGCGGAGATCAGTCGATCTGAGGAATTATTCATCTCAACAACGGCGCGGAATTTGTTTATTGCGATTTAGGTTGGTCGGCCACAAATCCAGGGTGTGTCCTGTCTTCAGGCCCAGATTTGCTAGGATTGGCTCCAGCTCTCAGTGGCCAGAAGATGGATGTATGGATGGATGGATAGGTAGACGAATGGATGGATGGATGAATGCATGGATGGATGTATGGACAGGATGATGAATGAATGGATGGATGGATAGATGTATGTATGGACAGGTTGATGGATGAATGGATGGATGGATGGATAGATGGATGAATGGGTGGCTGAATGGATGAATGAATGGATGGATAAATGGATGGATGTATGGATAGGTAGATGCATGAATTGATGAATGGATGTATAGGTAGACGAATGGATGGATGGATGAATGGATAGATGGATGGATGGGTGGATGGATGTATGGATGAATGGATGAATGTATGGATACAGTAGGTAGACGAATGGATAGATGAATGGATGGATAGGTAGACGAATGGATGGATGGATTAATGGATGGATGGATATGTAGACGAATGGTGGTGGAGTTTGAGAAGAAGTGGTTTCCTCAAACCGCCCGTGGTTGTTCTTCATCAGGTCTGTTGATTGTAGCCACTAGAATCTGCTTGAAAACAACCTTCCTTATATAAGCTTTATGTAACATGTACATGTTTGTTCCACTTACAAGATTAGATGTGTCCAGCAGTTCTACATGTGTAAAAGTGGAGCGTATTTATATAAAGAAGTGGAGATTTGTGATCTAGTAGCAGGGATGGGCAAACTAAGGCCCGGGGGCCACATGAGGCCGGTTAAACGTTTAAATCCAGTATAGCCACCAAAATGGCTCGGCTGTAAAATCGGCTCAGGGTACTGCGACTAGTGATGACATCACACCACGGTTACACTAATTGGACCAACCACCTATCAACCAGACGTTCTCGGGCTCATCATATTATTGTTTTCATTTTACGTTTTCCTTTTGACGCCTAAAGTTGTTTGCACTCTTGTTGTTGCAAAAAAATGCCTTTTTTTTTTTTAAGCTGTGTCTGACATAATTGTTTGTTGTGTCTGACATAAGATGATATAAGATAAGATAATAAATTATTAATACTATGTGTGTGTGTAAAATACTTTTTTTATGCTGTGCAGTCCAGTTTAATTTGCCCAAATGTCGGTTTTACATATTGATAATAATCAGTCATGTTGATAACTAATAATGTTAATAATTGTTAATAATCAAAAACAGCATACAAACATTTGATTGCAAACATGTTGAAAGAACTAAGTGAGGGTGAGACTTTTTGAAGTCCCTTGTACAAGTTCGATGTACAAGTTGTCCGTATTTCTTACAAACGAAAAGATTCTAGAATTTTTTCAAAGCTTTGCATTTTGCTCGGACCAATGACCATCTGACACGTCATCTGCCAACATGCAGCCAATAAAATAATGTAATTCTTAGTTGTGGGGCGCTGATTTTACCCCCCAGCCAATTTGGTACCTACCGGCCCACGGATGTTGTAAAAAAATGAAATGAAAGTCTCATATTTTTTACAAAGTTATATATTTTGCTTTAATTTTTCCTAATTTTCATCTGGAATTAAATCATATATTTCCTCCATATTCCAATATGTGTTCATTTTTTCTCCAGTGAGGTGAGGTTGCTAAAGCACTCCATCAATCCTCTCCTAGACCCGCCCCTTTGTCAAATGTTACAACCCATTGTGGCCCGCGAATCAAAGAGTTTGCCCACCCCTGAGTCAGAGAGTTAGACTTGAAGGTTTGAATCGCGGACCTGAAAGAGTCACAAGTAAAGTGTCCTTGAGCAAGAAGCCTAATCTGCTCTTTCTGTAAGTTGATTTGTATTAAAGTGGCTGTCAAAAGTCCAGCAGGTCGACTGTCAAGCATGAGTGATGAATGACCGTATGTGTAGTGTTGGTTTGTGTAGTTATCCCCACCATTGGGAGTCAGACGTGAGACTATTGTGCTGTATTTTTCACTCCCCTGTTTTAACAAGAGATAATCTTGAGTCGGATACCTGAAAACATATTGAACATCAAGTTGGCGACTGTTTTATTCTTTTTTTCATGTATATATTATACATTTTCTTAAGTATATATATAATATAATGGCAAAGAGTAAAGACATGGTCGTAATGTGGCGAGTAATGTTAGTAATTGTATAAATAGAATAGAATGCCTTTATTGTCATTGTATTACATGGTTACAATGCAATTTGGAATACTACTACATTTGGTATAAGAAAATATACAAAAAATTGAATGAAATATAATAAAGATATGATAGTATATCTATGAAGGCAAAAGTACAACAAATGTTTTAATAAATATCCAAAAAGGCAAGAATACAGAATATAATCTGATAATGTGAAAATATAAAGTACAACATTGAAAAGTGATTTGATTTGATTTGATTGATTTGTTTTGATGCATTGCATGGGTAGAGAAAGCAAGATAACTTACCGGTATAATGGAATTAGAATTGAAAAATTAGAATTTTGAAAATGTTACCAAAATACAAATTGTATTGCTGTATTTGACAGATAATGAGATCATAATCCCACAACATATGATATTTTGCATGCTTTAAATACACAACTTTTTGGTCAAAAGTCTTTTATTTATTTATGAGATACTAAGTCATCCTTGTTAAAGAGTAAATTACTATTACAAGATATCAAGTTGTTATTCTTAGATGCGTATTTAGTTATTGGAGATACTGGGTTATTATTATTAGTAGTAGTAGAAGTTAAGTTAAGTTACACGTCATTGGAATATCTCTATAACTTTAAAAGCTACTCAGTGCGATTGTGACAGAACATTTTCCTTAAAAACAATTGCAATTTCTTCGTTACTGAACTTATCAATCAATTTATATGAAAAGGATTAGTAAAACACTTTAAAGCATATAACAAATAAAATAAAACCCCATAGCAGTTCCAAAACAGCAACAGCGAGCTTCTACTCAGTGCATTTATTACGAAACATTAATACAGTCATGAACACTATTCATCAGCACTAATGGGACTTTTTATTCCCGAACTTTTTCCCTGAAGTATAAAGTGATGGCATGAAATCTTCCAGTAATGAGTCTCCCGCCCCAAACCCCAGCACTCCCAGTTAAACTCTGCTTTTGTGCACACTGGTTACACAGGCCTTCATTATCATGTTGGAGCCCATGTGGCATCCAATGTGCAGCGCTGCGAGCGTCCCTCACAATGCCTTCTGATTGCAATGATTCACTCTCCAAATTAGTGACATTTCTCTTAATGTGCGCTCGCTTCCAGCAACAAAAGCCCATTTCACATTCCTCTCCTCATGGCACTTTATGTAAAATGACTGTGCCTACGCAAGCGTTGCAACCAAAGGTTCTGATCATCGCAGTTGACCGGGATGGAAAAAAAAAGCAAAAAATAACGTAGTGCGTAGTAAATGAGATGAGGGGGACACAAAAGCATCCAGCCCACATGCGGCACATGCACTTTCTAATGGATTTGAAATGGAATCGGCTGGGATGTATTGTACGTGCCGGCTCAATCCATTTGCCAGTGAATGTGACGGATTCTGATGTATGTGTTGGTTGAACTGCTTCTCGGAAACTAAAGCTCTTCACAAAGCTGCTTGACACATCTCATTATCCACACGCCGAAGAGGGAATCGTGGCACCTTGCATCCTTCTGCTCCTAAATGTTTCCCAGTCGACATGGAAGGTGAGGCAAATTCAGTCCAACTCTGAAGTTCAGCTCTGTTCTCTTTCTTTTACAATCAAGCTTTTCCCTGTCTGAGAGTGCTTTCACACCTAGCTTTTTAACCCTTTCCAACACGCTCGGAGCGGATCAGAGCATATATGTGAACACACCATGCCATCTCAGACCCCCATAAACTGTCCCGAAAGCAAACTGTGCTCGGTTCTTCTCCGGAGATGGTCTGATCAGATGGTCTGATATGTGAAAGCGAAGAGTTCAAGTTTATTTATGTAGTGCTTTTCTTAGTTCTTTGTGGAATTCGAAAAAGATAGTCTTTAAAGAAGAAAAATGTCATCAGTGTTCTGACTTTGGGCTATGAGCAGAAGACCAAGCTAGATCACGACTCTGGCTAGGAAAACAAAACCTCTCTGGCGGGGTGAAAAGATAAAGGTTCTTTTGGTTCCGGATTCTTACCTTATGCAGCCTTTCTATTCGTTAATATTAGTCATTGAACATGTTATTATTACAGTTATACATTTGCTTCATTGAAGAGATGTGTTTTCAACCTAGATTTTAACTGACTGATTCTGATTCATGGATCGTGCTAGACAGAGTGTTCCATAATTCCCATGAAGGTTTGGGAGATTTTTCTTATTAAAATCTGGCCTGAGTTTTGATATCTCGGTCCACTTTGCGGTTCGTTTCGCCGCACGCATGAGTCTTCCGTACCTGCTGCTCTGTTACGTTGCTGTAATCAAGCGGGAGAAAACATTTCATAATGGCAGGCACGCCAAGTCTTGTGTTCCAGGTGGAGATTTATTAATATTTGGAAAGAGGATTGCATTAAACAACTACTCTTCTCAAATCATACAAATGTTTTATTCCTAATAAATTAAAGTCTTTCTTTTGATCTCACAATAAATGAATAACGCAAACAATGCCGTGTTAAAGTAATAAAAAAGCATGCAAGAAAAGGGCAGGACACATCAAAGGAGAGGTCGTGTACCAAATTCATGTGTGAACAAGAAAGTGTCTGTGGTCTCTTCATTGCTGAAGAGGACTGGAAAACAAAGCTGGATTCTCTTCTGAGTTCACTAGGTTGTGAACAGCAAAAGAACCGAGGTCACGTTCCACTTGTTCCTTTTCTGGCTCACTTTAAACAAACTATGTGTGAAAGCACCCTGAAAGAAGAGTTGAGTCTGTCCTTGCCACACAAACAAGCTAGGCCACTAAAGAAAAAGTAAACTAGTCTTGCAAAGTGTGTTATTTTTCGTTTCCTTCCTCCCACACCCAAGCCCGTCCAAATGAAGCATCTACCTTTTCACCCTTCCTTCCGTCACTGCTTGATCCTGCTGTGCTAATTCTTCACGAAACGAGTCAGTCTTCCAGGCCCGACATAATGCAACCTGGGATGAATTCCATCCTCCCAGCAAGACCTGCAATGTTGGATAGCGCCTTTGTCTCCGAGATGGAACAATCTGCTGCTTCTTCCTGGCAGGGTGAATCAACAACGTCTTCCTGCTGATGTGTGTCGTGCTGGATTGCAGTCTGCTGAAAAACTGCGCAAAAATGTAAATGTGGCGGTTAACGTCACGCGTGGCTGGAAGTGGCTGTCATTTTTGCCTACAAACAAGCTTGATGGCTTTCATAGTTGCATTCAGTTACCCTTTATTATTGCGGACCAATGTCCAGTGCCACTGTCTCTAAAACAGGCCTGAATAGAACGACCCTGACAATGGCATTCTGATTTCCAACCTGGTTTCTGGCAGTCATGTGAGGATCCTTGTTCTCAGACCATCCGCCTAGAGACTCTCCCTGGGAATTTGTAGTCTCAAGGTCCCTTGACTGAGAATGATTCTGTGGGTGGAAATGTCTTCTTGCCATTTTATTTTTCCAAAGTTGTAGAAATTGTAATTACCATTTTTTTCAAGCATCACTATTTGTTGCCTCCAGCTTATGAACTAAAATATAACCTGGGAGGTTTGTGCACACTCGAGATGGGTCACTCGCCAACCAGCCTCTAATGAGTCTTTGAGACTCAATGAGAGAAGTTGTGGTTCAACTAAGAAAGCCATAGTTCTGGAGTAAGACGTTAGTAGACATGCCAAACAACAGATACTGTGATGAACGGTGATGAGAACCAAGAACAATCTGCCCTGCTTTTCAATTAATGCGATTCAATTTTAATAATTTCAGAACAAGATCCGAGCGATTCTCTTAAAGACAAAAGCAATTCATTTTTAAATATGGACAATTCATGACATGTTTAACCTAATAACGTGGAAGCCATTTTTTTGTGGAAATGTATCCGTACCTAACCAGGAAACACTTCAATGGTTCGTACTTGGAGTGAGGTGAGAGTTGATCGTATGTTTGAGCAAAAAACGGCCGTGAAAGATTGATGTGAAGAGAAGTGTTGAAGTTTGATTTTAAATTGTTTCAGAGCATCACATTTCACATGCCAGAATCACTGAGCAGTTTGTCTGTATTCCGGATGCACTAATGTGATGCAATCTGTTCAGCAAATGGGTGGAGTGTTTACTGAGCTGGCACACAAACTCAACTTCTGATTCATAATGTACGGAGAATATGCCAGAGTTCATCTGTTGGTAAAGAGACTGTTGGAATGCACAAGGTCTCCGAACTTTTGAAGCTTGTTTGATAGAGGTTTGGTTGGTAAAATACGCTGTTCATTGATGAATGTGTGTGGAAAGGTTTCAAGGTCAAAGTCAACAAGCATTTAAATCCCAATTTCGAGGCCCATTTGTGGCCTTTGCATGTTCATCAAAGGTTTTTTTTTTCTTTTTGGGTTTTCCAGTTTCTTCAAGTTTATAAAAGTGTTCAGGAGAAATAGAGTTTGGAAATCGGAAGTGTGTATGTCTTAGTCTCTCACTTATTAGGTTCCTCGTTGGATGAATATGCGTGGCAAGGTTTCAAGGTCGAATGCAACAAGCATTTGAATCCCAAGTTTGAGGCCCATTTGTTGTCATGTTCCTCTAGCGGTTTTTCTTTTTGGATTCTCCAACCTTCAAACTTTACAACTCTTTTAAAGTGTTCAGGAGAAATAGAGTTTGAAAATGGGAAGTGTGTATGAGTTAGTCTCTCACACTGTGGATGGTTGGATACCAATCCAAAGTGTGAATCCTGTCTTTAGTCCAAGAGTTGCTGGAAGTGATACCAGCTCCGTTTGAACAAAAAATGTAAAGGTAAAATAAACGATAGTGTATGAAGAACAATTAAAAAAAAATTTGAGAGTTAAAAAAACAAACGGCTTTATTTGAAGTTGTTGTTTTACTCCTTTTATACCGTAAAATCCTTCTGTAAGGTAGTTGTTTGTTCTGCTTATTCTGTCTTTCAGTCTATTGGAGACTGTGTATGGATTGTAGTTTTATATAGTGTCTGCTTGAATCAATGTTCACTCCTCGAGAATTCCAGAAGTGTTGCCTTTTCTCAAGAAACTCTACTCTTCGGTTTTATTTCCACTCTTTCATCCTACACACCATTGTAGCAAATCTTTTCCTCTGTGACTAACGATTGATTGCCAGCCTTAGCAGAGACGCCGGGTAAAAATGTTCCCCTGAATATTCTCAATTATATATTTAAATAAAAAGCACTATGAAAAAGATTAAATTGCAAACATTTGAAACAGAACTTGCTTTAAACATGAATTTGCCCTGGCAGATCTTGCTTTAAAGGCTACGACTTGATGGTTACAGCTTCTTATGCTGCATTTTGCTTTCAAAGGAGCTTCATATTGAGTGAATCCTGTTTACAGAGAGCAGAATCTCAAGGCAAGTGCTCTGTTAGTGTCAAGGTGAAGCTTTGGGATCAATTAGCTCCTGTGGTCTGTCTACGGACCCGATAGAACATCCATTCCATTTCAATGGCCTTAATTATTATTTATGGTGTTTCTACTCTAACTGCAGAACGTGTTTACTTGAGCCACGGAGAACAGTAGACCGAGACAGCAAGACAAAATCAGAGATTTACGAATACTGGCATGGTAAATTGATCACCAATTTGACAAATTTTAGATTACTTCTGTTTTATTGCTCATAGTTGGATGTATGTCTAAACTAATTGAATGTAGCATAAATGGTCAATGGACAAATGTTAATAACACATGTCGATTGATTTTTACAGCTCTAGATGTTTATAATCGTTCAAGATGAGAACAGACTCAAATGAAGGTGACAGGACTTTTATTTTACAAAATCATAGCACCAAAAAGCCATAGTTTGCTAACAAAGAAAGCCATGTAAAAAGATCAAATTAACACTTTCCGAATTGCCTAAATAAAGCAGATGGTCTCTAAATAAAAACAAGTAAGTAAACTGAAATAAATAGATCTTGGCTGTTAACTGTAGTTAACTTGACAAGCAGACAAGGCAAAACAAGGTTAAATGACATGCAAACACACGCATCAAAAAGCAATAGAAAAGGAGTGCTTTAAATGGACCAACACATGGAAAAGACAACGATCAAAATCAGGCATGAGAAGTGAACTGACAAATTACAGCATGAATAAATTAGATATAAACACTGGTGAACTGATACAACTTAATTGGATATTTATCTCATCTATTGTATCTCGTTAAGGTTGATGAAACAATAACAATGTGCAAAACCGTATTTTTGAAAGAAAAGCACTGTTTTTGTCAATGAAAATGACTTTAAACTAATCAGAAATACACTCTATACATTGCTAATGTGATAAATAACTGTTCTAGCTGTAAATGTCTGGTATTTGGTGCAATGTCTACATTAGTGTATAGAGGCCCATTTCCAGCAACTGTCACTCCAGTGTTTTAATGGTACAATGTGTTTGCTAATTATGTCAGAAGGATAAAGGATGATTGTAAAACTGTTGTTTGATCATGTTAGCGCTGCTGGAAACTGTTTAGCTGGTTAAAGAAGCTATAAAACTGACCTTACTTTAGTTGAGAATCTGGAGAATTTCACATTTGTGGAGTCAATCAAACATTCAAAATGGCCACAAATGTATAACTTTCATGAAACTCAGCAGTCTATCCTTGTTCTTAGAAAGGGAGGCTATTCCATGCGAGGAATTGCCAAGAAACTTAATACTTGACCCCAAACTTTTGAACAGTAGTGTAATAAAATTTAATACAAAACTTCATACGAAATGTTAATACATATAAATAATTGCCTTAATGCCCAACTGCATACAAAATTTACCTTATACTCAATCACATGTTGATTGCTCTTTTAACACCATGAAGCTCTTTATATTCACATATCTATTGGTTAATAACAAATCTCTGGAGATTCATATAGACACCAGACATCTCTACATCAGCACTCATGCTCAAACCATAATTGTACAAATTTCTTTTCCTTTTCTGTATTACAGTATGACTGAAACAAGTCCAACCTAGAACTTTTCCAGTGCCCTTGCTTAAGGCTGATGAAGGTAGGGTTAGAGAAAGTGGGCATCCAAGCAGAAAGCGAGACAATTTTGGACATTATTTAAGATTAAAATGGGGCCATCGTCCGAAATCTAGACCTCAACGTACATGTGCTCTTTAATTACCGTCCTCGATTCGTTATTTATTTGCTGGACTAGACCTGATTAACCTCTGTGCACTTCATCAAAAACTGAATTAAAACTGCCGTGTGATTAGAGAGGATTAGATAAAAGGAGATAAACAATTCTGGGCTAAAAGCGTGTGGTTTATTATTAGCATTTTAGCACTTGTGTTTTCCAAACTCTTCTTTCTACCTCCTGAAAATGTGCCCGGCCTTGACAGAGTTGGTCTGCTGAGCCTCTAAGTGAGAAAGTTTGTCACGTTGCGCATCAGACACATTCCATTGGGCAGATGCAGCTGTTTCTTGGACGTCCTTGGGAAAAGTGTCTGGTTGTTGGAAGTTTTTCATGGTCAAACTTTCGGAGTGTTGTCATGGCTTGACTGATCATCTCTGCAGACTTGAGGTTTTATGCTTGATTGAAAAACACCCATGTATAACTGCGTCAGAATTGGGACGCAGAATAAGGCTAGAGACTGTAGAACTTCCGCACTGCCTGATGATGTAATCTGTAGAATTAAAGGCCTAAGACCAAATCAATGCTATGGAAGAAAGAAAGAAAGGAGCAATAGAAAAGGACAAAATCGCATAAACAAACAAACAAACAAAAAACACAAAAGAAAGGATTACAAAAAGAAAGCCCAAAAAAGTAAGGAAAGAAGAAAGAAATACAGGACTAAAGAAAGAAAGAGCAAAAGAAAGAACGAAAAAAAGAAAGGAGTAAAGAAAGAACAAAAGAAAGAGAGAAAGAAAGTACGGATTAAAGAAAGAAGTAAAGAAAGGACAAATCAAAAAAAGAAAGAAAGGAGTAAAGAAGGACAAAAGAAGGAAAGAAAGGACGACAAAAAGAGCGAAAGAAAGAGCAAAAGAACGGACGAGAGAGACAGATAGACGGACAGACAGACCGATCGCTCGATTGATCAAAAAAAAATTCTGATCAGATATAACAATGTCCAGAATGACATTGAAATGGCAGAAATGACTGCCGATGTTTTATTCAGAAAGGTGATAAAGAAAGTCCAATCTATTCAGTAGATGTCGGTGGTGATTTTGTGATAGTTCTTTGTTGTCATTTCACCATATGTGTTTCAAAAGGTAAAGGTCTTGCTACATGTAATACTACTTCTAAATAAGGTGAGTTTGTCATTATGGCCACTAGGAGCAACTCTACATTTCATCCAGTGAAATGAAGCAACTCATCCAGTGAAACTAAGTCATGGATCAGTCTCTTACTCAAGAACCCTTAGTTGTGGAACCTGCTGACTGGGATTTGATCTTCCAGAACCTGCAACTCCCTGCCATTGAACCACAACCGCCACTATTGACGAACATGGGGCGTGTCTGCCTAATTGAACCAACCAGTTATTAGGACCACAATGGTTGCGTCCCAATCTGTCCCGATTAACCAGAATTGACGCTATAAAGTTGCATATTTAATTCCATTTAAGCTGGTTGAGGGTCTCAGCCTGTTGAAGCCATTGTGTATTTCTGAACTCGATACGGACCTAACGTCTGAATAAAAACGGCCGCGCTGCAGGATTGAATTCGCACATGACTGTAGGAGAAAGGCCACTCGTCAAACCAAATAATGAAGCAGCCCTGGAAAGATTGGGGTCACTTGCAATGGGCTTTATTTAAAAAAAAAAAGACAAAGTATAAACAGCTGTGTGATGGAGAAACATTATGAAAATGTGAAATTGGATGAATGCGGGACGGCGCGTGATGTGCGTCTGTGAGGCGGGCGGCGTGTCGCTCATCGCGGTGTGATTATTTAGGTAATGTAATGGTAATTGCTGCAGCTGCTCTTGTGGAGATCTAGAAGCGGCGTTCAGTGTCTTGTTTTGGAAATCGCTCAGTGTAGATCATAATAAATCCACAATTGTTTGCTGTGGATGCAAGGCATTACAGTTAGGACAATCTCACTAATTCGAGATAGTAGCTAGTCGGTTCAGAAACTTGTGAATGTGGATTGTTCTTGCAAACTCCAGATGAGATGATGGAGAAACAGCAAAGCATTACGAAATGATTTCGAGGGCCAGAGTGAACGGTCACGTTTGGATGCAGTGAATATCAGAGGATGTTGGTGGAATCGAGTAGTGGTGTGCGACACTGCAAAATTATTTATCGATTCAATACCAGGTACATTTTATTATATTAATTTTATTGTATTGAAAGCTGAGCTGTAATCGATGAAGACCATCCTCACTAAGTTCCCCTGGTGTTCCAGGTGGCTCAGCGCTATGTGAAGGGCTTTGGCAATGGCGTCGTCAGCAAACTGGTGAGGGTCGAGCGTGGGGGGCAGGTTGGCTTTGATGTGCTCCGTGACCAATTTTCCAAAACATTTAGTGATGATTGGAGTTAGAGCGACAGGTCTGTAATCATTTAAGCAGTTGATGGGTGCCTTTTTGGGAACCGGATTCTGTATTGTGATTTGAGATATTTAGAATATTTCTTTGATGTTTTATTTAAGTGTGTAGTAGTGTCAATGTTGACATTGTGTACTTACTGTAATTGTTAAAGACTGCGTTTCTTTTTTCTTTCGGGGTGCTGCAACTCTGAGACTGAAGGTGGGACACGCCCTAATGTATCAACCAATCACAGAGCTGAATGCACAGACACACACACACACACACTCTAAATCACACACACACACACACACACACACACACACACCTATGAGCAATTTCCGACTCTTCAAAACCTATGATTTTGGACTGTTGGATTGAATCGGCTGTTCTTGTAGCATCTGTATTGCATCTTGTAGCTCATGGGCTAAAAGTCCTAGTCTTACTCGCTCCTAAGCAGGTTACAACATCTGCTTAGGAGCCTAATGTACTGGAACCTACTACATAAGCAACAGCGCTTATAGCACAATGCTTTTATAACATCCTTACGTCGGATGGCTGTCTTTTTGTCTCTGTAGTATTGTTTGCAGCCTAGTAGTTAAATATATCTTTGGCTTATAAGACACTGACCAAGGCGGTTGCTAAGCTTATTGATTATTTAAGTAGCTTGAGGCAAGTGCGAGTAGCAGCTCCTTAAAGAAAATGCGGAGGATCTGTGTTTAGCTCTGCTTTGTTAACCCATGTTAAACAAGCTTACCTCTAAAACCCATCATTCCTGTGCAGTGCCCACTCTTTCACTACTTTGTCAGGCCACTGCCTCTAACACACACACACACACACACACACACACACACTTGAATTTATATCATAGTGGGGCCCCACCATTGATATATATATGCAAAACAATACATTATCTTTCTCATTACTGTGACCCCCACCCCCTTTACTATAACCTTAAAAGAACTCAGTTACTGTATAACCTCTGCCTTACCCTCAAAAAGAATGTCAATGTTGTGGGGCCCACTTTGGGGACAAAGGCCACTGTGTGCTAAAAACTAGCATTCATGGCCCAATTTTTGCTAAATGCAGGAACACACACACACACACACACACACACACACACACACACACACACTTTCTGAGCTCTTATCAAAGCTGTAGCAATTAGAATACGGGAGTACAGGTTACGTCTATTTGTGCTAATTGCATGTATTTGCATAACTGATGAGCTGAAGTTTCAAAAGGTGAAGCTTCTTTTAATATTGCAAATGATGAAGTTGCAAAGAAAACTCCTAATCATTACAAATTGCTGTAGGGGAGGACGCTAGTGGACAATTTGACGCAATGATTTCACTTTTTTGGGCAAATGAGCGCTGACATGGACGACACTTGTTGATTTTGAGTGTCTATTAAATGTACGTCATTATATGGAGAAATAATGACATGTTTGTGGATGTGCATTTATTTATAGGTCTTTAGCTTCGGCTTGTGGGAAAGACGTATAGCCACGCTTATTTGGAAGAGCATTAAACACCCAGGCCTGTCAGACTTTTTCTCTCTGACGAACAGATGTGAACAGACTGAAAGCTCTTGGGGCTTTTTTTTTTTTAAGTGATAACGTTGCTAGGTAAACTGCAAAAACCGTCTTGTGGCAACTAAAGGAGCAATCTTAGCAATGGCGCTAATGGCGTACCTTTCAAGGACGCTCTCATTAGAGAGAAATTAAGCAATGCACAGCCCATTACCATAGAAGCAATCAGACTGGATTGATGAGCAGCCAAACATGTATGTTAAAGTATCTGTCACTAAACCGCCATCTGAGTGGGACGAGAAAAACACGACGACGCGCGTAATCAACCGAAACAACAACCCAACAAGAACTCATTTACCATAATGCACTGCACTTTGGCCTTTATTAACAACCAGTCCCCGCTTTATCAAGGTTAAGTTGCCCCAAACCCAATTTAGCCCACGTTTTAACTTCATCTTGGAAAAATATTGTTAATAAGTAGGTAATGCATAACAAGGTAACAGTTTGTATTGAATGCAGTTTAGACTACAAATGGCAAATCTAAATACAAAAAAAAGAAAAAACATCCACAGTAATATTAAATCCTTGTTGCAGCACTAATGAAGAGTAAAATGTTGATAATTTATAGCTAGAGAAAATTTTGACCTATTGGAAAGACACATTCTTTATTCCTGGATTGTGATTTGTTGGTGGATTGAGAATGTTGAGATGGATAGATGGATGGAATGACATACCTGTATTACGCTTAGTAATCTGAATGTATTGAAAGGCATTGGGTGATAGACGATCATACAGAGAATGACAGACGGACAAATAGTTGGATGAATGGATGGATGGATGGATGGTTGGATGTATTGAAAAACAGACAGATAAATGATCAGACAGACAGATGCAAGAATAGATGGCTTCAGACAGGCAGATAGACAAACAGAGCAGAAAAAAGTATAAATGGAGTATAAAAGACAAACAGATTGACAGATAGATAATTTATTCATGCCAATAGGGAAATTCACAATTCCACATTCGAGTACCAGCATGTAATTCTACAATTATACTGAGTTCATCTAGCTATATTCTAGTTATCATCTAGTATAAATGGATGGATGGATGGATGGATGGATGGATCAGACTCATCCATCAACTCAGACAAACAGACAATTTAATGGATCAGTGTTTGGATCAATCAATCAATCAATCAATCAATCAATCAATCAATGGACAGACAGACAGAGAATAAATGTATTAATGGATGGATAGATGACAGAAATATTTAAACATAAAAGTATGAACATTGAAAGACAGACAGATTGATCAGACTGACAGACAGAAAAGTCGATGGATGGATGGATGGATGGATGGATGGATGGATGGACGGACAGTAAGGCAGACGAACAGAGCAAAAAGTGTAAATGGACTATAAGACAGACATATTGACTGGTAAATAATATATTCATCATTCACAATTCCACAGTTGAGTACCAGCATATAATTCTACAAATATACAGAGTTCATGTAGTTCTAGTATTCTAGTTATCATCTAGTATAAATGGATGGATGGATCTAATGACAGACAAGTATGAACATTAAAAGACCATCAGATTGATCAGACTGACACTGACAGACATATTGACTGGTAGATTTGCACTATATTTATTTATTTTGTCAATTTGCAGTTTTCTTATGTTCTTGTAATTTCTCGTGTTCATATTTACACCTTTATATTATTTATTTATCTTGGTTTCTTCAGTCTGTACATTTTTTTTCTGTTATCACTGTCTTCTGCACCAAACTGAGCATCAATTCTAAATTCATTGTAATCCTGTGATACAATGACAATAAATGGCATTCTATTCTATTTATCCTAATGGGTAAACTCCACACGTGAGTACCGGCGTATAATTCTACAAATATACAGAGTTCATCTAATTATATTCTTGCAAATGTGTTCCATGCTGTTTAAAAAGCATATAAGACATGTTTATGGATTTATTTGTAAAACAAAACAAAAGTATTCTGGGGTAAAGTTACTGTAAAAATGTGTTTTGCAATAGCATCTAACGGCTAACCTTCTATTGAGTATTCAGCAGCGGACCTGAACATGCCAGTCATTCCACCTGTGTTTAAAGGAAAGCCTGAACTCTCGTCCCTCAGGGTTGAAGGGAGCAGAAAAACAAGGGATGGAGGGATAAATGGATGCTGCATGCAACCCGAGAGAGGCATCGTGCCATGCTGCGATGGAATGACTCAGCATCCCGGTGATTTTTGAAGGGGTGAGGTTGGCAGAACCCCAGGAGAAAGTGTTGAAAAGCGAAAATTGAGAAGCCGAGAGAGGTGATCTTCAGAACCTGAGCGCAGATTAAACACTTTCAGGCAGGAACGCTCGCACGCTGTTGTTTTGAGATGAAGACGTTTCAGTTGGTTGAAAAGCTGTGAGCAAATTGCAGCAATTTTTATTTCATTTGTTTTTTTTCCCCCCTATTTAGATGTTTTTCGATATCCAACTTTAAACTTTGGGGTTCTACAAAGAAAATGAGAGAGAGACAGAGAGAGAGATAGAGGAAGAAAGATTGAGCGAGAGAGTGATAGAGGAAGAGAGCGAGTGATAGAGAAAAAGAGAGAGATGGAGAGAAAGAGTGAGATGAACAGACGGACGGACGGACGGACGGACGGACGGACAGATAGATAGATAGATAGATAGATAGATAGATAGATAGATAGATAGATAGATAGATAGATAGATAGATAGATAGATAGATAGATAGATAGATAGATAGATAGATAAAAGAGAGGGTGAGAGAGGTAAAAATACAGAGAGAGGAATAGAGGAAGAGTGCGAGTGAAAGAGAAAAAGAGTGTGATAGAGAGAGAAAGACACAGAGATAGATATAGTAATAGAGAAAGAGAGAGAGAGAGAGAGAGAGAGAGAGAGAGAGAGAGAGAGAGAGAGAGAGAGAGAGAGAGAAAGAGTGATAAAAAGTATGTGTATGAGAGAGTGATAAAAAGAGAAACAGAGATAGATACAACAAGAGAGAGGTATAGGAAATGAGATAGAGAGAGTGAGTGAGAGATAGAGCACACAGAAAGAAAGAGATAGAGACGAAGAGAAATAATATTTGTGTATGAGAGATTGATTGGGGAAGAGAGACAGAAAGAAAGAAAGGCACAGAGACAGATATAGTATGAGAGATAGGGAGAGAAATATAGAGAAAAAGCGTTAGAGATTGATAGCAAAAGAGTGAGAGAAATGGATAGAGAAAGTGCTTGTGTATGGGAGAGTTAGAGAGAGATAGATAGAGACACAGAGAGAAAGAGAGAGGCAAAGAAACAGAGAGAGATTGAGAGAGAGACAGAGATAGATACAATAATAGAGAGGAGGAGAGAGAGAGAGAGAAAGACAGTCTCTGAGAATGGCCGATAACTAAAAATCAAACCGCTAAATTGGTGTTTGAATAAAAAAGTTAATTTTAAACTCTGTTTGCGAACATAATTCCAAGTTTATGTATGAATTATTTAATGGCTAAATTAAAAATATATGAGGTATTGTGCATAATGGGGCAGATCTGAGGCACATTCTGTTTATACACAAGTGTAAACAGTTCACAAGGGAGATTTCTGTGCAAATAGCATTAATATTCAGAGGGAATACGGTAAACATGTTTTTGAATGCGTAGACTTGAATCTGCATGCATGAATTTTAGGCATTCCGTTTCAATGCTGGAAAAAAATTCTAAAGTGCATTGGCGGTGGCATGTTGGGCAGAGCTGCCAACTCACATGCATGTTCTAGTCCTGCTGGCGTAGGTTTCCTCTGGGTCTCCGGTTATTTCCCACTGTCCATGAAAAACTGGGCAAGAGTAGATAGATGGATGGATGGAAGTATAGATATATAGATGGATCGTTGGTTGGATAGATGGATGGATGGATGGATGGATGGATGGATAGATAGATAAATGAATGATAGGTATGTGGATGGATGTGTGAATTGGTGAATGGATAGACGGTATAGATAGGCAGATGGATGGATGGATGGATGGATGGATGGATGGATGGATGG
>CM051502.1:4376829-4403618 GCA_028031935.1 Paedocypris micromegethes
TAGATAGATAGATAGATAGATAGATAGATAGATAGATAGATAGATAGATAGATAGATAGATAGATAGATAGATAAATAGAATTTTTGAGTTCTGATAGCAGAAAAAAACAAAGAGAAAGAAAACTGTTTTTTACAGAACAAATCAAAAACTGAAAGCAAAAAATGCAAATAGCAAAGAGAAAAAAACAACACTAAATAATGGCGAAAAATACATCTGTGCAAATACAAAAGTGCAATAGTGCAAAAAGTGTGACTATGGCAGGCCAATCCCGCCTTCATCCTAGAGCTGCTGTGATTGGCTCCACCTTCTCATCACCCAAAAATGTAAAAGTGGTTTAGAAAACGAATTAACAGAAAGTAATGCCATTTACATTAGCATCGCTTTATAGTAGCCAATAGAATGGAAACCCTCGTGGAGTCATTTCCCGCTGATTTATTGCTTGTTCCTGTACTGTTTTATAGGAACAGGACATTTAAGCCCCGAATCTTATCAGGTTCAGATCCACTTAAAATTTAATCAGAAGCAGCGTGGCCCTCAGAACTGATTTCCTGCATCGGGAGACATTTACATGAGCAAGTGTTAATACAGTCTGAGGTGTGAAATAACAACTCTAGTAATTGATCAATTACATAATCAAGTCTGCACTTCCCTGCTTTTCATGACCTGACATCTAGAAACCTGTCGAAATTATTCCACCGCTGCTGTTCACTTTTATTTCCGCCGTAACTTCTATATACAAGTCAGTCGGAATTTTGCACTTTCAAAACGTATTTATTTTTTTCCATCTACGATTCACACAAAATGAATAATAAGCCTGGTTTTAATTGCTGCGTGTCTAATTACCATCGCTGTGGTTTGCGCGCCAAGGCTGAACTAATGTTTAACCCTTCGTTTTAATTGAACATCCTTCTGCTGATGATTTGTCTGTTTTGGAATCGGCTCAACCGAAACAAAAAAAAAAAAATAGACAAAATATAAATTCAATGAAAAAGCAAATTTCTCTCAAATTTTGTTAAATCTATTATAGATAACAACATATTCTTTGTGAAGTTAGAATGAAGATACCTTTCAGCTGGTTATTTATTTTTCCTTGTTTTTCCCTAGCTACTGTTTCCTTTCTGCTTTCTTATTGGTCGCAGTAATTTGAAATATTTCACCTTGTTCTGTGCATTACGTAGAGCTGTTTTGAAACTATGAAAGCATTAAACTGGAAACTCTTGAGATCCGAGCTCTAAAATTATATTCTTTTTCAAATTTGCTTTGCTAGTTGGGGTTTTTGGAGCGCAATATGCATAAAAAATGAAACAGGCCGTTTTGTTTTTACATGATTTTGTGTATTAATAATTTACTTATTTTCATTGATCTTTCATGTCCTAACAAAAGGGACACGTCTTACCTAAAAACTGCGCTCATAATTTTCCATAAATAATAAAAAAAAAAAACATATTTTGCAAGAACTTGTATAACGCACAGAAGCCAACAGAACTTCCGTCCTCTTCTCCGCCATTTTTGTTATAACTAGGAAAACGCAGTGATAACCAGTACACAGATGAGGCCATCGGGACTCAAGAGGATGAATAAGGAAAGTGTGAATGTGCCACTCTGAGATGAGTGTGTCTCTCAGAAGAGTTGTGATTGGCTCCAGCTCCTCTTGACCCGGAAATGAAGAAGCAGATCAGATGGATAGATACTTTTAAACCTAGTTCATACTTCTCGATATAAAGTCATGTGACTGTTTACTATGCCACTGTGGTATGATGATTTGAGCCAATTGCACACGTTGTGATTCTTCACGGAGCTGATGTTTGCAGAGAAGCACTGAGCGTTCTGTCTCAAGTGAGCGATGGCTAATGGCCAAGTAGTAATGAATGCATGAGAAATGAAGCAAAGCTGCAATGCGCCTTCATAAGATGCATTCCTGTCCGAGCTAACGCGCTAAACTTAATTGGCTCAGTTCATCAAAACCAAGGGTCTAATTAGCTGACAGGCCAAAAGATAGATCGTCAAGAACCGGGACAAAAAAGCCACTTGAGATGTTGCTGTGTGTTAATTTATGTGACGCGTCAATCAGCTTACGAATATGTTTCGCTTGAGTACAGTTTGCAAAATTCTGGACGAAGAGTGTCGTTTAAAGTGTTGAGGAAGGTTCTGCAGTCTTGTGATATTTTTTCTTCTGTTTAGTGTGTTTATATTACTGTGGAAGCACCCGTAATTTTACACACTGTAGCACACAAGTATTAGGACAAAAATAGTGACTGTATAAAGTTTATAATGTCACAATTTTTAGTAAAAATAAATATACATCACCTGAGCAATCTAACCAAAATCTAACATTTTCTAGTTTTTTTTTCCTACTTTTTTGACATGTTTAATTGAAAAATTGTTAAAAAAAATTAGCAAATAAAAAAAAAAACAGGAGGCAATAGTCGATCGGTAAATTATAGTAATTGTTGCGTCAATTCTTTTTTACAATGTACTTACACGTGTTACACGTTTGTGTTGGTATCTGTTTTGCAACTTTACGCTATAAAAATATTTCTATGGGACTTACTGCGTAACTTCTAGTAACGTTATAAAAGATAACAAGGAACAGATCTCAAAATAAAAGCACACATTTCAACTAGAAATCTGGAATAACATTTTTCGAGAACTTAAAACTCAAGCAGATAATATAATACATTTTCATTTATAAAATAATGGAAAATTGCAATGAAATCATTGAAAATTTGCAACATCCGTCTTATTGTATGTATTTGTTTGTTTGTTTCAATCCCTAAATCCATGAACAAATCATAGCCGCACACCAAATATTGTAATATTTAATTGTGATTAATTGCATGGTTTCCCATGATTAACGAGGATTCACTGTATGGTTAATTAATGAGACAAACAAAATCACTTGTGCATGTTTTAGACTCGAGAAGGAAACCAGAAACCCAGAACAGAGCTGCATTTATATTAATAATAAACCATGTTAATGCATTATAGATTAATTGACACTGCTAATTCATTGATACATTAATGTGACAAGAGTGTGTGAAGAAATGATGGCCATGGATATTTATGGTGGGCATAGCTACATTTATTTATAATAATGTTTAAAATAATCTAGATTAATCTCTAGTTAATCTCTAGTTGTTGATATTTGCCACATTAGTTGAGCTTTGCATTTAAGCAAATAACTAGTTTGGGTTGAGGTTTCCATTCTGCTAACTTTATACACAATAGTCAACCACTTGGTACTTTAACCAATCAGATTGTAGCCATTTGTTCCAAAGTAGCATCTTCATCAAAACCAGATTGGTTGGAAAGCCCCGACTCAACTCGCAAGACACGTCCGAAGCATTTTCCCACCTTATCCACCAAGATTTAGTCTCTGACCGAATATAAAAGTCAATTTTTTAGAGTGTAGTCTCGAGAAAAAAAGATACAGATAGTATAGAGCGTGGCCATCATGCACAATTAATGACTTATTGGATCAAATCCACACATTCATCCCTCTCCAGCTGGAGTCGGAGTCTGAACTGGACATTATTCGATCCATGACTGATTGTGACGTTGGCTACGAGAGACGTTGACGGGCAAAGGTGTGTGATGGTTTCCAACACGCCGCTACATGAATCTCAAACAGGGAGGTTAATATTCATCCGTCCCGCTTCCTCTCATCCACATCGTCCTTACACGGTTTGTAGACAGAAAAAAAAACCGAAAAGAAGCAGTGAAACCTGAATTTTTGGCAGCAAAATGCGCTCTGTTTTTAAGCAGTCCCACAGGTGCGTCACTCACACACACACACACATACACACACACACTGGCTCCAGGCAGGTGACCTATTTTCAGCAGCTGGTGAAGGGAGAGCTCTAGTGGATGAAAAGATGCGGAGAGATGCTGCGTCCAGGACCGGTCCATTGATGCCTGGCTCTGGACCGTGGATTAATTACCCCGTGTGGGAACCAGAGTCGACTCTGTAAGCGAGACACTTCAACCTCCGCTGTCATCAATAATGTATTTTTCTGTCTCTCAATTTAATTTGCACACAAGCCACCGGCTGACGTCACCGACTCTTTTAAGACGGCAGAAAAGACGGATATTTGATATCAAGCCAGAGACCCATGACATATACTATTGCCAACACACACACACACACACACACACACTCTTCTGACCTCGCTGTCCATCCCCTTCTTTTATCTGCGGACAAACTGATCCTTTCTTAATGCGCTCATGCCGTGAACACATTAAGAAACGTGGAAGACAAAATGAGACGATTACAGTCCTGACTGACACAGGGTTTTATTATTTTATTTTACTTTGACACACCAACTACTGTAGCTTCGGAAAAATGCACCAGTCTAGAGACGTGCAGCTCTTCTTCTTCCGGATTCCAGCGGCTGGTTTTGCCACTAAGTGACCAACCATGATTGACTAATGGTAAAGGACAGAGGAACATGGACACGAGCGAGGTGGGTCATCTGATACCAGCATCTCCGGCTTTTGAAAAGGAGAAGTAAAGACGAGTATAGAGCTGCGAACATATAGCCGAGCCGTTTGTGGTTTTGTCTGTTTGTCAGTGGCTGGTCTTCTAAAAAATGCATGGTGAAAAAGAAAGCGCTTTTTTTGTGTGTAGCCGGAATCTTCTAAGCTATTCTCAGTAGTCGGAGAGATTATACGTTTTGCTTTATTTGAGTCTTGGCTTTGTTGTGGTCAAATTAAGACTAGTAAATGTAATCAGTATAACTGTAATTTTAAACATTACTAAACAAAATGATGAAGGTGTATATTTCAGTTTATGTAAACGTTTTTACGTTTTACGTAAAAAAAAAACAGTTAAAATGGTTTTAATAAGACCATTTGATTTGATGCAATTTGATCTTGTATATTTTTGTACATGTCTTGTACATTTTATTTTATACATACTTGTACACACACACACACACACACACACACACACACACATATTATTTATGTAGATTGATATAAATACATTTGTCACAATGTATAAATTTACAAACATTATACATTATTACTGTACATATGCAAAATAGTGTACACATGTTCCTGGTAAATATCACTTGTAAATATCATTCTTTAGTAATTCGTGTATTTTTACTGTTTTTTGCTTTTGTACTAAACATTTACAACTTGGATGTTTACACCAAAAGTCATTGTACATGTATACAATGCACAATATAAATGTGTACAATGGCAATAAAAGACAGTCCATTTATGTATGAATTTTTAATATATGTGTGTACATATTTGCGCAGACATATTTTCTATAAATGTATGTCTATCTATCTATCTATCTATCTATCTATCTATCTATCTATCTATCTATCTATCTATCTATATATATATATATATATATATATAATATTATATACTCATATTCTTGAAAAAAACATTTTGCAAAATCAAAAGCAGCTTTATTATTTTAATTTTTTATTATTACTATTTTTATATTTATATGTGGCAAATGTATATGTGGCAAATGGCAAAGTTATTTACTGTTTCTAAAACACTCCTTGAGTTCTGTTAAAAAAAAAATTTAAATCTAAAATAACAAGCAGAAACAGTGTGAAGAAAACAAAGCCAACATCCGGGTGCAAATTGGGTTTTTGTCGGAGGATGAACTGCAGAATTATTACTGTAGGGCATCAATTTTAACACCAACCTTTCTGTTTTCTCTTTAACTTGTCTTACACGCAGTGAGTCACACTGGAGCATTAATGTGAAATCAAATATTTGCAGAACAACTTAAACAGAGTTTGTCATTAGCCACTAATGATGACATCACTTATGGCATTATCCTTCAGAATGGAGCCATTTTTCCTGAATATGTATACATACTGTATAGTGTGTGTGTGTGTGTGTGTGTGTGTGCGCGCGCACTTACCTGCGACCAAGATAACTTCACCAATTAACCACCAACCAACTCTTCCCAAAGCCGTGAACAAACAAGTCCAGCATTGTACAGCAAAAGCAATTTGCCCAGAATTCAATGCCCCCTTTTCAGACCACCACATTTGATTCTAATCTTTTATCAGCCTCGCTATTGCCAATTTCCGACCTACCAGCTTAAAATAAATTGCTTATTAAATCAACATTAACCTCTTGACACGTCGGCTTATAAATGTGATCGGCTGCTTGCAAGATCAAGTCGGCGTTTTTATTTGCGTCGGACATTTTCTTTGGATTCGTCCGGGATGGATTCTTCGTAATTTAACGATTTTTTCAATGATCTGGCACTCAAACGACAAATCTGCTTTTAATTTTACCTCCGGCACAGTGTAATGGCAAACTAGAAGACCAGAGGTTGAACGATCAGTGTGTGTGTGTGTGTGTGCGTGTGTGTGTGTGTGAGTGTGTCATTGATGATGTTAATTGACCAACAGGTCAAGCCAGTAATGAGAATCTAATCAGAGGAAACAGCCTTTAAATCCATTAATCTGAGCTAAGCCCTTCCATCAACAACATGCTTTAAATCCGGTTATCAACACGCTAACACGTGTCAACGTTGCTAACCGTCGCCTCTCGCTAATTATGAAAAGAATGACGCAAAAACGTGTACAGATCCATTCATTTATCAATCTCGCCTTCGTCCGCCATTTTTTTTTTATCCTCATTCTGACTTAAAGTCATTTACGTATTTCTATGAAACCCTGAGGTGCAATTCTGCTGATGCAAACGTGCAGCAACTTCCTGTGGGCTATACCTGATATACCCAGAGTTATGAATAAGCTTTCAGATGCCTGGCAGGATGCAATGCTCATCAAACTTTAAACGCCACAGGAACAAAAGGATGAAGAGAGACATTATTCTCCAATGACATATCATAAGCCTCAGCAAGTTTTCCGCACGGAATGGTAGGAAACAGTCATTAACGGAAATTAAGGCAAACTTTAAATATTCAAAATGTGTTTTTCAGATAAATGTATCAATAATTATTAGTAATTCCAAAAATTAAGTGGCAGTTGTGGACTATTTATTGCTTGGTGGAGTAAAGCAGTATAGTTCACAGTGATGTAGAGTACTTGAGTAAAGTGACTTTGTTACTTAATCTAAGCATTTTTGGCCACTTTCTACTTGCTCTGAGTAACAGAAACATAAGCTACTTTTACTCTCTACTTGACAACATTTGTGATTGAGTATTTGTACGATTTACTCCACTGTATTTGAATAGACATCGTTACTTGTTAGATTGTGATTGTGAATGACAAGTGAGCATCTTTCCACAATAATTCTACCACTGTAATTTCTTGGGTGCACAAAGTGATATCGCCATCTCACATCACACGTGAATGTGAATTAGCGGTTGCACTTTTTTTTGACTGAGACTGACTTTTTGTTCTTTTTTTTTTATTCTTTTTGTTCCGCCGTTTTGAAACATTAAGGTGTTAAATTTAAATTCTTTATTAGGAAGAAAGAGTTTCTGGTTTTTCACATGTATAATTTTCACATTCATTTTTGCCCTAAATTCAGTATGAGTCTTTAAAAATTGAACACTTTCAAATTTACTCAAGTCTTCTTTGGAATTGGTCATTTTTACAGTAAGGTACTTTTACTCAAGTATGGTTTTCCGGTACTCTTTGGATAATTCCACCTTAAATACTTATGATATTATTGAATACAATGACGGAAACTTGTAAAACGAGAATAATGTGGAAAGTATAATCTCGGTGAAAGAGTCAGTGCGCCGGGTTGTGTGGGTCTGTGCTGAATCATGTCCTGTTGTTTGGCTGCTGAGCCGTGACCTCTGCCAGCGACCCGATCGGCTAAGATTGGGAAGTTAATATGTCTGTGTAATCCCACACCGCGTTACTGCTGAATGCGACTCACTCAGTGGGACGGAACAGCGCTTGTGTTGAGACTTTCATCATATGCAGCATTTCCACTGATTCCCACCCGACGGGGCGGGGGGTCGTGTCACGTCCCGCGTCCTTTAAACGGCCAAAACCCAGATTATATAACACCCGACTAAATGCCATCGAATTAAACTCCTCCATTGATTCGCATCAGACCATGTGTGTGGGTAATTTTTGCCGGGATGCTTCCGAACGCATTTCATCAGCATCTTTTATGAGACTTGACAAAGGAAGATCCGCTCAAGGAGACGTGGGGAGTGCGGGCAGGGGTCTTCCTTCAAGCAACACAGGACGACTAATTCCGTCATGCCATTTTAGCCTTTTTTTTTAAGCCATGAACTTTTACAGCGCGGTGTGTGAGAAATTGACGAAAGGGTAAAGATGCTCTTACAGAGCCGAACTAGTGCCCAAGAAAAGCTCCGAAACGGTGTTGAAAGTGCATTAAAAGCCATTATGACGCTTCCGGCGAACGGACCCTGATAAATGGCTGTTGAGACAAATCACAGAGTTTGATTCAGCTCGAATCAATTTTCAAAGACGACTTCAGTTGTCAATCTTCTGAAGATTTGAAGTGCGGTTCTATTGGCTGCGATGCTCATGAGTGCGTTGACTGTAATACCACGAAAAGTCATGCAGAAAGGATTCAGAACCAGGATCAGTAAATCACCAATTTACATTTAGCAGACGCTTATTTCCGAAAAACATTGCAATGTGGTCAAAAATTTAAACGTAAGTGAATTTCCAGCTGCTGCGGGCAAAGTGTGTGAATGATTGACTAGCTAATGCTAACACAGAAAAGGCTAAAGCTAAATGGCTTACTCACAAAGTAGTTTGTTTTCATTTATAACTTGTTTAATTCAGCCAAATCTCTTTAGGAGATAAATACTGGTTGACATTTAAAAGAGTCTTTTATTGCTGTCTTCAAAATGGTTAATAAACTGTAAAAGAGACACAACAATTACAGTAGTTGCTAGTTTAATAGCTGATGTTGCTAATTGCCATACTTTTTTCTCAAGTGATTTAATTCACTCTTTAGAGTCGAAACATTGCTCTTGTGCTACTGTTTCACTATCTTGTCTGAGCAAGGCATTGTGGGTAAAGCAGTGCAGCCCTACTCGGAACAGGTCTCTAACATCAACAAGTCATTTTGTAGTGACTGCTGCTATAGAAATTGTTTTTCCTAAACTATTTGGCAACAAAGTCATTTGAATAAATCAAATTTTGAAAAACGTGGGTCAATTATTGATCATGATTATTTTGTTCAAGAATTTAGCAAACATCACAAATCCGACAAACGCAATTGTCTTCAAATTCAAATTCAGATTTTATTTGAGGTGAGGGGGTAACAGTACAAATATAATAAGTTAAGAGATAAAAAGCAATAAATTACAATAAAAAAAGAGATAAAATATGAATAAAATATAAAAGATAAAAATGCAATAAAGGGAGAAAAATACAAGATAAATATGCAAGATAAAATTTGAATAAAATATAAAAAGATAAAATACATGGTATTTTGGTAATGCCAATTAATATAATGGTCTTTGCTAATACCAAAGTTACAAAATAAATTGAGTTTACAAAGTGTAATTCATGATGTATTAATGTATATTGGGTTTTTGTCGGACACATTGTCGGACACATTTTTTTTTCGAGACAATTTTTGAGAATCCCAAGGTTGGTTAGAAAAAAAAACAAAAACTTGCAAGCATCTATATTGTCATTCCGAGCAGCGTTTTTTTTCTTTTTTGCTTTCTCTTCTACATCAACCCACTGGCCGTGTATCCGAGTATCGGCGTTTGTGGTGTAAGCCGAGCTTCCGCGCTGAGAGATTGATCTTTCTAGAACCTTTAATCTCGGGCTTGATTGCTCTGCTCTTCCACAAAGCAAGTGCAACGTCCGAAACCAGTGCTGGGTTTCCCACTATTTGCCAGTTTGTGCCCCCCCCCCCATCTTTAAATAATAATAATAATAAGAATTAAATAATTAATAAACTGAAATAATTACAATATTAATTTAGTTAATGAGTCAAGGAACTTACATTCTATTCTAAATTATTATTATAAATATAATTATGATTATTGTATGTATCACTTGATATCACTTGTATCACTTTTTTTTTGTTTTTTTCATATTATCACTTATATTTCATATTTAATGTGGGATTATTGCATTTATTGTATTATTTCAATCTAAATAGCATGTCCTGTAGTCGTTGGAATACCAAAAGTTGTGGGTTCAATTCCCAGGCTGTTGTTTATTCAAAACTGTAACACACTGTAAGTCACATTGAACAAATATGTACGCATTAATAGCGCAAACCGTAAGTGTATTTGAAGAGAAACAACGTACAGTAAAATTAAATCAGGATTGATGATATGCATAAAGGGGCCAAGGGGAAGTGGTAGGAGCCACACAGATGCCAACTCAAGTGAAGCTAAATTGATTAAGGATAAAAAAACTTTAAAGTTTTACAAAAAATGTAAGTAAACAGAACAAATCTCCTCAAGACAAGAGGAACTGTTAACATGATTGCCAACAAATTCAAACACCCAACCCCACTTCACAATCAAAATGAACTAGCCCAGTTTATAGCCCAGTTTCCTGCCTAAACAGAGCGAGCCAAACCACATTTTTTGATCTATAGCAATTTAGATCTATAGCAATTTAGATTTTTTGATCGGGAGCAATAAAAGAAAAGAAAACCTTACATCCTTGTCATTGGCATAACAGAAAGGCAAAATCAACCCGAAAAATCTAAACATATCACAATTCGATTTGAAATATGCAAAATAAATATACAATCCATGTGTTTGCTTCTTGATAAACAAAAATGAAACCACCCACTACCCATCACCCACTACCCAAAATGGAATCAGCCCAAACCTTTAAAATGGCTGATTTCTTTTACCAAACAAAATGAAGGTGTAAGTCTGCTGTGTTTCTAACGTTTTCTAATAAAATAATTTAAGCCAAATGGATGTATTTGTTCAATCTGCGATTTGAAAACCTACAGTGATCTGACCAATTAATTTCTGGCTGTTATTAAATCGATAAAGGTGAACACATACGTAGAACATTGAGTGGTTATTGTGAGGGCCCTCATCATCACAGAGTGCAATTATTTTTGTTAATTATTTTTCTATATAATGAAGACACCCTAATCAAAGGCATGTTTACCTAGAATTAATTCAATACATTTCAACCAATCAAAATGTCTCTTCCAGCCACTCACTGACTGTCTGTGCATTTGGCCTTGCACCAGAAAGAAAATAAAGACGACTACACTCACCAATTTGCTTCTAAACATAGAAAAGATGTCGCTTTCTGCTTGAACATCTGACATGATGTCTTGTCAAAGTGACTCATCGAACTCATCCAAGCCTTATGGCAAAAACTGAGATGTTAATCCCAGATGAATTCCTTGTGTCATATCTCCTCTCCTCTGCCTCTTCATTCTTCTCATCTCATCTGTTGGATTTTGTGTGTGTGTGTGTGTGTGTGTGTGTGTGTGTGTTGAACGAAAGACTTACCTGAAGCTCCTCTGTCTTTCCTTTTGGTCTTTGGCCAGGTACAATCTTTCTGAAATGTGAAGTCTCAATTGTGGGTTTCTTTAGGGTTTCTGGTTCCTTACCACAGTTCAAAAAACATTGGTGTTTGGAACAGGCCCTTAAAAGGATAAATGTTTGTCCCGCTTTGTGATTGGTTAGCCAAACACCAATGAATGTGTGCTACCTTCAAACAGGGATTGTCTCCAGCTTCCCGTAGCCCAGAATTTAAAGAGTGGTTTGAAAAATGAATGGATGGATAGGAGTAAAAAAAAAAGTCTACTGGGTTGTAATCTTGATTTACACGTTATAAAAGGACGTGGAACAGGCAAGTAAGCAAATGCATAAAAAATAAATCTGGATTTGTCAATGAGATAATGGTTTAATGGTTACAATCCCTGCATCGGCACTTTAAGAGGGAACCGCGTTTTATAAGAACGCAAAGTTCACAAATGCGAGCATTTCTTAAAGGCTACCGAGGCAGAAATGTTCCCGTGTGAACAGGGTTGTTAGTGTTAAATATATTTGACATTTTCAAAGTGCATATACCGAGAGGGCAGCCATCTGAAAACCAACGTACGGCAAAGTCAAGGCAAACGGATTTACACTTCCATTATCTTTCGCATTTCTAGTTGTTAAAAAAAGAGGTAGAAGTTGAGAGCTAAAGGGGAACAACTAAAGTTTGTGGTGATCTACTAGGAAATCTAGCATCACAGAGGGGGTCTTTGGTTAATAGGCTGGATTCTGCTGAATACGCCATAGGGTTTAGGAAGCCGAGGCAATTCTCTTAGCAATGGCTTTGCTAGCGCCCGTGATTTTCGACCTGGGTTTTTTTGTGCTTACCTAAGCAGTGTACGCTCTCATTTAGTTCGGCTTCCCTAAGGAAGAGGTGCATCTCAATCTTTGATGAGCTCTCCAGAGAGCGGCCACTTACACTTTGCCTGCCTGGTTTTAGCACAAGCTAGGACAACATCCTAAAAACCCATTAAAGAGAAACATTCTTTGTGTTCGCAGTTTTGAACACAGGAAATCTATCAGGAATTCTGACTATAGCTGATCTGCATCACTAAATATTGCATAGCATTTTTGGTACATCTTTTTTATATATATATATTTTTGGCTGTCACTTGGAAGAAAAATGCATCCTTTCATTCATTAATTCATTTATTTTCTAAACCGCTTGTCTGTTATAAGCGGGAGCCAATCCCAGCAGCTCTGTGCTTGGAGGCGGGAGAATTGAATAGGGCTGCAGCTAACGATTATTTTCTAATCGATTAATCTATTGATTATGTTTTTGATTAATGGACTAATCTATTGACTAAATTGATTAATCAAATTATAATTTTTTTCCCAAATGATTATTTGTTCATACAAATAAAATTAACATGCTATTTGGTTTTTAATTCACACTGTCCTTAATTTTAAACACAACAGCAATGTGAAACATTGGGGCATAAACACTTTATCCGATTAAAGAGTTAAAGTGCATTTAAATTCAGTCAACAACAAAGTGTCTTGAAAAAAAATAAAGCTTATCTTGTACATAACCACATAGTATGTTTCAATATCACTTGCAAAAATCACATCTTAAATGCATACAAATTATACAAAATCATGTTCCATATGTCTTATATGTCCTTAACACAAAAGCATGAATTAAGATTGACTGTAAATATTATTGTGTAAAATTTGGAATGTAATTCCAAACACAAAATCAGTTGCTACAAAGTGCTATACAGTAATATATATATATATATATATATATATATATATATATATATATATATATATATATATATATATATATTAATATGATGAAAAAAAAATGATAAAATAGGTAGGTAATAAAAACATATATGAATATGAATGGAAAAATAAATCAATATAAAACATAAAAAATTGAAGAAAAATGAAATGAAACAAAAAATCTCCATCCTAAAAAAATTTAATCGCTCACATTTGTAATGCAAAAAAAGTTAGCATGTCCACATGCTCAGGGGTGAAGCGTACATATATATAAATGTTCCCAACAGCTGAACAACAAAAACAGCAGCCTGGGGGTTAGAATCGACTAAAAATTGACACTTCTTCCCTCCGTTTGATCGTGTTCTGGTCTGTATACTGTTTTTATCATGAAACAATGAAAAGAACAAACGAAGCATCAGCGCATGTTTTTTGCATCGACGTAAATAGGTAATCGATGACGTCGACTACGTCAACACAACGTTGCAGCTCTATCCTTGATAGCAACCAATCACAGTGCAGGACACAAATACATTCACACTCTAACTCACTCTTTTGGGCAAATTTCTGCTGAACATGTATTTTTAGACTGTGGGAGGAAATCAGAGACCTGGAGGAAACCCACGTCGGCTCAACAAAAAAGACAGAGAAACCCCTGCCGTGCATAAAACTCACAGCCCACTCTGCCACCATCTAGAATAAACATACAATATATAACAGAATACTGATTTTGAATCTCGCACGCCGTTGTAGCGGCGTGATGTTTTTATTAGATTGTTTTGGCCTGTAAATGCATTTATTGAAATACGTTCTCACTCCCACAACACTAGCAAGTCCTGAACGGTCTCATCATCCAAGCATTCAACATTCAAGTGAGCAAGACAGACCGCTTGATGAATCTCGATTTGCTGTTGATGTACAGAAAAGCTGCCGTAGTCGAGAAGGAAAGCCGTACCGGTCGGACCGTTGCACTGTGAAGCAGCATTGATCCCAATGAGACTCGTATATAATCAAGAGTGGTGAAACAGATAGGTCAATACATTAAAAGGATCTGCCAGATTGTGTCAGTTCAGCGGCAAAATGAAACCAAAACTCATCTAGAAAAATTACCTCTCCAATAGAGAAAATATGTTATTTTATTCCTTATGAATAACTCAAAGCCATCCAGCCATGCAATATCCTGCTTGTTTAATCATAAATATCTTCATTTTAAGACACTGAAGAAATAATCTAGGTAGTCAAAGTGGATTCCACTGTGGACTTGAATATGGAACGTGTTTAAAGTATAGGATTTGTAAAAATCAATGCTACCTATGGCACAAAATTCTTGATTCCACTATTGTATTGTGTATCGTATTGATGCGAAAAGTAAATTCAGGATATCCTAATCAATAGGCTGATCAATGACTGATAACAGAAAGACCGATTTAGACCAGAATGAGCGAGTATGCGCGACCTTTATACTAATATAATCAATGGAAATGCCTAATATCAGTCTAAATTAAGTGCAAGTGTAAATCTGAAACACAATAAGGAAATAACTCAACTCGAGCATGAATGCAGCACATGTGCTGATTCACCTGTGATGCCAGTTGCCATTTTTTTTCAAGGTGTCTCCAAACATATGAGTTATGAATTGTAATGGAGAATTTGGAGACACAGGTCACAATGCTGATATGCCTCAGTATGGCAATTTTATCCTAATTAGAGATTAATGCCATGTGCTTCGCCCTACGGGTTATACTTTTGTCTTAACAAGCTCATTATGGTTGTGTAATGATCTCTATCCCAATGTGCCACTGCAGAAATGTGTTCCTACACGTTCCTACACAAATGCCAGGAATGTGAAAATTCTAAAATATTGTTTAATACGCTTTAATACAAAATTTTTGTATACATGTATTATTCATTTTCAAATAAAATGCACTTGTTAATAGTAAAGTAAATACAACTGAAACTTTATTGTAGTTTGATTTACTGTTTGTTCATTTAGGCTAGATGTACAGTATGTAAAATAGTTAATTATTATTATTATTGTTGTTATAATTTTTGTTTTTACGGCTATTTTGGTTCAAATTACGGCTCATAGGCCACATGCGGCCTGTTAAACGTTTAAATCCGGCCTGCCGAACTTGTAAAAATTTAAAGGAAAGTCCAATTTTTTTTTCAATGTTAATTCGTTAATACATTTATTTTCTTTATTTTGTAAAGCGTAGTCATGCACACAAAATCTACGCAAAATAATTGTAATAGTATATTTAGGTAGGAAATTATCATGGGTAGGAAAAAATGATAGAAAACCCAGTCCATCACCTCTGTCAAATGTTAGAACCAAATGTGGCCCCCAAATCAGAAGTTTTGTCCAGGGCTAGTGTCTTGGCCAAGTAGGTTGTAGAACCTACCGGTCTGGGATTGAAACCAGCAACACCAGGGTGGTAGGTCTAACTCCCACCTACTAGGCCACAACTACCCCTGTGGACTTATCTATGTGTGCAAAGCTAAGCTATTCCACAGGAAGTTCATCCCAACTCTGTTAGAAACCCTGTGACACTAAGCCTTCACCCAGGCTGTGAGATAAACCCACTGTGCAACCTCAAGCTGCTTCAATACCGTCTACTGACACTCTATTCCCACAAGGATCATACTTGACCCGTGCTAATAAGTCACACTAATGGAATCTGGTTTAACTCAGTAGGGTAGAAGCTCCCCTCTTAAAATGTCACGTTGCATTAAAGCTCCATTTATATAGTATTACACTGACATTCTGTTTTGGTCTCACTAGTGTTTAACTCTTTCTTTGAATATGCAGCAGATGCGTCTAGATTTGCTTCCCGAAGGCTCGCCACCAATCCTCTGCTCGGTCCCCAACCCTGCCAACCCCTGCACCCACTGAAACCCCCTTTGGTACCAACGCACTCAAGCTACTTAATTACCCCAATGATGGGATTAATTGGTTTGTTGTCATCCATTACAACAGGCCCCAGGTTGTTGCACAGCAAAGGGCAAATCAAGCATGAACTGAAGACTAATCAAGCACATGAGATGGAAAAGGGTTTCGCTGGATGTCCGTGTGGGCAGCTAATTGAATGTGATAGATAACTGTGACTACTGGTCAATGTGTGGACGGACTGGTGTGTAATTCAAACCAGCATGTTTTGAAACTCTTTCGGATTGAATTGGGGGTTTAGACAACGGGTGTATGTAAAGGCATGCGATGGAAAGAATGAATAAGCAGCTATGTTCCTTTGTAGCCAAAAATGTTCTAAAGCGCTCAATTGCGTTTTCTTTGAAAGGAGTCTGCCAGGAAAATTGAGGCTAAAGCGGGTTGAATGTGGTTCAGTTCTGTGCCCGAGATTTGTTTCTGAATCTATGTAGATTTGCTCTCTGAGAAAGAATATTTAGGTGTGTGTTTTGCATCGCTTTCTTGAAATTGCCCAACTGCACAACTTATGGTATCTTTATTATTAGGCAGTTTTGGATTAGTGGTAGGGAGTTGGACTTGTGATCAGACTTTGTGGTTGGACCAGTTGTTACCAGAACCAAGTGTCATTGAGCAAGACACTGATCCTGGTCTGTTCCAAGGCTGCCCACTGCTCAGTGTTCTATGTGTGGTTTGATTCTAACCATGGCTGGTCACTTCCCTTCACTGTTCTATCATTTTTCTTAAAAAGAGAGACTAACCAAAGTCTATACATTTTTAACTAAGTAATGAGTCTAGTCATCATAAACTGTATTTAAGCAACTATAAGCACCCCTTTTTTGGTATTTTTTACGTTCAAAAACTTGGGGGTGCTTATAATCCCCAATTTTTAATGTGCATATAAATATAAGCGCCCATTTTTTCGTATTTCAAATCAGGAGCAATCGCAAATAAACGGAAACCCGTCGTCTTTATGCAGCAGCATAAAGTGTCATCGTAGAAAGAGTCGAAAAAGTTGAAACAGTTGACACAATCAAAACGCTTGGTCGCTGCACAGGCTCCGTGCATGTGTGGAGTCTGACTCGAACAAAGGATCTTGGGAAATGAAATCCTACTGAATTTACCACTAGAATTTACTTTTTTCAAGTAAAACGATATCAAAATGATACGAGTCACAAGTTGTTTGTTAAATAAAGAAAAATAATATTTTTATGAGAATATTAACGTAATTGAACCAGAAACGTTAATTAAAAAAATTGTGCTTTTATTCGATGGGTGCTTATATTCCGTATAAATACGGTATTAAAACTCTTGATTTAAGAGATGGAAGACTCTGGTTAAGGATGAACTTAAAAACCAACGAGTTGAGTATGTTAAGTTTAAAAGGAGAGAAGTAAACCACACATTGTTGTTTTACCTTGTGCAGGTTGAGTTGTCCTACTTTTGGAGACTGGATTGTTACACCCACAGCCATGAATCAATATGAAGGGTCTTTTCAGCCTCTGCTATAGAAACGGTGTCCTTTCAAATGAGACCTGAATACCAGATCATCGCTGCAATATTGTGTGTGGAGGATAAAGCAAACCACCTTACGAAACACATGTTTTGCAAAGTTTCGAATGAATCATTTCACCTTGTTCTTCTCCACCTGATGGCTTGATCTTTGACACAAATCATGAACACAAGAACAGGGGATAGTTGATCCATCCCAGGGACAGCCATTGTCCTTCGACAACTCAATGGGCCACAAATAAAGTGTCGAGTGTCAGGGCTGATTTTGCAAGAGTCTCGGAACGAACTTCCTCACCCATCAATGCCACTCTAGTCCCTTGCTCTTCACACTCATGGTGTTCACATTTCATATTCCACAACTTTCATTATCAATTCAATCTCCTCAAGTCTGCCGAGCACCCGGCCTGTAAGAAGAGATTCATTAGTGTCATTTCAGACGGAACAAAAAAAGAAAGATATACCCTAATGAAATGATGTTGGAGTGAAAATGTGAACTGGGATATAGATCTTCAGCTTTTATAGAATATAAAAAAATAAACGTGCCTTGTGTCATGAAGGAGCGTCATCTATAGTCCATAAGGGAATTGAATGGGAGCGGAAAAAGCAAAGCCTATTTTTCCATGTCAGTCTTTGTACATATTACATGATATTGATTTTGTAAAAGTTGCATTGTTTCTTTGTCCAGATTTTGCTGAAACACATATGAAACCCGAGCTCGGGAGATTATCGGTAAAGCTGTGAAGACGCAAACAGCATTCGCAGTCATAACACACTTTGTCGGTTTTTACATTCATGAGTGTGTTTTCACGTTGCTCGTCTTCTGCGGTTCTCCAGGCTATTGATTGTATGTTTGTGTTGCCGGATGCTTGATTACACCTTGTTTCCGTCTCTTATGCATCTTCTTCAATTTTCATCTGTTCTTTCTTGCAGATTTAAGAGACTGACAGTAGGCTCTTCACTTGAACAAGAACATGGCCAAGGGGAAGATCTCTTCTCCATGTGGTGAGTCTGGCGCTTGCTAATTCTTACTTGTGTTGGTAAATTCTGCAAAAAAAAACTAAAATGACAGCACGATGGAGCTTAGATGCACACCGTTTGTTATATGGCATTCCGAGGACATCGATCTACGACAAACAAACTAATCGCTTGATGTTTAAAGCGCATTTCCATTCCACTGAAGCCTCTGAAGGCCACTCATGAAAGATGTATAGCACCGTCTAACACCTTTCACACACTTTAATATGCCGAGATATTACTGCGAGACACTGAGTTGATGTAGATGCATTTTCCCAAATACCTACGAAAGAAAAAACATGGGGTCGATTGAGCCGCGACATAATAATTTTGGTACAGTGAAAGCAAAAAGTCATGCATCAAAGTGCTCGCCATCTCTGGGGGGCTCGGGACCCTCAAGATGCATTAGGCCTCTGTAATGGATTCTGGAAGGTGCAGCATTAATGGAAAATATTGTAAAACAAAGCTATTGATCATCACCACAAGCAGCGTTAGCAGGCCATCATTTCTCTTTGTGCACAATTAATGGAGAGACAAATTGTTGATTTCCTGGGTGTTTTGAGCAACAACCTTTCGAATGAAATCTGTGATGTTCAGTTTGTGAAGAAGAACACGGAGTTGATCCGATCGAAGTCTGGTCTGACTTGAACGTGCAGTAGCAAATCAATATTCTGATTCTATACAGATATGTATATACACGACCATTTTCTTTTGGCCCCGGACACAAATTAGCGTTTTGAGATTTGTTTAGGGACTTTTATTTTTTCTGCAAAAAAAGCCAAACAATCTTACACAATTATTCTTGCTTTTTTCATACAAGATAATTTATCTAGCTTACAATTAAGAGTGAAAGATTACCACTTCAAAGTATTACCAAGTAAAATTTTCTCACCCCATTGGCAGACCATTTTACTTGATCTTTGAGTTTTTTTCACTCATTTTGTTTTTTATTTTCTTATTTTTTCTTTTGCATTTTTTCCAGTGTACTGTACGCTGCCCCTTCAACCACTGGCCCAATTAGGCTGAGTCATATATATATATATATAAATATGTTTTTTTTTCGCACAAATGTAGAGATTGTGAGGAAACTGAATCATAAGGCCAGACATATTCGTGGACAACATGCAAGCTGACTTTGAGTAAGAATTCCCAGTTCACAATTAGTTCACAATTTGTCGGATTGGGAATTGTTTTGATATTAGCTTGTATCATTTGCAAACCTCCCAAATTACATCAATGGATCCAACAAGTACACATTTAACAAACACTTCACCATGACTTGATTGTTGGTGTTGCATTAAATTGACTGGATGGTTGAACCCACAACCTAGTTCTAAAACACCGATTGAGCCGCAAGCAAAGGCAAGATTCAATTCTGCTCAAGTGCTTTGTCGAGATGGCAACCTCGGGTGTCGTGAAGCTTGCAGCTTTATAATGGAAGACAAGCCTTCCTGCAGCAGGATCAGTAGATCAGACGGAGCGTAAAAGAACTCCACGGTTGTGGGTTTGATTCTCACGGAAGGGTTTTGATAACCCGGCGGTTAAAATAATAATAATAATAATAATAATAATAATTCATTCGATTTTTTATTTATTGGCGCCTTTCATGACACTCAAGGTCGCCTTACATGACACACAACATTCACACACAAAAAAATAAAAGCGTCCGACAGATGCGCACGGGAAATCATGTGCGACATTCAGCAGCGAGTCAAATTTCACTCGACGTGACTTTTATTTTGAAAATTAAACAGTAGCAATCAAATAAAACCTTTTTCTTTCCTGTAATGTCCCAAACGGCTGTTGTACTTGCGTTGTTGATCCCCCGTGAAATCAACAGCGGCCTCGAATGAACGCTGAATGAACTTCCAAAGTGTGTTGTAAATCTCCCCGGATTTGAGGAAACGGGTTGAAGATTTGGCCATCCCTGGACAGCATGTCGACCTACGGTGGTTCATTCTGGTTGTCACCATGAATCCCTCGTGTTTTGAGTGTGCGCTGAAAAAAAAGTGTCTCATTGGGTCAAAGTAGAAATTTTGCGTCAATTTGTTAATCCTAATCAGTTTACTTTGGATGAACTTTATATTTTTACTTGAATGAAAAGAATGAACTATTCACTACTTAGCCAATGCAAAAAAAACATCTTTGAATCAAATAAAGTTTTTAAGTTTAATGAAATCTCAAATTATACTTTTTCTTAATGTTTTCTCTTTAGAACAGTTGTAAAACAGCCCACCACCGTAAAACTTGCATATATTCATGATCTTTGTTGATTGGTGCTTATGTACTAACAACTTGAAATTTGAAGAGCGTCTAACCATATATCATAAAATCATATGAATTGATTCAATTGCTCCATTTTACGATGAAACGAGATCATGTAAACATGTTTATGGTGTATTTTAAAGTTTAAAAGAGTTAAAACATTGTGCAGAATCACATGCAAGCTTCTCATTGGTTCATTGGCCAATTCTCATTGCCCAATCCAAGAAACAAGATCTTCCTTTCTCATCACCGTCTCCGGCTTCAAACCACATTTTTACTTTACTTTAAGAAATGTATTTACTTTACACTACAAGACTTACGTTTAATCTAAACCAAATCAAGCATGGTTTATTACACCGATGGCTAAGCAGAAAATTAATTAATTAATTAATTTTGTATTAGATCCATTTTTTATTTATATTTTCCTTATTCTTATGTTTTACAACAAACAATAACACACCAACAAACAAACAAAAAACTTTTTTCAGTGTGGCTTGGCTAGTTTTCACTTTCGCTTAATGTTCCGAACTCTCCTGACCTGTGAGGACAAAGCTGACGTAATCTATTCACATACCTCTGACCTTCATCTGTGGCTTATGTATTGCAAATAGGATGTTGTTGGTGCTGTTTGTTTGTCAACAATGGGGAGGAGTTGTGTGACCGAGTCTGAGTTTTTCCGAGTGTGTCTGATGCTACAATAGAGTCTGTGGAATACGAAGTGGCATTTTGTACTTGCTGGGAACATCTTTCCTGCTTCTCGGCCTTCGTATTTCCTGATGCAATATTTAAAGCGTTTGCTTGGGGACATATTGCGCTGAGACGGGTAAAGCGGATGCGGTGTGTAAGTATTTACCGTGCTGTATTCACAATCTGCATTCTCATCCTAATACAGGAGTTACACGAGGTTTCATCATCGCCATTGCTGACAAAAACACTGACCATTTATTCTTTCTTTTCTTCTTTGTACTGGCCTCTTTTCATTTTCTGTAAGTTTTTTTTGTGCTTTATTTCAATCATTCCTTTGCCAATTGTTTGCGTTACTTCTCCCTCTTCCCCTTTTACTCTAAGATTTTATTCTTTTTCATTTTTCTCGTTTTTTTCCCCTCTAATTGGACTTTTCTTAGTGTTTCTTTCATCATCTCGTATTTGTTTTTTCTTCAACTTTTATTCAAAGTTGAAGTTTTTCTGTTTTTAATCCATTGCTTTTTTGTTTGTTTCTTGGTTTTTTAGTTTGTCCTTCCTTTGGTTTATCTTTTAGTTTACTTTTTTTGTGAAAGTATTTTTAATGGAGTCTGTAATTGTTTTAGTTTTTTTTGTTTATGTTTCCTGAGCTGTATTTCACTTTTCTAATAATTTAGCCGTACATATATGTTTAATCTACTGTTATGAGAGAAAGAGAGAGATAGTGTGTTTGTGAAAGAGAGAGAGAGGTAGTGAGATAGTGATAAAGAGGGAAAGAGAGATAGTGAGTGATAGCGAGAGAGAGAGAGACAGAGAAAGAGAGAGAGAGAGAGAGAGAGAGAGATTTTGAAAGAGAGAGAGAGAGAGAGAGATAGTGAGAGAGAGACAGTGAGATTTAAAATGCAATAATTTGGAAGAGAAATCTCATAATTGGTTATCTAATGAAGAATATTCTCCCCACGTTCACATTGGTTTCTTCTGGGTCTCGGTTGCCTCTGACAATCCAAAAGCATCAAGCGGACTGAAGACTATAGATTATCATATTATATGTGAACATCTGGCCTCCGGTAATCTGGATTCTCCCGACGTGCTGAGATCATCATCTTGTGAGGTGAAGCGAACGGGGGAAAGTAAAGGTTGGTGTCGTCTCAGTAGTTACATACACCAGGAATTAATTCACGAGGCTTTGGCTTATGGGTCATGAAGCCACTGAGTCAGTCGAGTGTATTTGTGTCCACCATTGTTTGATTAGCATAAACACACAGCGGCGATACGACAGTAAATACCACATCCTTTCATCACACAGACTTCGACTCCGTCACTGACTCCAGAAAAAGCTTATTAAAAGTGTGAGCAAAACAAAGAGCGTCTGGCTGGAGCAAAGTTTTTCCGCTTTGAACAGGAAATAATGAGGCTTAAATATGCAGCGCCCCCTTTGGCGATGCTGCAGCTTGGATTTCATGTCAATATTTTCCTTGCACCTACATCACTCTTGGTTTTACATCTTACAGTCTTGTCGTCCTCCTGAAGATTGTGCTAAATGACCTTCGACCCCGGAGACGAGCACAGACCTTCACCTTCACCTTCACCACTGCTCCTGTGAGGACCATCAGACCTGAACCACCATTTAAGTGTTTCATAGTCGGCGAGATGATTCAGACATAAAGTCAAAGCTATTCAGATGTAGGAATAAATAAATGAATTAATTAACCAACTAAATAAATAATTTGTTTTATTCTCAGTGTAAAGAAATATATTTTTTTTCCTTTTCTCTTCCAGATCTCAATGGTCATGGCTGTATGGGTTTTAATTTAATCAATTTTTTTTTTTTATCAATTAAATTAACTTTGTATTGAAAATCAACTTCTGTTTTATTTAATCTACATAATTTACATGTTGTATATGTATCAATATTCTAATCAATCATTATAATTTTCACCATTATTTAGTTTTTAAATAATAATAATAATTAAGAATAATATTATTAATATTATTTGTATTTATAAGTATTTGAAATGTGAATAATATTATATATTCACAATTTTTTTGTTTAAAAAAAAGTATTCTTATTAATATTATTATTATTAAAGAAAATACGAAGAAGAAGAAGAAGAAGAAGAAGAAGAAGAAAAATTGTAGTTTTAAGCATCCTAATTGTAGAATATTAAGTTTAATGACTTCAGAGTGCATTTAATTGTTGAAGAAATGTAAAAGAAAATGTCAGTGTAAATGTAAAAAAATATACTTCAGTAGTCAAAATAATATTATAGCAATTATATGAACAGGTATATAATATATAACAGTATTTTTTTATGTATTTTGTTCATTTTAAAAAATTGTACCTCCACATCTCCGCGACATTACGGATTTCTCTCACAGGGCATCATTCCAGAACACGTATGCGAGAATATCAGCAGATGCTCGATGTGTGTGGGATTAAAGTTGCTATAGTGGCATTTCCCCTCCGAGCCTGTTCTGCTCCACACGTGCGTTTGAAAGGAGACAGCCATCATTAAGTTGTTAGCATGTGTGTGGAGGCGAAAATTGAGTGTAAAGTTTTCGGACTAGACCGCGCGACCTTTAAAGATGCTAGAAGGTCCGTGTAAGAGTCTGTCGCAGGCTTCTGTTGCAGTTTAATTACACTAGACGAGTCTTGTTCAGCGAAGACTCACTCACTGGGGACGAGAAAAATGTCAGTCACAATCTCGCGTACGTTTAATTAAAAGAAACGCGAGCTGAGTGCGACTAGCTTTGTTTGCCGCGCTGTTGTCGTGGGTTAATTGCTATTAACAGAACACATATACGCAGACAGGCAAGACTTGATGGGATTATTTGCCCGGGCTGGAACTGTTTACCCTGCTCCTGTTTGTTCCGTTTGCCTCTGTATTGTGAGAAAGCAGTTTGAACAATAGTCCCTTAGCCGATGAAAATTGACCGCTGGCTTTGCTTGGTGTTCTCGTATTAACCGGATTCACAATGAATCGTTGTAAAGATTCCGCGTGCTGTAAAAAACATTGACGCTTAGAAGGAACAGAGAAGAGGTGAGTTTATTCAATCGTGGCTGCTGTGCTTTAAAAGACCAGGCAGATTGATTTTATTTGTGAATCTGTTTATTTATAAAAGAAAAGTGGAAGAGACTGGTGCATTTTGTGAGGAATGAGAGCGAAAATTTGGCTTGACATGGTGTGTTGATGCAGTTGAAGCGCTGGGAACAACGCAAGGCTTGTTGGGAAAGGGTTAATGGGTTAATAATGAAGGATTTTGACTGAACTCTACTGTAGTTTTACCGTAAAGTTTTCCTCTCATGTATATCTGCGTGCACGTTTTAAGAAACATTGAATATTGATATTTAAGAAATGCTCCTTGTTATCGCTCGTTCAATATCTGCAAGATCAGCATTACATTTCTTTGTCATTTTTGGATGTTGGATGGATAATGTGTCTGATCAACAGATTGAACAAATTATATTAAAAGTACATACAATAATTACATTAACAAATTAAAGAATACAACTAATGTTTCCATTATTATTGTATTTGAGTGTTGTAATTGAATTAAATCTTAAATTAATTGTGTAATAAATAATCAACATTTGGATGTGTATTGATGTATAGTTTAATTTGTTGTACAGTGAATTCAGACTTGATTAGACTGTATTACACATAGAATAGCATTCACTGACATTGTATCACTGGGTTACAATGAAATTAGTATCTACTTCAGTTGGTGCAAAGAGGAAAAAAGTAATAGTAAAAGTAAAAATATACTAAATATACTAAATAAAACCAATATAAATAACTACAATATATCAAAAATATAGTACAAAATACAAAAGAACTAAAAATTACACTAAAAACAGGACTAAAAAAATATGCATGTATCTATATGCATGAATTAATTTTGTATGTGTGTGTGTGTGTGTGTGTGTGTGTGTGTATACTGTATGTGTGTGTGTGTTCTCCATATTCATTGTACTTTATATATACACTGTATTTACTGTATTAATCTTTGTATATACTGTTTTGATCTCAATATTTAATGAATATTAATATTAGAATATTAATATGTACATTAATATTCTATATATAGTACATTTGGAGATCACACACTTGTCACAGAAAGACCCCGGTTGGGCCTGGAACTTAACCCAGGAACTTTGTCACCACAAAAACACACATTCCAAAAATGTTCATTATTTTTCTTAACTTGTGTTCAGTTGATTTGGAGTTGAGAAGATTTGCATATTTTGATGATTGTGTAATTGTATTGCTGCTTGGCTCTCAGGACTTTAGCTCTAACCTACTTATTGTGTTGGGTTGGCTCTGCTGTTGCCGTCTATTGTTCGTCGCTGGAAATACCAGGATCCTAATTAAGTCGTGCCAGATATCAGCCTGAACGAAAGCACTTCCTGTCGGCCAACTGCGCAAGCTTCTGCACAACCTCCCGATGAATGTTTCATTTACTTCTTGTGTATGATTTATTGATGCTGCAGTGTGTGTGTGTGTGTGTGTGTGTGTGTGTGTGTGTGTGGGAGGAAGAGACTGCATTGTGTTGGATGGAACTAGGTCATTATTAAACTGTGCTTGTGTAATACATTATCAGTACAGCCGAACATAAAGTTGTGTGTCCAAAGCCTGTTTCAGGCAACTGGAGCGTTTCTGCAGCGTTTGAAATCTTCAAACGAACATACACACACACAAACAAATATTGAACGATATTCAAAATTTGCACGTTTACATTTACGATGTGGTGGGCGCAATAAGTCTAAATTTAAACGAAAACACGATGATTGGCAATCGGCTGAACGGGCTGAAAACGAGGGAGGGGCTTGTGAAAACAAGGGAGGGGCTCGTGAAATGAGGGAGGGGCTAGTACCCACTACTACAGGGTATGTTGTTTATTTTTTTATTATTGTTTTCTTTTTTAATACATATTAGCTTTTAGTAATTGTTTTATAGGGAACACTAAAAATATCCTAATATTTAAATATTAAATTACACTAGATATGGGGTTTGTTGACTGTCAGATGAACAACCAATTCGAACGCACCTTATTCATGAAAGACAAAGCACAGAGTTTGGCTTAAATTGTGACTTTATCCATTGAATTTAAGCTCGTAAGACCATAACAGCTTAATTTGAAATTATTGAAAGCTGATTTGCGGTAAGAAAAAATACAAAAAAAAAAAACAACAAAATGCTTTCCGTGTACATTAAAAAATCTAGTGAATAGTTTTTTTT
>CM051502.1:4403636-4514507 GCA_028031935.1 Paedocypris micromegethes
TTTTTTAATCTTAAAGTTGAGAATAGGGAATGTTGAGAATATTTTAACGAAATACAATCGTTTATATTACAACAAACAGAAACTACAAACCACAACCGGGTAGCTTAGCTTAGTGCTAACAAATGGGTCCAATGTTTAATCACAGAAAGAGTCGAAAATGAAGAACACGGGCAAGGAGAAACAAAAAAAACAGGGGATAATAATCCCTCGCTATGATTCTCATCACACAGCGTCAGATAAACAGAGAACTCAACAGGCCTCGCGCTGTTGCTCTGCACCTGCTCAGACTGGTGCAAAGGATCCTGGGAAATTAAGTTCTGACCACTAGAATAGACTTTTTGTTATCTATTATTCAAGTAAAACAATATCAAAATGATACGAGTCACGGGTTAAGTTTGTTAAAAAAAAGTCAATATCAACGTAATTGAGCCAAAAATGTAAAAAAACGGTTCTTTTTGAATTTGTATTTTGTGCCTGAAAAATCAGTGGGGTGCTTATATTCACGTAAAAACAGTGTCTTATTGTATTTCAGAATCTGCAAATACAGTACAGTAGGGCATGCAAACACTAGATCGGCCTAGAGTAATCACACCAAAGACATGATGGATTTCCTTACAAAGCTTCTGTATTTCTGCATCTCTCTGTATTTCTCTCCAAGAGAAGAGAAAGGTGGATAATTCCTCCACAGACGATAAAGAAAATGCAGATCCAAAGCTCTCGGTCGGCAGCTTGAGTCTCAGCAGGACAGAATTTCCGTGTTCTTTCAGTCTCACTCTTTTAGCGCACAGTCAGCCACTTCAGACCTGACAGAAAACTCGGCAGTTCTGCACCCGGGTTTAAGTCTCACTAACCGGGCAGGATCTCTTGGTTTGACTGTGAGACGGTGTGATGACGGAACAGAAGGGGGTGAAAAGGCAGATGAATATGTTTCACTGAACTTTACAGTGTGTGTGATGCAATGCTTGCTCCGAAGCAGACACAAACCTTGAACGTGTAAGTCACTCTTTGCTTTTTATTCATGTGATGATCCGGAGGTTCATGGGTGGGAGACACGTTGCATAAGATTGAAGCCTACACGATTACAGTAAAAGATTTGTGCTACAGGGTCTTGTAAATTGGCTGAAAAAAAGTCTTTCATCTCTATCTCTCTCTCATTCTGTCTGTCTGCAATCCATCATAATGTCTTTCGCTCTGTTATTCTAAGCCCATCCATACATCTGTCTGTATGTCTGTTCATTTAATACTCCATCTATTCATTCTCCATCTGTCAGAAATGGCTTCAGAACATAGCATAGCAATTTTTTATAAAATGACATTTGTCAAAAAGGTGTTTGTATTTTTATTTTATTTATTCTTTATTATTGTGAATAGAAGTCAAAGTCTATAATTATATAAATTGTAATGTATAGATTTATTTGAATAATACAGTATTATGTTAGTTACAGTAATCAGTATATAATAGTTACAGTTTTGTATCAAACCAAAGTTGGCCCTATAATTACGCTTACCTTTACACACCTTACCTATCACATTGAGTTTATACATTTCATTAAATCTATACATTTCCCAAGAATTAAATAATTGTTTCTCACACTGTGCTTGTCAGACAATTCAATAAAATACCAAGGCAAGAAAAGAACGATGGTTCTGTTTAAAACGTAAATAAGGAAGGTGAAATTCTTCGATTGATCTTCCAGAACATTAAAATTGATCCAACATTGTATTTCTGATTCCTAGCCTCAGGCAGGGAAGATGTAAAATTAGAAAAGTGTAGAGAATTACTTACCTTCTAGATGCAATAATCACCTTTCATCAAACGAGTTCCACTAAAGACCATTTCTAGACTCATATTCACATCAACGCCCCTAAAGAAGACCAAAAGATCACGACTGGAATCAAAGCAGAGAGTGGCAATGCTAAACACAGGCATAACTGAAGGTCAGGAGGCTAGAACTGTCATGTGACTTGAGGTTGACTGACTTCTTGTGGTTCCAAAGACGGGAGAATGAGTAGGAGGTTGAGGGCAAAAGTCTATAGAAGGTCAGAAACGTTAGTCCAAATATGTTTATCTGCCTTAAATGTTCATTAGTTGCTCATAATGTTGCATAAGTGGCCTGAAACAGCGTACAGACTATATTTTTAAGGAAATAAGTTTAACAGTGAGAAAAAATGACTTCATATGGTTAATAGGAACTACGAAGTTAACACCAGAGTCTGACACTGTGGCATGACGACTGGACAATGTTTAGTCATTAAGTCAATGTTTATCACTTGGGCAAGGTAGATCAGTCGAAGTAAAAGACAAGCACATGATTGGCCAAACTGTGGATATCGAGTTCTGGCTGTAACAGACAGGAGAAGCTAAGTTTTGGTATTTTGCTCCATGTTGTAAAGCAAAAGATGGACATACTAGACCACAACTACCCTCTTGTAGAGTAAGTCTCAAGGATCTGCTCTAACCATTAGGCCAGAACTTACCCCAACACTGGGTTCACTGTCATGCCCAAGAAAGGAATTCAAACCTGTGGCCTTTTGGTCACAAGTCCAACTCTTTACCTATAGTCCATAACTGCCCTGTTTGAGTAAAATCAGGTCTGATTAACCATCTGGCCACAACATGCCACAACTTCAGATTCCGTGTCTTGTTCAAGAATTGTTCCATTACCTACCAGTCTCAAATTAGAAGACTTCAAAAGGCCGGTTTAAGTCAAGTCAACCCATTGTCTATGCAATGCCTAGGTCTGCCCTAACTTCTTTGGCCACAAAATCAAGTTCAGTGTTTTGTAGAGGTATCTACCAGTCAGGGATCCTCAAATTGGTCACAGGACAAACTTCCAACCACTACTGTAGTCCTCAACTTCCCTGTTTAAGTAGAGTCAGCCCCAATCCTTCACAAGGCCATAACTTGCTGGAACATATCCCTTGTAAGCAAGCAATACCCAAAAGTATGGCTAAATGCCTCTTGCTTTCCTCCTCAATGTTTTTCTCATCGCCAGGCCTGTGTAAGCCAGAGTAATGAAAAGCAATGATTGCCAGAACCTAACCACAAAGAGAAGCGTTACTATAGAGGGCCTTTTCCAACTCCGGCTACTTGCAATGTGATAAAGTCGATCGTAATGGTGCTTCACAGCTGAAGGCTTTTGGTCATTGGTGTAAACAAATGTAGCAATTGGATAATAGACTGTGAAAAAGAATATAGGGCACAGAGCATCTGTGGTTAGAGAGAGAGTGACCGGCCCACTTTCTCATTTTGAATTGATTCTTTTCGTATCCTCAAATTCAATTGGCCCGCGAGTTATAATCCAAGCCATTCTGTGTCTATACTCAATGTGTACTGAAGAACTTTGTATTGCAGCTCTGCGTTCCTCGTTGGGTCTGGGTTCCGTCTGCATCTCACATGACTAATCTTTGCTTCACTTTCAGTGTTGCGCAAAGCCATCGCTTGATGTGTTTGACAGTGTGGCTGCTAATTAAGTAGCCCGCACACATTCTAGAAGCGTTTGCATGAGGGCGATGAAGGGAAAACTCTTGTCTAGTTTGTTTTATGAGTATTGAAAAGTGTTATGGGCCCCAGTTGTTATTGCTCTGAAGAGCTTTTGCTCTTTTGACCCTTCGCTTCAGAAAGATGTTGTTTCGTGCGGTCATTTGTCAGTTGTTTGGTGGAGCATTTCAGCTGTCATAATTCAGTTGTTCTTTTTAAGCAGTGAGCACGACTGATGTAATTAAGTGAAACAGCACATCTGACCTCCGGCTCATTCTCTATATGGAGATCAGTGATGCTCACTAAAAGTACCGTGCGGGTCAGATTATTAATCAATCATTAAATGATATATTGTAAATTGTTTTATTTTCAATGTATTAACTAAAATATAATTTTGTGTAATTTATTAGTTTATTTATTCATTTGTCTATTTGGTTATTTAGAGACAGTGGGCCTTATAATCTTGATGCGCCTAAATGGATTTACTGTGCTTTCTGACCAATTTTATGTGCTACGTGGTATTCGACAATGTGTCAAAATGTTTCAGTATGACTTGGGCAACCTACAAAGCTGCAACACTTGGTGGTTTGTGACTTGTAACATGCCTTATTTTGACTAACTCATCAGTAATACATAATACAGTGTTGAAGAGTAAATTGTGGCAAGCCAAATTAACATTTAAGCCTCAACTAGATCTTTGACCGCTAAAACCGTTAAATTGTGTTACCAAATGAATGTCTAAAAGTATAATCCAATAGAATTTGTTTTAAAAAGTGTTGTTTTGCTACAACTGCATTATAATCTGGTGTGCCATTTTGTAAGAATTCTGTACCATTTTTTTTACCTCACTTTGTCGTTTTTGCTTTGAACGCCGGATAAACAGTATTTCAAAGAAATATTGTTATTTTTGTGAAATACAATTTCCACCATCATTGGCGTATGATGGCTTGGGATACAATTGGGTTGGTAACAATACAGCTGTCTGGTGGTCTTATTTATCGTGATGCGCCGCCTTTAGATAAATGTGTAACCTTGAGTCAGAGTGACCATAAATTTGTTCACATTGACAAGTAAAAACATCCTAAAGGTTGAAACCTTCATGGAGCTGATATACCATAAACGGCTTTCTGTCAGGTTGAGAGCTAAATCTGACGTGAACAAAGCACTGCTTTATCTTCATCTTAAATCTGTATGGAGCAGGACACACCAGCGGTCCACAGTTAATCTTCGCTTTACCTTGGAAATCTCGAGCATCAGCAATTTCACCGCCCAACAGGAAAGTGGAAGAAAATCGGTTGTGACTCGTCTGTTATGAGTCGCATTAATTACAGAAGTGACAGTGCATGCAAAAAAATGAGTTACGTGTGTATGAACAAACACACATAAATATGAAGGACCAATTTGGGGTCTAGCAGCCTTTCTGTGCATATTTGCATCATTACATGTTAACTTGGGTTCCTAGTTGGGGTTGGGGGGGGGGTGAAACGATATGAACGTGAAAACCGATATTGAGTTGTGTCACAATATGTATTTTGCATTACCGTGGATACCGTTACACAATCATGATTTTAAATTTTATATATGTGTATGAACACTTTGATGCATTTGTTTAGTTACAACTTTTAATGACGACACAGAGACTTCATTAATTGAACACAGAAAAAGTTGTAACAGGCTGAATTAATAAATCAAACCCACAAGGTGCAAATCTTTTTTTTATTCTAAAAAAATTTGAATAAACACCTGGGCTACATATGCATCTTCAGGTTACATCCTGCGTCTTATTTCTTACTTTAAATAAAGTTAAAATACAAAGTGTGCCTATAATGTAGTTAAGGTCTATTAAAATGTGAAATAATACCGATATTATTTCCTAGCCACTGTCGCGATCTAGCTTGATCTTCTGGTCATAGTCTGAACACCGATGAACAATGGACATTTTTCTTTTTTAACTGACTCTTTTTCTTAATTTTTGAACACAGATGAACAATGGACATTTTTCTTCTTTAAAGACCATTTGTTCCCTAATTTTGCATAGCGACTTTGCATTGGTCTGGAAAAGCGCTATATAAATAAACTTGAATATAATACCGATATTGTCTGGACACTAGAAAATACCGTGATATTCATTTTAAATCATATTGTCCGTCCCTAGGCTCGAGTATCGTTCCACTGTCCGAAAATTTCCATTGAGGAGAAATAGATTTTAGAAAAATTGTCAGTGTGTCCCAGTTTCCCAGCGATGGAAAAGCGGCTCGGAAAATGATGAAAAGATGCATAATGGTTACAGTGATGGACTTGCAACTAAAAGGTTGCGGTTTTGATGGCCACTTTCCTTAATTTTTTGTCCTTTTCACTTGAACATTATTTGTCAAGAGCTCTTTATCTCTACAATACAAATTCCTCTTTTGGGCTGTTGTATGAATGGAAAAAAAGGAACAGTGGGAGGGTTGGTGGTATGGGGACCACTGGGTGCATCCACCACACAGGGAACTTTAATGAGAGCATGTGGCGACAGCTTTATAGACTGATGTGCCACCCGACGTCCTCGGCGGAAACAAAGCAGCACTGGGTCATAAAGAGCTTCTTCTCACAATACACCGTTGCCTGTTGTCACAGTCTTCTGAATTTCCTGTGAAGTCTCATGCCTGGGAGATGTTTGTGACTGGATGTCATTTCCACCCAGGCACGAGTGTATGGAAATGAGAGTGTGAATTGCAGAGGGTGTCAACATACATACGTGTTTGAAAAAGAACGAGAGCACCAACCTCTCAGATCCTCCCGAGGAACAACGCTCGCTTCTGTTCGCTGATAGTACACGGCTACAAGGCTTTTGGAGCTCCGAAGTTTGAAAGTGTGTTTTTTGTCGCGTTTCAAATCTCCTATAGAATTATCTGTAGATTAGACAGACACACTTGAGGGAAAAGTTCCCGCCAAGCCCAGTTATAAAAGCCTAATCTGCTTTTGCCATAAGAGGTGTAATTGACTCTAAAGCTAGAACATCGTCTTTTCCCACTCAATGCTTTTCCATCAATTCTAGAAATCTCAGTTAGGTATTAATTTTGTCAATCAAAACTGTCGTTTGCATGCGTTCGCTTTTTTGACACAAAGAAAATGGTTTCTTACACTTTTTTTTGTAATGCACTCCAGCAGAGCAGCCCAAATGGAGTCCTAAAAAGAAACGACCCAATATAGAAAGCAATGGCAGCCGTAAAATAATGTCCTGTCACAGTTCCAGACTAGTGACAAACTTCACTTAAAAGCATTTAAGTGGGAAAAAGTCAATTCCGCTGCCATTTGGTGTTCCAGGAATGGTGTCTCAGTGTTGAGCTACCTCATATAACCCGAATGAGAAGGCCTTTTTGGCAAATAATATGAAAGCAATTACATTTAGTTTATTGTGCATTTATTTTTGTCCCACAAATGTATATAAGAATAGTGATATGGCTTTAAATCATCATGTTTGTTTAATTATAGTATTGCAACTACATTATAGACTGGCTCATTCGGTAGAGTTGATGCATGTAACGCCTTGGGTTCAAGTCCCATGGAAGATCAAAGATGTTGAAGGCTTGATAAAAGCATTAAATATAAATGTGTGGGAAAAAAATTTTTTTTGTTGGTTTTTGTATTTTTGCTTGTATTTGTGCTTGTAAACTTTTTATTGGTTAATCATTTTATTCCTTATTATGTAATTTCTTTTTTACATTTTAAGAATTGTGTTTATTGGTTTAACATGTATTTTTTTATTTATGAAAGAAGGCCATTTCAGCGGTCTGAATAAGCAGACAGGACAAGGTCAGCTTGACCTGAGCAATCTAGAAGTTTCACAGGAGAAAATACTTACTTACACAGACAAGCAGACAGACAGACAGCTGAAGATTGCAAGATGATGCGTGAGAAAGAGATCGACCAGACAAGAAATGACTGTCAACTGTATGAGATACGACGTCTTCCTCATATTCAGAGAACTTTCAGTTTAACTGGCAATTTTAAATTAAACTCTTGCCTTTTTTGACATTTTATTTTCTGTTATTGGGCGACAGGTTTGCATGATCATGCTTGTGTGTGTTTCCTCCATGTCTCCGATCCCACAATCCAAAAACATGCGTCCAAAAGTGTCCAGCTCTGTGATTGGTGGGCGACCTTGACGGTTGTACCCGCCTCCCTGTGCAGTCGCTGCGATTGGCTTCAACTCCCTGTGACACAGAAACGGGAAAGTTGTTCGAAAAAGAATAGACTAGAATAGAAAAAGAATAGACGTGTTTTCTCTACTCTGTCTCAACGATGGATCTTTCTACAATGGATCTCAAAAATAAAACGCAAGTGGAATTAGAAAGTGAGCAACGGATTTCTTTTAATCATCATTTATTATTATTGTATTGACAGCTTGTGACTTTATCATTTGGTGTTGAAAGTTGTGGTCTTCCGGCTTGAGTTGTAACTCTGTGATTAATTACCCTGCCAGTCAGCGAGACTGGAGGAGTGACAGGACGTCCCAGTTGCACGCTGGAGTTGTCAGACGGTTGGTGGCTCGGTCCCTGCGCTGCCTCACGTGGCGAAGGTCTGATAACTTCCTAATGTCGTGGAGACTGAAGAAAAGGCCCAGATTGGCAAACACTTCCTCCATTTCCCTGTGGCGACCTTATCTTTCAACTCGTCTCTCAGCTTGTTTTAATTAGATTAAAAAGTTCCTGGGCCCGCCAGGCGATCGCTTTAGAAGGCACGTGCTGCGGCGCTGAAGCATTGTGATGTTCAGAAGCCTTCCAATGCTTGTTCAGCCTATCAAGAAAAACGCGAGAACTTCCTCTGACTGTCAAGCTTTGTCCACTTTGCAGTGCCATGACCTCCACAGACTAATTTTACAGTCCGGTCCGGTTAATCTGAAATATTGGGACTGGATTATTTTGGTCCTGGTTTAACTCAATGATCAGACGTACTAAACGTAACGTGAAAATGTCATTGTGACCGTTTTAGTTCAAAACACAAACGTACAATCTGTTATATTTCTGTCTGTAATCTAGCGAACTAAAGCACAAACCAAAACTTCCAAAAAAGATTTAAAAGATAATTTATGTTAATTTTCTCTTTAAAAACGGTCTTTCTGTTTTTTAATAAATCTAACTTATATCACTCAATTGTCGTTTTTACTTGAATTCTAAGAAAAAATCTATTCTAGTCTTAAAAACTCCATCTTCCATGGTCCTTGAGGCCTTCATTTTGGATTTGGATTTGGATTGGGAAAACTTTATTGTCACAGATGTGGAAATTTGTCTTTGGTTACTTTTCGAAACAAACATCCAGAAACAAATCTTATATGCACGTCTGCCTACGGAACTATTAAGAAAAAAAATGAGGCACTGCATAAGGACGTGTTTCTGTTTATTTAGGATTGATCCTGAATAGGAAGGGAAAGAGTATATTTGAAGTCTGCGATTATAAGCACCTCCCAAGTTTTTGGGAGTCTAAAGTTGAAAAAATCGTGCTTAAATTTATGTAAATGCAGTTCTTACGTTTTGTGTTTATATAATAGGCACATCATGTTGATTTGGTCAATTAATATGTAGATTACAACAGGAAAGGTGTGAGCATCCCTGTTCCAGAGTCATTAGCATCTTGTTTGTTGATTTCTAAAAAATAAAATCGAGTTCTACATTCACAAAACTGGAAGGTTCTGGAATGGCACTCAGACTCCGCCTCCAGCTACAACATTGCTCTATCAGTTGTGCAAACACTCACTTTCAGACACGACTGTTTTTCTATTGAAGCACTACAGCGCTTCCCCTTCAGGAGAGAAGTGTGTCTACTGTAAACTTTCTTGCTCTTGCTATGCTGCGTACGCTCTCGGAAAAAAAAAATCAAATATCGGCTACTGAGGAAAACATACGAGAGCCGTGAGAAGCATCTGTCACTACACATCCACCACAGATCACCAAGTCTTCATTTGGAACTTCAACAGATGGAGAGATTAAGATGCAGCGGTGTGTGTGTGTGTGTGTGTGTAAGTGTGTGTGTGTTATAGTTGACTAGACATAGCGCCCTCTACAGTTGGGTTCAGATTAAACATCAGGCTAACTTCAACCAATCCAATTTGTTTTGGTTTTTTTTAGGTAAAAAAGAATCTCAAGCATCGCATACGAAGTGTGTGTCACACACACACGCGCACACACACAGCCATCTGGTGAGATAACAACTCCCCTGCTTGCCACTAGATTATACCTACTTAAATAAGTCACTTCCATCCCTGTAAGGAACAACGTATGGCAAAGAAAAGTAAATTAGGACTGCACATTTTTGTCAGTGTTAGCAGATGCGTACACAGACACGCACACGCACGTATGGATGAATAATAGACTTGATTCATATTTATTAAGTATTAAATTGATTAACAGTCAGTCGACATGGTAAATCCTTGATGAATGGATGAATTGATGGTTGGTTGGATGCATAGATGGTTTGATGGAAAAATGTGTGGATAGGTGAATGGATGAATGGATCAATGGGTGGATGGATAGATGGATGGATGGAAGTATGGGTGGATAGGTGGATGGATACATTTATGGGTAGATGGATGAATGGAACAATGGGTTAATGAAAGGATGAATGGATTGATGGATGGATGGAAAGATTGATTGATGGTTAGATGCATAGGAGTGATGGAAGAATGGATGATGGATGAATAGGTGGATAGGTGGATGGATACATGGGTGGGTGGATGAATGGATGGATAGATGGATGGATGGATGAATGGGTGGATAGGTGGGTGGATAATGAGTGGATAGATGGATGGATTGGTGATGGAAGGACAATAAATAAGCATATGCACATTTATTTATTATGTTTTAACAGTTTTAATTACGTATTCTCAAATCCTTGTCCTCGTTTTGTAAAGAGGCTGAACTTTTTTCTTTTTACAAAGGTGGTTTCAAATACAAAAGTGAGAGCAGAGCTTGACCTTGGACAGAAATAAGTCTCTTCAAAGCAATTCAAGAGCATGGAAAAGCATAATTCAGCTCCACACAGTGAAGGCACTTGCTGTACGCGACACAGCACAAACAGTGATTACATTACATTCAATTTTCAGTCCAGTTACTGGAAAAGCAGCAACACAATTTACTGTTCTTCCTGTTTTATCCCGCCGCGCCGGCGTTAAAAAGCAAGCTCTTCTATTAGAGAAAACATTCAAGGTCGGATCTGTTGTTGAAATGCAGCCATGCATCTCTCTCAATGTGGCAATTTAACATTTTAAATGCTTTTCCGTGCAAGGCTCAATTGTAATTTAAAATTATAATAATTCAAAGAGCGTTTGCCGCTAGTATGGCTTTGCCTGAATAGAAAATCGGTTTTAAGCTCGACATTTCTTCTCCGGGGTTTGTGTCGTTTTATTAGACTCACATGGCTATTTTGCAAAGTCCAAGAACTATTGACGAAGGCAAATTTAAAGCACCGTAATCTCGAATTCTAATGGAATTAAAAGATGAAATTAAAGCGTTTATGTGTTGACCTCAGGAGTGAAAAGCAGTTCTGATTTCAGTCGAACAGTTAATCCCGATGCTGACGCCTCGTACGGTGAGATTAAACCTTCAAATGTCATGCTCTTTTAGTTTATTTTTATGAATGAATTTTATTTTGCTGTCGGACTTTAGGCGATAATCGGGAAACGGCTGGACTAAATGAGGTTGTTTTAGTTTCCAGAACTATTATAAAGACACATATACAAATATATTCTAATGGAAGATAAAATCCAGTAGTTTTCTCCTTAATTGTTGTTGTTTCTTCAGGTTATTTTAACCATTCTTTCACCAGTCTCATGACATTTCATGATTTATTTTCTGTATTGACTTGAAAGCTTAAGAAAGTATTGATATTGTCTTTTTCTTACTGCTATCCTGCACTGAGATAAGAGTCCAGACGTATAAAAACTATTTTTTATTCACTTTTGCACGTCAAAAAAAAACAAAAAACATTAAAAACACTCGTTAATTTCAGATATCTTGCTTCCATAACATAAAATAAGATTGGCTTATCCCAAAATGGTGTTTTTTTTTTCTCTCGTAGAGAGAACACACATCTTGAAATGACATCGTGCAAATCCCAAAATTTCAAGATGGCGGTAAGCATTCTTGTGAGATTGCGTTTCGTGGGATATCTTTATAAACATCTGCCAAAGTGCAAACTAAACAACTCCTGTGTAACATGATTTTACTATATGTATTACCAAAAATTTCGTCTGTATTTATGAAGTCCTTTACAAAGATTTGATGGATTACATGTAAAATGCGGCTCAGTGAACTAAATTTTCGCCGAACGAAACGGCTTTTGGCACAGATCGATTGCGCAAATTCGTACCACTGTACTGTTTAAGTATTTATATAACTTTTTTCACTTTAATTCCCGCAAAAGACACAACCACATTTTTCCCACCATCGAATGGCGTCATTAAAGTCATCCGCAGGCGCTCACAGGCTGTAGAACAAAGATAACGGGAAGCATAAAGGGCTCCTCAGTGGCTCTAAACGGAATGCAAATGTATATGAATGTGTAATTTTTCTGATTCATGTCTGGATAAGACACCTAAAGCTTTCCCCGAGGTTCCAGAGGCTTGCAGATACGGCAGAGAGTGACAGAGCAATTCCTGATCGCCTCATGCTGCCCCTAGTGGTGACTATTGCCAGTGTCGGGAAACAAAGTTACTCAATAGACGCTCAAGTATCTGGTAAGTAGGGGTGGGTGGTACAGTAAACCGGTATTAACGTGAAAACCGGTATTGAGTTATGCCACGATATGGATTTTGCAAAAATGAATTACATTTTTAAACACTATGTAATTATAACTGTGTATATAAACACTTTAATACAGTAGAACACGTTTGTTTCATTACAACTTTTAATGACGACACTTAGACATTGCTAATCGAACACGAGCAGCTCAGATGTATGTGTACAGTCTTTAAGAGCGGCTCTACTGGTTCTGATTATTTTTTATTTTTTTATAAAAGTCGTTTGTTTTTAGTCATTTGGATTCAGACTCACACTCTGTCGTGCGGGAGAGCAAGAGAGAAAGAAAGAAAGCATGACAACGTAAACTCTCTTTCTGTCTCTCTCTCTGACCCTCTCTCTATCTCTTTGTCTCTCTGTCTCTCTCTCACTCTCTCTGTCTTTCTCTTTGTCTCTCTCTTTCTCACTATCTCTCTCTCTCTCTGTCTCTCTCACTTTCTTTGTCTTTCTCTTTGTCTCTCTCTTTCTCACTCTCTGTCTCTCTCTCTCTGTCTCTCTCTCTCTCTTTCTCACTCTCTGTCTCTCTCTGTCTCTCTGTCTCTCTCTGTCTCTGTCTCTCTCTCTCTCTCTCTCTCTCTCTCTCTCTCTCTCTCTCTCTCTCTCTCTCTCTCTCTCTCTCTCTCTCTCTCTCGTCTCTCTCGTCTCTCTTGTCTCTCTTATCTTTCTCTCTCTCACCCCCCTCTCATCTTTCAAATAAACGCCTGGTCTACTACTTTTAAAAGATTTGCTGCATTAAAAATGGTAGAGGCTTATCCAGGCTATCCTCTGCATCTAATTTTTTTAAATAAAGTTACACTGCAGATTTTGTGTACAAATAATGTACCCGCCCATACAGAGACGAAATAATAACGATACCGTCTGGACACTAGAAAATATTGTGATGTGAATTTTCACTCATATCGCCCACCCCTACTGGTAGGGCAAGATGGCGAATCAAACACGTCTTTCTCTATCATGCACCTTCCTAAAAGCAACTGGCTGCTCCTCAACCGGAGATACGAGATGAAAAGCAAATCATTTTGGATGTAAACACCTGCTTCTTTCTGCTTTTCCGACATCTGTTTGACTTATTTAAAGGTTCTTTTGCAGCCGGATTAGCCAATGTTATGGGAAATCACATCATAATTGACGCATTTAAAATGACAGGCCATCTGTGAGCTATGTGAGCAACATGGTCAATGAGCAGCGGAGCTCGGGAAATCGTTTTATCGGATTGTCGGCTGTGTGTATCTTTTAATGAGTGGATTTCTGAAATCTCGGGAAAGTGCATGATGGGAAATGCCCTCGACTCCACAAACTTGTGAAATCTTTTCCAACTATCTGCGACTCAAATTGTTCCCCAATACATGGAAACGCGAGTGGGGTAAGTCATATTTTCTAATAACGACGGCTTTTAGTCACTAATGACTGCAATATTGTTGTGTCATCACAGACAATTATGATTGATTATGATGCCAGTTTACCGATAATTACTCAATCATGTTTTCACACGGCGATGGACAATCATCGCACAGGAACACAAATACAATATTGCTGTCTGAAGACGCAAAATGTCAATCCGTCTTCTGCCTAATGCATGAATCATAAATAAAAATCCCACGTGTGATTTGTTGAGTTACGTTTTTAGAACTATTCGCACTTAAGTTGAGTTATTATTTATTTATTTATTTATTTATTTATTATTTATTAAAATTAATTACATTAAAATTAATTTTTCGGTCTATTAAAAGTGTAAAATAAGCAATCAGTGTTCTATTTTACAATTTACTTTTTTTTTTATACCAAAAGAGATGTAAATGAATAACACATGAGTATTTGCACTAAAGAGTGTGATGCATTATGAGCATATTTTTCCACAAATATTCTGTTTTAGGATTAATTGGTTAAACTTCTGGTCAAAAAGTTTGAAAAATTCAAGTCAGATTTAACTTCTAAAAAAAACATTTAAATTGCCACTTTGGCAAAAAAAGAAGAAAAAAGTTGAACAATGTGAATGTCTAATTATATACATAATTGATGGATTGCATAATTGTTAAGGCCGAGGCGTATATATAAAAATATATTTGTACTTGTAGAAAAAAAAACATTTGTACTTCTTTCACTGCAAAAACAGTAAAAAAGAATAATAATAAACTGTTAGAATAAGAAGAGTCATCAAAATATTTTCTTATCGTGTGTATTGCGAAAGCTCTTGATCTGAGTAGAGTTTTCAAGATCGAGGCGACTGTAAATGATCTTAATCTTCATAAACTAACTAAGATCCACACTCTAACAATTTAAATGAGCAATCAACACTCGGAATTCATCAACTGTTAAAACTAGTTGTTCCGCCTTCATTCTCCCTTAAATGTCCAGTCCTCGAACAGAATGAATGAAAATAAACCACCAGTGTCCTTATCAACACGGATTCCATCGCTCTGCCGCAGCGAATGTTCTGATGCTTCTGCGTTGCAGATCAGACATTATAGAGTTTAGACAAAAGGTCTGGCTTTACTTCAGGACGGAAGTGAGAATGTAAAAGCCTCTGAGGCAAGTGTCTTTGTTTGAAGCAGCATGAAACATCAGCGTGGAGATGCAGAAACACCCTCAGCCGTGATGTGATTTACCACATTAACCTCCATTAACCTCGGCAGAAAGCGCGTGATGCTGTCTTGGATCTGTTCGAGCATCTCCTTCTCAAGATCTGGTCTGCATTGGACGTGCTTCACCATTAACACTTTCTGTTCTCTTGATGCTAAAGACAAGATGGCGGTGTTTGTGATGAGGGCGAGGTCAGGGGATAAAGAGTGAGGGGAAGGGAGGATGGATTGAGTCCAGGGGAAATGGAGCCCACTGAAGGCCAGTTTGATCTCGCCAGCTTCTCTCCAGGGTTTATGTCGACAGTGGGAGTTTATGTGCGCTCAACGTTCGCTTGTGTTGGGGTGTTTCTATTGACACGCCACTCGTGTGTGTGTATGAGAGAGAGAGAGAGAGAGAGAGAGAGAGAGAGAGAGAGAGAGAGAGAGAGAGAGAGTGAGATAGATAGAAAGAGAAAGAGAAAGAGAAAGTGATAGAAAGAAAGAGAAACAAGGAGAGAAATAGAGAAAGAGAGAGCGGTGGGGAAATTGAGAGAGAGATAGAGACAGATGAAGAGAGAGATAGAGAGAGATAGAGTGGGAGAGATAGATAAATAGAGAAAGATGGAGAGAGATAGAGAGAGAGATAAAGATATATAGATAGAAAGAAAGAAAGAAAGAAAGAAAGAAAGAAAGAAAGAAAGAAAGAAAGAAAGAAAGAAAGAAGAGAGAGTGAGTTGAGAGAAAGAGAGTGAGAAAGATAGAGAGGGAGGAGGAATATATAGAGAGACGAGAATTGAGAAAGAGCCAGACAGAAATAGAAATAGAGAATAGATAAAGAGAGAGCTAGAGAGAGATAGACATAGTCTGAAAGAAAGAGATAGGGAGGGAGAAAGATAGATAGATAGATAGATAGACCAGACAGACAGACAGACCAGACAGACAGACAGACAGATAGATTAGATAGATAGACAGATAAAGAGAGAGAGAGAGAGTAAGAGACAGACACTGCGTGACACGTCATAGGTCTGTTTGTGTGTTTGTACTGTGTGTAAAAATAATGCCGTGACTTTACCTATGGACACACTCTAGGTCAAATTGGCAATATAGGTCAAAGGCAAAAAGACATTATTTCAGACCGTCGTCCTCCATCATCCTTCGGCTGTCAGACATATGTAGACATGATGTTCTGACCGAAGGGTGGAAGTGGGAGACAATTATTATTTTTTTATAGAGAAAGACAGATAGAGCAATGACAGTCTGATGAAATTCCCTCGAGGTGTGTGAGTGACATTTCTGTTTTCGTCTTCTCCCCATTAATTTTAACACGCAACTTGAAGAGCAGCTACTTACGTGTAGCGCTTTAAAGTTCAAATGTGCCTTCCCAGCCTTTCAAGGTCTATATAAATTCCCAAACACCAAAATTTCAGCCGCATCAAAAATCTCATTACATTCACAGCTTCCTGAAATCCGATGGCGGCAACGGATAAAGATGAATTAGAAGACATTAGTCAAGTTGCCACAGTTTGATCTTCTGTGTGTTCAAAGCTCAATGGGACTTGCTGTCTTACAATGTTTGTCGACTTGGTTATTTCATTCCAAGACACTGGGTTCACTGAGAAGAGTTTTAGGTTTTTTAGAAAAACATAAAAACTTTTTGTGCATTTGTTATCACCCTTTTGAAATTCCTCTCTTTCTATTTTCATTAATTGCATTTCGTAATAACCAACATGGCAACCCTGCAAAATATGATGCCATAAATTGCCAGGCAAGTAATTCCGCAAAAAATTACAATTATTGCCTAAAGTATAAATTAAAACAATAACACAAATTCACACAAATCACAGTTAAACAGAGGCAATAAACACACTAATTACAAACAAAGACAAGTCTTAACTTGCAAAGAATGGTAGAATCATTTTGGCATCAACTCAACATCAATGTACTTCATTATGATTAAATTCACTGTGTTCATTTTAGCTCTTAAAACCGTAAATCTTGTTTTACAAGTTGCACTGCAGAAAATAGCAAGGCATAACATAATTAAATAGTATGAATATTTATTGAAAGTGTTCAGTCAGAGAACAAGGGAAGGATGTGAGGTTTTTTCCCTTCACGATGCACCGCAAAAAATTCAACATGAAAAAATATGAAAAAAAGCAAAATGAGTAAAAAATACTTAAATCAGGTAAAATTATCTGCCAATGGGGTGAGAAAATTCCTATTGTCTGGAATCAAGCTAATTAATCTTTCAATCTTAATTCCAAGCTAGTTTATTTATCTTGTATGAAAAAAACAAGATTGTGTCATTTCAAGATCTCTTAGCGTGTCCAGACTTTTTTTTTTTGCAGTGTGTAAATTGTGTATTAGTCTTCTCACTTTAGATTAAACTCACATGTGCAGCTAATGACAGTTTGCAATAATCGGTTTTGGTTTGGAAACAAATTGTATTACAGTCTAACTCGTACCACGAGATCTTGTCACGCCCCGATCAGGAAAACACCCCGATCAGTGTTTTCTCAAGAACACTTGGGATTCGAACCCGCAAATTTTTGGTTGCAAGTCGAACTCTCCACAGTTAGGCCACAACTTCTGCTGCATCCAACATGTGCTTCAGTGGTCCATGGGGGGCTTTAGTGTCATGGCCATTTCAGACGGATCTATCCACACGTTTGAAATGGTTAATATTTAAGAAGAGCCTGAGGTTTTTACTTAGTGTCACAGCTCAGACCGCTGAGGTCAGGGCGGGTCGTCGTGTGTCAATGCCTTGGAGATCCTTCAATATTTTAACCGTCCTATTTTTCTTCACTTTTACCACTATTCTCCGTCTCTCACTTACAGTAGCACTACTTTCCATTTTTTTCAGTCTGTCTTCTCTACTTTTCCTGGAAAAGGTGTTCTAGCTAATGTGCAAGTAAAAGAACATTTGTCTGAGAACAATAACTCAAGGTCATTTTGCTTCAGACTTGTTTCCCAGAACGTCTTGGCACGTAACATCCCCGGCCTTTGATAATAAGATGAGAAGCTTTCTTTTTAAATGTTTAATTTTCCTCTCACCTTTTGAAATGAAAATGAAAGGCCTTGTGTGCTCTTAAAATGACGCTCTGAACGGTCACCGCACCAGGGCAAAATTTTTGTGTTTGTTTGGTGAATCGTGCTTGAAATGGAGCTAAAACCAGATCAATTTGAAGAGCAAAACTATTGAACTTCAAGAACTGACTTATGGGGACTTGCTAGTGGGGACCTTTGGCTGGTCCTCACAAGGGGGAGATTTTAGGACTGAGACAATTGAGTTTGGTTATGGTTGAGAAAGAGGAAGCTGGGTTAATTGGTTTGGTTGGGGTTAAAAGGAATAGTCTGGGAAATATGAGAATCATGGGAAATGGAGTTTGGCGAATGTGTGTGGGCCAATTTCAGTACAGTACCTAAAAATTAGTACCGTGGTACTAAAATAAAATAAAAAAAAAAGTCATCCAAATTTTGACTCAAATTTTCATGATTTATTTTGTCATTCGTAATCATTTCGAGTAAATCATGCATTTCGTTCTTATGTTTTTTATTGACTGTACATAAACTAAACATAAACATAAACAGTCCAATTGCAACCAATTGCTATTACAAAGCACAACTTTGTTTTTGTTAATAATATTATGTGATAAAATGGCTAAATTTTAAGTTTGGTTGTATTTAGGCAGACCTTTAAATGTACATTTTATCTTAACTGTGTGTTACTGGAAAAGCTTGGAAAAGCTTTTTGACTTTTCTAAAACTGTAGGAACCCTGCAATTAGTTTTTTTTTTTTTGTTTATCATCCAATAAATGGTCAATCTGCATCTGTTTACCAGCAAATACTACTGATCTCCACAAGCTGTAAATCAAATAAGGTGTTAAGTTAAATGTTCACATGAATTTGCAGGGGAAAATCCGATATGGCCTTAAGGCGGAAGAAATATCACCTCACCACATTTTAAGATATAATTCCAGCATCGCCCTGAACAGTTCCGGTATTAAGCAAAGTACTTAACCGTGGTGGATCCTTAATCAAAAGTTGGTTTCGATAAAACCATCTGTGAAATACGGAATGAGAAATCACAGGCTGCTTTAGTCTTCGCCATGTGCTTTTTCTCCGAGGTCTGTTCGTGTTTAGGGTTTATTGCCTCATTCTGTAGGAACGTTCGACACCAGGGGTGGGCAAACTATGGCCCGGGGTCACATGACGCCCGTTAAACGTTTAATCTGGTCCGCGAATTTGTAAAAATTAAATGAACGTCAGATTTTTTTTATGTAAATCCGGTTAATCTGTTATGAAGGTTATTTTTTTTTTTTTCTGTAACACATTTAAAATAGCGGAACCATAAACACAAAATATACGTAAAAGAATTGTACTAGTATATTTTTAACATTTATTTGTATACTGTCAGTCTGTGGAATAAGATGCCAAAAATATCAAACATACATTTTTTATGAAACAAACAAACAAACATCTTCATGTTTTTGTTTGACCATTTTTTTTCGAATCAGATTTTTTCGTCCATTTTTTTTTTCGTTTTGACTTCTGGCACCAGCCTCACAAAGGGGCGACCCTTACTCTGATTGGCTGGTGAGAATGTGATTGACAGCTGCTTAACAAGAAGGCCCGGTCCGGCCCCTTTGTCAAATGTTAAATTTATACATAAAATGTATTATGTTAGCACCCAATGTGGCCCCCGAATAAAAAAGTTTGCCCACCCCGTTCTACACCTTCATTCAGGCCAAGCCAGTAATAATTCCTGTTAGCGTGTATGTAAATGTGTTCCATGACATACAAACAGCCTAAAGCGCCAAGCCGAGCATCACAGGACGTCACATGGCTATTTAAAGGAAGATGTCCTCGGGGTCTGCACGACCTTTGTTGACCTTGATGTGGAGCACCAAAGCCAAAGTGGCTGAGTCGTGGGTCACGGCCTTATCATATGCACGTATGTCAGACGCCGCACGCCTGCTGCCAGCTCATTAAAAGCAAGAAGGAGCTTGAATGGTCCAGTTAGAGCTGCAATATTTCCCATTGAGTTCCATCTGTACCCATCTAACCACCGACACGCCACCCACCGACCAGCCATGAACGTTAAAGTCTGATGACGGGATTGAAATATTTTTCATTTTTACGTTTCAAAGGTGATAAAGCGATGAGATCCAGAGATTCTCTTTGTGAATATTAACGACTTGATGGCGTAATTAATGGCGTTTCCTGTGGCAGGAAGTCATTGTGGTTGTCCTTTAAGGTCCATTTCCTGAAGATGAACGTGGCATCTGTTGAAACCCCGCGAGGTTTGGCTCTTCCCACAAGTAATGACGGATTTCCAATTAACAAGTAGCAATTTCCGTCTTTGTTTTGGCAGCATTCCTTTAATGCATTTTTACTTCATTTATTTATTTTGTCGTTTATTTGGTCTTTTTTTTGGCGTAAAGCTACAGTTTTTCTCTGCATATCACTCTTCATCCTGCTCTCCTTTCTTCCTTCCTTACTTCTTTCTCTCTCTCTCTCTCTCTCTCTCTCTCTATTCTCTCTTTCCTATCTATCTATCTATCTATCTGTCTATCTGTCTGTCTGTCTGTCTGTCTGTCTGTCTATCTACTCTAACCCCCATTACCCCTCTACCCCACGATCTATCTCTCGCGTCTATCTTTCTTTCTCTTCTTTACTTTCTCTTATCCATCTATCTGTCTGTCTGTCTGTCTGTCTGTCTGTCTGTCTGTGTATTTTTCTGTCCCCGTCCCTTTCTCTCTCTGTCTTTCCTCTATGGCACAAGAGCTGCGGTTAGGCCTTAAACATACTAAGTCTTGCATTTGAGCGAGTGAAACACCCAGCTTCTTTCTCTATTGCTCTTTACACTATTACTGAGAGCCATTAGGCTACAAGCCACAAACTTTTAGTGGTATATGTGCTTCGATCAGATCAATACCTGTCAGGAAAAATACTAATAATTCATGTTTTTTTTCTTAGAGATATTGTGGTTTAAACTACTCAAGCTCATCCTTCCGGCTTGGACCTTTTATTTGACTTGGACTTTTTGTGTGATCAAATCATAGCACCGTTTTACTGATGCACGAACTGTCTTTTTATCTTTCACTGTTGTGTAGAAAATCCATAGGAATAAAGAAACTACTCTACTCTTACAAGTTGTCATCGAAAATGGGAGTAAATTATACACTAGTTCAAAAGGAAATATAAGGAATGTTAGCGTATGTTTTTTTCAAAATGGCTGTAAGTGTTAATTCAGTCCTGCACTTTGTCTATAATAGTATGTATGTATATACAGTATGTATGTGTGAGATATGAGTCCAGCAAAAAAAATTATACTTCATCTCCTTCACTTCTTGTTCCATTAATGGGTCACCGGAAGTTGGAGTCAGTACATTTTTATGTATTTTTTCTATTTATTTTTTGTTTTCTAAATTCATAGTTGTGCAAAAAATAACACCACTATAAACCAATGCATACAATTAGAATAAATGTTTAATTCCGTAAAATGTAATTACAAATGTAAAATTTTAATCACATTTCCAAATATGAAATATGTTATATCACCCTCAAGTTTTTTTTCCTCCTTTTTTACACCTTATAATGGCTTCCTGGATGCTTCAAGATCTAAAGCCCTGGAGGTATGGAACATGATGACCGCATACAAAAAAGTGGCCGTTTGAAAGCGCTCTGCTCGATCAACTGCACATAAAGAAAACAAAGTCAACCTTAATAGCCTGAAGGTTAAATATGTCCACTTGGTAAAGCTGCAGACTTTCCGTTTCACCCAGTGTTTTGGCTCTAGGAGTTAAGCATGTACGCGTCCCAGTGGACTCATTATCAAGCAGCAATAAATGTTGGGAATCTTGAAAGTTGAAGCATCAAGGTGATGTGTGGCATAGCGACTGGCAGTGGCTGGCTTTGCTTTAAGGAGGCTGAATCCGAGGAAGCCGTTTCTCAACAGCTCCATCCCTCGCAGGTTCCATCAGTTTAAAGAACACCCCATTGCTTCTGACGGTTCTCCTCAGTTCTCGCTCAGGTGAGGGACTTGGTAAATTGTCCACTGCCATTCTTTCAGGTAGACGAAGTGGAGGAGGACAGTTCTGTTGTCTTTCTGTAATTGCAATCGATTAAGTGACCCATGGCTGCGGGATTGTGTCTTACGTGGATTGCATTTGTCTTTTAGGTGGAAGTGGAGCTATTTCTCAGTAAAGCAGGAAACGTTCTTCACAAATGGTGAAATGTAGAAGCATGTGTGCATTAAGATAATTGTCTATTATGATTCAAATTAATACAGTTACCAGAAAATAATTGTTTTTAGAATATGGCAAGTTATGTGAACGCCTTTTTGGCTTTTTCGCCGTTTTGGTTTTATTCAAACTCATTTTCACCGAGGGCCTAATCTATGTCCTGTACGGGCCGGAGGTAACTTATAAATGTAATCAAATGTAATCAAAGGTAATGTAAAATAAATGTAACTACTCTTTAATGTTAAACAATTCATTATTTATCATAACTTAATCAAGTGACAATTGCAGTTGCCTATAAAACCTAAGTTTGCTTGTTGCTCTAACAAAAATCTTTTCACATTTTGTCAGCTTATGAAAACACACATAACTCCATTAATGAAGAATCAAACTGTCTAACTGAATAAAGAAAAATAACATAAAACTGTGGAAAAACTGCCGCGGCTACCGTAGTCGAAAATCATTGTGGGAAAGCTTTTGGTTAACGCACGGTCTTAATTTATTTTTTAGACACTTATTTATTTTTAGACACTTAAAACATTTGAGCTCTGGCTGGGCCACATCTGGTCCCCGGGCCTTGAGTTTGACACATGTGGTCTAGTGATAGCAGTGTTAATATGTTGAAAATGTATAATTGGCCTTAATATAAAAATGACATGCTTGTACCAAACATTCTACATGGCGAAGGCCATTCGGACTTGTAATTTTGGGTTGCGTGGATGGAAGCAAGTTTGGACAATCCAGATCTGTGGATTGCTCCTTTACATCTGAAATCCCTTATTCATCTATCCATCAATTCATTCATTTGTATAACCGCTATGTGGAGACGTTTTCAACACCTCCCCCGAATCCTCCAAAGCTTCCTTTACCAGACTAGTCTGTCCAGTGTGTCCTGGGTTCCTCTGTACCTTCTCCCAGTGGGACTTGCCCAGAAAACCTCCTGGGAGACATTCCGGGAGCATCTAAAAAAGATGCCCAAGTCACCTTAGCTCTCCTCTCAATATGGAAGAGCTGTGGCTCTACTCAGAGTTCCTCTGTCACTCGGGTTGTGCACAGTCCTCAATTACCCAGTTCTAAAAACCACCAGAATCAAGCTATACATTTCTCTAAGCCAGTAAACTCCCCTAAACACAAGCATTCCCCAAAACTACAGTGGCTGCCTTGGGACCAAAAGATGTGCCCAGTTTCACACCACACAAATTTAACCTGGTAGGTTTGTGCGTACTTAAAGGGAATTCACCTGGACGTCATAGAAACCAACCTCTAGGACAGGGGTCTTCAATTATAAACTTGAAGGGTCCACTTACGAAATTTCCGTTCAGTCCGAGGTCCGGAAAAATATCGGTCAAGTTGCAAATATGGCACGTCATCCGTATAGAAACAACACGTGTCACTACTTCATAAATGTAATCCCTCCTTGTGTGAGGTTTGTAAGACCCAAAACATCTTCATAAATTTGAAATTTGAATTGTGAATTATCCTTTTGAGTCCCTTCAAACAGAGCAGTCCACCACTTCACTCACACACTCATTGACTATTTCAGCATTAGAGAAAGGTGTCTTGTGTTGTCCCAGGACACATGTGAAACTTTAGTTGCCTGTGTGTGTGTGTGTGGTGTGTGTGTGTGTGTGTTGTGTGTGTGTGTGTGTGGAGTCAAAGTCAGCTTTATTGTCAACTCTGGTGTACGTACTGGACATGCAGAGAGTCAATATTGCTTTCTCTACTCATCCACGCTCTTTACAGATAGACATACATTTTTACAAAAACAAGTAACAAAGATGTGCTTTTGTGCATTTTTACAAAAAAAACAAGTAACAAAAACGTGCAATTTTCAAGTACTGGTACAAGTACAAAATATGTTGTGCGGTTTGTAATTACAGATAAAAATGTGCAATTTAAGAAGTATCAAATGTATTTTGTTCAATGGAGGGTAATTTGTTCAAATTGTGCGTGCTTGGATTAATAATGGCATTTCACGATCACTTTTGACGATTGCGACCGACTTGTTGCAGATTAAACACATTGGTTTTCTGCTTCGCGCGGATGCATATTATTCTGTCCACTCACTCTTAAACTCGCAGTTTTCAAAGTCAACTTTCTTTTCTAATAGACGGCCAGCTTTGAGCTCGCCATATTGTTTAAGGTTAAAATCTCTCTCGATTTACGCAAACGACAGAGCGCCCGTTCGCCTGGCTACCCTGAAGACCTGAGCCACTAGTACGCGCCGCGGCCGTGTTCTAAGTAACTAATGCCGCCAGACTCAGAGCGCAAACAGATGACGTAGTTGTCATGTTGCTCTTACAGCGGTTGTGATTCGACAAATGCCGCAGCTAAAACGAGTACAATCATTCAAGATAAATTATATACATTTATAAATATATTCGTTTGCGTTGGTGCGTGTGTGTGAATGAACAATGCAGAATAAAAATTGCGTGATCCACTGGAAACGCCTTTGGATTTTGATCACAAGAGTAGCATTGGTTTTGCAGTCGGTCCAAAAGTAATCGCGTCTGGGTCCGGATGCGGACCGGAGTCCGCCTATTGAGTACCCCTGCTCTAGGATCTCAATGAGTCTCAACGCTCAGAAAACATCGAGTGAAACTAAACCTCTGATCTCAACAAGAGGACCTAGCAGGGGAGTACAACATTAGGGAAGTACAGTAGACAGTAGGGGGAGGAGTCAACCTGTCAGTTTGTGACAGGTTGACTCCGCCTCATGGGGAGCTGCTTCATACATGTCACTCCACTTACTGATGACTCTGAAGAAGACAGAAGGAATTTTGAGTGTTTGATTGAGTCCACAAATGTGATGCTACAGATTCTGAACCAAAGGAATTTTTTTATAGTTTTATACCAGTTTTATAGCTTCTTTAACCAGCTAAACAGTTTCCAGCAGGTTACTTTCATTGACAAAAACTTTTCTTTCAAAAAAAGGAAATTTCAAATGACCCCAAGCTTTTGAACGGTAGTGTATATGTACAATCGGTTTCCAGATCGGGATCGGTGTGTTCTCCCTTAAAACCAAACTCCATGAAGCTGATCTCTCTCACACACTTCTGGTATCTTGTGTACTTTTCTGATCTCTTACTTCGAAACATCTGCCTTATGGCATTTTGAAAGAATGAATCTTGAACCCAGCAATAAATGGGGAAATTTGCATGCTTCTCCGGAATTTGCAAATAAACTTTCACGTACTAAAGCGAAAGGCTATTGTAACGTCTAGACTCCCAAGGAATCAAAATTGACCAAAATTGCTCTTGAACAAACATCGCCATAAAAGTATCGCAATCTTCGGACCAGTCGCACTCTGCCAATTCAACTTTTCTTTGATATTTTCACCACTTCCACGTTAAATTGTAGATGTTGAGAGATTCATTGTTTTGAACAGCAGTCTGAAGATGGAATATCAAAGCGGTTGAGATTCTTAAAGCAGTCGTTTGTGTAACCATCTGAATTCGACAAGTGCCTTCATCGCTTCTCATTAATGCCTGCAAACACATCTGTGGTGGGTGTTCAAAATGCTTATTTTGAATTGCAGGGCTGTGTAAAATTAACCGAGACAGCTCGCGAACCCAGCAAATCGTCAGGAGAGTGAAAGCGAGAGAAAGTTCAACATTTTGAAAAACAACTAACTGATCACTTCCTTTCATGAGGTTTAATAATAGACTGAAAGGCCTGTGTGTGTCTTAGCGTAAAAGGGAAGCGGGCGACGTCTCTGGTGGATTCAAGACTGCAAATTAACACGGTTTTGAAGACTCAGGAACAGTTTATCACAGGCCCGAGCAGGATTTACATCAACCGATGATTTGCATTTCAGAAAACTCCAAGTCCAAGCGGCTGAGCAGCTCTGGAGAAGATTGTAATAGCTCTTTACGAATTCTCTTTCATCAGTGACTTTAAGAAGGGATTGAAGAAAAACAAATCCGAATATCAATGTTCCAAAATCCAATTCATGACAATTACAGGCTGTTGTTTTAGCTCAAACATGACATTGAATCACTTTTCTTCTTCTTTTTGTTCTCATTGCGTCATAGAACTCCATTCATTTGTGAATTTTAACCCTTCCGTAGGTTCAGAAAACTGGCCGGGTCTTAAAATTTGCGCTAAGAATTGGTTCACTTTAGGTTTAACCATATGTAGGAATTTATGGATGGAGTAAAACACTGATTTGATAAGGACATGAAATTCTTTTCCTGTAATTTTTAGACGGATTTTGCTTGCTAATCATTTCAACAAAACTGAAATTCCGGTGCATTTACATATTTTGGTAAAGAAAAAAACAATTATGGTATATTTACGAACATTTTTATTACGGACAATTATGTCTTGCCATAGTGATAACTTGTACATCTTTTCAAATCAACCATGTGAATTGAAACCACAGTTTTTGTGGTTGTAAACACTAGGTAAACATCAATTACATCAAGTATTATTTACATGGAAGCTGCGTTCTGCATCAGGCCGAATGTCCAGATTTCAAACTGCCCCCAGCGTCAGTCTTATTTATGGTCTTCAGTGATGTACGGCTCGCTGGCTCTGTCAGAATAAATAATCCTTGTATTGTTTGAAATGTAGTTCCTCCGTTCACCATGTGGTGTCAGGCCAATGAGTCAATGCTTTCTTACTTACACACCTTGCCAACTTTGAAGCGGCTATTTTGCTCATGGAGAATGTGATTGGCCAATAGGCTGTTTGATTTGCCTGCCATTTTTGGGTTATTAAGTGTTGGTATGAGCATTAATTACCGTATGTATTTGTAATATTTCATTTTTTAGAGTTAGGGATTAAGTTAAAGGTTTAGAGTAAGGGTTTAGGGTTTAGGGGTAAGGTTTAGGGTTAGATTTCCAAAGGTCTGTTGTGACCGTGTTTTTCTATTTATTGTTTTTTTGTGGTTACCATAGAAGTGAGAGGAGTGTTTGAGAGAAAAACTCTACCATTAGGCACAAGTAAAAGCAATTCTAGAAAGTTCTACTACAGTAATCTAGAAAGACTGACTGGTCTTTAAAATTTACATCAACCCCTCGTGCAAAAAGATTGGACACCAGTTCTGCCAGTTCTGGTTCTACAAGTTCTAAACTCTAAAAATTGTTCAACAAATGACATCATTTGTCGAATTTCTTTTTCTTGGGAACCAGTTGTGGAATTTGTGAGCCACCAGTTGAATAATTCAAGACCGTAGAGAAGAGAAGTCAGTGATTTATACGAGTTTTCCTGCTCTGTCTTCTTCTCATGAGCTTTTCTTTCCAGGCAGATTGTGGAGGTTCCTACTTTCAAACATTTGGTTCTGCCTAATCGCAGCACCATGAGCTCATTACCTACACTCAGTTTACCTCTCACTTCTCCTCAGGCTAGTGAGGGACACCGGCCTGTGGGAACTTATCACATCCTCTTCTCTCGTGCGGAGCATCCTGTGAGAAATAACATTAGCTGCCTCAAAATGCTCTAGGCAATTTGAGACAGGGTCTTTCTTTCTCGCTCCCTCTGTCTCTCTCGCTCGCCCTCTCTCTCTCTCTCTCTCTCTCTCTCTCTCTCTCTCTCTCTCTCTCTCTCTCTCTCTCTCTCTCTCTATCTCGCTCTCTATCATTGCTAAGGGTCTCTCTCTCTCACTTGCTAAGGGTCTCCCTCTCTCTCTCTTTTTCTTTCTCTCTACCCCCGCATTCTCTATCTATCTCTCTCTCCCTCTACCCCCGCACTCTCTCTCTCTTTATCTCTCTCTCTCACTTTCTAAAAGTTTCCCTCTCTCTCTCTCTCTCTCTCTCTCTCTCTCTCTCTCTCACTTGCTTAGGGTCTTTAGTCATCTCTTTAGCTATCTCTCTTAAATGTTTCTTTCACTCTTTAAACTAAATAAATATCAATAAATATATAAATGTTAGCACAAAAATCAGTTTCGATTACTTTAAAAAAGTTTAACTTTTTTCTTGCAATTTTTCATTTTTTACATTCTTTATTAAAAATTTCCAGTCTATAATACCTGATATAAGCTACATTAAATGGGTAAAATTTTGCTGACCAAGTTTGTTACAAAATACGCAGTAGAAAGACACCTGATAAAGCTTTGCAGGCGTTTTTAACCATTTGACACTGACTAGCAATGATATTATTGATGCAGCGTGATTATATTTCTACATACAGCAACATTTTAACGGGAAAGTCTTATTTCTTTTTAAATCGGTAATTCTTTCTTTGTTATTTGGTTTCATCTGCCACGCAGCATTTATTCAGTCAAGCCTCCAGATTTACCCCAATCCAGCAAATCCTCGTATCTTCTCGTATCTATTATAATCTGGAGCTTCTTTCAAGCTTCATAGCCTATACAGACAATTCCATGATGAATATAGATAGGCGTAAACTGATAAATTGCACATCCGCAAATACTATCAAGGATACCGCGGTGTAAATGAAGACAAAACGTCTAATTTTATAAATGCTGCTTGGGTGAAAGTAGACCATGATAGATGGACGTAAAGAGGAAAACGGCTGAGCTGTTTCTTACTCAGCCTTCACAAATTGTTACTTGATCCATGGCCAAATCCTACACAGGCCTGTTTGCTTCACTGCCGGTAAAGATGGTTGACCATGATTGGTTTGCTTTTCACAGTTGTACAAACGATTGAGGTTAGGAACTCTCTGTCTTTGGCTGAAGACCGTCGAAGCCAACCGACATTTAGCTTGTTTGAAGCATCCGTGGCACTGAGAAATGCACTCGCTGAAACGAAAGGCGAGATTTCAGCAGGTCTCAGCAGGAACAGGTCATAGATCTTTATTCCTGAAGGCCCAGAGAATAGAAGAACCAATGGTCCATCACTGACTTCTCGCTGGAAATGAAATCAAATGGCTGTAAAATAACAAGGACTTTAAGTGGAGCAGACAGGTGAAGCGAGGAGACGCTAACCCATCCGCTTGGTGTTAACGTCAGGAAGTAGATTAACTTTTCACAGTTTCTCAGTCTATTCTAAAACTAATGATTCTAAAACGGTGATTAGCTTAAAATTAGTAGCATTACTTGCTCGGACGTTTCAGTTTTATTAGACGTTTGATAAATAAAGTTCATATTATGATCATCATATTGTATCATATTGTAAATGCTGATTGTTTAAGTATTTATATTTAATTGTGTGTGTGTGTGCATGGTTTTGTTGGTTTGTTTATAATGTACAAAATAAACAATTTATTTAGTACATTACTAGTTTACTAGAGTCTTTACTTTTTAAGATTGAGTAATTATGAGAAAAACAAATTGTCCAATATGGTCCACAAATATTTAGATTTGAGATAATTCATACGTAGAACATCTTTGTATATTTATTCCTTTATATCAGTTAAGGAATGTGTGGTTTACTATTTTGAAATAAATATGTATTGCGTTTTTTTTTTCATTGTAGCATGTTGAAGTTTCAATATTAGCATGGCAAACATATTAATATTATGAAGTGAAGGAAAACAATTCTCTCACAAATTCAATGTAATATCTAGAAAAGGCCATGACAAGCATCTGCTTATACATTATTCAAATGCGTTTTTTTTAAGCTTCCGGACCTTGGCAACCAAACATGGTTTTCATTATGCAGAAAAATGTGATTACTTTTTACATAATTCTTCTCTCCACTGACGGAAAACATTCATATTTAATACATAAAGTTTAGTTTGAAAGGTTTCATGAACAATGCATGGCGTGCTGATATTGACTCAATTTCCTGTGTTTGCATTCGATTAGCTTGGTTCTCTCTCAGGAAGTCTGCGCAAACCGCTTGGAGCCATTGTAATTGTTTCAGTCCGATCTACCTGAGCGCCACAGGACACACAAGTGAGCGCTACAGAGTGAACACTATTGAAAATAAACACTACTGATGTACTGAGCAAATACTTCATAAATGAACACTACTGAGTGAGCGCTATCAGTGATGAACAGTACTGAGTGAACACTACTGAGTAAAGTACTGCTAAGTGAACACGTCTAAAGATGGCACTACCAAGTGAACACTAATAGTTGATTGATTAAGCCCTACTGAATGGAGTAAACACTTCTGAGAAAGTACTACTGAGTGGACACCTTTGAAGATGACCACTACCAAGCAAGCACTGGTAAGAGTGTGTGTTAAGCAACTACAGTGTGAACACTTCTGAAAATGAGCACTAGTTAGTGAGCACTACTGAGCAAGTCCTTCTGAAGACGAGCAGAGTGAGTGATCACTACTGAGTCAACACTACTTAGCAAACACTTTTGAAAATGAGCACTACTGAGCAAACACTACTGAAGATAAGCACTAATGGATGATCACTACTAAGTGATCAGCAAACACTTCTGAAGATGAACACTAGTAAGTGATCGCTACTAAGCAAACTCTTCTGAAGTTGAACACTAAACAAATGAAGTCTACCCGTGTGAACACTACTGACTTTATTAAGTCAACCACAACCATGGTGAACACTTCTAAGTGAACACTTGCATTCAACAGTCTCCTGTACATAACAACAGAAAAAGTGCCTACATTCTTTCTTACCTCAATTTATTTTTCATAATTTCAAAGAAGAAAAGAATGTGAGATTTTCTGTATACGTTCAAACAGAAACAGGGGCTGTTTCAATTCATCTTTTACAGAGTAATCACAAACATTATTTAATTACATATTAAGCTACAAAAGTAACTACTAAATAACTATAGAAAAAAAAATTTATATTCTAGCACGATTTTACGTTGTATTTTTAAGCTAAGAAAGTTGACTTTCTTTACGGTGAGGGCTGCTTTAGATGGTTCATTTCTTCTGTGATTAGCCACATCATAGTGTAAAAGTTGCGGTGGGATTGCATCACAGTCGCAGACAACACACAAAGCTCCGTAATCAGCTTTCTGGACAGTCCTTATCCAAGTAATGGAGGCTAATGATTCACTATATTGTCAGATACATCCTTTTGTTGTCTTTTTTAAATGAGCAATTTAAATGCAAAGGGCCCGTGGACTCTCTAATATGGCTCAGTTTTTCTCCGTATTGTTTCACCGTCAATGTGCTTTGTCCAGCAAACAATGCCTGAAAATATCCACCTTCACGGGGGAAAGAGCAAAGCTGGAGGAAGATCTTGAGCCAAAAGATGAAGCAAAAACACACCGAAACTTAAAACAAAAACTACATTCAAAGTTTAAACGACTACGTGAGAAGTGATTTGTCTCGCATTCCTCATTCTCAATGGCTCAAAGGCACCAAAGTTGATGTCACTTTTTGTGCATAAAAAATACTTTACATAACTTACAAAGCTATAATTAGAAATACACTAGACAGAAGACAGTCAGCGAACACAAATCCGTATCTGTTCTTTTGTATCTAAATATTGCAAATCCATTCTCAGAGTCGGTTTTGGAGCTGGACTCTATCACGCAAAGTCTTACGATTTTCACGTAGATTATTTTCCGTGGATGTACACCAAGTCCCTCGCACCTGTCATATATGGCATTTCACATACATTTCAGAGACGGTACTTTAATTAAAAGGAAATAAAACGAACGGAAACCAAAAGTGCTGCACAGGCAAATACATGGGAACCAGAAGCCCAAAAATAAAAATTATTGCAACCTTCTCAAAAATTCTGACTTTACAACTTCCTATTTGTTTTTAGATTGGCTAGACAAAGTATGCAATGACTTTACACTTTGCCTAAAAATGCCAGGATGTAGATTTAGATTGTCTACCATTCACACATTGCTAATAACAAATTTAACTTTTCAAGTCTTCTACGTATGAAATGAGAGCAGAATCTCCTCATTGGCTTTCCACAGACAGATGGTGGCAGACGATTGGCATAGTTTTGGACAGCAATGGCGTATAAGCAGCAAGCGCTATTTAGTGATAATTTCGTCAACAAAATATTTTTGTTGTCATTGTCGCCAACCACACTTTTTCCCTGACAAAAACTATACGAAATACAACACACCTAAAGTGCCATCTGCAGATGAAACTTCTTTTTCTCTTTCACAGTAACCATTTGTTATTCATAAACGTGATAAAATTATAATTTATTTTATTTGACTGCATTTAATTTCCTCTTTGTTGAAGTTCAATTATGAGAATACATTTATTTGGATTGATAGAAAAGTTCTTAAAAATAAGTTCAAGAAAAATAAGCGTTTTTTCAAATAGGTTCTTTGTATATATATAAATATATAAGTTTGTAGTTAACTACGTATTCAGATTTCTCAGACATACAACTTTGGTTAACATTTCGAATAATTGTTAACTAATCAATTGTTAACTGTAATTTTGTCGACTAAGATGTTGTGGTATTTAGTCGACTAAAATTAGACTAAAAATAATTAAGATGACTAATTTGGGACTAAAACAAAACCCAGTTTTAGTCAAAAGACTATGACTCAAATCGTCAAAATTAACACTGACGCTAATCGAGAGTCTGAGCGAAACAGTCAAGTGAGATAATCAAGCTAAATCAACCAGTAACATTTTCCCTTGTGACTTTGGCGGGAAACAAAAGCACATCCTGTTTGGTCGCGATCACTCAACAATTAAACAGTCCAGCTTTGTTACACGGCGACCTCCTCATTGATATTCCACATCTCGCTGAACGCTGAATCCATCCCGCCCATCACTAATAAATCAGTCATTGTTTCCAAGAGAGGCGATTAGACGTGTATCAGAGGCTTATCATTGCAGATTTGTTTACCGGAACACTCCGCCAGCTCCGATCTGAGAGTTATGGAACCGTGCCCAATCTTAGCAAATGATCTCTGAACTCACGATTCAAACCGCCTCGTGGTTATCAAAGCCAAACACCGCGCCCGTACGCATGTAATCTGCAGCGCTAATCCGCTCGATGGGGACGAATCCGCGTCTGCCGCGTCAACACGATTTTTTTATTTCCAAATTAGGACTTGGTGGAGTTTTGCGCTAAACACGTCTACGCAAATATTTGATTGAATTTTCTTGGCTTTTTTTTGCGGATGAGACAATACTAGCCCGGGAAAACAATTAAAGTCTGGCGAGTCATTAGACCTGCTTGATAATGTTGGCCGGAAGCGTGAAAGTCTTGATAAGCCGTCTTCCGGAAGGATCTCTCCAGGGTGCGATCACGGGCCCGGAAAAGCGGTGACATGTTTGCTCTGCTTGTCTGAATTGTCTGTGTGTTCTTCTGCGATGTGAGATCCATTGTGTTTGATTTGAATGGGGAAGTTTTGCTGTGATTGGAACCTTCCGTCACGTCTCTGTTCCGCAGCTTAAACTCCAGTGTGGCGGATGATAGCTGAACTGGTAGCTGATGATAACTGCATTTAGCTGCTAGGATTTGTCTGTATCTGCTCCACAGTGTCTGAATGTTTTACATAAAGCGTGAACACAGTGTTTAATGCAGCTGTAGGGACCCTCACAAGAATTGCTTTCTAAAAGTCTAAATTGACCCGTCTATCTATCTGTCTGTCTGTCTGTCTGTCTGTCTATCTATCTATCTATCTATCTATCTATCTATCTATCTATCTATCTATCTATCTATCTATCTATCTATCCATCTATTCATTCATCCATGCATCTATCCGCCTGTCTGTCTATCCGTCCATCATCCATCTATCTATCTATCTATCTATCTATCTATCTATCTATCTATCTATCTATCTATCTATCTATCTATCTATCTATCTATCTATCTATCTATCTATCTATCTTCTGTCTGTCTGTCTCTCTGTTTCTTTCTTCTTTCATGTCTGTCAATCTGCTTGTCTGTCTGTCTGTCTGTCTGTCTATCTAGCTCTGTATATTTCTATCTATCTACAGTACCCATCTTTCTGTTTCTTGTCTGTCTTTTTCTTTCTTCCTTCATGTATCTATCTAGATAAGTAAAAAGTATATGTGAAAAATATTTAAAAAATGAAATTGAAATGTTCAATTTCTAAACAATTGTATATAATTGTGATAGTAGTGGTCCATTTGTAGGGAGTTGGTCCTGACATCTGCTCTGGTGGGTTCCACAACTGTCTTTGAGCCCAAATTCTCTCCGGGCACCACGGCTTAAGGCTGCCCACTGCTCACTTCAATGTGTGAGTGTATCTTCACTGGATGGTTAAATGTTCAGATCAATTTCAAAACGCCCCTTAGTGGCCATATTGTGTTCTATTTTATATATACACTCTGCTACTCTTATATGAGTTATTTTCATTGTTGTGTTTAATTTGTACATCTAAATATTGCCTCTCTCTGTCTATCCATAACTTGGAAGAATTAATTTGTTAATGCCTTCAATAATACTTGAATGTTTCAGAGAAAGTGTGTGTTTGATTTGGATGTGGTTGTGGCAATGCGGCAAAACTCACAAGCAGGCTAAAGTAAAATTCTGAGAGGAAAAAAGTTCTTTTTGGTATCACTCGGTCAGTGTCACCTCACACTGCGAAAGCAAAATGACACGAGCATCTCGGAGCTTTCTCTGTGATTACAGGGGACATTTCTTATTCTGACCTCAGAACTGATAGGCTGGAAGAACATCCACCTGTCGTCTGTATAGATGAAACTACATCCATACTTTGATAAGAGTTCAGTCATTCGCATGGCACTAGAATAGCAGGCACCGCTCTAGCGTTTTTCTCTCTACTTCTGAAGCGTGACAAGAATGTTTGTGAAGAATTTTGAGGAACAATTTATAAAAACATAAAATTGGTGCATTTTTAAAAACTATTATTTATTAAAAACAAAACAATACAAAGGATAGACAGACCAACAGACAGACAGACAAGCAGATTAACGGACAGGAAGGAATATAGATGGATGGATGGATGGATGGATGGATGGATGGATGGATGGATGTAGGGATGGAAGGATGGATGGATGGATGGATGGATGGATGGATGTATGGATGGATAGATAGATAGATAGACAGACAAACAGATAGATAGATAGATAGATAGATAGATAGATAGATAGATAGATAGATAGATAGATAGATAGATAGATAGATAGATAGATAGATAGATAGATAGATAGATAGATTTAAGATCAGTTTAAGATAGAATAAAGCTTTAAGACTCTTTATAAACTAATTAATAAATAAATACTTCATACATAAATAAATCAATCAATAAAGAATGAAAGAAAACTTTTTATTCACATTTAAAATGTTTTAAATAAATCGATTGGTGTGAAAATAAAAGGAGACGCAGATCAACATCAAACTTGTGTCTTGGCTCGCGTTTGAAAACATGGTCCCGTCACAGAAAGCCAGGAGAACAGAAACGAGACGTCATTAGTGTGTAATTACTAGACACAGACTGGAGTGAATCCACCTCACGACCCCAAACCAGTCAAACCCGCTCCCACCTCTGCCACTGTAAACAGCTCAAGGCGTTAGACGCTGTGAGATTTGCTTAAAACCAACACGTTTACGTGCCCAACCAACCACCCACGTCTACACCACGAGAAAACCAAGTGTAGCTGTTTCCGATCGGTCAGCGAGGCGAGAAACGTGCCTCATCAAGCCAAAGCCAGTAATGAACAGTGACCTGCTGGTGGGCCACAGAAGGACCAGCGTCCTTGAGATGTCGGCAGCACGTGCCAGAAGAAGAAGATGCTAATTAGCCGTTCCATTAGCGCGCCGCTAGCTGGCTCCCAGACCATTCAGGTGTGATTAAGCTCTGATCCGTCCTGATCTCATCTGAATTATTATCATCAGTGTAGCTACACTCCATCAGATCACAAAAAGATCTTCTGATTGCCAAAGATGCTCCAAACCGTGTTATCAAATCAAATACAGATTTATTTGTCACGTAGATACACATACTTGGTAAGACTTGGCGTGAAATGCTTTACAATGTGGAATAACAATACAGCAAAATATAAGACAAAAATTTAAATAAAAGTACAATAAAATACAATACAATAAAGATGTACAATGAAAATAAAATACAATAGAAATACAATAAAGACGGGTAATTAAAAAAAGCTAGTGAGTTGGCAGAAAGTGGTTCATTCATCATCATTTTTTTTATTGTTTTGCAAAACTGTCAAAGAGGAGTGAATACTCCATATAAAATGTGCAAGTATGGATTTTTTTTTTTTTTTTTCAATTTTAATCACAGAAAGCAATTAGATTCATACATTGATCACAAATTGATTACATGTGATTGTATCACGTTTAACATTATACAGTAATCATGTCCATTAATTTGACCTTTTACTGTATTTACAATAATAGCAGCCACAGATGAAAATTCAATTTCATATTGAGCTGTTATTATTGGTATTAATGACCCGGCGATATAAAGCGCTGTTTAACAGGCAGACTACAGATCCCATAATGCAATGCTTTATTGTCTGGCCTCATGAACAATTTATTGTTTTTCTGTACATTAACCTAAAAGCACGTTTTTTATTTAGTTTTTTTTTATTATTCATTTTAATACAAAGCTTATATTGATCTTTATTATTTTTATTATATTTTAGTTTTACTTAAATTTTCTACATACAGTAAATGTTTTTTTCTGGAGGATGGAATACTTTTTCAAAATGTTTTTGTAAAGTTACATTTATTTAGTGTGAAATACTATTCCTGTCCTTTTCACCATATTTGTATAGAAAAATGAATACATTTAGCATGTTCTTTAAAATGTTTATGCTCTTCGGCCAGTGGGAAAAAATATATATTTATATATATAAGTTTTTATTTATGTATTATTATATGTATTTTTGACACTGCTGAATTAAAAGATTAAAACATAAAAAAACTGAACACATTTACTGTACATGGAGAAATGCTCAATTATACACACAAAAAAGTAATTAATTCAGTTGGAAGGAATAAAGTCTGAGTATCTTCTGCGTCAAAGCGAGAAGATCCTCTTCATCTGCAGGACCGAGAGACGTTTGAACAAGGAGAACTTGCTTTTTAGATTCAGCACAATTATTCCCTCAGAAGGAAGTTTGCGGACAGGGAGAGTTTATTAGAAGCTGCAAACTTGTACGTTTTTCTAAATTCTGCGGCGACAGATGCGGCATTAGAGAGATGCAGAATCACAAAGGAGGGATGAAAAAGCCAAATGCATCATTTTAATCTAACTGTATGAAAACAGCTCTGACTCGGGGCTGTTTGTGCCGCGGAGAGGTTAGTCACAGCTGACGTGAAGTAGAAGAACCCTGGGACATCGCATTTGCTCACGTCTTCATTTTGGTTATTTGTTCATTGTTTGCGATCCCACCGAATCACCCCGAGCGCACGGCTAATGCCTTCACGTCAGGCTACGCTAGTGCCAGGCTGAGATGTTTAATTATTCAAGCAGAATTTGTTTATTTTGGGCATGGGGGTGGTCTTTCTCTTGCTCGCATCGCCGCTCTCCGTGGTTCATCTTTGGGTTCACAAATCGCTCGAATTCAGGGTGGGATTGTGTTTGGCGCATTGGAACATTGATACGACTAGAATTGCCGTTGACAAACAGATCTTTTACGTTTGAACTAGTTCATCCCGGATTCGGGCAGTGTTAATTTCGTTGACGAAATATTTTCGTCATCGTCTTTGTCAACGACACTTTTTCTCTGATTAAAACGAAACGAGAACTATAAAAACTCCCGCTTAGTGACTAAAACTCACTAAGCATTTATTAAAAAACCATAACTGCATTTATTGACACTTTCGTCAACGAATAAAAATGACTTGTGACAACGTCCAATCATAATCCGAGCTTGTGGAGAAAGGCGGGTGCAAACGCAAAGAGAACCAATCAGGACATTGAGTTTTTCAGCTGCAGGAAAAGCACAATTTCAACGCAACCTTAGAAAAACTATCTGTACACCGTGTGTGGAGCAACAGTCACCGAAAAATTTACAACACACCTGAGGCGCCATCTGCAGATGAAACTTTTTCACTGTGCAACCATTTGTTACTTACAAACGTGATGCAATTATAATTAAATTAATTTTACTGTATTTGATTTACTCTTTGCTGAGGTTTCATTCATGACAATACATGTATTTTGAATGAAAGAAATGTTCATAAAAATAAGTTCAAGAAAAATGAATGTTTTTCCAAATAAGATTTTTGTGTATATGTTATATGTTCATAGTTAACTACGTATTTAGATTTCTCACACATAGCAACTTAGTATACATTTAGAACATATAGCACCTATATTTCCGTTGACTAAATCGATACTGTAATATAGTTCACTAAAATGTTGTATTGATTAATCGACAAAAAATAGACTAAAACTAAAAAAATTAAGATGACTAAATTGGGACTAAAACAAAACCGAGTTTTAGTCAAAAGACTGACTAAAATCTTTGTCAAAATTAACACTGACGCTATCGAGAGTCTGAGCGAAACTGAGCAAAACAGTCAAGTGAGATAATCAAGCTAAATCAACCAGTAATATTTTCCCTTGTATGACTATGACTAAAACTAAATAAAAAATCTTCAAAAATAACACTGGAATCAGGAAACTAGTCAAGCTTTGAGTTCACCACAGGACCCCCGAATCGGGCCCCATAGTGAGGATGTGCGGCTTCGGCTCCTCATCGGAGGATGTGCGATGAATGATTTATGTTGGGGAAGCAGCAGGATGGCGTCATTTTTCACTGTCGCCTATCAGCCATTTAAGAAAGTCACAGTGGGCCTTGCGAGGTGTCCTGTCGTAAAATGTGATCTGAACCACCTATTTTTTTTTAATGATTGCGAGTAAATCCACACGTGATTTATGGAGTCCTGGCGGCTGGCGGGATGTCTTGTGCTCTTTCTCCGCCACTCACCACGAGAGAATTTATGCATATACTTTAAGTGGTGTTGCCATGGGATTTAGTGGAACAAATAATAGATGAGGCTGTAAATGTGTGTCACGCTGCCGCACACACACACACTCCGTTGTGTTTTGCGTAAATATTTTTTTGCTTCCGATCGAGTGCTCAATTCGCCACGAAACCACCTTTATCTTATTTTTAGCAGCGCACTCCAAACGCAACAATCAGATTTGCAATGTCAAGTGTTGCCTGCAAAAGTGTTTCGGCACGGCAATCAACAAACGTGTCATCCGAGTGTGGCTTGTGTACTTTTGTCGCCGTTGTGTGATGGAGGATCTACGGATTCAGATTAGTGCCAAAAAATATCAAACGTAAATTTCTAAGAAACAAACAAAAATGCTTCACATTTACGTTTGGCTTTTTTTTTTTGCTTGCAATCTTCACGTTTTTGTTTGAAACTTTTTTTTTCACTTCAGATTTTTCGTTGTTTTTTTTTTTTCTTTTTTGTTTGGAGGGTCACGTGGGGGCCGGTCCTTACTCTGATTGGCTGGTGAGAATGTGATTGACAGGAAGAGGGGGAGGAGTTTAGCAAGTGAAATTGTTTCTATCCTGTCCGTGCACATTCATAGTGGGAAAACCCTCATCTCCGGAGTATTTATTGGTTTGTAGTGATCCGTTTGTCTGGACTGACACGACACCTTGCACATCAGCATCCTGCACTCGCTATTTAGTGCCCACGTATACAGGGTTTCACGTTAAATTCTAGTAAGCACGGAATTATAAGAGTTTTTAAAACAAACATGCTATCATTATTTTCATTATTAATAATACATTGTGTTTATAAGGCGCCTATTGGGAGCACTGCACACACAGTATTTCGATGTGAAGAAGCAACAGTGTGTACTTTAAATCTAAAGTAGTCTGCCACCACAATAATTTAGCAATATTGTACACAAATAACACTTAAATCCCAGTTTGTGTACTAAAATTAAAAAATAATATTATAATATGTCACGGTGTACATTTGCTGAACTCGTCCCCCACTTTCTGGTCAAGCAACTGTCATTCACATTCTCACCAGCCAATCAGAGCAAGGCCCACCCCCACATGAAACTTGGGCCAAAAATCCAAACTGAAAAAAAAAAAAACAATTTGAAACGAAAAGAAAAGTTTCAAACAAGAACGTGAAGATTGCAAGCAAAAAATTAAGAAACAAACGTGAAGCATTTTCGTACCTTTCTTAGAAATTTACATTTGATATTTTTGGCACTAATCTGATCTGAGCTTAACGGTGCAGCTAAAAAGTTGCAAAAGGCTCTTTGGTTGTAAGGGTCTTTAAGAGAAAGGCCGGGGATAGGAGAGTTCCCAAGCAATATCCTTACTGTTGCCATGGCGACTGCTGAATCCACTCCCCCATCCATCACCTGGTTGCAGCAGGCGAACCACAAATAAGAAGCCACTCACTCCCATAATTCCACCGCACTACCTGACAGGCCGGAGATTTCCAATCTGCCTCAGGGGCAGAGGAACAAATCCATTCCCCTACTGTCAACCCATCCAGACAGAAAGAGCGAGGGAGTGGGAGGTAAAGCGTACTACATTTGATCCCATAACTACTAGCTCAAAGGAGTGTGCTCTCAGTATGGCGGAGTGACTTCCCCAGACTTTTTACTTTGAAAGGGGGATATATCAGGGCTGAAAGTCAAGGAGCTGTAAGCTTTGCTTAGCCCAGCTCAGATCAGACTTAAAGGTTTGTGTAGCGCGTTAAGCGATGCTGATATCACACGGTTTGAGTATCGCTGTCTTTCCAAAATTCTGGACCCTTGGTTGGTCAGTTTAGGGTATTTTATGGCAAGATGACTTCATTGAGTAGGGCACACGTGACGTTTGTGGGTTAACAAAAAACTTTCTGGATCACTCACACACCTTAAACAGGACACTAACACTTTCTGGATCACTTTTTTGATTTTACTCACTTTTTTATATTTGTAGTCATTTTTACGATATTTGATTGTATTCGTATCTTCATAATTGTATTGTATTTTAATCATGTTTTTTTTTTCCTTTTTTTCTACTCTATTTTATTCTATTTCTATTCTTTACCTTCATTAAATTGTATTTTTCTTGAATGCATCCTCATCCACCATCCCCATGTTTAAATGCTGGACAATCCAAAAACACATTTCACTATGTCGTACCATGTATAATATGTATATGATGAAAAAAAATTTGAATATGAAAACATTTTTAATTCAAACTAAAACTTGATACTCGTTTGAAATGTACGTTGATTTTGATTCTGTTTTTTCAGAGGCTTTCACGTAGTGTAGTATTTTACAGTAGTGTGTACGTGTACTGTATGGTATGCTGTAATACAGTATATTATAAGGAAAGTTAGTGGTTGCCCATAGTTGTCATGTCAAGGTGAAAAAAAAAACCATCCGTCATTTTGAAGGCCAATCCGAGCGTCCCATGAAGGCGGGGACAGACACCTTGGATTGGTAGCCAACCAATCACAAAGCGGAACACAAAAACATATATTCCTTTTTGCACTCAAACACAATTTACCTGAGTTTGTTTTGGGAAAAGTAAAACATATGGATAAAAAAATGGAAACCATCAAAATCACACAGAAATGCCCCATATCAGGCCTCAAACTTGTCTTTGTTCATTTTGGAATATCAATTCCGAATATTTTTTTTCCCCATTAAAGGCACATTTTCTTTTATAAATTTTTAGTCCACACAGTCAATTTGTACTTGTTTTGTTTTTTAAAGGTTTTTAAGTGAAAATACACGGTAACTTACTTTCAGTCTCCAATAGATCAAACAACTGGCCTTTGTTTGAACTGTACAACAATAAAATCGATAAACAATATGCTTGAATTACTTCCTTCAACAAAAAAAATGAAATATTACAAGTATGATTTAGAAAAGGCAGTTCCAAACGTCGTTTCCGAATTGTTTCAGAAGGACAATGGCATTCCTTTGACTTCACCTCCATTGCGTAAACTGTCAATCCACAAGAATGGCTGACAATAAGCAGAACACATCACTAGAGGCGTGTGGCTCGCTGCTGTGGGTGAATGGACAGGTATTCTCCCATACGGCCTAATTGAAACGCATTTGCATGCGGAGCGATTGTGCCGTCTCCTACCAGCCGAGAGGTTTAAAGTGCTTCAATATAGACAATTTAAATGTAATTTCAGTTCGAATCTTGCCATTTGTATTCTTGCATGCTGCTTTATTACTGACGGCCAGTTTAATTATCGAAGGTTTTTTGTATTCTTAATATCTCTTTGTTCTCTTGTTCGTTCTTTGTCTCGGGCGACGCTGTAGTTACACCGACACTTTTGTTTCCATTGCTTTGATGGAGTGGGATGACATGGAGGTTTCAGCAGTCATCAGCTTGATGTTTCTGTGTCACAGGAAGTAGTTTTATGTCACCACACACTTTGTTCGTACGCCTTACAGCTCCAATGAAGCGTCATCCAATGAATCGGAATCCAGTTAGATTTATTTTTGGCTTTCTGAATGTTCCATTTTAAATCCTATTAGTAGCGTTTATGAAGGTAACTAGTGAAACTGGGCATAGAATTTGTCATCTTGGGTGTTTAGAATTGTTTTTGAACGTAAATGTGCTAAAATTGCTGCATTCGGTTTGTTGGCCATCAGCCGCTCTTTGCGAAAGAAAATGACTTGATCTATTCCGTTCTTCTTTCTTGTTCTGAATGGGCAGATTACTTTTGTGAAATCATAGCATTGCTTAGACTTTAGCTTATGTAAATGACACTGCAGACTTAGCTTCTGTACGGAATGAAATCGGATGTGTGCGTGTGTGTGTGTGTGTGTGTGTGTGTATACGTGCACAGTGTCGAACTGAAAGGATGATGGCATTTCAATCTCCTCAACCTTTATGAAAAGATATTCGTCCTTCATCTCTTTCTCTCTCTCTCTCTCTCCATACTTTCTTTTTTTCTCTTTCTCACTGTCTGATTGGCAGCTCTGGTACATAGTTGGGTCTGGTCGTTGGGTTGCCATAGAAACTGCCCTCTCCTCTTGCATCCAGGCTTGCAGACCACAACTCTGATACTCACTGCATATAAAGATGAATAAATACACTTAAAGAGAGATGGAGGTGTTGATGTGTCATGGTACGAGTGTGAGTCTGTTACAGACACTTCAACCAGCTGGAAACATCAACGCATCCTCTTCCTGTCCATGCAATTCTCGCATCCGTGCATTTAGGCACGGACTACGATATGGATTTTTCTATTAATGCAAGTTTCCAAGAATTTCTATAAATCTGGCCGGTTTTAAATATTAAACCGTCTTTGAAAGATAAAAGGTACAAGCCAATAAATTATATATGTTTGTATACTGTGTGTATAAACACACACACACACACACACACACACACACACACACACACACCTTTAAATGGTAAAAATTAATTTATTTTTTATTATTTGTTTTATATTTCTAACTTGTCAAAAATGTATAATCAATAATAATATTGTGTTGACACGTAAAAGTTTCCTTTTAATCAATCAATAAAAATTTCTTCAAACTATTTTCTGTGCGGAATTTGTACATTTTCTCTGTTTTTGCATAGTTTTCTTCAGGGTCTCTGGTCCAAAACATGCGATCACAAGAATAGTGTCTTGATAAACGCCCATAGGTGTGAGTGAGAGTGATGTGTGTGTGTGTGTGTGTGTGTGTGTGTGTGTGTGTGTGAGAGAGTGTGCTCCTCTGTGATAGGTTAGCCATCAATATAGAAGGTGTGTCTCATCTTCAAAATAGTGAAAACTTTACAAAAAAAAAGAATGGATATTCACCAACTAAACGACTATTGGTGTTGCCAACAACAACTCTAATGTTTGAAATACACCAAAGCTTAACAAATAAGTAATTCACTTCTCAAATCGTACATCCTCGGATCAATATAGCTGACCAGTTCTGTGGTTCTTCAGTTGGGCTTCAAGTTGCCCTACAATTCTTCAGACTAGCCAGGGTGTTTAACTTACCACAAAAGGACTAGTAAATATGGTGATGTGCGTCACTGGGACTTTCTGTTTGAAGGATCACGTATGTGTATTTCTCCGTGTGTCTATGATGTTTATTTATCCTCGCTCAGGCGAGTCTGTATGAAGTCGAGCAAAGGCTTCATCTTCGCTGTCAAGGGGTTTAGTGGATCACAATGTCCCACCACTGGCCTTCCTTGCTCCATCAGCTCCAGCCTCTTAAAGAACGTGTTTAGAGGAAAGCAGAGAAATTTAAAGAGTGAGTGTTCCAGAGGCATCGGAGACGCCGGGGCCGTAGAACATGGTCTTAGACTGACAAAAGCTCAAGAGTGTAAGCCGTTTGCCAAGATGGTGAGGGAGAAAGTGAAGAAGAAGAAGAAGAAGAAGAAGAAGAAAGAAGCTACTCTATCAGTGTTTCACACTTCTCTCTAGATTATTTCTCCTTAATCCTTAATTTGTGTGAGTTTTTGTTATGATTTGTATAGTTTGTTCCGAGACGAAAATCTGAAAAATATATTTTCTGAAATATTATAAACAATTTCTTCCTCTAGAAGTTGTATTTTGAAAACACTGATCATACAAACCTGTTTAAATCAATAAAAACAATGTATTATACGTATAGTATAAATATATCCATTTATTCTAATTCTGAATCTGAATTTGTGATGGCACTAGGAGGTGAAGGCAGGACACACCCCCTGGTGGCCGACCAATCACAGAGCAGAACACACTCATACGCTCATACATAAACTTAAACCTATGGACAAGTTTCTATTTTCCTATAAATAAATAAATACTATAAATAATATAATTATGGTTATTAATTAACTATATATAATGAATAATAAGCCTTTTTTTTTGTCTTTGTACAAATACAAGCATATCCAAGTTTGTGTGGCGAGTATATATTAATATGGGCCTTATACATTTAGTATCTGCAAACGCGTCTTCGGGTCTCAACCTGGTATTTGGGAATCTGCTGGCGCAATGAAAGGAGTAAAAGCTATTTGTATTTAGTGTTTGTAGTGTGTTTGATGTTACTAGTTGAAACAGAGAGGTTTCGCATTAACGTAACATAAAAGATTCCTAATCACCTCTTCAGAGAGAAAGTCCCAAAAGCATCCAAGTACCCGGCGTAGGTTTTTTTCTTATCTTTACTCTGTGTTCTGGTAATGTGGAGGATTGCTTGTGTGTGTGTGTGTGTGTGTGTGTGTGTGTGTGAGCTTTGCTTTGAAGGGGAAGGATCAAACTCTGCCCAGCCTGTGCCCCATTAATGTTTCATTAACACGGTGTGTGTGTGTGTGTGTGTGTGTACGCGCACTTGTTTGGGCAACAGCGGAATGAAGCCTGGTGTAAAGGAGAGTGCGCAAAGCTAGTGAAGTCTTCAAGGATGCAAAGAAAGAATAAAAAGAACTCTAGAGAACAAGGGTGAGAAAAGGGTGTGAAGAGTGAAGAGAAGAGAAGATGTGTGTGGGAGGACGTGATGATTGGCAGGAAATAGGATGAAGAGATGAGAAAGAGAGGGAAATGAAAGGGAGAATGATGTGAGTGTGCAGGATGTAGAAGCCGGGTACCAGAGTCAGGACCGATGCCACGCTGAGGCGGAAACAACCGATGCTGTGATGGGTCCTTTTGAATCAGTCTCGGAACTCTGGGAATGATCCTGGTCTCGTCGTTTGTGTGTTTGATGATTGGTTTGGAAATTAATGGCATGATTTTCATCAAAGCCTCTTTATTTCAAATGTGGGAGAAGATGATTTCGTTAGTCCAAGCGGGATAAATTAAATTAAAAATGTGGAATATAGCTGCAATCAGCAATGGCAGCGTTCAAGCCTTTTATATATTAATATAATATAAAATAATGGTAAATAATATAATGTAAAATAATATAATATAGTATAGTATAGTATAGTATAGTATAGTACAGTATAGTATAATATAATGTTATATAATATAATGTAATGTTTGCTTGTGTACAGCACGTTGGCAAACTTTGTTTATTATTAGGTGCTTTATAAATAAAGTAGGATTTAAAAATGGATGGGAATGTGTCTATATCTACATAATAATGAGGAAACTATAATTTGTATGAGAAATAAATTATTATTAGAGGTTCGAGTAGTTGGGAAAAGAGGAAAAATAAATGAGAAAACCATGTTGTTGTGTTGTTAAAAGATTTGCTTTTTTTTTTAATTAATGTAAACATTATGTGAAATATTACAAAAAAAGAAAACTGTGAATGTATTTGCAGTTTGACCGCACGTACAACATGTACAAACTAAAACAAAAACAAATGTGCCAACAAACTTCCAAGTGTGTGAAGTCTGGATCAAGAAAACAAGATCAACAAAGTTTAAATTAATGTTGTCATTTTATGGGTAACACCCTTAATCAATTTGAAACAATCAAGATCATTTAAACTCAATTAAAAAATTCAGTTTTGGGAGTCAACGTCACCGATCTTGGTTCTTATTGTCGTTGAAGGTTGGCAAAACATTCGAGCCTGCTGCAGAACGGTGGAAATAAGTGCAACTGAGCAGGTGTATAAGTGTGAACAACACCTCCGCCTGCTCTTCAGTTCATTTTCACTCCTCTGAGACATAAAGCCTGGTGAGGAGTTGTGGACCCCTGCTAGAACATGTTTCAAAGACTCGCACGAGGGGAAATTCAATCTCGTAGCGTATGAAAAGGCAAGCGGTCGTGCTTGTCATGTACGCTACTCTACGCTTCCCAAGCGGAATCCCTGGTACACACACACACACACACACCACAGGGGGCAGGAGGGTCTTTGGCCCACAACCTTCACCCACTCATCTCGCTCTCCACCAACACAGAATGACCAAAGCTTCAGCATTTATTCTCTGATATTCATGTAGCCTTTCATTTTTATCCAGCAATGTCCAATTGAGTCTTACTTGTAGAATGGTTGAAATAGCAAAGATAATATCAGCTTTATTGATACAGTGGTACCTCCACTTACACATGGTAACGAAAATTTGCTTTTACAAAGGGCGTCGGCGAGAAAATATCATCTCTTTTAACGAAATGTTTTCACTTTATGATTTTTGACTGTGGTAGCGACAAGAATGTTAAGTGTGTTTTTTTCTTACCACTAATATGCAGGGAGATTTTTTGAGTGAAACATGCAAGTTTAAAAGTGCAGACGTATAAAACATTATTTTTATTTGTCAAGCATGTCAGTAAAAAAAAAAACACTTTTGCAGTAGTTTACAGAAGAACACGGTTACAGGTGTCTTACTTCCGGAACTGTTGACGCGTCACGCTAGATGAGTTGAGTTTTTGTTGACAAAGTCGTTTTGTTGTGAAACTGCGACATCCGGTGGAGGGAAAAGGCAATGCAGGTGGAGATTCACGGACACATTTTGTAATGATGCGCTAATCAGTGAGAAAATAGTTCGAGTCTCAACCAACCGGCGTGTTATTTTGCAACAACGCGGACATTACACAACACGGACATTACAGAGAGAAGACGTTCAGAACAGTGACTGTGCCGTTTCATTACGTTTACGCACAAAAGTACAACTAGAGTGAGACCCTCGGCTAACATCCTGGTGATGTCAGAGTCCGCACTGATCCGCCTACATCAATATTATTGCGAGATTTCAAATGGCGGATGTAATGTTTTTTTTTTATTACAGTTATTACGAGTTTTTATCATATTATAAAACTTCTGTTTTTTTAAGAGAAAAATTGAGTTTACATGCAAAATACGACCATTTTACAAAATTTCCATTTCAAGAAACTGCTTTTGGCACGAATTAATTTTGTAAAGAGAGGTAACACTGTACTTTCGAATTACTACACCTCTTTGATTGTTTTGGAAATCAAACCCACTGATTTAGTGTTGCAAACTTTAGAGTTACAACAACGCTGGTGTTGTTGAGTGAAGTTGAAGTTACACACAGTGAAGTGAAAACCAAGAGCAGTGGGCAGTGTTGTGGAGCTTGTTTTTGACCCAAATTGACCCCATTTTTCACCTATCAAAACCAAATAAGAATCCATGGAGTCTTCTTATGAATATCTACCTTAATAAATGTACAATCGAAGAATTAATGTTGACTGAAATATGGATATTTTAAATTGTGACGCTTAAGCCACTGACGTCGTGCGTGTGCGTGTGTGTGTGTGTACGCACACATCATTTGAAAGAAAGAGAGAGAGAAAGAAACAGAATATAATGACTTATAATTAATAATGTATAACAAGGCCAAATAAAATTGCATTTCATTGTTTGTTTTTCATTGCATGTACACACCAATCAACACAAGATTATCATTGACTATATTTCATCAAACGTTGACAAACATTATCTATTGTTTTTTGTTTGTAAGTAATAATAATAAGTTGTTTGGGAGTAAAAGTCTCGGCTCTACAATAGAGCGTCTCAGTCCGTCATGTGACCAGACTTCATTTCCCAGAAGTCCCACTCGTGCGCAGGAATGACGTCACGGCGCACATGCTCGGGAATCTCGCAGCACGTGCATATGTTTCTTTCCAGGCTGGAGTGTGAAGCTCCACAACACAATTAGTTCTGCAGTGTGTGTGTGTGTGAGTGTTTGTGATCATTTGTAGGCGAGCGGGAGTGTGTATTAAAGAAAGGTCAGTTGCCTGTGGAAAGCCCCAGGAGGATTTCAGGTTTCCCTGTCTCATCTCGCTGTGTTCGCCAAGAAATTCTGCCATGGAAATGCAGGGGAAACTCTCAGTGTGTCCTGTGAATGGGAATCAGGCATGAGGAGTGTGTGAAGACGTGAACGAGTGAACTGGATTGATGTTTTTAAAGGTGAGGGGAGCTTGATACAGGCCAATGTGCAGCATGCTTAAATAAGGATGAATACGTGGTGAAAATGTTCTAAACAAGCGCTCAGGCCTTGGGTATTTTTTTTTTTTTTTTGAGTGGATGCTGTTGTTTAAAAAAATCTCAAAAAAATGCACAAGTTTGTAATATGCAGATTCGGCATCGCATTGCATATAATCCGCACACCAAAAGATCTAATAAAAGTATTTTAGGTTTTTTATCACCCCGAACACTTTTTCAATTGCTGAATGAGATTGAAAGGGATTAATGGAAAAAGTTCATTGGAATATTCCAGGTGGATTTTGAATCGTGTTACTTTCACGCCTGACGTTTTGAATCTTTTGAATCTGCATTTCCATAAGAAATTATATTCATTTTTTTTCATTCATAAACATTTATATTTTATATATTTATATATTTATAGTTATGCAGCATACAGGACATATACGTTTAAATTGTTTAATTATATTTATGTATATATATATATTAAAAAATGTAAAGTAATATGGAGTAAAAAGGCTTACGTTTATTAAAAAACAATTATACAAGAATAAATGCTGTCTAAGTACATACATTTATACTGTGTTTTATATTTATACACACACTCACACACACACACACACACCACACACACACATATATGTGAATATAACTTGTTGTTTAGATGTTTTTGACACACATTTATGAAATTACATATATACGGTATGCATTTTTTTGTTGTAAATTCTTCGTTTTGTCTGCAGTTCTCTGTGGGGTGAAATAAATCAATGTTATTTCGTCATGTTGTGCGTCACGAGGAACAGAGTGACCACTGCCCGGGGCTTCAGGTTTGCTCCAAAACACTGTTTCAGGCCTTTTGCGAGGCTGCATCTAAAAATGGAGCGTCAGGTCGAGAAAAGATAGAGCAGCTACAAAAGTTTTACAACTAATGTAGAGCAGCGTGTGTGTGTGTGTGTGTGTGTGTGTGTGTGTGTGTGTGTGTGTGAGTGAGTGTGACAGGTCAGCACTCTTTAGCCTCCAGAAAGCCCCAGGTGTTTTTCACTCCTCGGTTTGTTTGTGTTTTTTCGTCCGCTTTGGCATGTACGCTGTCATAAAAATGGGCAAGAAATGCGCCAGCGACCAGCCATTATGGGTTGCTGGGTGTTTGTTTGCTTTATTAATGTGTTTGTGAGGTGGTTGTTTTCCAGCAAACGTCTGCTTCCCCAAAGCAGAAGCTGGACACAATAACAACTCCATCACACTAAGAGTTATTTGTGATTAATAACTACTAATATTCACTCTTTTCGCTTCCTTTGTATCAGTACCACACAACCGTGGGCCTTTTTGGTTATTGCTGTTTGTGTTAATTTCATCTAAAATGTAACCATTTACAAAAAGTTTCTTATTTGTAGCATTTTAATTCAACGTAAAGTGTAAAAGTGTGAAGTTTTTTTTTTTTTTAAATAAAGGACCGTGTCGAAATTACCCATACAGTGAAGTGACACACACACACACGGAACAGTGGGCAGCCTTAATGCTTGGGTAGCGCTGGTGTTTACAGACATATAGGTTTCATATTTAAATAATACAATAATTTACTCCAAAATTTGAAATTTGTTGGTGTAAAAAAGTGTCTGACAAAATGTGAATACATTATAAGCCATCATATGTTCAACTCACCTACTGCATGCAACTATATGATTCAATATCATATTTAAATTTTTTTTAAATGATATAAAAATGTATTAATGCATATAAAAATGATAAAAAAATGCGTTTTTTATTTTTTTTTAATTCAATTGAATATATAAGAAGATATGTGAAATTATATATGATACGATATGATATATGATATGATACAATTGAATAGAATGTAGTAAAATATACAACCATATTTTTGCTTTTTTTTTTCAAATATATTTTTGTCTCATTATGCTTGTATTCTACGGTTTGGTTTATGCTTGTATTCTGCGATCTTGTTTTAAATCGACGCATGGCTGCATCCCTCACTTTTTCTAGTGTTCCATCTTCAAGCGACGGAAATATTGTAAAACCAAAAGCACTTTTATCTGAGGAACTCACGTTTTGTTTACTAGCAAACTCCCATTTGTCATACTTGTTGTGTAATTGGTTGTGAAGTGTCTTTTCCGGCGCATTTAAATATTTGCGTAATTGTTGAGTTCACGTGAAAATTGCCTGGTGTGATGTGTGTGTTTCCAGCGTGAGTGTGCTAAAGAGGGACCGCTGGAGGAAAAAGAAACAGAAACATTGACGGATGCTTCAAGCCCCGAGTGAGTGATCACAAATCAATGATTCATACTGATGAAAGAGGCTTGAGTTCCGAAAAATGCTGTTGTTTGAGCACCTGAAGCCTCAAACTGACTGAAAAACAAAAATGCAATGGACTGAAAGAGACGAAGCTGATTATACCACTGTAAAGTGGTATTAATTCTATAAATTAACTGTATTTACATGAATATAAGTCCTCGTTTTTTTATTTTTGACACTCAAAAACTTTATTGACCGACTTCAAATATGCGCATAAATAAAAGCCCCCATTTTTCCGTATTTCAAGTCAAGACAAAATAAGCCCCCATACTAATAATAATAATTATTATTATTAATAATATTATTATTGTTATTATTATTTTTATTGTTATCCGCTGCTGCACAGTTTGCACTTTGTACTGTTGTTTTTGTGACATTATTTTAATCTTCTTTATTTCCATTGCACATTTTGTACTACTTCTACCATTTATTTGTTTTTGATCGTGCCATCACTGTTTCTTTATTGTACCATTGCTGATGAAAACAAAGAAATGACATCTTAGTGGGGTAAAAAAAAAAGTCATTAATTCATTCATTAGTAGTACAGGGTTCTTACAGGTGCTTGAGATCCTTGAAAAAGCTTGAATTTCAATCATGTGTTTTCAAGGCCTTGTAAATGCTTGAATTTTAAATGAAGTGCTTGAAAATGCTTGAAATGCTTGAATCCGGATAAGTGCACGTCTTCTGGACTGAATCGGAACTTGGGCGGTTCTCCCGCTCTGTGTCTGGTTTCTTGCTTTAGATTCACAGAGTCAGAGAGTGAGATGAAGAGAGAGATGGATAAATAAAGTGAGTCTATGAGTAAACAGCCGGTGATCACTATGATCCAGGTCTGATTAAAAGTGGAAAGCATGAACACCTTTAGTGTTCCAGTGTTCCCGGCTTTGTTACACTTTGTAAAACAGAAAACAGACTTTACTAAAAATTGAGCAGAACGGCAGATGTCTAATTTCTTACTTTAAACGAAGTTATAAAAACAAATTTATAATGTTATTAAGGTCTACTAAAATCTAATGTATATTTTTTTCCACCAATACCACAAAACTTTCCCCCAAAATGGTAATATTTCAATTTGATTGTGGTTAGGCATAGTTTTAAATGTAAATTTTACCACAACTGTATGGTACTGGGAAAACTTGAACTCGAAAGTGCTTGAATTGTATCTTTCAGAAAGTGTAGGGATCCTGTAGTAGTAGTAGTAGTAGTAGTAGTAGTAATCAGTAGCATTATTATGAGTGTTGTAAGAAAAAAAAATGTAATACTGCCACAAAATTGTGCATAATTGATCATTAAGTTAAAAAGAGAATATCGATTTTGCTTACAATTCTTAAAAAAAAATGCTATTTCTTAGTGTGCAAAAAAAATCTCAACGACTTTACCAAGTTGTTCGTTAATCATCGATTTTGAGCACGTATCAGACGTACAATAGCATCATCTTGTGACAAAACAACTCTCGATTCCCACGTCAACTTCAGATTGTGCATTTCAGGAGTTCCTCCCTTGGCTGATGATAAGACTATCTGGATTCATTATAAACCGTTCTATCCGTGATGGAATCCGAACAGTCCCGGGGGTCAACACCAGAGACCCCTGCTTTTCAAAATACCCAAGTGCGGCGGCAACCTGCTTTTATCTGATCTGAAGCGTATTGTCAGATCCCATTCCCTCTTATCCGCATCGGAACGGCATTGCAAGCTAGGAATCATCAGATTAATGGAGAGACGGGGATGGGACACGTCGGCCTAACTCCACATCCATTCCATTAGTGCGCCTACACTCTGCGGTCCCGCTCCAGTACATTTCCTCCCCTCTCACATGTTCAATTTAGCTCTCTGAGGCGACACGTGCGTACACACTGCCCTGCCTGCTGCAATTAGCCGGGATTTAACGAAGCCTGCTGTTGGGTGCAAATTGGACTCCAGCCTCAGTTCTTCCCAGTGTTTGGACCTTTCTTCCTGATGAACCAAATAAACACACAACAGTTTGTTTCTGTTCCAATCTTCTTGTGTTGTGTTGCGTTTCCAGTTGCTAGGCTAAGAAGCTAAGCTATGCTAAGGAGCTTGAGGCTCCTTCTTGCTTCATCTCCTACATCTTCTCAGTCGTAACTCTATGAGAGTCTTGTGGTCTCTCTGTGAGAGTCAGTGTCTCTGTGACTCTCTGTTTCTGTTAGAGAGTGTTCGTGTTTCTCTGAGCATCTCACACTACATGCATTTAGATTATTTACAGGACAAAGAAACAAAGGAATGCCGTCCAGATAAGGACTGGGCTTCGACCTGAGACCTCTTCACTGATCGATCTGATTCGTGAGACACTGTCCTTCCAAATCAGCATGTGGTCTCAAACCATGATTTTACAACTGGCCCCAAAACCGTATCTGATCACATTCTACATCAAAGACAACGAGAACATCTTGGAAAATGATCATGAAATGAAATTAAAAGTCAATCCAAAACCATAACCCTAACACCTGCGGAGGCTCCTCCTCCTCCTCCAGGGGCCGACCAATCACATACGATCGGGCCGGCGGATGCAGCCAGAACAGTGAAGATCAATCCAAAAGCCCCGGATCCATCAAGTCGGCGAGATAGAGGCAGCATAACCGATGCTCATTCCCAGCGAATCTCGGGCTTGCCGGTTGTTTACAGTAATCCCCACGGCTCTGTCCATACCTCACTGGATTAAAGTCTGGCTTGTTTTGGTGAGAGAGGGATATAGGGAAGTCTGGAGGAGATTGCTGATACCCGCCGCCACTTCCTGCTACTGTTCCCGTGCGGGGAAACAGTCTTGTGTTTGAGGTCGGGATATTGCCGGTGGCTGCAGACGTCTTTGGCGGGGTTTGTTAAGAAGGTGACTCCATTAATAATGCAGGCGGACAATGAGTTAGTAAAGGAATTGAGGTTTCTAATAAGGTCTGAATTAAAGGTAATAGAGCCGTCAGTTTAGCGTGATAATTTACTGCGGTTAATTATACAGGCAGCTAACTTGCACGTCTTGTGCATCCACTGCAGTCGATGCTCGGTTTTGCGCAGTCAATATAGTGATAAATACAGCTGCTAGCAGTAATGGCGGGTCATGACTAGACTAGTTGATAGCGTGAGTATTTGTGTAATTGTCTATTCTGTCAATGGGTGGATATGAATAAAGAGAGTACAAAAATGTGTTAACAGTTGTGATAATAATTGTAGAGTTGTATTGACTGGAATGTTATTAGTATATTAGTTAATAGATTTATTTTAGGCGAATAGCCCAACAGTATAAGTAACTAATAAGTAATAGCCCTAAAGTATAAGTAACTAACCCTACAATACTATATGTATACAATACAATATTTGCATAATATTCAATGAAATGTACTGTACTGTAATTATTTTTATACTTATTCACTTTTGTTGATAGGATTATTCAATTCTAACCGCTAATAGCTTAACACGTTTTAATACATCATGGATTTATAGCCACCCAATAACAGAGGAAAAAAACACACAAATATTCAAACAAGCACAATTCACTCATTACTGCCCAAACCGATGATTTTGTTCTTACAGTAGGTTTCCAAAACTCATTATTTCCTCACAACATGTCCATTTTCTATTCTGTTCTGTTCTTGGTCTTTATTAAGACCAATTTTGACCATCAAGTTCATCGTGTAGGTGTTTCCTGTGACTGTGGCTTTTACACCAGCTCAGCTAATATTAACACTTAATGTCATTTCTCCTTTTCTTTGTTTCCTCTTTTCCTTTCTTTGTCATTTATAATCACACTGACAAACAGTTCTTCTGGTTGAACTTGCGATATTTGATTTTGTTTTGATTTGATTTTGACAGAATGTATTTTGTTTAAGAACTTTTCACTATCATTGGTGTCAATTCTCAACACTGTTAATCTAGTTGCATTTTTTTCAGTTGAGTAAAAGATCTGAGATAATTTGAGACACATTGAAGACATTATCACCAAATTATTTTTTTTTTATTTATATTTATTTTGAACTTGAAATGGAGAATATAAAACATAAATCATAAATTCAAAATCGTAGAGTCGTGAGTTAAATAGTTTCCTGCCGCAAATACTCAAGCTGCTGAAACATTTGTTGACTAGAATGTTGTTTACCAGTAAGTAAAAATATACAGTGTGTATACAATATGACAATTGTTGAAGCAAAGTCTTGCTTTGATATCAAATAGAGGAAAATAAAAATGCCAATCTCACTAACACTATATTATTCAAAAATGATATTGTATCTTTTTCCAGATTAACAAAGAAAGCTAAATGTGTCAATTCATTTGACATTTATCTCACAGATCCATTTATAAGTAACACTGCATCCCATAGAAAACCATCCTTGTGATGAAGTCACAACACAGTCTTCGTCATCTCCAGCACTGCTGGGTTGGGTTTTGTACCAGAAGCTGCGAGCAGATCAGCATTAGATCTTTGAAATAACAACAGAACTTCATCACTTATTAATGAACTCGGTGTTTACTCACTTCAAGCTCATCTCCGCTCCATCAACCCATTTCCAAACGCTTTCTTGCTCTCTGCCCGTCAGACCGATCCAGTATCCGTAGTTGTCCAGACACATTCTTCGGACAAAATCCTGAGGTGGTTTTACAGTAACAAAGTTTATTCAAAAAAGTCAAATATGTTAACAAACTCACGTGTTCCTCTTGACTGTTGATGACGATCAGATCGGCATCTCTTTCTCTACAGTATCGTCTACTGTCAGTCCAGTTCCTCCCCTTAGTAGACATGAAGTAAAAACTCTGTTGGTAGTGAATCCATCCTTGCAAAGAACACAAACACTTCAGATAATATCTGCATGATTAATCGTTAAAAGTCCGCAATCTTGATTCTATCCCCCTCGCGATCTTAATCCAGCATTTATACGAGTCTGCCAAACACTCTGATCTACAGCAAGCTGTCAGCTTGTGTGTGTGCGCAGTTATTTAAATATTATAAAGGTCTTAAATATTATTTTTGTCTTATTTTGGACTGCCGCCCTAATTTAATGGTAGAAACGCTGCGCTGTCCCAGAAGATGAAACTCAGCAAACATCTACAGTTGAGGACAAAATTATTAGCCCCCCTACAAAGTATTCATTGTTTGAAAATTATTTCAAAAGTGCTTTTAAATAGAGCTAATCATTTTGTCCAAAACTGTACATGGTACTGTACCTTGGGATGTTTCATTTTATTACGTTTTACGGTGGGGGTTTTTTTTCCTAACAACATTACTTTTACATTAGATTATATTTTTCATTCCATCAATTTATTTTTAAAGCAAAGAGTAATATGTGTTATTATATTGCTGTTTGTCAACCTGATTTTCACATTTAATGATTTTCTGAGTTAAACATTTAAAATAATAAAATATCCAGAAAGAATCGTGATCTTTTTTCTAAGCAAAAAAAACGTGATTCTCAATTTATCCAGAATCGTGTAGCTCTATCGCGCGCGCGCACACACACACACACACACACACACACACACACACGCACACACACACACACACAGTTTGTACAACAGTAATACCACAGTATTGTAAAATGACCAAATTCATGTAATACCCAACATTAAATAGATGTTGAACTTTTAATGATACTTGAAAAATACCCAATGTCGTTTTCTGTTCTTTATTTAGTTTTTCATGTAGACAGGTCAGATTGCTCTGTAGCTGGTTTCTCTCCTCAGCTGTTTGGATCCACACCAGGACTTTGACTGTCAGCAGAAGAACATACAGCAGAACTATACACAGCGAAGCTCCATAGCGTTTCACACACCCGCGTCCTGTGGAACACAGACATGATGATAAAGCAGTAGAAACACACCAGGCTTCTGTGAGTCTCACCACGGTTGGTTGTGCAGTCAGGATCTTCTCGGACATCATCTGTAGTCTTACTGATGTCCACCATCGACTCAATTCTGGCCTGGTTCATTCCCTGTGTTGTTCTGTTCGTGGTCTTTTCGGTATCTTCAGGTTCAGCTTGTTGGTTGTGACTTCCACACCAGTGGGACAGTTTTTGATCCACACCCGCATTTTTGACCAAGTGCTGTTTTTTCGTTTCCTCTTTATTTTTCCATCACTGATCACATCATCAAGCTGACAAACCGCTGCTATGACCTCATTCACAAATGTAAAAATAAGATTTACGCATTCACAATGCACTCACATATTAAAAAAAGCTATCATAAATGCTTAACACACAGTTATTCACTGACAATTGTAACAGCCACATTGCAGGCTAAATGTTAACAACTGACACTTTAAACAAATTTGCCATCAGGAATAGTATTATATAATATTATAATAGTATTATATAATATTATAAAAATATAATAAATTAATTTAATTATTAAAAAATAACTACTGGGACAATGAATAGATGGACGGACGAATGTATAGACATCACTATTTGTACTATGTATACAGTATACAGTGGTACTATGACTTAAGAATGTTCTAGAAAACGAAAATCCGGAGTAACAAAATGCTTTGCCACGTAATAGTCGTCCCAAATTCCGAAATATTTTTGCTATACAAAAGGAGCGCGTCTTTTTGTTACCGCTAGCAAGCATTGAGATGAGAGTCCAGAAAACAGTTGTTTAATCATCTCAAACTTCAAAAAAACTAAAAACAACAAAAACACTCGTTGGTTTTAGAGATCTTACTTCCAAAATATAAATTCAGCACGGGTTCTCCCAGAACGGCAATGTTTTTTTTTTCTCTCTCCTAGAGCCGCCATGTTGAAATGGTGTTGTGCAAATCCCTGGGATTTAAGTATTATTTACGGATTAATAATTACGGAAATATCAAGATTTGCATGATGTCACAACTACTATGTAACATGTTTTACTTGTTTATTACCAATATTTTATCATTAATAAACTTTTTGTCATTTAGCATTGTCATTAGCATTGTCATTATACATTTTTGGCTGAATTTATGAAGTCTTGACATTTATTATAGATGGATTACATGTAAAAGATTCTACGGAATTTTTGCCGAACAAAACGGCTCTCGGCACGGGTTAACTTCTAAGTCGGGGTGCCACTGTATAATAATCTTTTTTTTCAACAGTTCATTTTGTTGAAATCCAGGATTTTTTTTTTGACGGTGGTACAAATTGTCCTGTCAGACACATTATCTGCACTTTATGGTTCACTTGTACAGTTTGGCATATGACCATGGTAAAAAAGGTGCATTTATTGCAGCATTTCTCCTTAAGAGCCGCTAATAAGCCTAATGTTATCAGCCCACTCTCGCATCGGAGCGTTCACGTCTGTGCTCATACACATTCAGCTCTGATAAATGTATCAGCAGAGCAAAATGCTGCTACAAGCACAAACAGATCTGGCCCATTTATCTTTACTTTCATAGTTCATTTGGGAACACAAATGTGTTTCAAACGTCGAGTTCATGTGGAATTCAAGCTGACAGTGTTGCTCCGAGTGTGGAGAAAATAACAAAAGATGGCGGGGAATGAAATTGTACACTTAAGCAAAAATATGAAGCCAAAAGGAGGCGTCCGTGGGCATATGCTCATCGCCAGGCTTGCTAGTTTGAAGATTGTGTGAAATCGAGTGTGTTCCAAAACACAAATGCAATCTTCTTCTCAGATGGGGAGAGGATGGTTTGTTTGCACAGATACTTGCAGCTGCTGATAGTGATTATCCTCATGGGGCGGCCCACCCGCTAATGCCGCATCCATCCCCTCATCCCCGCGCGAACTTCCCGCTGCCAAAAAATGAACAATGATTAAGGTCCCTCGCTTTCACACTGTAACATCACATCATCCCATCCGCAGGGATCGTCATGAGCAGAGCGTAAAAAGACCCCCGTCGTACCCCCGTGTCAATTTTAACAGTAGAAGTTCTGTGCAGATTTGCAAAATTAATTTAGATGGAGATCTGTCAAACCATCGCAAGACAGATGGCGCATGCCGCGTACGTGCGAGCACACGTTGGCACGGAATTGTGAGCACGTATAAATAGAAATAAACTAGAAGGCAGTTTGAGTGTGTCAGTAGGTTCAAAGGCAAGGCTGTAATTATGCATACATTTATCAACGCGAGTAGGTGTTCGCAAGACTCGACAAAACGAAAGCATGCCTCCTCTAATCCTGCATACATTTCCCGTGCTAATTTCAGAATCGTGACCTAGGAACAGTTGTGCAAGTGTGCGTGTTCTCCATCGGCCTGCTGGTGACCCTAACACCTGTAAAATCGATGTGAAGCCGATGGCGCGCCGCACTTGTCCTCCCCTTCACCCTCCTCTGCAAGGTTACATCTGCATGAGTCGCATCCCAACACCAGCTGTCAATCACACCCTCAGACCCTCGGCAGGCCGGACCGCCGCTGTTGTTTGCGGGGAGCTATATTTCACGCTGGCTGCGTAGATGGCCTTGGTCGACTGTGATTTATTTGTTCTCCCTTTGTTAGGTTTGAAAAACGTTGGCGTGTTATTGCAACCGTCTGTCAATCTGGAATCTGGAAACAATTTAGCCCATGGTTTTCGAAAACAGGGTATGCGGATGCCAAGAATACCATGAAGGCTTTTTCAGGGGTCCCAAGGATCAAAACCAGAAATTTATGGGACATTGTTCTTTCCAGACACATCTGTCCAAAGGGACACAATTGAGCAAATCAAGTGTAGTTTCTAAACAAGTCACAAGTCCAACTCCGTACAACTAAGCCCAAACTTTTCTAGAACGTAAAAAACGTCGTACTTAACCGAACGTTCTAGAACGTCGTACTTAACCGAAAACCAACCTCAACTATATCAATGACTTTCAATGTTGTGAAATCATCTCAACATCAACAACTCCCTGCTCCACGCAAAAGTGGCATGGCACCAGGTACGACATTAGACATAAGCCCTATCCAAAAGATTTGGTAGAACTTCGAAGTCATTGAGGAACGATGTGCATTTCTTCCATGAAAGGCTGTACTGACTTCTTTAGAAAAAGGGCAATCTACTCGTGCGCACTTCTGGTCACTCTCGCAAATTGTTGGCTTTTCTCTCTCAAACGTTACGTAACTATTGTCTATGTCTGCAAGCTCCAATGTTTGGCATATTTCACTAGTTCATCTTGAACACAGAATTCCTAGGTTCCTATTTTAACCAGGATTGGTACCAAAACGGGCGACTATCTAAGATGGTCAATAGAGGTTACTGTAAATGTTGGAATGAAGGCTAAGAAAATGGGTAGGATGGGAAAGCTTATTGTGTGATCCTTTTCTTCAGAAAATGGATGGGAATCACTTTGAGGAAGCAGATGTAAGGCAAACATGCTACTTAAAAACACACAGACTAAAAACCGTTTAGTCAAATCAGGCATTCAGAAAGAGGTTTTGCTGTTTTAAGCCATAACAACCTCCTCCCTCGCACAGCGGTGGAAATAAGTTCATAGTGGAATAGAAGGTTGGAGTGTCACGATAGGAGGCCTGGAATTTGTCATCTTTTCCATAATGTCCCTGGGGTTTTGCATTCGTTTCGTAGCGAGACATTCCCCCGACAATTATAAATCCTAAACATGCAGTTAAATGTTTTCATGCGAGTCCTTGCGTTTTTTTCGTTTATGCAAATGTGTGTATGCATGCGTGCGGAATCATGCATACATCCCTCCCTGTCTCTATTTCACTCTCTCTTTTTCATTATGTGTCACCATCATTAGCGCTGTGTGCGTTGAGACCGATCTCCCCAGGGTTTGCGCAATAGTGTTTACTCCAACATTTTTCAGTGGTGTACAGTGTTCAGTGGGTCTGGCTTGATTGAGCCCTGTAGACCTATTAAGGCCTGTAATCAGAAGCGAAGCCCTTGCCCAGCCCCACGAGCTTTTCCACCCATTACAGATACAAACCAGAGCTTTTACTACATACAAAACCTCCTCACTCGATCGAGCGAGCTAGCTAAACAACTACACATTGGCAATGGATGTGTGTACAAGTTAATAGGTGGGGACGTAGACCCTGAATGATCATTGAGATTAATTCATAGTTCACGGTGGGCGACAGATTGGAAGATGGAGGGAAACTAACAGATCCCGGCACAATCTATGTGGTAAGTTGTGTGTGTTTTGAGTAGATTCAGCGTCTTTCAGGTGTTGGTTAGAATGGCATTGAATCATGAGTCCTGTTTTAGGTTGTAAGTATTCTGGCACATTCCAATATTAACTAGATGTCGAACTCTTACTGACACTTGAAAAAGTTGAGCCAACTCAAAATGTTTCATTGTTGCTTGTTTGCAGAATTTTTGGTTGAGGTGGATGGAAGATATATTATGGTATAAAAATATTTGAAAAAGTTGAGCTAACTCAAAAAGTTCAGCTGCATCGCTTTTATTGTCGCTTGAAGAGTTGTATTGCATTGTTCTAAGTTGAGTGAACAACTTCTTGGAGAACAATGGTTTCTACTATAACTTTTAACAATCAATTGGTCAGTTTGTAAAAATGCATAAACAATCGGTTGAGTCAATTACGTCAACTCCACTAAAGTATTCCAATTTGGAGAACTTTCGTAAAGCAACTTTTTGGCTAAGAAGATGAGCAAACTTAAAAAGAGCTTCCCAGCTGGTAATTTTCAAATTTTCAGCCGTTTAAAGTGCACTTTATCATCTTTGTAGCGTACGTTTTCACTTCAAGACGGCTTTCTCATACATTACAGCACTGATTTTCAGAGAACTAATTAAAAGTTTCGGCCTCAGACAGGGCGAAGAGATTTCAGAGTTGGCGTACGTTGCTAACCGCTTCTCTGATGGCTGATTTTCTGGTCGGCAGTCTGTAATGTAAAGTGACACCGAAGGATGAGAGCGGGGTATGTAGAAGGTGCTTCTCAAAGCAAGTAGGCAGAGTCAAATCTGACCCAGGGGACTCGCAGGCACTTGTCTGTTGGCATTAGCATTGTGGACAGCGTGTCTGAGCATGTCACAATGTCACAGAGCTTTCACCTCTTGACAGGAAAGGATGTGCTCACAGGAAGTGTGAGATATTGACGAGGCGCTGATATTTTTAGCAGACTTTCATTAGCGCTAGTCAGACGTATCTGCCATCAATAGCACTGCATCATTACAGTCTGGGCGAGAGATCTTAATACAGACATACGTGGATATTGGGAACGCTGAATGGAATGTTTGTGTCCCATTGACTTAGTTTTTAGTTTTTGTTTACTTTTGTGTAGTTACCTGAAAACTGAAACTTCAAAAATGGAAATAGATAATTCATAATAATTACTTGTTTTTCATTCACGCAATTAGTAGAACCTTTGTCACCTGACGCTTGCAAAAAAATATTGTGCAATCAAGACAAGACTAATGTTTATTCGTGAAGTGTTCCATATTTTTAAAATAACCTTGACATATGCTCAACTTGCTCGATCTGTCAACAAATGAACGAATGTACACTGAACTTGTTTCTTGCGGCTCTCGCATAACAGTTTTAAATATTTTTAGACCTGGAAATAAATTTAAATGTGCGTGTGGGGACGAGTTTGGGCGTGTGTGAGCACACATTTTATTTTTGGATGTTTTGACTAGTCTTTTGTGAGAATCAAGGTCATAAAACGTCCCAATAAAGACCCTCTGAATGAAATGCTACGATAAAACATTTTATAATCCTTTTGTTTGTTTGTGTTTGATGGCAGAATCCCATCCAACCAGTCTGAGCGGAGGAGGGGATTGGTTGTAGTTATTTTGCTCATAAGGGTTGTTCTAAATTATGGATTTGAGCGAGTATTTACGAGTAGATCTTTATTTCTCCAGCATTGTGTCTTCAACTTGGCATCACTCCTTGGCAGCACTGATTTCGGTTTGTGTCCGGTTTGAAAGGGAATAATTCACAAACTAGCATTACCCAGCAATGCATTGAACCAAAATCTGCCATGGCTCTATCTCTATCGCATTTCCATTTCCATTTTTTCCTCTATCGCTATTTCCAATCGCTCCTGGTAGAGCTTAGAAAACCCAAACAATATTGGCTCGTCTATTACATCGCAGGGGCTAATAAGGCGACAAAGCGATACTGTGAGACCACCACAAAGTGCTGAAGTACTGAGAAAAGTGGAACATGATTCATCTTGTTTGGAAGGCAAGGCCTTATTAGGACTGGTGAGAGCGTGGATGAGGCCATTGGTGGGGGAGGCATCTTCACGCTTTCCCATCCAGCGTCCCTGTAATTGCTTTCGGCTACACCTTGAGAATTTGATGAGTTGAATCGAGACTTTGCCTGAATGACTGCACATGGTGGCCGGGCTGCTTAAGAGACAAAGCCATCACTGTATGTTGTACTTGAAAATATAGATTTAAGCAATTACACCCTCTTTCGGCTTTGTAGATCTGTGTATCGATGTTTAAGAGTCCTTATTTAGAAACCTAAACTGGACCGTCTTGTGCAAATTGGCTGGAAGGGAATTGGTGAGTATTTATATGGTTCTAGACAGACCAGAGAAGCAAAATGTGCAGCGACGTTGAGAGAATTACAGGGGTTTCGTAATATCGTATGAATTTAATTCGTGCAGTGAGCCGCTTTGTTCGGCAAAAATTTCGTTAGCTGAGCTGGATTTTACATGTAATCCATCAAATCTGTAACTTCATCAATTCAGACAAAATGTTTTTAGAAATGTTTTAGAAATGATAAAATATTGGTAATAAATGTAATAAAAACATATTACATCGCCATTGTTTAGTTTGCTTTTTTGCCGATGTTTAAAAAGATACAATATAAAATAATACAGCACAAATTTCTGATATTTTGGTAATCTCACGAGAATGGAGACAAGCTTTTTTTATATTTTGGAAGCCAGATTTATGAAACTAACTAGTGTTTTTATTGTATTTTTTTATTTGATGTGCAAAGCAGATTAAACAACAGTTTTATACACGTCTGGACATCTCCATGCATGCTAGCGGTAAGAAAAAGACTTGCTCCACTGTATACAGTTTCTTTTTTACATTATAAAGAAAAAAGGTAAAGTAAGAAGATAATGGATGGATAGATGGATGGATGTAAGAAGTAAATATATAACTTATAGTGTGTGTGTGTGTGTGTGTGTGTGTGTGTGTGTGTGTGTGTGTGTGTGTGGGTGGGTGGTGGAGGGGGCAAGAAATATCACATTTTAATTATCTGTCCTTTCTGCCCGAGTCTTCAGCCATTTCCTTCTCAATTATCTGTTTCTCATTGTATTTGTGTGGCTTTCATGTGCCCTGGTTAAATGTGACATTCTAATCGGCCCATTCAGAGAAATAAAATTAGAAGAATAAGGCGATTTGGGCCTAAAACTCCCTCCAAATGAATCTGCAGGGCTTGAAAGGTCCAAACGGCTTTAGCGAGAGAGTGACATTGAGAGAGGAAATGGTGCAGGCGCGGACAATGTTAAAGGGATCCTGAAGTCATTACATGGCTATTAGAGTGCATTACGGCTCTGGGTGTAATAGAAACTCCTCCTGTTTGTCTCTGGTGGAATGAATAATTTCCAGAACATTCCGTGTCCCAAACCGTACCTCGGTTTCTGAGTGCTCACAATAGGGGACAGTCTCCTTCCACACGCTCCGTCTTTGTGAAATAGGAATCTTTAAAGTAATGTTCTCGGCAGGAGCGTGGAATCCTCTTACAAGCTTTATTCACTCTAGTGGCGTGTTTCCTTGTAGTATTCTCTTTTTTATTTACCTCACATTGGCTTTTACACTCGAAATGAACCCATTTCCATAATATTGTGTAGTAATTTCGGGGTTTTTTTGGTGCTACAATGGAAAACATTCCAGCTTTTGTTTTTGTTCTTTCATCTACATTCATTTGTCTTAATATTGACAAAAATAAAATGAGGGTGATACAACTGCTATAATTTTAATACAATTGTTACATTTGCATTTAAATGTAATTGAGGTTTCATTTTAATTTATATTCTTGTGATAAAAGTCTGCTTTTTTTAGGTAATTTTTTTTTATTATTATAAAAGCTTTTCAAATATGAAATACCAATTCAAAGTGGTGGATTAATAACAGAGTAAAAACAAAACAATTAACATCATACTAGTCTAAAAACCTTTTTAGATTTAATAAAAGCACCCAATGACTGTAAAAAAATATTATGGGCAGATTTATAAATTCAAGTGTTTTTTTTAACTGAGATTTAGTGATACATTTACTCTTTTAGATGCAATCATCCACTTTATGTCCTACAAAACCTAGTAAATATGTATCTGTAAAATGTATTTTATTGATATCACTACACATTAGTTCTATGTTTAAACCATCTCATGCTTTCTCTGCGAATCACACTATGACCTCTGGTGTTGCAAGCCATCTAAGTGTCGGGACCTTATCACCTTTGACCTTTTCGCCGTTCTAATGAATACAAAAATGAAAATGGTCTTGGATTAAACATACTAAAAACTTTTTTACATTTTTTTTTTTAAATGAAATATTTTTTTTTTATTTTGTATTTTATTCTTTTTTTATCTCTAATTTGTATTTATCTTGTAAATTGTATTTACTTTATCAATAATTAATTGTATTTCTTTTCTTAACCACATCCCCTCCCCCCAAAATCCCATGTTTAAAGGCTGGAATAAACATTTCACTTCATGTCGTACCATGTACAATCTTTATTTGACAAATAAAAATTTGAATTTGAATTGTATTAAATTTCCTGTAAGCAAAATCCCCTCAGCATAGGAAGGAAGTGAGGTGACATGTCTATTGAAGGCACATCTAATGTTCACTTTCTATAATAATCTTTCCGCGTATGCTTTTTTTTTTTTTGATGCACAATCTACTACCACAAGAAGCACATTTGTCCTGTACGATGCAGTTCTGTTTCAGCTTTGTTTCGTCGATAAAAGGTCAGCCGGTTTCTGTCTAGCCAGTGGTTTTGTTGATGGGGGAATTGGTCACTGTTCCTCGGTTCTTTCCGCTCACACTTGGATGTGGAGCCCAAGCCTGGCAGGAGTTCTCTTATTAAATTCCCTGCTAGTGCCAACTTCATTTCTGCACTTTAAAACGATCCGGTTCTCATCAGCCGCTCGGATGTGCCGTGGTGCCGGTGTGGCGTTCTCTTTCATGCTGCTGTTTCCTGCTCTCTTCAGTTCAGATGAAAGTCAGATGGGTCTACAGAAGAAGAGGCTCATTTGATCCTGATGAGCGGCAAACGCGAACTGGGTTTTGAGTCTTAGAAGTTCCTTTATAAAAAAGTGGCTTGTCTGCGTGTGTTCACTAAGTTCTTACCTGCAGTCTAAACGGCAGGTTTTGTGCAGACACTTGTGTATTGTCGGAAAGAGTAACTTCAGCCTAGACAATGAAGTCAAAGTGAAAGACTCGATGACAATTACCGTATTTGCGCAAATAAAAGCAGCCCTTTATCTCGGATTTTTGATGCTCAAAAACTCGGGAGAGGTTTATAATCACCAATTTTAAATATGTGCGTAAATACAATTGCCTATTTCTCCGTATTTCAAGTCAGGAGCAATCACAAATAAACGGAAACATGTCGTGTTTTTGTCTTTAGACTGTCGTGTACGTGTTTAATTAATGGTCGGTAGGCAGACGTGCTACAGTATAAGCTTTTATTGGTTCAACAGCAGAAATAAAGAAACATTAGACACGCCGCAACACTTAATAGGGACAAAATAACACTGGGAGAAGTTAGATTAAACTAAATACAGTCCCTAATATTTGAATAGACAGACTATATTTGATTCCCCGCGATCGGCTAACTGCTAGCGGAGTCAAATGCAATCAAATTGCTCGTTGTTCTGATATATAAGTCTAACAAAAACCGAGCTTAGCTTTGGTCTGGCAGACGGCTGCACGGGAGGCTCACCGAGGCCTCAACGGAGGATTATGGGAGTTGGAGTTTTAAAGACTAGAATAGATTTTTGTAAACTATGTTTCAAGTAAAACAACATTGAAGTGATACGAGTCACAAGTTATGTTAAATAGAGAAAGAATAGTATTTTTATGGTAAATGATCGTAATTTAACCAGTATATTTATTTTTCTGCAATTTTATTTTGCGCCTAAAAAATCAGTTGAGTGGTTATATTCGCGTGAATACGCTATTGAAAACTCTTGTCCAGAAATTTTGCGTCCGCTTGCCAAAGGATTTTTTTCTTTATATTAGTGGAGCATTTTTTGGATTGAATATCCATTATATCACAATTTAAATGAAAGAATCCCTTCAAATCCATTTCAAACTCCACAGTTAAACAATTTTAGCCATTCCCTGGGAATCAAACACACCCATGGGTGTTGTAGTGTGCAAACTACACCCATTAAAACTCAATTTGAAATTTGATGTATCATTTGCACTTGACTGCTTGAATATGTTGCGGACCGATAAGTGTATATTCGTATTTTGTTAGCCTTCAAACCTGGCAGGAAATGCTACATTACAAAGCGTGTACATGGCTCTCTGTGAAACCTTTAAGAAAACATCATCAGCGCAGTATGACATCTCCATTACCCTCAGAAGCAGAATACTAATTAAACATAAGTATGGCTTGGGCTCTCTGCGAACAAACCATCTGGACCGTAATGAAGCCACTGGGCCCTAAAGCAATTTCCCAGTCTCAGCTGGGAAGTGACCATTCCTGGTCCCACCTGAAGCGGATGCTTTAGTTTTTGTCAGAATGCCGAAAAGTTTTGAGCAGGGCATTTAGGGTAAAATCGTCGTCAGCTTATTGGTCGATAGAAAGAGTCAATGGCCAATGAGAGTGCGAATCAAAACTAGTAAACCCAAACTTGCAATTCCGACTAGCAAAACTCTCCTACAAAACCCAGAGTAAGATGCTCGAGTTTCCACAAACAAGGGCCCCCAAGGCAACCGTTGTCCTCCGTGCGTCAGTCTTTAAGGTTGCACATCCTCCAGCACTGAGGGTCCCAAGCTGGGCAATTATGAGTTTCATGCAGACAGGAATAACTTCTGATTTGTATTTTGGGGAGAAGACCTGCTGACATCATTTGGCGATGTTATTTAAGCTTGACAGACTCTGACATGCGAAGCTGTTGTTAGCGACAAAGTCGATTTGTAACTTAACACATGCCTGGAAGAGGAGGTGAACTAGCAATGACTAGCAGTTTCTCGCCATCTTTTCTACCCGGTGATACAGAAATGGGATTAAATGAGGTTTGGAGGAATCGCAGTGGACTGACAGTAAAGAGGTTTGTTCAAGAGAGATCGACTGGATCCTTGACAGTGGGTTTGTGAAGAAAAAGGTAGAGTCGATGCTAGAAATGATGGTGAATCTTCAACCCATTGTGTCCCACTACTTTTGTGTTGCACCGTCAATCCCAGAAATCCATGCCTTCTCTTGTCTCGAGCTGAAAGTTGTCATTTAGCTCAGCGTCTCCCATCTGGAACATCTAATGAAGCAAGTCAAGGAGTCAATAAGGAAAGTAGGGAGAGTCAGAAAAGGGAAGAGAAATCGCTAATGTGCTATGGGTAATGACAGAGATAGTGACTTTTAGAAGGCTTGTTAACAGACTTGTTGGCTGGAAAGCCCATTCTACCGTCTTATCTTTCAACCGCAGACCCCAAACCCACCTCGCTCTTCACAGGAGCCGATTTGTGCGATTCTTCCAGACTCTCTGCATGTGACCATGTTAACAAAGCTTGCTGAGGGTTAAGCGGGTTCTTCTCAAATATTGCTCCCTTCTTATCCACTGCGGGTAAAATTGCACTCTTAACGCGTTTTCAAAAAGACCGAGGTACATTTTCCAAGGTACATTGGAGTAGTCAAAGACATTGACTGTGGTTAACACGAAATTACAATTCAGGAGGCGTATATGACGACACGCTTGAACTGTAGAACTCAAAGCTTCTTGCTGGAGTTTCCTGTCTTTTACTGGCTTTTCCGCCCAGTAAAACATAACGAGGTGGTCAAACAACCATTTATCTGGTTTACGGATTATGCCATAAGCATTATTTTATCATCGATTTAAGGTAAAATTGCGTGTAAATGGATGAAAATGAGGAACATCATAAAAATGTGAAAATCATTTTGAGAAAGAGATTTTCATTTTTTTTTACATGATGGCATACATTATCTGTTTAACATGTGCAATTGCTATCAGAACTTACAACTGGCAGTCAACTGTTAAAATCACACAGACCATATTTTTTTTTTAACTAGAATTCTTTTGATTAATAGAAATTCAAATAAATTCCAATTTTATTTGTCATATTGACATTATACATGCACAACATGAAGTGAAATGTATTTTTCGAGCGTCCAGCATTTAAACATAGGGGGAAGTTTTGGGGGAAGGGGATGCATTCTAAAAACAGTATTAGTAAGCAAGCAAGAAATATCATTTAAAAATACATATAAATAACTGTAATAATAAGATAAGATAAAAATGTGATTAATTCAAAACAAACTCTAAAGATGAAGATACAAATGGAATAAAAATGCGGGACAAATTAGGATAAAAAATTAGTAAAAATACAAAGAAGTGACTCAATGATCCAGAAAAGTGTTCAGTAGCCAAAATAAATTGACCAAGTGCAGACAATACAGTGACTAAAGTGTAAGAACAAGTGATATTTAATGCTATACAATTAATTGACCATTCTTTTCAATTAAATTCCCAATGCAAATACCACAATACAAAATACCTTATATTTGTATAAAGTTACATTTGTCGAGACTATCTGATGATGCGTATTGGTTTAGAAGCCTTTTTCAGTCATACTCACAGAAACACGCAGTTTGTCATGGTGCATTAACCCAGAATATTGCCACATTGATTGAACAGTTACAAAGACAAAGATCAGCAATCTGGAAATTCCGCCTATAATCTTTCTTTCACATGTGTTTTCATTTCCATCCCCAAACCGGAGTCGAATCAATAGCAAATCAATCTCCGGGACAGAAAATGGGAACAGGTTCCCTGGAGAGGTTCTTCTGGCCACCTAATAAGACCGAGGTATAAAACACACGGGTGTTTAGAGGAACTCATGCTTTTAGCTCCTGATGTCTTCATTAACTCATTGCAGAACGTGGGAGAGAATTAGTGAAGTGTGGTTTATCGAAAGTCCTCGAAATCATCTGCGATCAAGACAAGGTGGGGCAAGAACAACCTTGAAATGCTGTCTTTTCATACCGTATTTACGCGAATATAAGCACCCCCTGATTTTTCAGGCATAAAATATAAATTCAAAATGAAAAATTACAATATAATTCTCCTAAACATACAATTTTTTCTTTATTTAACAAACCCAATTTGTGACTCGTATCATTTTGATATCATTTTTTTTTAATGATAGACGACAAAAAGTCGATTCTAGTGATCAGAACTTCATTTCCCAAGATTCTTTGCACCAGTCCGAGCTTTCTGTTTATCCGGTGCTGTGTGAAGAGAATCAAAGCCAATATTGTCCCCCGTTTAGCAGACCGAGCGTTTTGATTGTGTCTGTTCCTTGGATTTTTTTAACTTCTTGCCCGTGTTCTAAATTTTTGACTGATTTGATTCTTTCTGCGATTACTCATTGGACCGGTTTGTTAGTGCTAAGCTAAGCTAACTGGTCGTGGTTTGTAGTTTCTTATTTAGTTAAATTTTACTTCTTCAATTGTTATTTTGTCTCTGTTAAGTGTCGGTGTGTGTATAAGGTTTCTTTATTCCTGTTATAGAGACAATAAAAGCCTATACTGTATACACGTCTGCTTACGGACTGTTTGAACATTGAAATTAAATGGGCTTGTATTTCTACGAGCATGTTTGAAATCGGCAATTATAAGCGCCCCCCAGGTTTTTGAGCATCAAAAATTTGTGGTGCTTATATTCGTAAAAATACAGTATCCCATTTTCTCAGCAAGACCTTCGTAAACTTGCAAGACACGCAAGATTTATGAAGGAATTGTGGGACCCATTCAGTTGCTACAGTAAAGAACTGAAGTGCGGAAGCAGAAACTCAGTAACACTGTTTTACTAGCGTAAGCGCACAACACGCTCCATCACTCTGACACTCACCCGTATTAAAACGGGACCTTACAGCAGTCATGCCAAGCTCTCGGTGTGGTGATTCTGAGAAGCTCGGTGCTGATGCTGAGCAGCAGACGGGTTTCTTGTCAATAACGTGTCAACAGATGGCAGGGAAAAAGCAGAACCATGTGCTTATCACACCATTCTCGGGAGTGTTTTGGACAGGTGCAGCTGTTTTCCTTCACCGATACTATTGTCTGGACCGTATCGATTCCTTGCGAAGCTGAATTGTGATGTTCCTCAAGACGCCAGCAAAGTTCTGTGACAGCTCTTGCTATGCCCAGGTAATTTCAGTGGGAAAAAACATTAGTGTGATGTAATGCCACGGATTAAGACTGGAGATTCTTGTTATTGAATTCCCAGATTTGTTCATAATTCTCATCACCGGTGGCAAATATAACTCAGCCGTCAAACTATTAAACTGCATCGATGGAATTACCGGAAATGGTGGATATTAATGCATAAACACTGATAATTGACTCTGCAGTGGAATCAGCTCTACTGATACAATTGGCATCTATTATTCATGGTTCATTAAAAAGCCGCCGTCTCCAGGATGTGACGGACCATAATACGATGTTTATTTTTTTTTCCCGGCGTAATGACGCTCGTACGAATTGCTAATTTTGTCTTAAGTGATTGATATGCCAGGGAAGTTGAGGATGCGGGAGAATAAGCATCGCGAAATTTCACAACGTCCCGAGGCTGTCGAGAAATCGCAGAACGGAATGGAAATTTGGAAATTTTCACGGGTTTCCAGAAGTGGTGGTGGAGGGCGGATAAAGGTTATCTGTTTGCGCTTCTGCCAAAACGGCTTGAGAGAAAGGGAGCGCCAGAGAGACAAGAAAGAGGGAGGGAGAGGGGAGGAGAGAAGTGAGGAGAAATCTTAGCAGATGGAGATGGAAGACCATTCTGTGTTTGAGCTGGATTCCAACTGGGATTAGGGAGAGCTTGTCAAAGGCGCCGCTCGGGCAGGATGAAGAGACGGAAAAAGAAACTGGTACGCTGCCCTTTTTTCATTTGATTATCGGCTTGGAAGAATATTTGCACTTCTTATGGGGGATGATAATGACGCGGGAAGGAGAAAGATTTGAGTCTTGAGTGCCGGGTGAGATGGGGAGAAGGACGTCAGGAGTTTTGATTGTATCTATCCACCTTGAGAACTACCATCAGTGGGTTTTTTTAGATAATGACTTTGCATTAAAGGCACTCGTACACATTGAAACTGAAAGCCTGAAGCTCCTGTTTCATGATTTCCACGTCTATAGATCCAGAAGAAAGTCCAGACGCCTGAAGAGGGATTTTTTTTGCATGGGTTTGTACTATTTGGTTGGGTGACGTGGGTATCCTGCCACTCACGTCGGTGGAAGCCGATGGTTGTGGCCAGTCACCCCTGATGTATTCCTGATATAAACTAGCCCACATTCATGACTAAAGCTCTTCACTGCACTCAACCGCCTCACAATACACACTTCAGCTTCCCACATGGCCCGGCCTCGCTCACACACACTCGCCGATGCTTCCCGCTGTCAGTCCAAATGCACTCGCGTCAAACACAGAAGGCATCTGCTTCCGCTCTGCTTTCGGGAAATCTAGTTTAGGATATTTCGGAGGCACGTGGTCCTGATTTTAGTTGCAGCTTTTTTTACTTATGGAAGATGTTTGCTTTGCATGATGTTGCTTTTATGGAAAAAGTCTTTAAGCTTTTCAAAGCTTTTGAAAGCTCTTCAAAAAAACGTGAAGTAGAAGAAACGATGAGAAATTGTTTACATTGATATTATTACTTTATGTATTCATATTTAAATATCAATGTACTCATGAATATTATCTTTTTTACCTTTTATACAAAAGAGTAGGTTTATACAAAAGTTTATACAAAACACTATATAAACTTACAGTATGCATATATATATGTACACACACGTATATAGAATATATTTACAAATTAGATTAAATGTTAATTTTTTTAAAACAATTAAAAGTTTTCTTTTGGAATATGTATATTTCTCTAAATAATCAACAACAAATGAACTTACGAAAAATCTAATTTATTTTGTAACAGCAAAACCTATAACGATGATTGATAATTGATAAATGCATGGGAAATTCATTTCTCAAATGCTATAAATCTGATTTATATGCTTTTCGATGTTTTGAAAATTGTAGTCATATTGTGGAAATTGTGAGACTTTCCACATCTGTTCAAGCTGAATTTCTTTTATAAATCAATAGGGAAGCAATCAATATATATTTTGTCCAGCAACACTATAAAAGGGAACAAGTTCCATTCATGCATCATTTTCCTCTTTATTCATGCATCATGTATTTTTTTTATTTTCCCTGATTCCTCTCCTCCCGCCTGTAGCCTAGTCGCTATTGTGTGTTTATCCCTTTTTAAACACTGCTTTATGTGGCACATTAACGTGATGAATTATATTAACTTGGGCGACTGTGAGGAAAATATACTGGTGACTTTATCATTTTGAGAGCTGGTCGAAAGGGATCCTGAAGCCATTAATTCACATTGTTAAAGACTTTCTGGAGAGGAAAAACCCATAAACGTGCTCTTAAGTCACACAATGGGGATCTTTATCCGCAAGGCGTTTCCTACAATTAAGAAAGTGTTTTGCAAGAACATACATGTGTGTTAATCGGTTTAATCACAATGAGTTGGGCCTTGCAAACGAGAAAGAGAAATCTAGAGAGCTTGAGAAAAGTTTGAATGTGTCTTGGATAAGTTGGAAGTGACTGAGCAAAATCTTACCCAAAAACCTTTGTTTCTGACATGTTGTGTAACAATACGTTTCTTCTTCTGAATCATAACCAAACTGCTTTCTGACACTTTTTCTGAAAGAATGCTTGGCTTTTTGAATGAATGAATGAATGCAACACGAACAGACATGTATAGATGGATGGATAGATACATGGATAGTGGGATGGGTAGATGGATAGATGAAAGAATTGACAGGCAGACAGACAGATACATTTATAGATAGATATATAGATAGACAGACAGACGGACGGACGGACGGCCAGACAGACAGACAGACAGACAGACAGACAGACAGACAGAGAGACAGATAGACAGATAGACAGATAGACAGATAGATAGATAGATAGATAGATAGATAGATAGATAGATAGATAGATAGATAGATAGATAGATAGATAGATAGATAGATAGATAGATAGAGAAGAGAAAGAGAAATGGATGGACAGGTGGACAGACAACAAACAGACAGATTGAAGTAGAAAGAGGTGCATAAGGGATGAATGGATGGATGAAGTAATAGACAGATATATTGCACACTCTTTGTTATGAACATTTTACTTTGTATAAAGACAATTGCACAGAAATGTTATTTTAAATTAGATTTTATCGTGAGCGGTTGTGCAAGTATCCAAATTTTTTTCAATTTTTCTGTTGCCTTCACTATTAGAGCGAACGGAGTTCTAAGCACCGTATGGCCCGATTATAACTTTAGTCCAGTGAAGTGACATTAGAGTTTCTGGAACATGTTGAGAGAAAGAAAAAAAAAGAATAGAAAACTCGCGATGCATGGTGCTTACAAAAGAAACTGCATCTTTAATAAGAGCCAGGTATCACGGAAGCATCTACGTGACCTCAATACACTGAGACAAAAAGCAGGAGTAATTCACGCTAAAGGCTCCTGAAGCATCAGTGTGAGCTTGTTGGCCGCACTCTTATCAGAGGGTTATCGTTGGAGGAACTCGAGAAGTGTGGATCCATCTATTGTTTTATCGCTAATTAACGCACTTTCAGTTCTCCTGACGAGCGCCGCATGAAGCTCATGGCTGGCCATTGCATAATTAGTAGTATTTCTAGCTCCTGCTTTGGATCCTCACAGTCGGAGACGTTGGTCCCACCTCAGCTTCTCTGCGGGGGCCGGTGATGCATTGTGGCCTCTTGCTTGTGGTGGCGGAAAACTGTAAATTGCTCTTCAGAGCCTTTTTTTTTTTTTGCTTTTCATGATTTCTCTCAACAGAAGAGCACACATTTCAAGCTTCACTTAAAGTAATAAATAAATAATTACAGTAATTGAATTACTAATACCGATACAGAGTACTTAATAAAAACGTGATTTAAATTTACAGGTAGCAGCTTTAGTTAGAAAACGGGTCTTGGAATTAAGAACATTTATTTTAAATGAAAAGCATGTTGTATGCAGCATATTACAGAATAAATAATTACAGAAAATATAAAAAGTAACAGTGCATCTCAAGTTTTTTTATTTTTCACTTTGCTGTAAACTGTAGCTTTGGACAGAACAAGGGGCAATAACAAACATATTTGCTATTTACTGCACAAAACTTGAATAAACTAACTACATGTTTCTCTCTTTTGCAAAGGTTTGCTGCAGCGTGAGTTGTGTTGGTTTAGAAACAAACTCTTTGTACTTGTTCGTTGTGTTGGGACATACATATTTTTCCATAGGTAGTTAGGTAGCTATGGGAGTAGTTAGCTAGACATACAGATGGATGGATGGAGGAATGGATGGATGGATGGACAGACAGATTGAAAGGAAATGAGAGGCAAACAGAAAAATAGAATGTCATGGTTTTCATGATGTTCTTCTTTGTTCGTCGTTTTGAAAATGGTTAACAATTCTTGGCGAATTGGCATAGAAGGTGGGAAACTAAAACCAGTAGCAGGCAGCCAGCACATTACTACAGTCAAAAGGCCGTGTCGGGTCGTGAGCCTCCTCATGTGGTCCTTTAAAACCTGTGAACATCTCACACGCTGTTGACTTATGAGCGGGAAACTTCCCAGGCAGGCATCATTATTTCTTGTCCACCATAGGGTTGGGAGATATCACAGGAATGCTTGCTAAAACATTAAGGGCTGTTCACTCGTCCTCTGCTTTAACCTGCGAGTTAATTACATCTTTCCTAGAGACATTGGAAGATATGAGCCTCATTATAACAAAGGAGCGATTTAATAGCATTAACAATTACACTGATGAGAACACTGAGCTCACCGCTGGGATCAAACCCTACGATGAAGCCCTGCCAATGTGCAAACTTCACCTCAACAGTGGTGGAGAATCATCAGCGAGGTTATACTAAACCATTAGAGTATCTAACTATAGGTGAGTGACTGGGAAACCTAGCTGTTGTGATCTTGATTGAGGAGAGTGAGAAAAGCATCACAATTTTGTAAAGAGCGATGTTTCCTACAAGAAGAACCAGAGACTTGGGTTTCCTCTGGGTCTCTGGTTTGTTTCCACAATCAAAGAAGTTCGGGATTATCGAAATTGGGAAACTTGCCAAGGTGTGAGTGGGAGTGTGAATGTGTGTCCGGCTCTGTGATTGGTTGGCCATCAATGCAGGGTGTGTCCTACCTTCAAGCCCAGAGATGCCGGTATTGTCTTGGCCTCCAAAAATCCAGAAATTAGATAAGCGGTTTAGAAAATGGATAAAATTGTGGTTTGAGAGGAAGGAAATAACACTCAGAAGAGATAATCTCATGGTCTGGGCTGCCCATTGACCTCTCAATCTTCATCTGGAGAGGCAGTTCATAAAGCGGTTTAAAAACACAGCTCGGAGTAATGGCAATTAAGTCTTAAGTTTCACGGCGGCGTTAAACGCAAGGTGTCTCCATTCAGATGCTAATGTGGAAGTGACCATGCATACGACTGCGCTTCGCTGCCATACCTCATTCTTTCCGCATGATTATATTTAATTTTGTGTAATTACTCCAGAGCTTACACTGTTTTCCATCCCATAATCCCTCTATCTTTGGCAAGAGGCTCATTTGGCGTGATAGTGCAGTCAAACGGTTTTAAAGGCAGAGTTTGTGCCTTTCTTAATTGTGAAGTAAACTAAATCTATCTCCAGCTCTAAGGAGAGTTTATTGAGTGTGATGTGGTCATCACATTAGGTGGTCCGTATCTGAGAAGCTGAGATAGTCTCAGGGTGGAGATACACCACTCGCCGGCTTGTGATGCTTGAGTGCGCAGGAGTTCAGTTTGTTATCTACAGTAAAGCCTAAAACTGCTGGGGCAAAAGACCATAAAATGGTGGAGAGTCCGTGAAAGGGTATTAGACTTGGTTCTAGTCTGGTTGACAGAGCCCGAGAAGACCATTCAAACACTTTAAGCCAATCGCAGCTCGGCCCCGAGTGTATACAGGGAATCTTCGCATCGTACATGTGTGACCAAACAAGTTTAGAGTTGCACAGACGTCTAGTTCTCTACAAATGAAAAATCTATTTTCAGTAACTTACCAAAGGTTTTTATGTTCAAAGGTTCAGCTGAACAAAGCCAATTTTAGATTTTAGGTGTGAATCCTTTACAAGCATTTTGTGTGTCATGTGTCTTAAGTCTTATTGATTTCATCGCTCATCCAGATCAATGCAGTATTGAAGAGCTTAAAAGAAGCATTTCCTCAACAATCTGGAGTAATGAGTTATATAAAAACTCTTCAACATTTATATTCTTTTGAGCTTTTGGTTTCTATTATTAAGGCAAGAGGATGAAATATTTCATGTTAAATTATTTTTGTAGACCAAGTTGTAGTTTTAAAACTCATCCAGACTGTGTTTTGCGCCTGCAGGTTTTTGCATTTTTTTTTTCATTTTCTCCATTTAAATTTAGTGCGGCCCGTGACACACCAGATGACGCACTGTGTCTCTGCACTTTTCACAGGCTATTTCACAATCTGTCTGCTTCTCCAAATTGCACCCACACACTTACACACCACTTATCTTTAGGGTTTAAAATAAGATTTACATGTTACACTCTCATGCCATCTTGTCAGGTATTGTTGAGAAAATTGTCTTGGTAAATTAATTTATGTGGCATTTTTAATTCTTCCAGGCAATTATAAATGTTTGTTGTACAGCAGTTTGATCCCATTTGTAGTGTATTGCAAACACCCAGACATATTTTAATTATTCTTTTTTTTTTTTTCAACAAAGCTGTAATGAATGTTTAATTTGCACAATAGTTCATAAACATTTTTTTCACGTTAAATACATTTAAATCTGACTTTTTAAGTCGTTTTTCTGCCACTGTCCATGGTGCTGCTTTGTTCTAACTCAAACCTGCCCTCTAGAGGTCAAACGGTGTCATGCTCCGAACATCACTAGGTCTATGGAAGCAGATTCAGAGGTTACTATGGCTACAACCCTCCCTTCAGCTTCTATTGAATTTGATAAACTTGCAAGCAGCTCTTTCTGATTCAAATACTGCTCTCCTGAATATTTACGTAACCAATGAAGCTAATACACAACAGAATGTTTGAGAGCATTTCCAACATGCCTAAATACTAAACATGTCACCCATAGAGAGACCCCTGATATTTTCTGATCAAAAATTAAAAAAAAGGAAGCTGTCAAGTTAGCGTACAATATTTTATACAAGTTTATATGTGTACATTAATATCGTAGATATTACGATATTAGTAATATAGATGTCCAATATGTAGGACTGACAAGTAATTATACATCTTCAGGTTGGCATTTTGACACTTCATGTTGATTTAAACCCAATAGCATTGTGTGAGTTGTTTTGCTTCCCATAAGCATCAAAACATGACAAGGCATATGTAAAAAATGTTTAATGCAATGCGTTACATTTGTCCTTGCAGATAATAACCTGTTTTTTTTTCTCTCTCTCTCTTTCTCTTTTCAGAGCCATGACAGAATGGTGGAGCGTTTGAGTCGAGTCATGCTGCACACAGCTCTGTCTAGCTGGCAGCCTTTGTTGGGGCTCGCCCTGGTGGCGGTGTTTGTGGGCTCCACTCTGGCCTGCCCCTCTCGCTGCGAGTGTTCAGCGCAAAGTCGCTCCGTCAACTGCCATCGCAAGCGTTTCAACACCATCCCGGATGGAATCCCCATCGAGACCAGAATCCTTGACCTAGGCAAGAATCGCATTCAGGCTGTAAACCCTGATGACTTTGCTGTCTACCCACACATAGAAGAATTGGACCTGAGTGGGAACTTTATTGCCTATGTCGAGCCAGGGGCATTCAACTCTCTCTACAGCCTTCACTCCCTGAGCTTGAAAAGCAACCGCATCAAGCTCCTCTCGCTGGGTGTCTTCACCGGCCTCTCAAACTTGACAACTCTGGATATTAGTGACAACAAAGTTGTCATCTTGGTGGACTACATGTTCCAGGATCTGCGTAACCTCAGGTCATTGGAAGTAGGCGATAACGAGCTGGTTTATATTTCCCATCGGGCCTTCAGTGGTTTGTTATCCCTGGAGATCTTGACACTGGAGCGCTGTAACTTAACGGTGGTGCCCACGGACGCCCTTTCCCATCTGCACAACCTGGTGAGCCTACATATGCGCTACCTCACTATCAGCACTCTTCACCCATATTCCTTCAAGAAGCTTTTTCATCTCCGTCACCTAGAGATAGACAACTGGCCAGCTCTGGATGTTTTCCCTGCCAACTCTCTGCACGGCCTCAACCTCACCACCCTTTCTGTTACCAACACAAATCTTTCCTCATTCCCCTACCAGGCTCTCCGCCATTTGCCTTATCTCACGCATCTCAACCTCTCCTATAGTCGCATTCGTACGATCGATGGAGGTCTACTTCAGGACCTGGTCCGATTGCGTGAACTAAGGTTGGCCAGAACCCAACTGGTGTCCATCGAGCCCTATGCCTTCCAGGGTATGCGCTTGCTCCGCTTGCTGAACGTCTCCCACAACCACCTTGATACCCTAGAGAGGGGGGTATTCCATTCTCCTGAGACACTGGAGGTGCTGATGATCAATGACAATCCTCTGGTATGCGACTGTCGTCTGATGTGGTTGCTCCAGAGACGACATTCGATTGCTTTCGGAGACACCCAGCCAGAATGCAGTACACCAGAAGGAACCCATGGACGCCCTTTCAAGGAGTTTAAAGAAACCCTCCTGTCCTACTACGTGACTTGCACCAAGCCGAAGATCAGAGAAAACCGGACGCAGATGGTGTCAGTGGAAGAAGGGCAATCGGCCCGTTTGCACTGCAGTGCGGAAGGGACTCCACGACCGACAATTGCATGGATCACGCCACGTCGGAGACACCTGACCAACAGGAGCCACGGCAGGGTGACCGTCCACAACAACGGCTCTTTGGATATAAAGGCTGCAGAGGTCCAGGATGATGGAGTGTATATGTGCGTGGCTTCGAACACAGCGGGCAATGACACACTTATGGTTTCCTTAGCAGTGAAAAGTCTGGGCTCACTGTATGCCAACAGGACCCAGCATTACACGGATACAAGCAATGGCACTGCCAACAGTACCAACCTGCTCAATACGACCTTTGGCCTGGACCTAAAGACCATCTTAGTTTCTACAGCAATGGGCTGTTTCACATTCCTTGGGGTGGTTCTCTTCTGCTTCCTGCTCCTGTTTGTGTGGAGTCGAGGAAAGGGCAAACATAAAAACAATATTGATATCGAGTATGTGCCACGATCCAAGTCCAACGGGACCTCCGTTGAGGAGGGAGACCAAGGTGCTGGGCCTCGGCGCTTTAACATGAAAATGATCTAAGACGTTTAAAGTAATAAGGAATGGTTGGAATTTTACAAATGCTATCTGAACCGGGACATCAGGATCAAACCGATGCAAGGAAGAGCAAAAGTCCCTAAGATTCAACTGAGATTTTGGTTTATCGTTGACTTCAGTGGGTACACAAGCGGAATTATGTGTCAATAATAGACTATTTGATTTGTACGAAACCCTCCTGATAAAGAGAGGTGGTTCACCAACACTCAGACGCAAATTATGTACAGAACAGATTTGTAAAACTCAAGTATTACTCTTATTTGTGGAGGCTCGCACAATGCTTTCTCAATGCGACCGGATGACAGAATTTGTTCTTTCCCTCATTATCCTGCATATACGTTTATGCGTAATGCTCGGTTATGTACGTGTAGGTTAACATGTAAAAAAAAACTTTCTTTTGTTGCATTGTTCAAAAAATGCAATGGTCGCCAAAATTTACATTTTCCATGATTCGGAGGAAATAAGACCAAGCCATCGTCTTGCTAACGTGAGCTTTTTGAGGTTGGAGGACAAAGGGCTTTAGTCTGAGCAAAATGCAACGCTGAAGAACGTGTGTCCTGTTCGTCTATCCCTAGTATTCTGCTAATCTGAAGAATATTATATTTGTTATTTGAAAAGAAGACCAGAGATTATTTATTAAAAAATGGCCTTGAGGTTCAAAACTATCCAGATTTTAAAAAGGTTGAAGTTCATGCATTTTTCTATAACTTTGATGTATTCACATTCATTTTAAAACATGGGTTTGATTTGTGCTTCTGTCCATTCAGCAATCAAACAAAGAACTTCTTTTTGGATACAAAATGTCAATCCTTTTTTTCATTTCAGACATCTTTTTTAGATTTTATTTACTTACCTGGTAAGAATTTCTGGCTTTGTTGTGGTAGTTTCTCATTTTGTTGTTAAATCATTTAGACTGTAAACAGTTCAAAGTACAAGAAAAAATACATGTATGTGAAATAAAAAAAAATACTGATTTGTTTTTTGAAGTTGCTTCTACATTGTAAATATGTTTACATCTCTTAATTATTCTCACTGTAAATGATTGGCCTACAGTCTTTTACCATTTAATATTTGGTAACTTAATTCTTAACGGATACGATTTTTTAATTCAGACGCATTCTGAAAATAACATGGGTAAATACGACCATACAACAAATGTGAAATTAATTGAAGATTGTATTTCAACCTTTTACACACACTTCCGCTGAGTAAACAATGCCAAGGTGTGTGTGAAAAAGTGGTGTTGGGCAAAAAAAAAAAACAATCAAACTTAATATGTCATGAGACCACAGACCCTTTGCATGTATTATCTCCATAGTGGAGCAGATCAGCAAACAGATGTCATCTAGAGAAAGATCTGGAAAAAAAAGCTGTTAACCTTTTGACATCAGGGAAATTAGTAGGCAAGATACATCCATCATGCTATATAACAATGAGAAATAAACACCAAGCGTGAAAAGCACAATGGATGATAGTAATAATTTGCAAGCCAACAGGGCAGAGATGGTTTTCGCTGTCACTTAATTGTTAGTTACTTTGCACAAACATTTGCTTTTCATTTTCCTCTTGTCCTAATCTTCTTTTAATGGAAGCCTGAGCAAAGGGTGATGATAGTGTGCTGCTAAAACACACGAACTTGCCAGAAACAAGAGGTTGTCCTGGTGACTTACAACATAGCCACCCTTCCAATTAAAGCAGAATTCCCACCGCTAACAAGAAAGACCTCATTTAAGACCCCGGTCCGACTCTGTTTTGTAACTATTGATTTCCCAACAGACACCAGGAGGTTACTAGCCAAGATTATGAATATTATATATTTTTGTCTAATCTCAGTCAGTCCCAAAGGACTATACACACACATACTGTTTTACAGAGACTTTTCTCTTCCTTTGCTTTGTGCTTCGATTGTCCCTGAAGAGAGAAAAGAGGACGATTTCTCTACATCCTGAGAAGAACGGAAATGAGGTTGACTGCGGTTAATGGGTCAGATGCTGCCATTTTTGACTCGGGAGGATTAGAAGAACTACTCCACCAAAACAGGCGCACAAAAACACATCGATGTTTCTTAAATTAACCATCTGTGTGACCTACTAAGTCCCCACAAAGCCTCATCTCAAGCTACATGTACAAGTCAAACTTTTAACTATATCAAATTTGATGTGTTAAATAATACAGGCTTGCTTTTAATATGGAGTGACTGGGGATATCTTGTAAAGTCGCACGTCTCCATTACTCTTTGTTTTGCTGTCAGAATGGATCAGATCTCTGTCATGGTGTCCTCACAAGTCACGGTAAAATGCGCTTTAACATTGTCATTGTGGCCTAGTGGCATCAAGTTCAAGGTCCAGTCCAATGTGCGTGTCTATGTCTTCCATTTTGTGATTGGTTGATCAGCCAGAGGGCGTGTCCTACCTTCAAGACCAGAGTTACTGTGATTGGCCCCAAGCCAATGGAAAAGCAGTTTAAAATTGGAATGATGGTGGGATTTACATGTCATATCGACACTAGGGTGGGCAAATCAATCCTGAAATCAATGCTATTGATGCTAATGTTGGTTTTATCCCATATATTTCAGATATATTATATTATTCCTAAATTAAATTAAAGATTAGACAAGACATTCACAGTCCATACTACACAGCTCTATATGTTCTTTGTCAGGGTCAGCGTCGGCGTCACATGAAATATAGATATGATAGGATAACTGATATTTAAGTGATATTTTATACTTTCTTGTAGGAATTTTGGCATCAACTCAATTTTGACAAGGTCGTGATTCGAAAAGAACAGTATTTATATTGATAATAGTAATACTGGAGATTTGACACACTCCAGCAGCTATACTTGAGCAGTCATAATTGAACCAAAATGTGAACTATGAACCTTAAATGTAAGATTTGAAGATTATCTTGGAGTTGGGTTTATTCGTGTAGACATTGAACTTAGCAAAATCCCTGTGTAAGTATGAACTTGCTAAATTGTTAGACACTTTGGTGTCTGGATTGTTGGATTGTTACACACATCCGCCATATGCAGAAATACAGCAATGGATTGAATGAAATCAAATATGAAGCCAAGTCGTTTTCTGGAAAGAATTCACAACATCCTCATTTGGATTGAACGATTGAGCTTTTTGTCAATAAGCGCAAACATCGGCGGGTTCATTAGGCAGCAGGTTTAATTAGACAAACCCTGTAGGGCCACGACTGCAGTGAAATATATTCTAGGGTGCCGTACAAAGAACCAAATGCATGACTGAGTTTCATTTCTAAAGTATTTAACACCATGTTCTCGAAGGAACTGCCAAACCGGAATCTGTTTTTCTCCCTTCCCGTCTTGCTGCCACGCTCATTCTCAGCAGTCAGATGTTTCTGAAACATGATGTATGGCTTAGGGGGGCAAAACTCTCAGAAGGGTCTTATGCTAAGCCCATTGCTATTCTCATCCATGTCCTATCTCACTAATAATTATTGTTGTATTTTTCTCATGGTGAAGCGGCCCGCGGTCTGTGACCTTCACCTCCACCCAGAGGGAAAGCAAAGCCCTGGTTGCGTCAGTCCATTTGGCCTGTAATTGGCCGCGTCTGTTTACTTCACGGTCCTGGTTAATCTAGCAAAAACATTTTTATGGAACCCTGACTTATAAGAGAACTCTAAAATGTACAATTGTGGCTTAGTGGTTGGGAGTTTGACCAGTAGGGAGGTGCCCATCAAGTTGCAGGTTCACTTCCCAGACTGGTAGGTTGTTCTTGACCAGTGTCCTTGAGCTAGACACCAAATTTTGTGGTCTTGGCCCACTACGACAAGCTTATGTGGGTACAGGTATTTATGTCAAAGTGGTCCCCTAAATGCTAGGCTTTTATACTAAAGTGTGGGCACTTCTGGGGACCTTTGTGAGTCTCACAACTTTGATGCAATTGAGGCTTGGTTAAGGTTCGAGTAAAGGGGGTGAGGACTGGGAATATTTTGATGATTGGGGTTATGGGTAAGATTGAGGGAATGTGTTCATTTGTTTGTAACTCAACGGTGAGACCCCACTATGTGCATGTGTGTGTCTTCACTACAATGTGTGTATTTGCATTTCACTTCAATGGGTTAAATACACATCACAAGTACCTGTTTGGTTTCCAATAGACCTCAGTTATTCCGATCATGGGATTCTTTGTAAATACCTCAGATCTGAAGCTAGAAAAACCATCAAATACCCAACACTTGTGACATTGTCTCATCAACTGACGTTTCGAAGTTTTTAAAGAAACTGGCTGTGCTGTGAAGATGAAGATATTTAAAGATGAAATATTTACAATCATTCATATGGCAAAGTCTTTCCAATCCAAAGTCAAACACGGAATTCATTCATAAATAATAAACTCGTACATCGGCTAGATCTATTGAGTAATACGTCTTCAACTGTCAGAAAATATGTTGTGTGATATTTTAGTCCTACAGTCAAAGACTTTATTTCTGTAATAACAAAGCTTAAATGTTATATTACTGTTTTAAACACACACACACACACACACACACACCACACACACACCACACATGCAGACAGATGTTTTATTTTTTTGAGAATATCGTGTTTTAAAGTATTCTTTCAGCAAGAAATATGACATTTTGAAAGAGCTTAAGTTCTTGAAAATCCACACTACATTAAATATAAAAAATAAAATAAAAAAGCTACATCTACATATTATATAACACTCCAAGATTAATCTGCAAAGATAGTTGTTTTTGTTTTGACAGGCAGAACACATCCAGAGTCAGAAAACACACACACTTTACAACCCCAAAAATACTATTATCCTCATTCATAATAATGATAATCCCCACATTATGTGTAATTTTTTCATGTGTAATTTCTGAATCTAAAAATCAGATCTGAATCTGAAAATCCACTGAATTACCCAACACGTGTGACATTGTCTCCTCAATGAAAAAGAAGTGTCTCCAGCATCTAATCCCATCTTCTATCTGGTAGTTATCACCCTAAGCACAATACGGGCATCAATCATCGGACTGCCAGAGATTCTTCTCCAATTACTCCCTTTTCAAGGGCGTTGTTCTTTTTTAAGACCAATTCTGAGAGATCTGATTACATTCATATCATATGATCTGACAATTGATTTAGATGCCGAGATATTGCGAGTCTCTGGGGTTAAATGGGATGATATTGACTGGGGAGATTCTCGGCTGCGGATGAAAAACAGCAAAAAGCAGCGAGATGTCAGCGGATGTATTGAGGCGTGAGAGGACGGGTGGAGAGCGCTGACAGGAGAAGAAGGACGGTCACACATCAAACTCCACACCAATTTGGTCAAAGCCACAATTCTGCATTTCAATCTCGGCAAAATACTTTTGTCCAGCTGTAATATTAAATGGCTATTTGGCCGTTGTGCCACTCAAATGTCAGATCTGAAATGCAATTTTACACCACTCCATGCAAACGGGACCTTACTGAAGAGATATTACTTACTGCTTTTTTTTTTTTTTTAAATGTAACACAATTTTCCTCAAGGCGCCTGAAGTTCACAATACTCAGTCTACATATTGTAGGTCAATAAATTTTTTTTCCACAATTCGATTTAATTAGTCCTTCCATTTTCTGAACCGCCTTTTCATTTCGGGGTCACATGGAGCTGGAGCCAATCACAGCAACTTTGGGCATGAAGGCGGGGATTGTCCAACCAATCACTAAGCAGGACTCGGGCAAATTTTCCAAACTTCAATTTTCAGAAAATGTGGTGATTATACTATAATGCACTTACATTATTGTTTTACTATTTGTCATCTTGCTGTTTTTATTATTGTTTCGGTTTCATTATTAGACTGATTTGCAATTCTGTGCAGCAAAACATGCAACACAGATTAGAGGTCATTATTCAAAAACCTTGGTCCACGTAAGAGAGCTGAGTAATATAAATGTATTTGTTGGGACTGTGTTTTCCAGGCAAAGTCACAATACCGGTGTCTGATTGGACGATGCCAGTCAGGTGATGCCATTCCAATGTGTTTATTCAATCTGTCTTTATTTGGACCTGTCAGGAGGAGTAATCGCACCACTGAGAACTCAAACCAACCAACACAAATTGCTCTACAACTTGTTACACACGCTTGCCTGTCAGCCTTCAAGGTCTCCAAAGACAATTCAATTCGAGTAGACATGCGAATTTGCTGTTATTTAAATCAAAGAGAAAGCCAAAATGTGTTTTCCAGCCCCACTGTTTCCACGGTCCCGGCTCCTCCGTCTCGCATTCGCACTCGAGGATTGGCATCGGTCACATTACCATTCAAACAACTACTTGGGTACCAATTTTAGAGGGAAAAAAGGCTTCCTTTTTCACTCGCCTGAGTAAAAACCTGCGAGGTCGAAACCAGAGCTACCCAATTCTGCGAAAAAACGAGACTCTACTACAGGCCGTATCTCTGAGCATCTTAATATTCACTTTTTTATGTCAGTCTATAAAGGCATAATGATATTTAATCCGACTTTAATCATGATTTGCGTAATAAACTCCAGAAAAGGCAATATGGCGTTGTCGTAAAAGTGATGTATGTTATTCGCATTTCAAGACGTGTATGTGTGAATTTTAAAACAGGGAGGACAAACCCGGAGGAGGAACATAAGGTGGAAAGGATGAGGCTTTTCAGTGATGCTGCGAATAAAAAAGTGATATGGTTAGTCTATATTGGGAATTTCGGATTATGCCAGATTTATTAAAGTTCAATATTTGCATGTGAAAGTTGAAACTTTCCGTCTGCTCTACGACCTACAGAAGGGAGGCTTAACGTTCTTTGCATAAACAAAATCCATTTCAAAGGAAGCATATGTGAGATCTCACTGTGTGATGTAACAGATGTGACAGGTGGAGACGACTTATATATATATATTAAAAATACAATTCCCCCAAAGATCAAAAAGAACATACAAAAAAAAAGCGCAGAGAGAACAAACTAAATGCCATATGTCAAAATATGATTAAAGAGACGTTTGGAAATGTTTTAAAGAAACTGGCTGTGCTGTGAAGATGAAGATATTTAAACATGAAATATTTACATTCATTCATATGGCAAAGACTTTTCCAATCCAAAGTCAAACACTGAATCCATTCATAAATAATAAACTCGTACATCAACTAGATCTACTGAGTAATACGTCTTCAACTGTTTGAAAAAATGTGATACTTTGAAAAAATGTGATACTTTAATCCTACAGTTAAAGACTTTATTTCTGTAATAACAAAGCTTAAATGTTATATTTCTGTTTTAAACAAACACACACATACAGACAGATGTTTTATTTTTAGAAAATAATAATTAAAATATTTTTTTTGCCAGAAATATGATGTTTTGAAAGAGCTTAAGTTCTTAAAAATCCACACTATATTAAATATGAAAAATTGAATGAACACTACAAGATTAATCGGCAAATATAGTTGTTAAGCAGAACACGCTTAGAAGCAGAGAACACACACACTCACACACCCCAAAATAAATGTATCATTATTATTATTAAAAATATTAATAACGATAATAATCCCCATAATATGTGTACATTTTGAAAACCCATTTGAATTTTTACGCTTTTCTCGGTCCATTTCATTCATATGGGTGTTTTGGTCGCTGAATACAGACCGGAGAACGCCTGCAGGCAAGAAATTAGTAATTCATAAACAGGAACTAAATGTGACACTAAATATAACATTCTTTTCCAAATGAGAACAGGGGGCTGCTTATGTAACTGGGTTACAAAATAAAAAGTAGAGTTATGTATTCCACCAAAGCTTCACGTAATAATACTTCATGCTAATGACAGTTTGATTAAATAAAATATTAAGAAAATAAATAATTAAACTAAACAAATGTGAATATTTTCACATTTATCCGTTTCAGTCACAAAGTGAATAAAACAATTCATTTAGTTATGTACTTGTATTTTTTCTTGTATTAAACTGCTCTGAAGACTCCGAAGCGTGAGACAAATGGCTTTCCAAACATAGATCTCAAATTGTGATGGCTTTATTCATCAAATATAGCGTTTAAAGTCACACGTTTCTTCACAAATGCAAAGTAATGCTCCAGGCCTGCCACAATTTCATAAAACGATAGTAAAGCAATACAGTCTTAATCAAACACCTCCGTTATTTTCCACGTGGAAGCAGGAACGTTCTGATCAAATACACCGATGGACTTTAGCATCGCTTATGAAGATCCAGCCTCAAGCTCCAAAAGCCCTACGAGGCCAAGGAGAAATGAGGAGGCGAGTAGATGCATAAGTAATGAGAAGGGCGATGTGATCGGTTAGTGTACAGAGACCCCTGGCTGATTAGCTAAAAGAAGAAGAGAAGAGCCTGGACAACCCTGAACCCACCTTCATCACTAGGAAAACATCCACATCTTTCTTTCATTAAACCACCAACTGGGATCTGAAACATACAAACGAATTATCCAGAAAAACATCCTCCCCGGATTCCTCTGAGAGATAAGTGCGCAGGAGATGAATGATAAGACACTGAGCCATTTTTCTCCAGGCCAAGCCAACCTGCGCGGCATTGAGGATGTCATAAGAATATAATTGTAAGCGATATGGCCTTCTTCTGCCGTGGATTCGGAATACAAGGCATTTTACCTACATGACCCTTATTAAATGAAAAATATGGACGGGATGTTTTATGAAGCCATTTTGAATTGCATGAAGTGGCCTTATTATACAGGAAGATAAAACTTCAGGTGTATAATTAAAGCTAAGGTCACAGGTTTTATAAGTTCGGGTGGATTTTAAACTGAAGACATCAATTAAATGGATCTAAAAGACCACCAAGGTCAGCGAAACAGCGGCGAGATCTGACACAATGATCCTTTTTGGTTAACACCTATAAACGGTCATTAAACTTGAAGAGCACTTCCTCAAAAGTGTTTATGAGCGAGAACACCTTTCTGAGTTTTAAGGCTTTTTATGGGAAGTTCTTCAAGCCACGATTATTGATATTACTAGTATCTCTACTCTGCACTTTCTGTCGGATTCCTTGCAATGGTTCTTAACTGGTTGGTAATTGCAGACAAGAGGGTTCAGTCGGCTCATTACGATTAGTAAACTTTTCCATTTGGAGCAGTTTAATCTGTCAATTGACTGACAAAAGCGAGCAGAGAAAGTTTCCTCGCAAAGAGATTTCCTCGCAAAGTGCTGTGAAGCCGAGGCGCTTGTCTTTTTCGTCATGAGATGGGAAATTTCGAGATGACTCTTACTTGACCACCAACACCCAGTCGACGCCAGTGTAGGTACCAAATTGGCTCGGGTGTAAAATCGGCTCGGGGTCCCACAACTAAGGATGATGTCACCTTTTTTGATTGGCTGTAAGTTGGCATGATGACGTAGGAGATGGTGATTGGTCGAGACAAATCACGTTGACAAATGACGTGTAAGATGGTCATTGATCTGGGCAAAATGCAAAGCTTTAAAAAAAATTCTAATCAAGAGCTTTCCATTCGTGAGAAACATGGACAACTTGTACATCAAAATTTCCACAACATTGTGCAGGGCACTTAACAAAGTCTCTTCCAACTTGTTTTAAAGGGAAATGTAACTTTTGAAATCAAATGCTGTTTTTAATTAAATTCAATTATGAACATTATTAGTTATCAACATGACCGATTATAATTATCAACATGTAAAACCGACAAACATTTACTCGTAGTAATAATAATGTAACAACATAGTAATAATAATGTCACACACAACAAACAATTCGGACAAATCAACAAACAACTCAGACACACCTTAAAATTAAAAAAAAAGTAGCAAACAATGAGTGCAAACAACTGTAGGTTTCAATAAGAAAACGTAAAATGAAAACAGGAATATGATGAGAACATCTGGATGATACGTGGTTGGTTCAATTGGTGCAACCATGGTGTGATGTCATCACTAGTCACGGGTCACCATTTTTACAGCCGATTTTGTAGGTAGGTTTTGGTACCTACACCAGCAAAACCAGATGGACTGGACTTCTGCTGTGGGTCATGTGGTTTCTTCTGTCTGGACCGTACACTTCAATCCAACCAAGGTGGCAAATAAGTCCAGACTGGCACAAAGACCGGCCGAATTCGGAAAACTCCTCTCTGAAATGTCTTTCTTTTTCATGGAAATACTGATCAGCAGGTTCCAGTTGACAAATCCCATAGTTAAATAAAGGTGCGCTCACAGTCAGATCAGCGGGACGTCAGAGTGAATTACTCTTGCCGAATGCTTTTACACTTTCTCGGAAATTGGAGAGAGTCTGTCTTTGACCGAAACTCTCTTTGAGAAGGACTGAAAGTAATTACTGTACACCTGAAATCACAAAAGCACCTGGGTTTTAATGCATTTTTTAATGGTCTGTCCACTGGGCTTAGAAATGTCGCCGGAAAATGCGATGCAAGAGTTTTTGCCCGGATTTCAATCAACCCAGAAGAGCACATTCAAAAAAGCCTCGTCTGCGCTCATCTCGCTGCTCTGGATACTAGTGGCTATACGCAAAGTTGTAACTCTCAAGTTGAGTTTTTCCTCGTTCCTGTCATCTGAAGAAACAGAACAAACCAAGTTTAGAAGACTTTCTGCATCAGAACTTTGATCTGTATCCTGCACTACAACTCCCACAATCCTTTGTCTTCCCTTTGTTGGACAATCTTCTCAAGGTATTTGGAAAAATATTTTCTGTAAAGTGTTTCAGGTGTGTTAACAGGTAAAAGCTTTAGTTATACAATTGAACAAAAAAGCAAGGGGCTAGTTTGGAATTAAGAACATTTAAAATGAAAGTGATACAGTTCCAATATTCCATTTCTGGGTAACAAGTCTTGCAGCTCTATTTTTCTGTAGTTGGTGTTGATTGTTAGCGGTTTGTTATCTAGTTATTAACAAACCTATTTCTTCTTTGTGTTTCAATGATGCTGTACTTATCTTTTTTTTCGAAATCACTCAGAGTGAATAATTGCACCTTGTGCTAACTTGATTAACTCTGAAACATTGTTCTCCACTGCTATGACAGCGCAAAGCCCCGCCCACTGCTGACCAGCCAATAGCAATTGTCCCAGTCCTTACACAAATGTAACATTGTTTAGCCTTGTTACATTTTCGAAAATAGTCTATTTAATTTATTAAGGAAGTTGTCATCAGGAGTAAAACATCTGCACATATCCACATAATATGTATTGAATAACTTATTCAATTAAAGAAAAAAACTGTATGTTTCTCTTTTTTTTTCCATGATGCTTTGTCGCTCATTTCAAATCTGAAAGGATGGGAGAGAGACTGATAGAATCAGTGGAGGAAAAAACTTTTTTCAGTAACGAGTAATCTAACGTTATAACGTTATAACTTTTTCCTCCGTTACAACAGCGTTACCGTTACTGCCAAAAATGCGGCTTTAATATAATTGTGGTCACCGGAGCGGTTTTCATCTGAGCGCAGGCTCTGCACTTGTTGAAGAAAATTAATACAAAAAGAATATCTTTGGCCAGGAACTTAGCCTTTTATTTAAAAACTCTGTCGGCTTTATCCATCCAACTCACACACTTTTTTGTCACAAGTGCAAAAACAAAATGTGCATCACATTATACCATAGAACACGTAGTAAATGCAAACACTTATTTACTATCATATATTTACTATATTTACTACCATAGCGTAGACCATCTTAACAACACTGTTTTTTTTTCCTCAAATGTGTGTTGGGACATTAACATTTTTGTTATTTATTATATTGTTATTTTGTTATTTATTATATTGAGAGCAGAACGCTTTTATTCAATGTTTATTTTTGGTACAATCCTTAAGAAGCATAATTTTTATTTAGACTGATCTGTTGGCCAGTTATGGTCTTTACAATAAATTCTAAAAGTTCTAAACCATTTATTGTGTTTTATTATTCACTATTCTAATGATATCATTTACAAGAAAATACTAAATTTGATAGGTGTCGCTCACATTTTCCCACAGCAAATTAAAATAGTGTAGAATAATGTACAATGCTTTATAGAATAATTTATTCTTTTTAGTGTTCATTTCATTCATATAACTTATGGTATATTTAATATTGAGAACTGCCAAGTTATTTACCAAATAAAAAAAATGAAATGAAAGTAACGCAATAGTTACGTTATTTCCCTGTTTATTAGTTACTTTTATAACGTAATTAATAAATAATGGTAAATTGTGTTACTATTTGTGAGAAGTAACCAGTAACTGTACACCTAATTACTTTTTTAAAGGAACATTCTCAAAACTGGATAGAACAGTGTTCACTTTCAGACAACCTTTAACAGGCCTTTGTCACGTTATCCAGCTTCTTATCAAAACCAAAAACCTTTAAAAAAAACGATCGAAATGTGCGAAAAAAAAGTGGCCAAAATAGGATGCACTCGAAAACTCTGTCAATTAAAATTACAATGCGCAGACTCTTCACCAGGAGAAAAGAAGCATGTCAACACAATAAGTGTGGGAATGTGATGTATTTCTGCGAGCGTACATTTAGCAAAGCCTCCGGGCAGGTTTAGCCATCTGCCGTCAGAAAGTGACTCACGGCCTGACCAATGCATATTCATGAGGAGCCACTCATCACGATATCGCCGAATTAAAACAAAAGTGGAAAAAAAAAATGTCCTTCTCCCGTGCCCCACTTTGCTCCATCATTAAATGACAACATTTCCCATGATTGCCGCATGCATGCATTACGCATTAGGATGCAGCTGGGCAAAATATTGACACGAGAACCACAGAGGAACCGCTTGAGTAATGGCTTCCGTCGCTGCTTCCTCTGTGTATAGAGAAGCGCATGCAAAGCAGCGCTGGCCCGTGGCTGTCTTCACTGTGTTATTGCTCCACACAGGATGCAATCTAATCTGCCGCTGCAGGCCGACTAACCTGCCTGCTAAATAATAAACACTACTGGACAGCCGCCCGCAAGGCCACGTATAATCCAGGTATTGCTTTCTGTGTTTATTGCTCTATATGTTCATTATCTGCCGTTTCCCCGGGCATCAAAATTATTAAACGGCTTATTTTGTTTATATTTGGCCTGGCTTTTTCATCTTCCAACTTTTATTTGTCTATACTTCACTTTCCGTTTTATGCTTAATATGGTGGTATGTGCTTTTTAGCCATTTATTTATATTAATATTATAAATCATTATTAAAACATAGAGTATATTTTGTTTAATTTGTATTTTTAAAATGTAAAAATTAACTAAGATTTTTTTTTGTCATAACAATTTAATAAAATATTAAATATTCATATTAAATAAGACATATTTTTGTTTAAAAAATTTTTTAACAAAATTAATTATTTACATGGTTTATTATATTACAATTACACATTATTTGCAAATGTACAGTGTGTATCTTGTTATATGCATTTTCAACCAATTTGTTTTTCTCATTATGACACATTAATAATAATTGTAGTACATATTGCATTGCGTATTTAGTTTTAGCAAAATTTCTCAATATTGTGTTTGTTGCATTTGCTTTTAATTAAACATGTTAAAGATATAACTCATGAAATATGTTAGTATGAAACATTTGTAGTGTTTGTAGTGGTTATTGTTGGCAAATTAACAAATCTTTCCCAATTTTTTAAATAAATAAATAAATAAAAGCTGAGGCATCGTGCAACTTTTCCAGGTTATTCAAAACTGGAATAAACAATTTGATTATACGTTTTTTTTTTTAATAAAATTTATAATAAAAATGTATTTGAAATTTGAGAAATCAGCATCTCAAAAGGTGCGGTACACCCCTTGTTGGCCAACCAATCACAGATTCAGACACACAAACCCAGAGTTGAAATTTCTAAAAGACGTAGTATTAAAATGAAATGACTCACTTCCGTTGACTCAGTTTTGTGCATCAGCCGATTATGTCTTGTCAGCTTTTATCAACAATCCATCACACTGCATTTGCTTCTCGGCCAAAATCAAAACCTCTGGCTGGATTGGTCCATGCAGACACTTGTCTTTCTGGCTGAGAGACAATCACACTTGTGAAGTGAACAGCTCTCACATCCTGCGCTCAGTGAGATTCAGTGGGGATAGAGCGACTTGACAGGACTTGTAAGAAAAAAGAATAAAGGAAAAAGGTCAAGAGTGAGACAGGAGAACTGGTGCTGAGCGTGTAATGGAAGAGATAAAACCAGGAATGGAAATTTAATGATGATGCTTTTATCTTCCTTGTTTTTTTTTTCAGGTGCTTCAACGGGATAAAAACAGAAAACATCAACTTTATAGGTCCCAAAGCTCCTTAACAACGGACAACTTCAGTCCACATCACTGAAGTCAAGACTTTATGCATTTACTATTTTCTAACATTGTCACATTGGCCACAGAAGTTTTTTGTTCACTGATTATGGAAAGAGAAAGGTTTTGCTTTTCAGTAATGTGAATAATAAATATTGCTAGTTACATCAAGGTTTGATTCTCGAAGATTGAAGTTGGTTAAGTATTTAACTATAAGCAGACTAACACTCTACTATTGTAGACTTTTTTTTTAGATATTATAAAAATCTAAAACTAAAATATCCAAAAAGTTTGCATGTTCTCCATGTGCTTGCCTGGATTTCCACCAGGTTTCCGGATTTCTGTGTCTAAAAGACCACTAAAAACATCTAAAAATAACCAATCCGGAGTCAGATAAATTGGGTGTGTGAGTGAGAATAGGAATTAATGTGTCTGTGAGTCTTGCTCTGTGATTAGTTGGACAAAAATCTAAGATATAAGACCAAGAAACGAAAAAACAGTACAGTAAAACAGTAAAAAAATGGAAGAATGGATGTATTAAATTTTCATCAGTAATTACCCTTTATATTGACAAAAAATGATGACACACGTTTTGTTTAAAAAACAATCAAAATTCCTCTTTTTCTGCTTTTGTTGGACATTTTTCTTTGTGTGAAATATTTGCCTTCAGACAAGTAAGGTGATAATCAAACACACACAGCGGGAATCCACTTCTCCAAATTTCTCTAAGACCCACTTCAGTGAAACAAGCCATTTTGTTAAACGAGAGCTGTGGAAAGAGCTCCATTAAAGGAAAAGTGGGGAGAAAGTAAACCGGCAATAAAGAAAAGACCTTTTGGAGATCCAATGTAAATTGCCATCTTCGATTCAGGCCGAACCTTAAGTCGTTCTCATCTCTCTTCTACTTTGCACCTTAACTATTGCATCTTGGCGCTCTTCAGAAAATACAGTTCCATTGTTTAAGCCGACCGTGGCTTTTTATCGATCGCCAAAGTGAAGCAAGCAGCCGGTACAGGAGCCGCCATTGATCGCCAACATTAGACAAACTCACCGTTGCTGGAAAAGACTAAGAAGTGTGTGAATGAGGCCGACTCTGAGATTAAGCCGCAGCCTGGACAATGGCGAGAGAGAAACACTTCTCCGAAAATAGATAGCTTCTATTTACATATATATACATTTATATATATTTCATATATATTTACATATTATATACAAACCGTTCAAATTCACCCAGTTCAACATTGTCTACTAATAGGATTTCAGCAAACTGCTTTGCTGGAAGCTGGAACGTCTTGTCTCCAAGAATGCTCCTCTTTGAAATCCACGTGGAAAGAATAGCACAGAAGCAAAGACAAAGCCTTGCAGACTGTTAAATAGTTAAAATCCAGTCAGGCCAGGTTTGAGTTAGCTTCACATATCGTCAGGTTTGAGCAGACGATATGTGAAGCTAAAAATGGTGCTATAAGCTGGTGTAGTGAGTCACCTTACAGAAAGAAAAAAAACGTTCAAGACTCGTTTGAGACGTTTTGCATATTCTTCCCATGCTATTTTGGGTTTCTTCTGGGTCTCAGGTTTCCTCCAACAGTCCAAAAGCATGTGTTTAAGAGTGAGAGTGTGTCCATGTGTCCTGCTCTGTGATTGGTTGGCCACCAGGCCTAGAGTTGCTGGGAAAAGTGGGGAAATAGAAATGTGGAAAAGGATAGACAAATTGAGAGATTGATTGGTCGAAGTTACAAATCACCTGGAGAAACATCAAAGCTACTGTATTTTACAATTCTACGAATTCTACTACAAATCACTTATTACAGTCTGTTCTTTTTTTAAGGAACAGTTGGTGTACAATCAGTATGATCATGTCGATTGCAACAATTTGCTGCACAATTTTTAAAGTTCTTTTTTTTTACTTTTGAAGATTATTTAACGTAGTTTTATTATTAATAATGGCCTTGTGTTATTACTATTGACTGTTTTGTGAACAATCATTTTAGTCTATGAGAATTGAAATGCTGTTACTCTAGCCAATTTAGGTTAAAAGAATAAACACCTAAAAAAAAAGTGCAAAATGTACAACGTAAAAAAAAAAAGTAAGCAACACTTTTAAAAACATAATTCATAAAAATATATCCATCTTTGCCAATATATTGACTGCAAATCAAATCACAAAAAAGCATCGATCTTGGCTCTTCAATGGACTTTTGCAAATTTGATAGTGAGATTTTATCTCCAGATAGTTAATTAATAAGTATAACATAAACATAACATATAACACACAGTATGATACAAGTTATTATATAGTTTAATAATAATATGAAAGAATAAAAGCCAAAAGTGAATGACAACACAAAATAAGTACAAGGTCAACACTTACATAACTATTTTTTAAAACAACAATGACCAAAGTGTCATGATGAAAAAAATTCCAAACCAATCTATGATGAGAACTGTGTGTGTGTGTGTGTGTGTGTGTGTGTCAACCACAAGTGATTGGAGGTTGTGATTGGTGTAGCTCTGCACTGGCCTAGTTTCGTTTCTGCCCGTCTAGTTTCTGTTCTGACGTCTTAATGGCCCAATTATCATAGCTCAGGCTCGGATCAATAGAGGTTCTGTCAGCTCTGGCTGCTGACACAATGGGATGTGCGAAGGCGTCTGGAAGAGGCTCTGAAGACTGGATGGAGGCAAGCATGGATGGTTTAGCCTGAGAGACGGTCCGTCTCCGACACGCATGTGTGACCCAATCTTTTCCAGGACGATGTTCTTCCATTGCTAAGCGGAGAACACTTCTCATTCAGACGGAACAGTCAGAAGAACACGAGACTCAACAAACAACATGACAAAAAGTGTGTCCGCAACAAAGACATATACACAAATAAAAGACAAGACAACAACGCAATGTAACAACGTTCCATCTTTTTAGGTAATAGAGCAAAGGTAGAATGTGTTATAACACATTTGAACTGACTTCAATTCCCATTTTCACCTAAAATTGTCTTTTTTGGGTCGTTTTTGGCTTCGGCTACTGGTTGTTTGAAATTCAAATTGTTTTTGGACAAAACTGGCAGCAACATCTGCTCATCGGCCAAAATACTGTTCTTGTAGGCCGAGTGTGAAGAGTGTGTGCGCCAATCTACATTCTGCATGTGGATTGGTTTGTTGTAGAAATGGGAAATAAATATCGTTTTTTTTTTAATGTTTGGACATTTGAGTCCCATTCTGCAAAATAAATGAATGTCATAAGAGTCATGTCCATCATTATGGCGCGCTGACATAACACTGACATTTTCTCAGATAAATCAAAAAAAAAAACTAACAGAGGAGAAGCTACTTTGATTCCATTTTTAGGTAATAATAGAACATAATTCTTAATAATAACAATAGTATAAATAAATAATTAAATAAATAGTAATAAAATAATAGAAAGATATATTTCTTTTGTAATTTCGTGATTTTTGGCTTAGATTTTGGCCACCAAACATCAAAAGTTAGTGTGTGTTGTCATCTACGGTGAGGAGACCTCAAGGTTCATGAAAGGTGCCATAAAAATTAAATAAATAGTTATAATTATTATGACTATAATGCGGCTTTACAATACAGACAGGAAAACACCCACACAGCTATGCTATAAAGAGAAACGTCTCATTTCACGGCGCACTACTTTTCTATTTACTTATAGTTGAAATGACAATAAAGCTTTATTGACTTGCTTTTGACTATGCACTATACTTGAGAAATTGCATTTTAATTATTACTATTTTACCATTAGAATAGCCACACATTACAAGAGTTTGCTAAGTAGATTTTGAACAGTAATTACTACATGGTTAAGCCAGTTAGCTGGGGCTGTAATAATACAGCGGGAGAAAGTGCTGTAAATACTATATTAACCGTTTCTCCATTAAACACCGCAGCCAGCCTGTAGATTACAGCATCCTCTGGAAGTATGGCAGCCTAATTCATGAAAGAGAGACTCAGGGATCTAATCCAAATTGACTTCCAGCTGTTCGGGTAGAATGGCTACAACTGATTGAGTTTCCACGACATGCCAGATCCACACTGATGGGAGAAATCTTTGTAATTTGTATTCAATTTGGAATTGTGGGGTTTTCAGAGGCCCTGCTGGTTGAACATGGACGAAGACAAAAGTCGTTCTACTTCATTACAGCAAATGTAATTAGAGTATGTTATAAAACCAGTGTGTTGTGCAGGGAACAAGCTACGGAAATAAGAATGTTTGATTAAAAAGAGATTCATATTGAACATCCGGGTTGTTGTACGTGTATCATTCCATCACAGTAAAATTCAATCCCAAACAAACTGTCACACATTAGACCAACACATAACGCACACATTTATCTACATGATTGTGCCTTTATGATCCTGTCATAGTATCACATAGCAGTGATGTAAAGTACTTGAGTAAATTGTTACTTCAAGAATATTTGGCTACTTTTTACTTGTATTGAGTCAAAAATTAACTTTTACTCTCTACTTGACTACATTTGTAATTAAGTATATGTACTCTTTACTCCTCCGGTTACATTGTGATTGTGCGGAACAAGTCGGCATCTTTTTCTACAGCAGTTAAAATCTTGGACGAACGAAGTATTATCGCCATCTGCAGGATGCTGAAGGAATTATGGGTTGCATTTTTTGCACATTTGAGTTTGACAGATGGTTTTTTTGTAACGGTAATGGAGTAATTATAGACTTCACTAACTTGTAATGGAGTAATATCTACAGTCGGGTATCTGTACTTTTACTCAAGTATTTTACATTTACTCAGAAGGTGTCACATGAGTAAAATCCATCTGCTATTCTGCACAAGATTGGAAGAAAGCTACACAATGTTATATCTTAAAAGTTTGGCAATGCTCTTCTGTACAAAAACTCAACATTGGTCTAAAATGTTCCCTAACCCATTTTTATATTTTTAATGCGAGTATTTTTATATATACTGTGCTCAATATTATGGCACTCATTGTTTCTTGTCTCATTGTGTTTCTATTTTATTTTACTATTTTATATATACTATTTCATTGCGGGAAGCAATATAAGAATTTAATTGTATAGGTAACTGAATAAATGACAATAAAAGCTTTGAACATGAACTTTAAGTTTGATCTACTGTCATAATAACCTAATTAACCTTTTATTATGCGCAAAGTGTAATGACATCACACTCAACAACGAGAAATCTAAGGCATTGTGAAGGTAGGCATAGTCATGTGATGTGTACCATATGTACCAGTTTAAAAATATGGGCTGTTGTTAGGCAGATTTTAGACACTGTTATGTCGCTTCACATATGTTCGCACACTACTGGTGTCATTTGCAATGAAACGTCAAGGTTTACTGCTCATGAGCAAATTAGGTTGAAATTAACTTAACGTCAACATACGAAAAATGTCAACGTTGAAAAATGTAGTAAAAGTCACCTGCTGTGATATACAGGCATTTCCTGAGAGATGGACCTGTAGATCGCAAATTGACCCAATGAATGCAAAATGTAACACGAATGATCATCAGCGCTCTTCTCGAGCCCGACAGTTTGAAAGAAGAAAAGAGACAAAGTGAACAACAACATTAGTAATATAAGAGCGTTCCTCTCGTTATTGCTCGGGGTGACAACTGACTCGCTGTTTTACTCCAACACCCGGTGACACTTTTTCATTCTGTTCTCCTTTTTGTAGTCATCACAGAGATTGAGTTAATTGCGGTTCCACACTGTTCGGTTCTTCGCTAGCAATAGCAATTAGTCTGTGTGTGTTGTCTCTCTCCTGGAGCTCTTTAAGTGCTGCTGTTTTACTCAAAAACATCAGTAATAAATGTCAAAGATGAGTCTGTGGCCCGAATTCACCACAACGTCGGATGCACTACACATATTTGAAAGAATCTTTAGAACTTCATTAGCTGTTCGGCTTTGACTAGAGAGCCTTTTGGATCCATAATCACTGCGGCATGCATCTCTAATTGAGTTTCATTACGTTTTCAAACAGAGGTTATAGACTGTGCTAGACGTCCAGTATCCCTGCCCATTAAATAATTCCTTATTTAGCTCTGCTGATCACCCGAGACTTGCAGCGATGGATCACCAGGCTCCTCGTGGCACGTACGAAACCAACCCAACCTTGGCAGGATGTCGATTATAAGAGTTTGGGATGCCAGGTAGCGGAGCCCTCTGAAGAAAACTCAGGGTGGATTACTGCCTCATCCTCAAAGTCAGAAAGCAAATGCTCTTTGAGTCGACAGGGTTCTTGATTAGGAGAGCCGGGGAGCCGGAGGGAGGCCTTCTTCTCCCACTGACCCCTCCAATCTGTCATTGCGGATTAATCTACAAAACGTTTGACAGGCCGCCCGTCTTTCATCGGACAAACGCTGTGAGCTTCCCCACTCCACCTACAGATCTGGGGCGATGCTTCAGTCATGCTGATGTTCGCTGCGGCAGGGCTGAAAAAGCATCACTTGTGAGCCGGACGTCCTCGCATCTCTGTGCAAACCTTTGCTAAGGCGACGAGTGTAGAGCGAAACAAACAAAACACTCGAACGCGTTCCTTCTCTTTTGTTTAGCATGCACAAGTGTCGCCGGCTTTCACTTAGTGAAGTGCAATTGAGCGCAGTGGAGTACATGAGGCATGTGATCAAAAACAAGCATGCTTAGCATCCCATTGGAAAAGCAGAGTGCTGCTCCAATCGACCCCGGACTGAGAACCAGCTCTGTCACTAATCACCAGCTTGGACCAACTTAAGACAGAAGGGTAGTTCACCTTTTTGGCTTGATTAGAAACGATGGTCGCCCTTGGATACCCTACAGTTGCCTTATGAACAATACAAGAAGGTTTTTACCAACTTGCTCTTGCTTCTTAGGAGGGAATACGAAATGCCTGGTAATAGTAAAGACGACAGTTCTGAACCTTTAGCTATTATGGTCCCTTACCACAGAGGGATTAAACCATATAGTTTAATGACCTTATCTAAAGCTGCTGGTACAAAGAGGGCAAGTTGTCTTATCACCCCAATGCTCTGTGAGATCGCCCAGTTCTTGGGAACGGAGTTATATCAGAATGCATTTTAATGCCTGGAGCCGTGATTGTTCAAAAGCGTGGAGGTAAAATGAATGTGCCGGCACGTTTAGTCTTCTGTATGTCTGTTGGGATAGATAAGGGCAAACGTCTCCTGTAAGAAGTCAGTGTTCTCAGCCAAGGTGCTAGAAAAACCTCACCTTTATGTTTTACGGGTAGAATGTTTTTTTTAGATTAAGAGTTTTTCAGAAAATTGCTTGGAATCTCAATACTAATTGTAGTTAAATTGTAGTCCTCCTGTTAAATGTTATGTTTGTTTCAGAGGAACATCAATAATGTTCATGGGTCAATTTGGTCCAGGGCCTTTTATTATGCAGGATAAGTTTCAAAGTGGAAAAATACTTATAAGTATTTATTTTTATTTTTAAACTTTTAACACGGGTCAATTTGACCCGGATATAATCTTCGTAATATAAACATGTAGCGTGGTGTTACAAATATGTGAACTGAATCATTATATTTTTTACATGACAATTACACCAAATAAGCCAAGCAGGAGAGGTTTCAAAGTGAAAACATACTTTTTTTATTACTTTTTTTCATACTGTATTTTTACAAATACTTTTAAACTTTGAAAATGGGTCAATTTTACCCAGAAATAATAGGAGGGTTAAAAATACAAATTAATTAATCTCATGCACTCATTTTGTAATGTGGTTGAGCAGTAAATTACAAATTCAAAAACACTTCCTGCTGATATTTTTTCCCCTCATAAAAAACGCTGCTGTCTTTTCACCGAAAACATGTTTGAGATGCAACATGGGACGTGTGAAGAGAGGAACATTCTGATGAGGAAGAGCACCAGAAGACAAGAAATCCAATTTACCATGAATGTTCTCACTAGAGAGCATCACTCATCACTTACAGCGGCACGATTTGGGATAAATTAAAAATGTGCCTCTTGATCAGATGTTTTTCTGCTTTCCTTTCTAAGGAGATCGGTTTGAAACATTAAATGTCTTGTATTTCACAACACGAGCTGTTTGTTTGTGAAACGCCTGTGTGTGTTAATGGCGGTAAAACCATCTCGCTCAGAATTTCTCCTTCTGATGTTTCTTCCAGCATGGCAGCAAAAACAGCTTCACAGTGCAGAATAAAGCATCTATTTCTTGCAGTGATCCAGCGGTTCTGTCAGTAGATCATTGGGTTTGATTACTGGGAAAAGTTTTTGTACAATTCCCAATGTAAACGCAGTAGCACATGCAGTTAAAAGAGTATTAAGACATAAGCAATGTGGTTTCTGTCTTGAGACTCCGATCATTATACAATATACTGGTTATGCATTTGTGTTTTGTTGGAAAATAATGATAAAGGGAATAAGAAAGTGTGACCGAGAGAGTGGTGGTAGACAAAGAGAGCTGGGTGGGGGGAGTGTTTAAATATAATGATAAAGGAAAATAGAAAGTGTGACTGAGCATTAGATAGAGAAAGATAGAAAGAAAGAGTTAGAGAGAGAGAGCTGGAGAGAGGAGTGGGGGTGGTGTTTGAATATTTGAATTTGTATTTTGAATTTAATTATAAAGGGAAAGTGTGACTGAGTGCCAGATAGAGGGAGAAAGAAAGATAGATAGATAGATAGATAGATAGATAGATAGATAGATAGATAGATAGATAGATAGATAGATAGATAGATAGATAGATAGATAGATAGATAGATAGATAGATAGAGGCGAGAAATAGAGAGAGGGGAATTATAAAGAGAAATAAAAAGTGTTACTGAGAAAGGGGGGAGATAGATATATATAAAGAGTGAGAGGGAGAGTTTTGTGTAAATGGTAAATAGGTAAATCTCTACTACTACTTCTCTTTCGGCTTTTCCCTTATATCATTGTCCAGGGAGATTTCTGTCTTAAATAGGTAAATATAATGTGTAAATGATAGTTATTCAGAGATAGATGGAGAGAGGGACGGACAGAGAGCATGAGAGAGAGAGAGAGAGATAGATAGAGAGAGAGAAAGGGAGAGGGAAAAAGAGAGGGAGAGGGAAAAAGAGAGAGGGATAGAAAGAGAAAGAAATGTAGAGAGAGAGAAAGAGGGAGAGAGAGAGAGAGAGAGAGAGAGAGAGAGAGAGAGAGAGAGAGAGAGAGAGAGATGTGTTGGAATATAACAATAAAGGGCAATAGAAAGTGAGAGAAAGAGAGAGAGAGAAAGGTAGAGAGAAAGGGAGAGAGAAAGAAAGAGAGAGGGAGAGAAAGAAATGTAGAGAGAGAGAGAAAGATGTGTTGGAATATAACGATAAAGGGCAATAGAAAGTGAGGGACAGAGAGAAAGAGAGGGCGAGAGAGTAATGGACCGTTGTATTTCCTGATTGTCCTCCAATCTGACAGCTGTGATATACATTCGGTGCGTCATTGCGAGGTGAAAACACACTCAAGCAAGACCTGTCTGCCCTAAACGTCCAGCCAGGCTATGACTGGCATTCTGAGCTGGAATTAATCTTCCATATGTCACTGAACAACAAGGGTCAATGCAGTAGAATCTGGACACTGCCAAATGGAAGCACCGAGCCTAATTAGAGACCTTCCGTGCCCTTATATGATCAAGAATTCAAGACAGAGAGCGACGGTTAACAGCGTGGTTCTGTTCTTCTTACAAGCCACTGTCTTACTGAGCTATTCATTCCCAGACAAAACCGCACAGTGCGGGCCAATTATCCACGCAGCTCAATAGAATCTGCAACACACAGTAACCATAGAAATAAAGCTCACACTTCTGGATAGCTGGGCATGTTCTGAAGCCTACATCTCTTTACCAATAGGATTTCGATGTAGCATGAGCATGTCAGAGCAGTGAAGTCTGACCTTCAGCTCGCCAGTGTGAAAGAGGATTTAACTACCTGTGATCAGACATACCTTGGGGATCACCAATTTACCTTTTTGCCTTAAACTAAAAAGTAAAGTGAGGGAGATTGTCAAATTGAACAATATGGAAATTGTGCTCCGCATTTAACCATCCAGTAAAGTGCACATACTGTACACACAGTGAAGTGACTGCACGCACTAACCCGGAGCAGTGGGCAGATTATGTCTAAGGACAACAGCCGTAGTGGGATTCGAACCCGCAACCTCTCGAACACAAGTCTGAGTCTTTACTTTACTTTACAGGCAATTTATCAGACGCCTTTATCCAAAGCAACTTAAATGTCATTTTTTAAAACTCAACATTCCTGCTTTCCCTGGGAATCGAACCCATGATCCGGTGATTCAAAACCACCCATGATCCAAAACCAGCGCTCTACAGACTGAGTGCCAATCCCCAAACTACAGTAACATATTGTAAAACAAATTGAATTGTGGACAAATTTTAAAAGAGTTGTCCAATTGGGATGGCAATATGTTGCGTTTGCCATTGATGCGCAGAAATGGAAGAAATTCGAAAGGGAGTGTGATGTCAATTCGAAAACTAAATTTGACTCAGTACGTGAGATCAATTTGAGAGGTGACAGCAGGAGCCAATCAGCATGTGTAGGCGGGTCAAATGCACAGTATCTTCGAACTGATTGGGCTACGACGTCACCCTAGGCCAATACAAGACATCTGCAACTTGGGCAAGATGTTGCCCACAAGTTCGTTCTCAATTTCTCCCATTACATCTATTGTTCATTTGCTTTTCACGTCTGGTCCTTTTCTCCTACTTCACTTTGTCTCTCTTTCTTTTATCTCGCTACACACAGTTTGTGTGTTTATGGAAAAAAAAAATGATCATATTTTCCATTTATGCAACACGGGAAATCTAAACTACAATGAATCTAAACTACAATGGCTCCCAAACCTCGAAGAAAACAAACACAACCGTCTCAATGATCCGGGTGATCTCCGTCAAAGCCAAGTGCCAGAAACACCAATGCCGGCATGATTTTTGTTCAAAATGTTGGGTTGAAATGTGCCCTTTAACCACGATGTGTACTTAAAAGTGTGCGTACTTAAGTGGGAGGTTGTACCTTTGAACTCTGTCCATTCCAACCTGCTCTACAGACGGATTCACAGGAAATGAAGCCATCTTCCAGCCCTGCCATGGCTTCGCATCATGTTTAATCAGTGCTGATCACCCAAGAGCCCGCAGTAATGGAAGCTGATGCCTAATTGACTAAAAAACGATTTCAACGTTATTAAAATCTTAGTACCAACCAAGATGGTGTAGTGCCCATCTACACACAGCTAGAAGAACTGTTCAAGACTCAAGTCGGAGAGACTTTTTTGTGGTGTCGACATGTTCTTCTCATGCTAGTGTGAGTTTCTTGCCGGCCTCCGAAAACATGAACTGAGAAGAATTGGAGTCTGTAGCTGTGAGCAGTCAGTTGTCTGTCCTACTCTGTGATTGGTTCTTTTTACACTCCACTAAATACAGTATTCATGCTAAACTATATGCTAAACAAGTATTATATTACATAGAATTACTGAATTTAGTTAATGAGCTTTAAAGACAGGACATGAAAAACTAACTACTAGTGTTGTGAGGACACTTGAAATTTCAACTTCAATATAATATCAAAAAAATACCTTAAAATAGAGTATTGACTCTCGAAAAAAAAATGCAATAATATGTGTTAATACAAAAAAACATAAGTGGAACATGAAAATCTGTGGAAATTAGGAGTTTATTGTCCCAAGACAATAAATTGCCAAATAAATACACTGGCACAATCCTATAGATTGTCTAGAAAAAAGACATTTAAAAAATGTTGTAGATGTTCTGCTTTCTTCTCTGATATTCAACATTTTCTAATTATCTCTTATTTAAATCATACATGTTTTAAAAATTCTTAATTCTACCAGAAATATATCTCTAAATTTAATCTGTATGCAGGCATACAGTGTTTATGTGTTTTAAAATTCTACATAACACAAGTAAACTAGAACTTGAATACAAGTCTTTGGTTTATCGCCAGAGGTATAAGACAGTTTCTACCAGGTTTCTGCCCGTTTTCGAAGTTTACAATAGATCACAATTCCCTCCCAATCAGACTTATTGTGCTCACTTATCAGACAAAATCTACAATTAATGGACTAAGCGATGCAGAAAAATATTCCGGAATTCTCATTTGTTTTGTCAACAGAAATCTCCACTCTTTACCCAATGTGACACCACAATCAGCTAATTTTCTTTCACAGCATCCCGTGGCTTGTTGTCTGGCGCACGTCTACGTTGCGTACTCAATGCTGGGAATGTGATAGCGGTCACAAATTATGCAATAAAGGGACACTGACAAATGTTCACTGTCTGGCTTCCAGGTTCAATTGCAAGGACACAAAAACAAACTATATATTATTCAAAGTGGAAAAAAAAACTCCTTTTCTATAGTCTCTTGAACATCAGTGGGAACATTGAATATGCAGCTTAGGAGGGAAGACTCGCAACCTTTTGAAGTCTGGCAACAAATGAGGCAGAGCACTCAATTGAGATCAGAAACACACGTGCTTTTCAGGCGAAATTCTCAATGCCTCCCAATAAGACTGTGGAAGCAAATGGGATTTCTCCTTCTTGGAATAAAAGGCTTCTTTTGATCAGCATTTTTATTTTTCTGCGCAGGTTTTACGACCAATTTTCCGTCTAGCTCGCCCTGTTTCTCTCTTTCTCCGCAGCTAAAACTTTTGCTTTGATATGACTTTATAATTGGATTATGGTTTCCACGAGGAGCTCTCTACAAATTACATTTCCATATTTTCATGAGGATGCTCAAGTCCAGTGAAAATCTGAAGATAAAGGGCTTTGTGAGGGTCACAATACAAGCTGGAAGGCAGGAAAATGACCCAGAATTGGCGAGAGAACAATCTTGGGGTGTAAATGATGGGTTGATTTAAAACACAAATGAAAAGCAAAAGCCTTCCGGGGTCTTCGTTTTGTAGTCTGACGTAACGGTAGATTAATTCACCTCATGAAAATACACTCAAAGTCTTAAAATTAATAAAATACACACTAGAGAAACACACTTTAGCGTGGTCATTGGTCACGGTTGATGTTTTAAATGATTTAAAAATGCTATCGAAAACAAGTAAAACAAAGTCACAACGATTTCTGTAACATAAACTACAAAACGTAGTCTTGAAGATTGGACGTCTAGGTTCATCAACTTAGATATGAATAAACAGGAAGCAGGATAGTAAAATGCTAATTCTAGCTTGAAGGACTTGTTAAATTCCAATTTTACACTGACGTAATGGCTGCTCATAAATTTTAATTATGTAAGAAGAGCTCCAATTATGGCAAATTTAATAACCAAAGGAAACAAGCTTTAGTGAAGTTTGCCCAAGAAAAAAAAAAGATTTCCAAATGTCAAATGTCAATCCATTGTTACTGAAATCCGACTATTCTGTTTTTATTGAATAAAAGCCACTGATGAAATGACAAAAGTGATGTAAACAAATGTGGTGTAAAAAAATGTGGTGTAAAAAAACGTGTTTTTCACGTGTGTGTGTGTGTGTGTGTGTGTGTGTGTGTGTGTGTGTGTGTGTTGTGTATATTAATACAACAAATTAATACTGCTAATTCAAGTTTGACGCTATCCTTACATGACCATTTTTTTGGAATATGAGCTTTCTTAACACTCATTTATCAAAAGTGACCCGGTAATTTGTCCACATAAAAACAACAACAAGATGGCCGACAGTGAGGCAATGGATTGTGGGAGTTGAGGTCCAAAGCAAGAAAACCTAAAGTTTTCATAAAAACTTTGATATAATTTTGATAACACTTTATTGCATTTTAAAAGTTTTTTTTACTAACCTCTAAAACGTCAGTACGTTTTCAATCATCTGCTTGGGATTGTGTTGTCCTCTAAAACCAGCAATTTGTTAGTGAAATTGTGTGTAATCATTTTACAAACCAGCATGGATTTAACTGCAAACACCAAAGTTTCAGCTCATGTTTTATCTCCACGTGTGAAGCTTCAACGGTTTTAGTCCTTAATGATAACAGACTTCTGCAGAAAGAGACTTAATAAACGCGGCACAATAGCTGTCTGCAAGCGCATTATTATTCATTAATGGACCTTTCCTGCCATTGTTGTTGCTTGTGCTGTCATCGCACTGGAATTAATCTAAAGGACGATGGAAGAAAACATACACTTTTCATTAGGGTGAAGTATACACAGACAATCTTGTAGAGTAGATTTCTAACTGTCATGTTGAACGTGACTTCCCTCGTGACATCACTCAGGTAAAAACACTGTAAAAAAAAGCTTGTTTTAGTCACAGAGCTGGTTTTCCATAGAATGTCTGGCTAGATGATCTGTGTTTGAGCATTAAATCCCTGATCTTCCCATAGTGAATATGTTTTACAATGCTCAAGATCTCTTCCTCCAGGCATCAATTCACACTCTCAAACAAACATCAGAATCAGGACCGTGGGACGAAAACGGACACCTGGAGGAAAACCCATAAAACACAGGGAGAACATATCAACTCCTTATCACTAGGCCATAACTGTCTTAATGGGAAAGTTTGCATTCAAAATGAATGTATGTCTTGGTTCATGCGTCAACGAAGTGGAGTAGTATTGAAGGTCATAGACGAAATGTCTTATAATTTACATTCTCGTAAATTGTGTGTATTTTCCCATGCATGTGTGTTAATAACAATAATAATAATAATAATAATAATAATAATAATATGTAGTTATTACAATTATTTCTGAAACAATTATAATCCGTATTTTGCATGACGTCACTTCAAGATGGAGGTATCCGTTCATGTGAGATTGTATACCTTTTTTATATTTAATGTATAATTTACTTTTATAAACATTTTAATAACTGCTATGCAACATGCTGTTACTACATTTATTACCAATATTTTAGCAATTATAGAAATGTATTGTCAGAATTTATAGAACTCATTAGATGAACATGTAAAATACGACTCTTCACATTGAAAAATTTCTCTCGGCACGGATTTTAATTCGTAAGTTGAGGTACCAGTGTATCTCCACCTCCCCCTGAACCAGAAATGGAATAGTGATGGGAAAATGTACTGATGAGTCTACAAAATTTTAAATTCTTTACATCACATTGTTTATGATTTGTAACTTTCATTTTAACTCACATCCCGTTGGCCATCATTTCCCTGTAGTTGTTTTATCACCACTACATCAGTGTGATATTGTGAAATATTAAAATCATCCTTTAGTTTCCCGCTACAAGTCCTATTCTGATCACATTTTTTCCTCATGCTTAATTCTGCATGTTGTACCGTGTAAGATGAAGCCTCGACATTCACAGCAAACACCCCCGTCCCTATAGACAAAGACAGCTGTCATCTGCAATTCCGAATGCAAATATGAGCATCAGTAAAACACATGAAAACGACACAGAGAAACGGCTTCGGAGCATCGGTGTTTACCATTTAGCTCCTGATTGGTTCAAGCACTTGTTGCCTGGTAACCGAAGCCCGGTTCTGAAAGACATACTATCCTGACTAAGTATTCACAAGACACTTACAAAGAAGACTGACGAATGTGTGATTCTTCTAAGGCTTTAAAAAGAAAAGGTGAAACTGCTTGTTAAAAGAAATGGCATGAGACGGGAAAAGTCGACAAAAGTTGTCCTCCATTCTAAAGTCCATTAAAACTTGAAGGATTGTGTAATGGGCGAACTTCTGTTGAGCTGCATTGGCGTGTTTATCCTGGTCTACAGAACAGATACAAAGACCAGGTAGAAGATAAAGTTCTAGGACATTCTCTACTGTATGTTGTCAATTCGTTCGCCACTGTTGTTAATCGAATCATCCATCAATAGTGGATAAATGTGTGTTATTTTTTAGACTCTAAGCATAAAGTCTGAGAAATTAAGTCATTGCCTTGTCGATTAGAACATTGTCTGATGTTGAGAGGCAGGAATGAGGAGGAAAACTGGAGCGCCAAGTTTGAGTTTTTTTGGGAAAAAATCAAAAACACTTGAAAAAAAAAATCACATCAAATAAAAATATAGATGCTAATAGCAAATGCGAAATTTGAATATTTTTAAATTTTTTTTATTTATTCCTATTTATTGATGTATTGACTTTTTTATATGTATGTATTATTACATAGCTATAAAACGATTAAAAACTAAATGTTATGATGTTTCTGTATTATGATGTAATCAAAGAATATATATATATATTATATATATATATATATATATA
>CM051502.1:4514521-4596590 GCA_028031935.1 Paedocypris micromegethes
TATATATATATATATATATATATATATATATATATATATATAACTGACTCAGATAGTACACAATTAACCCATATTTTATTTGTGATCATTTCATTAAAATACACTTTTTACAAAAAAAAAACATTTTAACTTTTTTTTTTTTTACAAATTAAACAATTGAAAATATATAGTACAAATGTACAAATCTACATAAAAAAAAAAGAAGTAAGTACCTAGTGGGTTCAAGATTATTATGACAATATGTCACATAGAGTCAAATTCTGTAGTTGTGACTTTTGCATCTTGTCCCAGCATATTGTTGTTTATTGGATTATATTATATTTTTGATAAATATTTTATGGATATAAACATGTAGTTATAGCTAATAACAATTGTATTATATAATTTTTTAATAGTGATTATTATATTATGAGTGCAAGTCTGTCGGATGAGACAGTAACTTTTTTGACTTCATTTGAAAATCAAACATTTTTCAAAATTCAAGTAAAGAAACAGTGTTTAAATGGGCGATTTCTGTACTTTCTGATTTGCTCTAAACAATAATCATATGCCTATTCACATGAATATATAATGTGAGGATTAGACTCCAATTAAAGAGCAATTGGAAAATAATATGGATGAATCAGAAAGACATTATGAATAATAAGTCAGTTTTATAAATTCACTGTAAGAGATAAGCCACATTAAAATCTCAATAAGCAGGAATTAATGACACAAAGAAAATTCGACGAGACTGTAATAACAGGCTGTAAAAAAAAACGCTAGAATCGTGTTGAAGTCACAAAGGAAATCCAATACAAACAGAAACAATGAATCACTTTGGTTGACTGAGAACGCACGATTCACATTTTGATTAGAACATTAAGAGCTCAAATATGCGTAATTAAAACCTACTTTTTTATGACTATACAATGACGCACAGTATAAACTACAAAGAAAACGATTGAAGCAAGATTTCTAAAGAAGGCCATTTAAAGATTTCCTTGCAATGCTAGTTATGATAATAAAGCGGAGAAGACTCCAACGAAACTGATCACAAACTTCACAAAACACTGAAACCAAAACCGCTTCACGGCTTCTTTCATAACATGAAATCACCGCACAAGAAGAAAAAAAAACATGAAAAACATTCAAGAATAAAAGATGTCTTTTCATGGAGCTGTAAGTGCAACTGTGAAGGTCTTTTAAAAAGTTCTGCTGCAATTTATGTTTGGTTTACGGCGCCGCTCACATGCATTTGTCGTCAATGGCAGGAAGTGAGAAGAGTGGGTTATTGTTTTTAAGTAACTCATTAAAAAAAACCCTCCGGCACTTCTGTTTCCAGAGTAAGAAAAGCCGTAGATCGACTACTGTGAAGAAAGAAATACAAGACGAGGAGAAGCCACTGTTCAGCTCGTTCACTCTCTACTCAACCTCCACAGAAGACAAACCTGCTATATATTTAGGCCTCGTTTGATTGTCACACCTAGATAAAATATACTGTATAATAGATATTATATATAGATGTATATATACATACCATAAAACCTGTAATATAACACCATGGCGGCATAATTTTCAACTGTTCCATTAGGTTAACCTTCGACATGGTGACTCAATGTCAGACAACAATGACTTGTCCCACAAATTCTTAATATCATCTGCAGCAAACAGCAACAACAACAATAGCAACAACAACAACAACAACAACAACAACAACAACAACGTTACTTCAATGTCAAAGCAGTGTTAGTGAAACACACTCATACAGATAGAGCGGAGACTACACAATCCCTTTACTTCAGACACACAGTTAGTTAATGGTAAGTTTTTCTTTTCCATCAAACATTTTAGACGATCGACAAACAGAAAAAAACACAACAACAGCGTAAACAAAACTGCACAAAAACACTTTTAAAAGACTAAATAACACTAAAAAGAATGAAAAGGAGCCATAATATGAGAATTGGCCAATGACGAACTTGGAAATGTTTCACACAATTATTTATCTTTTTTAAACTTTAAAATAAATCCTAAACACCTTGAAACTGATCCTGTTTCATTGTAAGAAGGAGCAACTGAAGCGATTTGTCTTAAAAGGAGACAATAAATTAAATTAAGGAGACAATAAATTTAAATTAAATAAGGTAATTATGCAAAGTAACCGCCAGGGTATATCGCTGTGTGAGCAAAGAGTCAGCTGCAATTCTTCCTGTTTGCCAATATCAGGACGGGAGGCGCTGTTGCTTCCTATCAGTTTAAGAGATCCAATAGAGCAGTTTCCTCATTGACTAGTTATGTATATATAAGGCAAGTTATGTGGTTACTGTAGATTATTCTGTCTATCTGTCTGTCATCTGTCTGTCTCTCTGTCCATACATCCATTATCATTCTTTACATGTATTTTTCTTTTCTGTCTGTCCAACCATCTGTTTCTCATTCTTTCTTTCTATACATTTTTTCTTTTTTTTATATCTATCCGTCGGGCCGTCCATCCAACTGATATCTATCCATCCATCTTTCTTTCTGTCTCTGTTGGGTTGTTTGTCTGTCTAGTTACCTACCTGTCTGTCTGTCTGTCTGTCTGTCTGTCTGTCTGTCTGTCTCTCTCTCTCTCTGTATATCTGTCTGCATAACTTTTTGCCAGTTTTTCTATATTTGTCAGTCTGTCTATCTTAACAGCGCAGTAACACAAAACATGCAAGCTGCACTCTAGCAACGACAATGTCAGTGAGGAAACTGTGTGTGTGTGTGTGTGTGTGTGTGTGTGTGTGTGTGTGTGTGTGTGTGTGTGTGTGTGTGTGTGTGTGTGTGTGTGTATGAGCTTGAAGGTTTCTACACTACAAAAAATGAAGTGGTCTTACCAAGTAAATTTTCTCACCCCATTGGCAGATAATTTTACTTGATTTAAGCCTTTTTTACTACATCCTGTTTTTTATTTTCTTATTTTTTCATGTGCATTTTTGCAATGTAAAAACCATCCACAGTCACAGTTTGGACAAAATTTTGAGCTCTGATACAAGGTATTGGCTGTTTAGCCAAGTGCCAAATTTTTCATTTTGCGCATGAACACCCTTTTATTTTACCGTTGAAACACAACATTAGCAACGCTGCTGTTGCTGAGATTACAATATTCTTTGCCATCTGAAAGCTCTAAAATCTTACATTTGCAAGTCGAACGTTGCAATTTCTACAGTATATAAGCCGGAAAAATAGCAGCACTTTTTATTCAAATTTCAACATTTGTTTCCTTTTTATATGTATTTTTTATTGTCTACATTTGCTTTAGATATTCCTTTTACTGTGCTGTTGTAAAGATGCAATTTTCCCACTGTGGGATTGATAAAGGTTTCTTTCTTTCTTCTTTCTTGTTTTTCTAAGCTTTGCACAAATAGAATTGCTACTGACGTCAAGGAGATTCAGCAGGTCCAGTTGCGCACACACCACACCCGACCAGATCATGCTGAGAAATGTCTGTGTTTGAGAGATGTTCGGTGTAACGGTAAAAAATATATCTTGAAATGTATAGCATAATTCAAATGAAACCAAAGTGATTATATAAAATACATACAAAATTACTTAGAATACATACAAAAAAGATGTATTAAGAAATACATAATAATAAGAAAAAGAAAACTGGTGATTTGGTGATGTTTTGGGACTGATTGTGTAGCCTGGCAAAATGCCTAAAATATATCAAACTACGTTCTAGTGGTGTAAAGTACTTGAGTAAATGGGCTTGGTTACTTCACTTAAGCATTTTTGGCTATTTATGTTTGCATTCAGTATCAAAATATAAGCAACTTTTATTTTCTACTTGACTCCATTTTTGATGTAGAGCATCAGTACTCTTTACTCCACTACATTTGAATGCACACTTATTGTTACTCATTACATTGTGAGCGACAAGTTGGCATATTTTTGGGGGGACAAGCGAGGTGATATCGCCATCTGCAGGTTTGTTGAAGGTACTGGATGCTATTTATCAGCTAAATCATGCGATCGTGAAACAGCGGCTGCACTTTTTTTGCACATTTGAGTTTGACTGAGACTGACTTTTTGTTCTTTTTTAATCTATTTTGCTCTGCCATTTTGAAACATTGTTGATAATGAAATATGAATAAAGAGGTTAAAATAAATCTTTTCAGTCCCATTTCTTGGTGGTTTTTGAGCCTGCATTCAGAGAATGAGAGTAAAACACTTCTTTTAAAATTGTATACTTTACGACTTTGTCTTGGAATTGGTGACTTGTAATAGAGGCATTTTTACAATAAAGTATCCATATTTTTTTTCAAGTATGGTTAAAGTGCACTTTACACCTCTGCGAGTCACAAACCAAACTTTCTTGCTGCGAGGTAAACAGCGCTACCCACTGCGCCACCGTGTCGGCCCTAAAATCCACTCCAATTAATTTCATGATTATTTATTCATGTCGATGATGAAGCAGCGGCAGGTTCAACGCTTCACCGTACTTAATGTACCTGCATAATTCATCACATTTCAAAGGAAAACATAAGAAGCCTGGCGCAAAGTTCAGGCAAGGTAAAGAAAAATGATGGTGTGTTTCCAGCAGGAGCATCTGTGTGAACAGAAAGCATAAACTGACAAGCCAAAGTGCTGCAGCATTATTAAAATATTGAGTCACTGCGACTGGAGCCTTGAATTTAATGTCTATTGAAGGGTGAGCGACAGTTACAGGTGCATGATAATGCAGCATAATGCAGACGACTGATCAAAGCACAGGAAGAGGAAACAGAATCCAGCCGCTGATTAGCTAGAAAAACACATCGCGTTTGCGCATTATTTAAAGTGCAGCTCTTCAACCTGCGGCCATGGGCCAAACATGGCCTGCCAATTATTCCACACACCTCAGAAAAACCCCAACGTCTCTGCTCCAACCATCACGAGACGCCGCATCATCAAAACCATGTTCTAATGCACATGCGGCTTCAAGGCATTTGGCTTATTAGAATTTCATCCAAGAATGATGGATGGAATATATATTTTTTAGATATATATATTCATTTTTTTTTTACAGATCTTACATGTAGAATCTAGAATCAGTAGAGCGAGTCTCCGGTGGTTGTCAGTTTGATCAAATACATTTTAGAAAAATATATTCATAGGAAATTATGAACCATTTGGTGAAATGTCTAAAAATAAAAATAAATTAATCGATTTTTTTATTTGACGGATGATTTATTTTACGCTTGTCGGTGAAGTGATATACTGAAGACTGTCCAATAACTTTACATTTTCAGTTTGTCACAAATTGTGCAATGCTAGTTTACAGTTTTAAGCCAAAAAGGAAAAACATACAAAAAACAACTTTTACTTCTAAACTTTGTAAAATGTTTAAGATTTTTTTTTATTTCAAAATGAACTTGACATTCAGATTTATATTTAAAAGATAATGGTCTAACTTTGCTATTCTGCACCTCAAGCAACAATTATAGCGGTCACCATGGACTACAACAACCATAATTACCGGTTTCCTGTCTTGTACCTCTTTTTCCTGGCTGTTGTCAATTGCTTTATCTGTTTCACCTGTGCTCTCGTTCGTTATTCTAATTATTCTGCTTTCAATCTGAAAGTTTCTGCTTCAGTTTCGTCGCTAAATCAATTCATCGCTCAGCATCCAGAACGTCAGAGTAGCATTGAAACATTTAGTAAATTGATACAAATTCTATTTAATGTTTGACCTGATAAAAGACATGAGGTAAAACTGGTAAAACGTTTACATCATAATTTAGTTTGCTCACCACTGTGTTCGGGTCTTTACGTCCACTGTACTCCAGTGACTTGAGGGTTTTTCTCTTATCCTCTCTCATAAACCATATTTGGCTTTTATATTAAAATTTGTTTTGGTTCTTTAGGATTCTGCTCAAATATTTGACTGCTCTGATTAAACAAAATCAACTGATTATCATTTAAACGTCCACTATCGTTCAAGTTTGGGGTCACCTAAACAATTTTGTGAGTTCCATGAAAAGTCACACTTTATTTTCTAAGAACAGGGATATAGACTGTTGAGTTTCATGAATGTTCTCAATTTCTGGCAATTTTTCTCCTGAATCTCATCCAAAGTAAGGTCAGTTTTATAGCTTCTTTAACCTGCTAAACAGTTTCCAGCAGCACTAACTTGATCAAACAAGGGTTTTCCAATCATCCATTATCCTTCTGACACAATTAGCAAACACATTGTACCATTAAAACACTGGAGTGACAGTTGCTGGAAATGGGCCTCTATACATTTATGTAGATATCACACCAAAAACCAGATCATAATAGCTAGAATAGTTATGTACCTCATTAGCAATGTATAGAGTGTATTTCTGAAAAGCTAAACTTAATTTCATTGACGAAAACAGTGCTTTTCTTCAAAAAATAAGGGCATTTCAAAGTGACTCCAAACTTTTGAATGGTAGTGTATATCAACCCAACAAGATAATTTTTCACTTTCAAGCGGTGGCTTAGAACAATATTTCGAGATTGTTCCCTTTTAATTCATCTTTTTTCAAACTGGCAGTGCTCTGGAAATCTGTCCTTGGAGAAAAACAGATTTACGTGCGGTGTCCTGATTTACAACATATATGAGAGTGTAAGTTGAGTCGAGACGTTATCACTCCAAACATGGCCGTTCAGATGGGACTGAGACGGGCTGAAGATCAGGAGCGCTGCCTTGGCGGACACCATTTAGTGGTCAGGTGATTCACGATAACCGTGGTCTTATCATTGAGGAGGAAGAAGATTGTGAGTGTGGAAGAGCCTCGGTTAGACTGATGTTAGTCATGCATTTCATGTCATACGGTGTAATTGCGTGACTTATGAGCCGAGCGGCGAATCCCGGGGCTTGTGTTAAATATGGTATTTAGAAAGGTCACATGTTCTAACCGCCAGCTAGACGCTATTATATAAGAGCTAAATTGATATAAGACTTTTTGGCATATTTACTACCGTGAACTCTGGACCAGATCACTCTTAAATGATTTTAATGATTGTACTCGAATTATTTTCTTCATCTGCTGTACGCATTTTCTTCATCAGAAGCTTTTTTTTCATTTCTTCTGTTGCTTTAACCAAAAGACTCGATTTCCTTCCCTACATTGCTAAACAGAAGTGACAATTAATTGACTTTGAGAAGTGAAATTGCAAAGGTCAAGCCAAGAAAATAGCTCAATATTTCCCAAGCGGACCTCATTCAGAATGTATGAGGGATTAAAGTTTGATCACCGATCTGTTTTCTCATACAGATCGCACGGTCAGACGACCATAAGGCAAGGTGCATCTGAAACACAAAGTGCGTCGGAAAAGCTGCATTTACCGTCTCATATGTCCGCTTGACCTGACCCCGAGAATCACTAGGCATCGCCTTGCATGTCCAGATTATACTGTCAAAAATAGTCATTGTTATGTGAATTCAGCAACTTACTCTTGTTACCGCATGTCTATTTTGAGATGCTGACTTGGTGGTTAGTTAGTGGAAATTAAAAACAGTGATTTATGTGACAATGCAAATGTTTTGATGGGTCGATGTTGAATTCTTGACCCAAAAGGATAAAAAAAATAGACAAAAGATCTTGAAATTACACAATTAATCTTTGTTTTTTTTCCCAGACAAGATAAATTAACTATCTTAGAATTAAGAATAAAATATTAATTTGCTTGTTTACTTGTTTGCTGTCTTACCAAGAAAACATTTCTCACCCCATTGGCAGATACGTTTACTTGATTTAAGTATTTTTTACTCATTTTGTTTTTTTATTTCCTTGTTTTTTCATGTGAATTTTTTTTGCAGCGTAGACAGTAGAGAATGAAGGGTGAAGTGAAGAGAAACCAGGCAGCAGGAGGAGAAGAATAAAGGAGCGGAAATCTGAAATCCACTCTGAGAACGACATTGGGAAATAACTAAAAATTTAAAGAAAGTAGGTAGTTTCCACCAGCTCTTTACCCTTTAGCAATGTAATTAGTAAGAGAGTCAAGGTTCACTGAAGGTAAAAAGTGGAAAGTGACGAAAGTTGTTTTCTGGATTTAACCCATTCAACCAGGGTAGACTTACACTGTGGCTCCCAGGAATCCGATCTGGTCTTACTCAAATAATGTTGTGGCACCTGGTTCATTTGTGTAGGCTTTAAACTTGCAACTGTTCAACCAAACTTGGAAATCACAAAACGCAAAAGAATCGAACTTTAAATCTGAAGCTACGATGAACAACCTACAAAAACGATCAATTCTGGTTGGTCGGAATCCATTTGCACCAGCTGGTTCGATCTAAATAAATTAAAATAAATTCTTGACAAGCCAAAAAATCTTGAAATTAGACAATAGACAATAAATCTTATCTTTATTTCTTACAAGATAAAATAACTATCTTACAATTAGGAGTGAAAAATTCATTGGCTTGTTTTGAGAAAATAGTACTTGCTGTCTTAACAGTCAAGATTTTCTCACCCCAATGGCAGATATAATTTAAGGTTGATTTAAGGTTGTTTTTATTCATTTAGTTTTTTATTTTTGTATTTCTTCATGTTCAAAAAATTGTAGAAATAGCTTGAAATGAACAAACGACACATTCGCCTGACAAACTTTGAACAACAACAGCAGTGCTTTTGGATGCTTTGTTTCAGCAGCGTCTAAATTAAAATTGTCATTGTAGCATTGTATAAATTTGTAATTTTTTATCTAATTACATCATCATTTTGGTTTTCAGGGGAGACAAGACAAGCACCATTGTTGAATACATTGTGTTTACCTTTAATGTAAAATTATGGTCTAAAAAAACAGACTATATAAGGGTTATGTAATAGTGCTTGTTACGATTCTGAACAAGCGGATGTTCGGATTTAACGGGAATGTGAACAATTGCGCAAATAATTGGCTTTTGCAAAACATCCAACGCAGAACTGAACTACAGTACAAACTAAATTCACTTAGATGTGCGAGCAAATAAATAAATAACTGAGCCCCAACAATCAGCTTTTGACAGCATTAAGTATACGCCTTGTGAGAACGCACAAAGTGTTAGGAGTGAGAAATCGTGATTGACAACTGGGACGGAAAGTGAGCGTAGGGGGATGCGCAGCCTCCTGTATTCCTGACAATTACTGGGTATCAAATTAAAATTTAAAACCCCAATTCCCTGCTTATAATAATTCAAAGATAGCAATGCTAGGGGAGAAACGAAAAGTAAGTGCACGTGCTCAGGAGCTGCATTGTTTTCCAGCAGCAGAGAAAAGCAGGGATAAATAAAGGGCATAATAGAGAGTCGCAGACATAGCATCTGAAGGGAGTCGAGGAGACGAGGCTGAGGGGTCGTCACTGTAATTACATGACGGCTTGGTGAATGGAGGGGAACTTCACCTTTCCAATGATCTGCCATTATTCTGCATTTCTCCAGACTTGAATGGCCCCGCCCACAGCTCCTACTCATCTCTCTCACGCCGGCAATGGATGGCGTCACCGCCTGCTGGCATTGTTCCTCCAGAGTTCTCATTTCACTAGTGATGTGATGGCCAGGGGTCAGAGAATGCTCTTCATCATTACAGCATAGAGGGATTGTGTCTGGATTCGATGGGCGTGGGATCTTTCAATGCGTATTATCTTCTTGTGGTTATCAGCTAGATAATTGGCTTGACTAGTAAATTCAGTTCAGCACGTTGACGGATTTACAAAATGCTTATTGGGTCGGAAATCAAAGCATCTACTCAATAAACAGTTTGTTTGTGTGTGTGTGTGTGTGTGTGTGTGTGTTGAATGGGGCAGGTTGATTAATTGTGACCATTGTTGTTTGTATTTTATTTTTTGCTATACTTTTTTTATTAAATTATATTTTATATATATTTTATATTTAGCTTTACATTTATATTGAATTAGTTATTTATATATTTATAATATATAAAATGTACAAAAGTAAATTTTATAAAAGTACAATATATTTATATTATATAAATTGTACACAACTCGAGTGATGCGCTCGGCTAACATCCTGGTGATGTCAGGGCTGATCCTGCTACATCACAGTTATTGCAGGATTATCACGAGATTTCAAATGCTGGATGTAACATGTTTTTATTACAGTTATTACGACATTTTATCATATTATAAAAGCAGTTTTTTTTATTGGGACGAATTATTAAATTTACATGCAAAATGGTGCCCATTTATGAAATGTCCATTTTGCAAAACGGCTGTTTCTTTTTAAAGTTATCTGTTGTTGTGTTTTTCCTTTTTATATTTGACTGTAAGAGTTTTATTCCAGAAAACAACTGATCCATTTTATGTCTACGCATTCAACAAACGCAAACTTTATGCTCCATACTCCATCGCAGTAGAGCATTGAATCAACTTCATGTTTCCCGGAATCAAACTCAAAGCCTTGGTGTTGTCAACAGCAGCTTAAACGCATGGCAGTAGAAAACACACGGTTACAGTATCAGCACTGTCCAGACAGACTGTCATAATTGTACTCTAGGGAAAATGGCTAAAAAATGGCTCAGTGACAGTTGGGTGATTGTCGGAAGAGTTTGAAAATGGACAGTACCAGCGCGGACCACCATTATAACCTTTAGTAGACATGTCCTGCTAAAGCGCCCAACTATAAAACAGCCCATTTGACCACAACTAGCTCTGTGTCGGGTACAGTAAGTTCACGATGTCTCAAAACACTTAATCCATTTTCCAAAATAATCTATCGGACTTTGGCGTCGTGAGAGGATCGTGTTTGTTCTGATATCCAGCTGAGTAGAAATGATCCAAAGGAAGAGCGACAGAGAAAGGGGCAGGATGCAAACATCACATTACCATATAATCACACTCCAGGTAAACGAGACTTACGTGATTACACTGTAAAGCGCTGCAGATACTGTCTTTACCTTTCACACGCCTTGTCTGTGAACACTTAGGAAACCAGGATCGTAAAGATGGCTCGTGATGGCTGCTCCAAGTCAAACAGGCTGTGCATAATAAAGTTCAGGAAGTTTCAGAAACCTCTGCGGAGATCCGAGCAGCTAAATAATTAAGCGAGCTACACTCGGTGTTAATATTGTGCGATAAACGAATGCAAGGATGCTGCAAGGTGACAAGCCAGATGTACGCGGCCCACCAGCATCTCCTCCATCCATCAAAACAGGATTAGAAAATGACTTACAGACGCTCACGTGTGGAAGTTGCTCGGATTTCTTTGCTTTAGCGACACTGTGATTTAATTACAGCGACGGTCTTAAATGAGTGTTAGTGACTGAGGGGAACCACGGATGATGAACTACGTATGAGAAATTATAGTTCTTTGTGCCAAATTGAAATGGCGTTGGCAGAAATAGCGGATATTCACGTCTGACTGGAGATCAGATGCACTTTTTAAACTCTTTGACTCATCGTCACCCTGAAGGTGATAAACAAACCGAGACTTTTATCTTGAAACCTTCTCGGCTGTTTTGATTTAAAGCCTTCCACATAAATAAAGCTCATTTCCAGCAGTGCGAACATTTGCGAAAATATGAAAAAGCCTGAAGTAAAACAAAAACCTGCTGTATTTAAAGAGGAACTGTAGTTATGGTAAGTTTAAATATGAAGTCAAGTCAACTTTATTTGTAAAAGCACTTTTTAAAACAGCAGACTGACCAAAGTGCTTAACATTAAAATGGCAGTGTTACATAATCAAACGTTACAGTCACAATAAAAAACATAAATATATATATATACAACTAAATCAAAAGATTAAAAACAACTGAAATGGAACCGAATTAAAAATTATGTACAGATAAAATAAATTTGTTGATGTTATAACAGAAGCACAAACATAATTAGATAAGGGGGGGGGGGTAATTTAATACAATATTTACCTTTTGCATCTTTTACTTTTGATCATTTTGAAATTCTGTAGTTTTATTACATTTACTGAATTTGTAAAAATGCCAAACACATCACCTAGCCTAGCATTGAGCCACTAGCTACTTATACAGGACTCCAATACCCACAAGCCTCCAAGTCAGGATGTCACATGACCATGCAAGTCATATAGCCCCCAGCAGAGCAACTCGACTGAACTGTTTTTAGGTTTTTTTATTGATATTTTGTGATTATTTATGTATTTCTGATTTAATTTTTGAACCTTTTCCAACTCCAAATTCTACTTATCTCATTTCTATCTGATGTCTATTTTTAATTCTCACTAATTACCAGTTTTCTCTCAGATTAATAATAGATTAAGATTAAAAATAATTATTTTTATAATAAAGGTCACATTTCGATTGTACACAAATAAATGCTGTTTTTAACGCATTATCTTAACATTTACTAACGCATGTCTTTTTTATTTTATGAGTTAATTGTATTTAAATCTTTCCATCATTTTATATTTTCTACGCAGTACGAAAGACATTAATGCGGATACTTTGTGCAGGATTAAGGAAGCTGCCACTTGAATCCATTCTCAAGATTTGTATTTTTAGCGTTGACAGGAATGTTTGCGATAAGTGAAACGTGCCTTGTTTCCCATCTGTAGTTGTGTATTTTTCTTCTTGGCCATGGTCTGTCTTCATTACCTACAAGCTGAAAAAGAAGAGTGATTTGTGCGGTGACGGCAGTGTGGTCAGTATTCCAGACAATTCCGACTGAGCGTAGCACATTACACGTCTCGGTTTAAACAGAACAAGGCCTAATGTCCATGTTTCTGTGAGGCGGCTTCTGTGTTTCAACCTGTCTTCTTCATTCAGCTCAAGCGCGACAATTGCTCAGAACTGTGAGGCAAAATAAAAGCCATGTTTAGGCTTCGCCAAGATGCTATTGGACGAAACTCTATTTGAGTCTGTCGTCTCACTCAAGCACATCAAGGGATTAGATTTGTGTGCCTGTGTGTGTGTGTGTGTGTGTGTGTGTAGAGAGAGAGAGAGAGAGAGAGAGAGAGAGAGAGAGAGAAAGAGAATGAGAATGAAAGAGAAAGTCTTCAGACTAAGTAATATAAATTGATTAATACATTAAAATATCAATAATTACATATTTATTGGATTTTAAAGACTATTCAAATATAAAAATGCATAATGTTCAATAATAAATATCACAGTGAAGTTTCAGATTTGGATACTAATTCATATTTCAAATATTTTTTTTAATATTGCCACAAAAAAGCAAGCAACTGAATGTGGAGGAACGAAGTAGAGGTAGAGAGAGAAGGTGAAAGAAATAGTGAAGGAGAGAGAGAGAGAGAGAGAGAGAGAGAGAGAGAGAGAGAGAGAGAGAGAGAGAGAGAGAGAGAGAGAGAGAGAGAGAGAGAAAGCAAGTAGTAGAAACATGCACTCAAAGAGATGTAGAAAGAAAGAGACTAAGAAACGACGGAGANNNNGAAGGGGGGGAGAGAGAGAGCGAGAGAGAGGGAGAGAGAGACAGAGAGAGAGAGAGAGAGAGAGCAAGTAATAGAAGCATGCACTCACAGAGATGTACTGTAGAACAAAAGAGACTAAGAAACAGAGAGAGAGAGAGCGAGAGAGAGAGAGATTGAGAGACAGAGCTACAGTGATAGAGTGAGATACAGCAGGGGGGGGGCACAGATGTAGAGAGAGAAAATACATAAACAACGATCGAGCAAAAAAAACAGAGGGAGACGGAAAGAAGAAAACCGAGGTCAAGCGAGAGAGGGAGAGACAGGACGTGTGTAATGGCTTATTACACAACAGACAGACACCGGCCCAGATTCTTCGGATTTAAACGAGACAAAACGTAATAATAGAAAAGGAATTTCACTCGGACTAAAGGAAATGGACGTCAGCTAGTTAAGTCAAGAGGATTTACATCGACGGGTTCAGACTCGACTGGTTATCTGCTGGTTCTTGTGAACTGGATTTATCGGCACGTTGTGGTTCTGTCGTAAAGTCTGACAGGCGATAAAATGGCAGCGACAGGTGGTAGTTTCACAAGCACTTTCTGTGTTTCATAAACCACACTTGCCCCATCATCCACACACGAGCCAACAGGATATTCGCACTTGCCGTTCCACAAGCCGGATGACGTCGGTTTTGACGAACGTAAGTCGTTTGTTGAAAATCTCTTTTCTTGCTCGGTGATTTAAAAGCCTGACTGTAGAATATTTGAATCTGACCTTGTGGATAAAACTCATTCTTTATTCATCAATGACTAAATGCCTGAAAAAAGTTTCTCAGTTGAATATCTTATTTTTAGTTCAACATACTGCAGGATTTTATCCATCTACCTACGCAAATTTAATTTATTAATTAAATTAATCCTCCAAACAGCCTTTGTACGTACATTTCTACTCTGTGTTTTTTTAGTGTGAGTGAAACCCGCTCATGCGTTACCATTTACAAAAGAAATAGCATTTTTCCCCGTTAAATTATAAATAAATATATACATTATCTATCTATCTATCTATCTATCTATCTATCTATCTATCTATCTATCTATCTATCTATCTATCTATCTATCTATCTATCTATCTATCTATCTATCTATCTATCCATCCATCCATCCATCCATCCATCCATCCATCCATCCATCTATCCATCCATCCATCCATCCATCCGTCCGCCTGTCTGTCTGTCGGCCTTCTGTCTGTCTGAAAATATTTATTCATCCATCATCTATCCTTCCACCCATCTACCTAATAATCAATCTATCTATTGATATATCTGTCCATCCTTCCATTCATTGAAATATAGAAAAGACGTTTGTTTCAAAACACCCCAATGTTTCAAAATGGCAGAACAAAAAAGATAAAAAAAAAAAAGCAAAAAGTCAGTCTCAGTCAAACTCAAACTCAAATGTGTAAAAAAAAAAGTGGAGCAGCATTCACGTGATTGAGCTCATAAATAGCATCCAGTACCGTCAGCATCCTACAGATGGCGATATCACCTCGAGAAATTAACGGAGTAGAAAAGGATGTCGGCTTGTCACAGCGTAATGGTAAGTGTTTGTTCAAATGTAGTGGAGTAAAGAGTACAGATATTCAATCACAAATGTAGTCAAGTAGAGAGTAAAAGTTGCCTATATTTTTCATACTCAGTAAAAATACAAAATAGCTTAATTTAAAAAAAGATTATAATGAAAGTAACAAAGTCCATTTCTTCAAGTACTTTCCACCACTGATATTGACATATGAAACTGCTGTATTTATTTGAATTTAAGCACCCTTCAAGTTTTTGAGCGTATAAAACCGAATAAAGAGGTGCTTATATTTGTGTAAATATGGTATATAAAAGTAAAGTGAGTGAGTAAAGTCCTCTTCTGAGTCTTTAAGGTATAGTTTGAGTGACTTCTCAAGTCATTAGGATGGTTTCTCTGCATTAAGATTATACAAAGAGATGCAATGTACTTACTGTAGTAAACAAAATGAATTTGAAATGAAAATGATTGCAAATTTACAGCTAAATGTACTTTATGCAGAAAGTATAATTTCAGTGATTCATTTATTCACAATGCACACAAAAAAATATAGTCATGTCACAGTGGTTTTTGCCAAGTTAATCTTGGTAACATTATGTTTTCAAATCCCACGGTATAGTCATGGAAGATCTGTATAGTTCAACTTGACAAAAAAAATCACTTTAACACTTTAATAGACTTTAATAGACACTTTAATAGTGTTTATATATTTGACGGTGCATTTTTAAAAGCTCTCATTTTTGTTGTCGCGATAAACAAAGCAGACACTCTTACTCACACAATCACAATGTAACAAGTACCATTCAAATGTATTGTAGTGAAAGGTACAGCTACTCAATAAGAAATGAAGTGGAGTTGAGAGTAAAAGCTGCTTTAATTTCTAATATTCAGTACAAGTACAAAGTAGCAAAAAAAAAAAAACATACGTAATTATACGCATAAGTAAAGTAACGAAGCCCATTTACTCAAGTACTTTACACCTCTGCTCAAAGACACTTGGAACCAACCAGACAGAAATTCAAAGTCCAACTCCCATCCACAGGACCTCAACTCCTTCTTAGTGTTTTCCCTCAAAGCATCTTAAGCTGCTCAATCTTCCAGCCTATGAACAGGTTTGGGCCCTGAGAAAAAACACATGACAAGCACAATCTGATGCGTGGAGTGTAGAGAGATGTATAATAGGCGCAGGAGTGACCGGCACTTTGACCCCGGTTCTGCTGACAGTCTGTGTGAGCTGAACTAAGGTGGCACTCAGACTGGGTCATGTAGCAGGCCCACACATCCCCTTCCCCATTGCTGAATTTTAAATAAAGGGCATCTGGAGGGAGCAGTGACCTGTCAACGCCTCCACCGATGCCACACAGGAGAGCGCTAAAGTGAGCATGGCAACACTGCCCCCTCCAGGTCTGCGAGGACACTGCAATGCCCGGCACTTCTCCAATCTTTCAATAAAAGCTGCGTCTGTTTCGCTGGAGGCAGTAGATTATCAGCTCTGTGCCATGAAGGCATACAATCTGTAAGTGTTGGGATAAAGGGATGAGAGTGTATTAGCTCAGTGGTGCTTTAGTACCGTCTCACATACACAGTGTGTAAATAACGTGTTGGGGACCTGAGTGAAAGGTGTGAAGGATATGTTTGCACAATGGAGAAACAGCATTTTTGTTTTGCAATGAGAAACTTACTGTGGCTAGATTAAAATTGGCCTAGACTGAATGCTCTGTTATTCTGGCAATAGAAGTTAGAAATAGTTTTTCCTAGCCATTGTCGACAAAATGGGCTGCTCACTGATCATCATAGCCATTTAGCTTGTAATCATATTTCCACTGACTCATTTTCAGTAGCACTTGTTTTCGCTGGATTATTTTCACTAGGATTTTATTCACTACGGCATATTTTTACCAGGACTTATTTCCAGTATGGCTTGTTTTTGCTGTCTTATTTTCACTAGGTCTTATTTTCATTAGGTCTTATTTTCACTAGGACTTATTTTCACTATGGCACATTTTCCTTTGGACTTATTTTCTGTAGGGCTTATTTTTGCTGTCTTATTTTCATTAGGTCTTATTTTCACTAGGGCTTATTTTCACTAGGACTTATTTTCATTAGGTCTTATTTTCACTATGGCACATTTTCCTTTGGACTTATTTTCCGTAGGGCTTATATTTGCTGTCTTATTTTCATTAGGTCTTATTTTCACTAGGGCTTATTTTCACTAGGACTTATTTTCAGTAGGTCTTATTTTCACTAGGGCTTATTTTACTAGGACTTATTTTCATTAGGTCTTATTTTCGCCGTCTTATTTTCACTAGGGCTTTTTTTTTCCCCACTAGGGCTTTTTACCACGTCATGCCATTTATGTATTTATGGGACGGACACCAAGTTGGTTTCTTTAGCACTTATAAGTGAAGTGACTTAAGTGAGTTATATAATTGGATTCGTTATTATATATTTTTGTTGTTCTTTTTCTTTATTCTGCTGTTTACAACTCAACAGGATGTAAGGGTAGAAACTAGATCAAGACTTGTAAAGTATATCAAAACGGGCAGTGTGTGTGTAGGTGTGTGTGTGTGTTTGTGTGTGTGTGTGTGTGTGTGTGTGTGTGTGTGTGTGTGTGTGCGTGCTGATGTGTCTCAAACATCCCTGTAGCAATTTTTACATATATTTTTCACCGGGCATCTGTGAATTGATCAGTCTTGACATTTTTATTTTTGTTTTACACTCCATAGACAACTTTTTTTTCTCATCTGGTTTACACCGCGCTCATTGCTAAAAGTGGACCCCTGCAGTCCCCCTCCACGTCTTTCACTTCACATCCTGTTCGCTTTTTTCCGGCTCTGACAACTTCTCTCTTTGATGCCGCAGCACCACATGGTCTCGCAAGCCTCCGTTTCCCCTGAAGAGAAAGACTGACTGCTGTCAGGGAAAAAGACAGGAGGAGAAAAACTGAAAGGACAGTAGAAGCAAAACCCAATACAGATTTTGCAGCTTTTGAACGATATTGTCATATTCAAGTTCTACTAGGCAGCTTTTTCCGAGTAAACATTGCAGTCTCGTTGCCCTGTCGGCTAAATTTTTCTGATTTTGTGTGTATTCAGAGGCACATTTTCTGGTCTTTCAGGCGTTTGTAAAGTACAAACCTGTAGTTAATGCATCAGGGACGCTTTTCTGCTTTATGATTAGTCCTTTTCAATGACATTTTGCTCACACGCAGAACGTGGAGATTTGATTAAATTGAACAGATTAATCAAATCGAATTCAAATTTGAATTATCAACAGTTAAACCATGCTTTATTTTACTCAATTTTTTTGAGATTTCAATCACAATCATTTAATTTTAAAAAATACATCAACGTTAATCAGGTTGAGCACTAATTAGAAAAAAGGCCTAGCTAGAAAACAAGAGCTGGCAGAGTTTGTTTAAAGGATAAGCGGTTGGTCATAAGAAAGGAATTATGATCTCAGTTGTGAATGTTTTGTGAAGTAATTTCTTACGTGTTTTACACTTATTTACTATTATTCTATATTGTGTCTATTGTTGACAAATCCTAATTTTTTTTATTTTGACGTTCTATGACCTCTGGTCAGAATCCAAGCTGAATCCTCGTAAATAAAAATAAAAGTCCTCAGTGTCACAAAACATTCTCTGACAGGAACGTGAACATTGCACGTCATTCGTCATTTGTGTCAAAAACGACGCGGTCTTTTATTTTCTATCTGAATTTCATCTAAAGCAGTACATAAATATCATTAAAAAAATGTAACTGCTATTTATTTTAAGTCGATGAAGAGTACAAGTACATTGTGCTCATGACTGACAGAAACAATACGCTATGTCAAGATTCATGAACGTACAGTACATAACTTACTTATGCTTTATTCGTGTCGCCAGTTGATGATGTCACCAAAAATACCGGTATTTTTAAAATGTTGTGTGAATAGTTCTTTACCGTTTATCGGTCTTAGTGACCGCGCTTGTTTGATCATTATTTACCGGTAAAGTGTAAATTTCCTGCATCTTACCGGCATTGCTGCGTGAGAACGGCTAATGATGGAGAAGCAGAGCGTGTCATCACAAATCCAACAAATTGGGTGTGTGTCTTGACGTCCGCCAAACCCCTGAGTCTGACTCAACGAACCACTGGGGATCGATCGAACCCAGTATAAGAACCACTGGTCTAGAACATCAACAGTGGGTGCAAGTCTGACTCTGTCTGGGAGAACTAAAGAACGGGATCATCCGAGTTCTTCCAGCCCTAGCACGCTCTGCATAATTAACACGCCATGATTATCCGAAATCAACAAGAACATCAGAGAAAAGCCAAGTCTGCTTTCCAAGCAAGAGAAGTGCTCACTGCGTGGGCCACTTCTCAGCGCTCCAGATCAATCTCCGTGCAATTCCCAGAGCGCGTAGGAGAGTTCAAAGATTTGCAGCAAGTCTTCCCCGAGCGCTGCAGAAGATTCTCGTCTTTGCCTAGTCGACACATTTCGGAGCTGCCGTTCCTCGCCCGCCTCGGTTCGCAGGTCAAACCAGGAGATTCGGAGTGTGTGCTGGCGTATTCACAGCTACAAACATCATTATCCACGTCCAACAGCTCGGATGCGCATGCAGAAGAGCGTCTGAAGGGCAGTGGATGAGGTTTGCACACCTCTCTATCATTCGCTGAGGAAATTGGATAGCAGGGTGTGAGATGAGCCATTTTCCTGCCCAATTGCAACTCAGCGCCCACAAGGGCAGTGTGTCAGGTAATCCAGACTCCAGCGCAGACGCGTTCACACAGCATCCAGCATTATTTAAGACTCTGGAGGGAACAGTCATTACCACGACGCTAATGTCCTCCCTACTCTTCCTTGCCGCTGATGCTGGACATTAACATTCTGCCAGCGAGGGCTTTCCACTCGCCTCGTCCTCTATATCAGCACTGCAAAATATACATTCTCGACAAGCCTAAAGATCTCAAAATGACACAATGAATCTTGTTTTTTTGGACAAGATAAATTAACTTAGAATTAAATTAACTTAAAATTAAATTATCTTAGATATAAGAGTAAAATTAATTTGCTTGTCTTAGGAAAATATGACTTGTTTCAAGCAGTCTTACCAAGTAAAATTGTCTCACCCCATTGGCAGATAATTGTACTTGATTTAAGTCTTTATTGCTTTTTTTTTTTAGATTATTTTTTGCCGTGTGCAGGCTTTTGTTTTCTCATATTGTATAAAAAATGGGCATAATCACATTTAATGTAATGATCAAACACTGCAGGTTGGAGATGCCCGTATGAAAACATTTCCAATGTGAACATGTGAAATATATTAACATGGTATTTTTTTGTCATATCAATTGCTACCAGTTCAGTTTTTTGTTAAAAAGAAAAGCTAAAGTGATCGCTAGTGCAGTTTATAAAAGAGCTTAAAATGATTTTAAACGCTTGAAGCCAGAAAACTCTGAAAATCCCCAAACATCACGACAAAAAACCCTAAGAAAAAAAGTACAAAAAAATAATGTAAAGGGTCCGTTTGTCAATTTTTATGAGTTTTAAAAAAGCCTATTTTGGTGGTGAATTTGGAGCAAATTCTGCATAATTTGACCAAACACTTAAAGAGAATAAGAATACACTAGAAAAGATACAGGTGAAAATAAAAAGCAAAATGAGTAAAAGAAAAAAAAAATTTAAATCAAGTAAAATTATCTGCCATTAGGGTGAGAAATTTCTGCTTGGTTGAAGACAGATTGTTTTGTTTTTGTTTCTGCATAGTTCTTGTTCTCATTTGCTTTAATATAAAAAGTAGTCGTTTCTTAAATTGAGAAACATTGTGTTCTTAAAATAAGATTAAAACAGTCATTTTTTTTATTTTTGCTTTAGATAATTCAGGTAGTTTACACGCCAATTCCCCGCAGGTCAGTAAATGAGGCTGTTTGTCTCCAGCCACACACAACACGAGTATTACACAAGACCACGTACAGTACAAAACGTAACACGGTCAGTAGCCTGACAACATAACTGTCAAAGTACAGCTTAATCTGACATGTCACTCCTCTTCTGCTCAGACGTCTCTCCAAAGAAGTGTCAGACAGGTAGGGCTAACATGACAGAGGTCAGACATGACAGTCAACTGAGCACCGACCGTGACAAGCCCACATATCTGGAGAAAAAAAATACAGAAGCGCTTCCTGCGAGACTAGAATCAAGACGTTTATATTCAACGTAGAAATAAATATAGCAGCAAGCAGCAAATGTGGCATTCACCGATTTCTGACAGTTTTAGCGCCATCTCTTGTCCAATTTGGTTCATGTTTTATACAAACTGGCATCTTAGTAACACAAACTATTTTCCTGAGCTTCGTAACTGTGTGTTGTTCAGTTCAAAAGTTGAGTCAACAACCGTCGAGTCGTATAGGAAACTGGTCTGGTTTTGATGTTCATTTTAGGTCTGGTGCATGTGTAAAAACAAAAGTTGGAAAAATCCAGAAATATACAATTGGCTTGTTTTGAGCCTCTTACTTATGCGATAGGTAACACAGGTTATGTAAATATAGTATTCACCAAAGGAAAACAAGTGATTTAGCGCCATCTAGTTTCCAATTGGTTTCAAACTTTGCACTTTCAGGTTAGGCATATCATATTTTGTTTTTTCAGTCCTTACGGAATGCCTAATTAGCGCTCAAAAGGATTTTATTTATGGATATAATTTTTAATCAACGTCCATTTTTATTTTACATTTTAAAAATGCCTACTCAAATTAGAGGCCAAAATGTGTTTTATTTTTTTAGATAATGATTTTGGATTTTAGATTTGTTTTTTAAAAAATGCCTGCTCCATGAATTTAATATAGGACATGTGCCACTTCAGGGCCAAATTTATAAATATTCTAATCAAAAAATGGTATTCCATTTTAAACCTACCAACCACAAATTAAAGGCAGAACCACCTTATTTTTGCATGCCACTATAGATTTCTTCATTCTTGGACTTGTTAAATCTGCTTTAAATAATTATCGGCTCTTTCAACGCTTCGCTCAGTGACAATGATTTTCCAATGCATACTCAAAATCCAGATTTAATATACAGTATATTCCATTATTAAAGCGAGTACACAGTTCATTACCCAGCAGTGCTACAGATCAGGCTTGAAAACATCTCCAGGTTTCCAGCTGTTTCCTCAACAGATGAAGAAATCGAACACTTGGTCCACGGAGCAATCATTGGCAGCACCAAGAACTCCAATGTCATAAATTACGTCCGAATCCTACTCATATCTTGACTTACCTACAGATTCACTGAGCTTCATTAACATAACTCCATTATGCAGGCAAGGTGGTGTGGCTGGAGAGCATCATGAGAGAGAAGCTCTATGTATCTATTTATAGCGTGTACCTGGCATCTGGTGGACCAGCTTGATCTCTGTCTGCCAATTAATGGCGCAGTGAAGTCTGACTGCAGCTGAGGAAGAGTGGAGGACGTTTACTACAAAGTAAAAGCTTCTTCTCGGCTGCTTGAAGTGCAAATGACAAGAGTCTTCACAGTGACAAACCAGTGCCGATACTAAAGCTGATAATGGAGTAGCTTTGCTGTCTGCGGTGTACACATGTGATTTAATACATCGAAATAACTGCTAAACAAGCGATTGTTTTTTTTTTTTTTTTTTTGTCAGTTGGAAACGTTGCAGTGTCATAAACACATCACAATTTGTATTCAGATTATGTGGTGCTTTACTAGCCTGAAACTAGTATAAGCTATTCAAAGTTGTACAAAAGACACACGATTGAGTTTTAAAATAGCTAGAAAAAGATTTAATTGATAGCTCGTATATAGCGGTTAACTTTTTTGTTTGCGTTATCTTTCGAGTAACATGACTTAACCAGAACAAAACTTACTGCTCCGGGTTTGTGTGTCACTTCACTGCGCAGTGTTGGGCAAGTTACTTACTTACTAATTACAATTACTTTTACAATTTTGTAATTATGTTACTTTTCTAATTACTGTGTCTTAAGTAACTAAGTTACTGAATATACTCGAGCTATTGACAGAGACTGAGAGTATTTTCTCCGCAGGAAGTGTCTCACATATTACTGTAATGTTATTATCTGCTTGTTTCCATCACGTGAATCAGCGCTACAACAATTTTGAAGCGGAAAACTAAACTTTTACCACAAGTTTTTTTTACCATAAAATGTTACCATTAATAAAATTAAATAATGATATTCAGCGAGTTTAATTATTTTACAATGTAATGTAACATTGTACATTTAAGTAACTGTAATTAAATTACCTAAAAATGAACAGTAATCTATTACATTACTTTTTAGGGAAAAGTATTAGGGAAAAAGTATTTTCACAGTACTGCGTTACTTTGTATTGCGTTACACCCAACACTGTCACTGCATTAATGTAACTTCACTGAGCAGTTAAATACAGAGAACAATTCCGATACGACCCCAGCGGCCATATTGACAATCTCAATCATATGAAGCACCAAAGAGCAGAAAAAAGTTAAAAAGCATGTGCAAACTGAAACAGCATGGCAAGAAATAGAATCAGAGTATAACATCCAGAATTATCCATCTTGCCGCATTTCTGCTAGACCGAAAGAGGGCGAAACGTATTTACGAGAAAGGGGAAAAGCAAGCAGAGTTGTATTAAAAAAAAAAACAGATTTGCCAAATGGAAAAGGCAGCGAGTGGCACAATGCGTTCTCGCCGTGCCCAGCTGGTGACAATGAGACGTGGGCCTGGCGCTCATTACATGCCGCCCAGTGGTGTGCTCCACATCCCATTGAATATCCCTCTTTGTGGTTTCCGGGGTGTCAGAGCGGCTTTCCGGCATAAAGCAAGAGCACCTCGGACTGACGTTATCTCAGGCAAACACTGCTCCGCACTCGCCAGACGGCTATTGAATTCCAGACGCTCTCGTACTTGGTGCCATTCCGGCCGGTTTGATGATGTATAGCCAGCCAAGCCGTGCCACTTGTAATCATGCAAACAAACAATATTGCTGGTAATTTGCATTGGGCGAGTTGTGGGAGAGTTGTCTCCAGCTTTGCATTGTTTACTAGCGTGGTTTGATTTTTTTGCTCGTTGTTTTTTTTTTATATTCCCTGCACAGTGCAGCGAGGAAGATAGAAGCGATATCTATCTGCATGATGGATTACTCTGCGCCTGTGGTTGAGGTACAGGAGCTGTTGCTCGGGCCACTTGACTGATAAATCGGATAAATGCTTCCAGAATCGACCAGTGTGAATGAATATGGAAGGGTTTTAGATGTTGGCGGGTTTTAAGGATGACAAATGCCAACTTGTTTTCAGACAAATCCTAATGATAACTGAATGTTAAGCCAGATTATTCTTCTGTAGAAATTTCCTTCCATCCATTTTCTAACGCTTAGTCCATGTCTTGGTCCTGAAGATGAGATTTATGCAGGATTATCGTTGTATAAAAATTCCACTTTGTTTTGTTTCACATACTGATAAATAAAGGCATTGGTCATTTTGGAAAAGATAAGGCTGCCCAATGCTCCGATATTATGTGTGTACTTTCACTGTATGGTTAAAATGCACGAGCACAATGGACACTGCCCCTAGTGGCCATATTAACAAACTCACTCACTTTTACTTCACCTCAATTAAGCTAAAAGCAGAGCACAAATGCAATAAATAATAAAAGTCCTTACAACATGTTCTTGCTCTATAGATTAGCTAGACACAGATTATAATTTTTACATTTTATTCATGTTTTTATATATAAATAAACCCTGAAAACAGCAGAGACCGTACAAATATGACCTACAAGTCCAACTAATATTATTTTTTGCCTGTAAAATCTTGAAATATTTTTCTTAATATGGTATTTTTATACCATTTTTTCATGTATTATTTCTTCCTATCACTACATTAGTCACTGTAAATGTGTTTTGTGATTTACTCCCGACAGAATCCAGTTCAATACATCCACTTCAAAATAGCCGAATAGCTTCATCATTTGAGCTCCATCTTCATAGATCTCGCCCAGCAGAATGAGAATCCGGTGTGTAATATGGCATTACGCTCCCTGATGCCACCAGACACTTGGTTTGTAATTAAAGTGTGAATGGATGGCACCGCAGTACAACAAAGTTCTCATTTAAATCCTAACTAATGGCATTGCAGTTAAGTGAGCCACGAGCCCCAGAGGCGTCGCAGCACAGCAACTCGTTTCACAAACCCGTGTTCTTCTTGAATCTGTTCTCGCCATTGAAGCACTGCTTATCTTCTGCTGTGGTCAAAAGGTGCAAGTGGAGAAAGTCACACAGAAGCTTGAGCGGATTATTCAATGCGAAGCGATTAATAAAGCGAGAAGAGAAGTCAAGGATGCTCGGCCGCCACCGAACATACAGCGCGTGTGGGCGACGAATTCTTTTTCCGAATCCAATTACAGGAATCTAATTGCATTCTGTAGTTAAAAGTAGAAATCTCATTCTGTCTGAGCCTTCGTGGCGTTGGGCATTATTATTAACGTTTATTTCATTTATTATTTTTTTTTAGACAATGGCTTCCCAACATGCAATTAACAAGCCTCCGCTGTCTGGGTGTGCAAAGTAGGAATATTTTACGTTTGTCGTATTCTTCCATAGTTTATAAATGATGAGTGAAGTAAATGATTTATTGTCTGACTGGTCTGGAGATGTTTGTTTCAGCAGGGATTCTACATTGATCTCTGGCATTGATCGTGCAACAGGGTGTCAAACTCAGTAGGGAGGAACTCAAGACGCCAGTTGAATGCCAACCGAGGAAAGTCTCTGTCCACTGTGAATAAATGAACCTTCCGGAAAATATAACATTTGTCTAATCCACTTTAGTTTGACACTTAAATCAGATTATTTGGAGCAATGTTTAATCGAGATTTGCACTATCGATCAAACTTTGGGGATGGATGGATGGATAGGTAGAAGGTTCTAGGAGAAGATGGATAGATGAAAGAATGGTGGAAAGAATGATGATGGAAGCAAGAATGGATAGATTGAAAAAAGATAAATGGGTGGATTTGCACAAATGATGAATGGATAGAGAAAGGGAAGGAGGATTGGATGGAGAGATGGATGGGTGACGGAAGATGGATGTATGGATGATAAATGGATGGGATATGCATGGATGATGAATGGATGGAGTGAGGGAGAAATGGATGGATTGAAAAAAGATCAATGGATGTATTAAAAATGGGATATGCATGAATGATGAATGGATGGTGCAAGGGAGAGATGGATGGGTGATGGATGTATAGACAAATAAATGAATGGATGGATAGACAACAAAAGAATGGATAGCTTCATAGGTAGCTTGACATATGAATGGAAAATGATTATTAGATTTATGGATGGTAGGATGATGGATAGAAGGGAAAAAAAGAATGAAGAAAGGATGAATTGAGGGATTTATGAAAGCAAAAAAACACTGTTTCTGTCTGTTACTGTAAGCTGTAAATGTAGATGTACTTTCCTAAATGTAATATTTAAATACAGCTTGAAGCTTAATAAACGTTAAAGTCGTAAGGATTTGCCTGGGTCTTTTTCAAAAGTACAGAACATTATCAAAGTTCTAAATAATAAATGAAACGCTTGGTCGCGCTGTACAAGAGATCAAAACGGATCGATCGGGTTCATCTGAGTGAAGCTTGGACTGGAAGTGCCATGAGTTTATAACTGACCACTGAAGGTTAAATAAGTTCAAGTCTTAGTTAATGTTTTTACATGGAAATGAAAAAAAAAAACAATAGATTGACATGTCAGAAGAATTTACACATTTATAGTTTCTCTCCAAACACACGGAGAAGACATTGTTTTGTAGGCCGTCGTGATGGCCCTGGAAATGAATAAAGCTGAAAACGCAATTGACGCATTGCGTGCATGAGCGTGTTTGGATGTTACGGCTTATAAATGGAACGCCGGGTTCGGGTAGGTTTAGCTGAAAGATTAATGCGGAAATCTTCAAGGCCATCCATCTGTCTCAAGTTGTTTTATGTTCAACGGTGATCTTAACTGCAAGACCCCTTAAATTACACCATAGACATACATTACCTTACCTGAACCTGGTGTTAAGTGGATCCTAATGAGATGGTAAATGCAGCGATCCTTACCTTAGATTTAAGTCAATGTCGTGAGTCACCAACTACTTCAAGCGTGGCAGAGAAGACGACACAGGAAACTGAACAACAGCCTGGATTTAAAAAGAATAATCATTCTCAACCTATATTAGACAAAATCAAAGTGTTGGTGACAGTAAAGATCATGTGTCATTTTCTTCTAAATACTAAAATGAAAAAGTGAGTTTGATATAGTGTCATTTAAAAATGCCTTAGTTTGCCAGATTAATTGCAAGTTTGAAAAAAACAAGTCATAATTGGTTTCTGTGAGTAGTTTAAAAAACTACTTGTTTTAAAAAGCAGCTTTTCTGAACAGATTTTCCATTTTTGGGTCACTGGGAGCAGGAGCCAATCACAACAACTCTGAGCCTGAAGGGTGGGACACGCCCTGCATTGGTGGCCAGCCAATCACAGTGCGGGACTCACAAAAACACACTTTCAAGCATCTATGGTCTATTTTTCCAACTTTCGGATGATTCTAATTATTAGTTTCTGGTCTTGAAGAGATAAATGTAAAATGGTTATGCTCTGTCGCGTAAGGATTGTTTGCGTAACACATCAGTACAATAAATCTCCGCTGAGCTTTCCTGTAGCTTTATAAGGGAAGTGCAGAGTTTGCAACACCAAAGATCTTAGGTTTGATTCTCAAGGAAAGATTTATCTTGGCTTTTTTATGTAGCCCTTATTTAGATTATACACAAAATCTGTATTCTAACTTTGTTTAAAGTAAGAAATTTGATGCAGGGAGTAACATGGGTAATCATCTAAGCAGCAGCAGCTTTGTTTTCGCTCTTGCATTTGTAAACGTTGTCACGTTTTCCCACAGATCACGCTTTCTTTATCTCTTTCTCTCACTCTCGCGCGCACGACGGAGCGTGAGTCTGAATCTAAAGTCGTGTGAAACAAACGTTTATAAACGACATTAATAAAAATGAAAAATTTGCAGTTTTTCTCTTCTCTTTTTTAGTAGCGCTGCTCTTAAAGACACGTTACACTGACTTCGGAGCTGCTCGCATTTTATGTGTTCGATTAGCAATGTCTCTGTGTCGTCATTAAAAGTTGTAGCATAACAAATGTGTTATACTGTATTAAAGTGTTTATATGCATGTAGAAAAATGTTACACATTTATGAATATCCACAATGTTGCAAAATCCATATCGTGTCACAACTCAATACCGGTTTCCACATTAATACCGGTTTACCTACCAACCCTAATAAATGCCTATACAGGATTAATGTCATAAATATAAACGTGTTGGGCAAGAAAATAAGAAAACTCCAGCTCCAGAGAAAAATACCGATCGTCATGCATCACCCTGAATATTCAAGACGAATCGTGTCTGTCATTAGTGAAATATTGCGCGGGACTTGTTCTGGGCATTTGTTTAGCAGTTGATCTCGTGTCAGGTTTAATCTGAGGTGAATGCAGAATGGAGTGGACCTGCTTGTGTGGCTTATTGGTGTTTATAATCTCATTAACTGCTGCTGAAATGGCTTGTTGCATCATCTCCTAATGTGATGTGTTTTCCTTTGCTGTCAGCCATCTTCCCCTGACAAGACTGAATGGATCTCAGCATTCCCTCGTCCCAGCAGCCAGACAGATGGTCTTATTCTTCCCTTGCACAAAGCCGAGAATGGCAGATCCGTCCACGCAAGTCCAGAGGTATTAATGATGTTCATTTTGGGAGCGCTTGCGTACATGACAGTTCATTTTCTGCATGGGCTCACAAAAGTCGATACGATCTTGTAAAGACAAATACCAGATAGCGCCTTCCCAACTGATGCGCTTTTCAGAAGCATTAATCAAGGAGGCTGGATGTGGAGGTGCGCCGCCCGCCCAGTGAGTCTCCACACATTAATAAAAGGAAGCAAATGATCTATGAATGAATTCATTGCAGGAACTGCCTTTATTAGAGTTGCTGCCAAGCCTCTGCTAAAGTCTCTGTGGAGATCTTTACCAAGACGAATTTAAACTCTTTTGGGCTGTGCTAACCTGGTGTTTCCCTCAAATAGTAATCTAAGTACCGTATTTAGCCAAATATAAGCACCCCATGAATATAAGCACCCTCCTGATTTTTCAGGCTCATAATAAAAAAAACAAAAAATATTTTTTTCTTGTTTTGTCTTGTTAAAATACTACTTTTTCTTTTTTTAACAAACCTAACTTGTGACTCGTATTACTTAAATGTTGTTTTTACTTAAAATAAAACTATACAGTAATCTATTCTAGCGGTCGAAACTACACCTCCCATCATGCTTTGCTGCTCACTGGTTCCTATTACCCTTTGCGCTAAAAGAGCATTGAGTAAAGCTGACTGAACTCAGTTTTTGTTAGACGTAAATTATTAGAACAGTCTCATTTTTCACTTTATAGCAGACAAAGCGATTGGATTGTATTTGACTCCGGTGTTCTTCATTTTTAACAGTTTTCTGTTTGCGCCAAAGCTTTTGCACCTGCTGGTCTTGTTTTCAAGCGCTAGCCCGTTAGCCTTTAGCACGAAGAAATAACGGATTCAATATGATCTGTCTGTTCAAATATAATCATTGTTTTTTTGTTTAATACTATTTCTTCCCCTGTTATTTTGTCCCTGTCCGTCGCGACGTTTCTAATGTTTCTTTATTTCTGTTATTGAGCTAATAAAAACTCATGCACGTCTGCCTCCAGAACCATTATTTAATGAAATGAGCACATATATTAACGTGAATATAAATATTAAATAAATACGGTAATGCATTGATCATTGGGGAGGTCTCGTTCGTGATATCAGATTGAGTGAGTTATTAATATGGCCACAGGGGACCATATCAATATGGTTAGAGACCATGGCGCCCTCCGTGGCAGACGTGTTTGCTCGTTCCGCTCCTGAATGCCGTTTTTTTCCTTTGTTTTATTTATTTTTGGTTATTTCTACTGTGCAAAACTGTAACGCACTGTTAACATACAGCAGACAGACTTTACTGGACATTGCCAAAACAAATAACAACGTTTTTAACGGAAATATACCACCGGAGCTACAGCCCATTGTTCGCTGCCGATACCGCGAACAACACCAACACCACGACCCCGAGGAAGACCCCGAAACACCAAGCTTAAGGGAATACGCCGATCCGAAGAAGGCTCTCCGAAGACGGCGACGGAAGCGAGGCAGAAGAGCAGGGCTCCAGACGAGGCTAAAAGCTCGCGCTAACAGACCTCCGATCCCCAGCCTACTGCTAGCCAACGTGAGGTCTTTGGAGAACAAACTGGACGAGGTGAGAGCCCGGATAACAACACAACGGAAATCAGAGAATGCTGCGCTATGATTTTCACCGAGACCTGGCTCTCGGAAAAAGTTCCGGAATCGGCGATTCAACTTGAGACTCACACCATCTACCGGGGAGACCGAACTGCAGCATCGGGCAAGGGGAGAGGCGGAGGTGTGTGTGTGTTTGTAAACAACGCGTGGTGCGGAGATGTAAAAACAGTTACAAAGCACTGCTCATTAGACGCAGAGTTTTTATTACTAAAATGCCGCCCATTCTATCTACCTCGGGATTTTACCGCTGTGTTTATGGCCGCTGTTTACATTCACCCGCGAGCCGACTCAAACGCAGCATTAAGCGCCATCTATGACGCAATCAGCACGCAAGAAACCGCTCACCCCGACGCCGTTTTCATAATCGCAGGCGATTTCAACCACTGCAATCTACGGACTGTCTTTCCAAAATATCATCAACATGTAAACATTCCCACCCATGACAAGAAGAAAACGCTGGATCATGTTTACAGCAATTTACCTGGCGCGTATAAAGCCAAGCCTCGTTCACACTTTGGCCTTTCAGACCACATCTCATTGTTCCTGTACCCGTCATACAGCATCAAGCAATCAAACCCAGTCACCAAACAGATCAAGCACTGGACACCAGAGACTGAGGCCACATTACAGGACTGTTTTGCTCTCACCAACTGGGATGTGTTCAAAGATGCAGCCACCGAGGAGGATTCTTCTATTAACATACAGGAGTATGCTGAGCATGTGTCTGGCTACATCAGCACATGTGTGGACAACATAATTCCCAGTATACCAATCAGGAGTTTCCCCAACCAGAAGCCCTGGATCAACAGCCATGTACGTCACATGCTGCGTGCTCGATCCATCGTCTTTAAATCAGGTGATGAGTCAGAGTACAAATCTGCCAAGTACAAGCTGAGGAGAGCCATAACATCGGCTAAGAGACAGTACAGGCAGAAGCTGGACGGCTTCTACTGTACTAACGACTCCAGAATGATGTGGCAAGGTCTGCAACACATTACAGATTACAGGAGCAACATTAACACCTCCACCAACTCATCAGACAGCCTACCAGACGAGCTCAACTCGTTCTTCGCCCGCTTTGAAGTCCCCAACTCACACACAGAGGTGAGAACAGCATGCCAGACACACTGGATCCCTGGCAGTACGCATACCGGCCGAACCGTTCCACCTCAGACGCCATCGCTGCTGCCCTACACATCTCCCTGTCTCACCTGGAGCAGAAGAACTCGTACGTCAGAATACTCTTCATCGACTACAGTTCTGCCTTTAACACAGTCATCCCACGCAACCTCACACACAAACTGGCTACACTCGGTCTGTCCGTGTCACTCTGTAACTGGATTCTGGACTTTTTGACAGGCAGACCTCAGTCTGTACGGATGGGGAACAGGAAGTCAAAAGTCACCGTACTTAACACCGGTACTCCACAGGGGTGTGTCCTAAGCCCCATACTTTACACACTCTTCACACACGACTGTGTGCCTCACACAAGGACAACACCATCCTGAAGTTTGCGGATGACACTGCAGTGATCGGAAAGATCACTGGGGAAGATGAAGCAGCCTACAGGAGAGAGGTGGCCAGTCTGGTGACGTGGTGCGAAGACAACAACCTCACCCTCAACACAGAGAAGACGAAGGAGATGATAGTGGACATGAGGAAGGAGAGGAGACCTCAACAGCCACTGTTCATCGGAGAGCGTGAGGTAGAGAGGGTGAGCAGCTTCAAGTACCTCGGGGTCCACATCAGTGAGGACCTCACCTGGACATTAAACACCACACAGCTGGTCAAGAAAGCTCAACAGCGGCTGTACTTTCTGAGGAGGCTGAGGAAGTTTGGCATGTCTGCAAAGATCCTCAGCAACTTCTACAGCTGCACCAACGAGAGCATCCTTGCCAGCTGCATCACAGTGTGGTACGGCAGCACCACTGAAAAGGACCGCAAACGTCTGCAGAGAGTGGTGAAGACAGCTGAGAGGATCACCGGGACCTCTCTGCCCTCCCTGCAGACCATTCATCAGCGCAGAGTCCACCGAAGTGCTGCCTCCATCCTCAAAGACCCCGCCCACCCCCAACACAGACTGTTCACACTTCTTCCCTCAGGAAGGAGATACAGGAGTTTGGAGTGTAGAACCTCCAGACTGAGGAACTCATTCTTTCCTTCGGCCATCAGAGCACTGAACAGTTAGTCCAGCGACTCACTCACACAGTGATGACATTTGCTGCTACAGACTGCACAACATCACTTTAAGGAACACGTGCCACTTTATCTGACCTTTTTGGTTGCACCTCTTGCACAAATGTACATAATCACATTCTGTTTTGTTGCACTGTACTTATTTGATTTATTTATTGCATGTATATACTTTTGTTTTTTTTATTTTCTGTTTTCTATTACCACTGGCATTCAATGTAAGAACGACAAAGTAAGAATTTCATTGTGCAGAACAACCTGCACACATGACAATAAAACGCTTTGACTTTGATATTATCACCCAAGTGAACACCCACAACCCCGGAGCAGTGGAATTAGGAGGAATAAAATGATTTAGGGATAAATTACTGAAAAACGCTTTAATTCTAGGGAAGTGAAGGGCTGGTACAGTTGGAAGCGAGGACATTGCTCTTCCAAATATTTCCAAAGCTGTTTATAAAAACTACTAATGTAGTTAGTTAAGAATCAGTAAATAATCAATTAATTATTTACCGTACAAACCATTGTTCCTACTCTAGTTTACATTAGTCGTTTTGTATGTATGTACTACTATAAAGACTTTATTCCGGCTTTAAAAGCATCTACAAAACAAGCTTATAAAGCAAAAGTTACTATGTGTTAATAAACACTATACAAACAATATCCTGTTTAACTTATGATTAATTCGGGTAGTAATAAAACATTTTCAACATTTTCTTTATTTCTATAAAATGTTAATAGCTTTGGGGCAAGATTGGCTGTCACTATATCTTAACCCAACTAGTTAAAAAAAACACTACTTTATTTTATTATTGCTAAACGCATTGAACGTAATGAATGATATAGTTTACCTAAATTCTTATATTTGAAACTGATTTTATGTATTCTCATTCTGTGTCTGATTTAAGTTCCCAATTTTTCCTCTTTATTCTTGCTGATTTTGATGATATTGTCTTATTGGATCATTTTCTTTTTACGTAAAGCACGTTGATTTAACACAGTGTATTAAAGCATTGCTAAATTTATATAGCAAGTGATGAATATGTATAACTACACACGACTTGACTATTGATGCGCTTAGTTGGTAATCATATTCATTTTTGTCTGCCGTCCTGTGACATGACGCAATGTTCTGCAAGACTCCATTACCAGCAACAGCGACGCATGACTTAATAAAAAAAAAAAAAAAAAAAGTTTTGTGATGAAAAGTTGAGTAAGTTATGCTAACTGTAGCTGAATTGCAAATGCATCCACATGCAAACATAAATCCCTGTCAAAGCCCGAGCGGAGCACTATTCAAGATGATGAATAAAAACAGCACATAGAGAAAGAAAGGATGAGAAAAATGATCTTTTCCTGTAGAAAACAGCTACAAAAGAGCTTTGATATTGCGGATCAATAGCTGGAAAACCTGGTGTCTCAGCTTCCCTTTTACCTGCAGGATAATGGGCCATTTAAAGATTTGTTATTTCTTCTTCTTCCTCTTTACCTGCTTCTTTTTTTCCAGTGAAACATTACATTGTATCCCAAGTTATTCTCCTTTATTTAATGTTATATGATTTTGTCGCATGCTAGCAGAACATCTCCTATGCTAATTTAATCGCCTTCTTTTAGATTTCGCGTAAACGGACAAAGGCATAAAGAGTCATCTTTACCAGCGCCACACTTATCTACAATAACCCACAGCAGCTCCGTTTTTCACACACCAGTAGAACTAAGAGCGACACGTGTTATTTACAAGCGTGTGTTTTGCATTGTTAGCCTGCGAGTACAATAAGAAGAGTCTAGAAGCTGCTTTTCATTCGCTTGCTCTCCTCTGATGCGGATTCTGTCACCGTGCAGATACGGACGCCGACGTTTCTTTGTGTTTTTCATCCTCGCGATAATGTCTTGGCAATCTGCAGAGCAGCAATCTTCCGCAGAAGCAAGCTGTTTGAAACGTCTATGATGAGAAGAAGCTTGAGCACAGTGGAGTGCTTTCGGAATGAGCACATTAGCATGCTAATTTAAAAAGACGGGTGTGCCCATGTGCTTTCTGCACTATCATGAGTCCACTGTGGAAAAACACAAAAAGTCGTCTGGAGATGTACGTGATCGTCTTTCATTAATCTCGGTTTCAGTGGCATCAGATCCTCAAATCAGTAAAGCCTAATTAGCTAAGATAGTGTTGGCAGCATCAAGGTTGTGGGTTTGGTTCCCAAATCATTGTTTGGCAAGTCCCGAGTAAGTCTCATTTCATTGCCCTCAACTCTCGAGTCAAGTCCCAAGTCAAGAGCCAACAAGTCTCAAGTGAAGTCTAAAGAACTACAGTTTGACTTTCAAGTCTTTTTATACTGTCTTTTTTCATCTGTCTTTTTTTAAGTCTTTTTTTTATCTTTTTATATATTATTTATACTTTATGCATGGTTATAATATCTGTACTTATTAACCAAACCTTTTTTAATTGCGCAGATACATAAAGATTAAAGATTAAGGCTGTCAAAATTAGCGCGTTAACGCATGCGACCGGTTTTAAATGCTTAATTGAGCTATTAAATTTTAATGTGCTTGCAGTTTTTTTTTTTCACTTGGGGTGTGGCGACGTGCAACGGATAAGAGCAAGGAAGGATTTTAGATGGAGAGCTTCACTTTGAAACTTTGCCAGATAGATCTGTAAAAAAAAAATCCTCTTTTTGGCACTAATTGTGATAAATTGGCAGACAGATTGGGGCATGAATCTCTCAATTCACTGGCCAATCTACGTTCCATCCCACACCTATGGTCATGAACTTTGGGTAATGGCTGAAAGGACAAGTTCTTGGTACAAGAAGCTGAAATGGGTTTCGTCTATGAGTGGCAGGGTGCAACCAAAGAGTTCGGACACCCTGGAGGCACTAAGAGTAGAGATGCTTCTCTTCCACATAGAGAGGAGTCATCTGATGTGGCTTGGGCATCAATTGCCCCCGGATTGTCTCCCAGGGGAGGTGATGCAAACATGTCCCACCAAGAGGAGGTCCATAGGAAGACCCATGACACAAGGGCCTGGAACAAGCTCTCAAGGCTGGCATGGTGTTGACTTCCACCCATCTGGCAACTCTAAAAAATGGACAACATTTTCCGTGTTGTCTTTATTTCAGATTGGATCATCAAGACCAAACGTTGGTGTGATATTCTCAGTGAACCAGCGAATGATCCACCGATCTTCTAGCTCTAACCCTATCTCACTGATAACCTACAGTGCATCAGATCCAACCCCAGGCCACTAGCTGTCCACAACCATGGCCTTATATAACACGAGCCAATCTGTTATCCTGCGAGCGCTGACGGAGGTCTGATTGGAGGGTAATGAAAAAGCGATAAGAGCTTTTTATTATTTCTCTTCTGGCTTTTGCAAATCACAATCGTAGAGACATATTAAACGACAACAAGACATATGGGAAAAGAAAAGAGATTATGAGAGAAAGGCAGTTTATCAGATGGGATTACGGCACAAAACTGCAGATTAAAGATAACCAAGACCGCAGGGCGACTTCATGAGGCGTATTATTTGATAGTTCTTCAGCGAGAACGTTCTTCACAGTCTCGTAGTGAGTTGGAGAAAAGCAGCAAAACGATAGATCTGCATCGGGGCTTATTCGTTGCTTTCAAGAGCCAATGACAGTGAAGCTTAAAGACAGCTGTCGAGAAAAATACCTCACCGTCGGGATGTTTCTTTCCATCTTCGGGGAACCCAGGCAACATGACAGTTTGCCCAGGGCACAACGAAACCCTTTTCCAACCTACAGAGTGGGGATGGCAAACTAGTCACACCACGTTATTTCCTCCATGATGTTTGGGCATAAACGTGTCCACGGGCTACGCTTCCTGCAGCCTGTGTTTATTCATCTAACAGGTTATCACTGCCTTCCGTCTCCCTGGGAGTTTGCACAGAGCTAGGTGAGTGTAGGAGCAAAGACCTGATGACATCCAGTCTAATCATCTCTGAGCAAACTCTAATGTCTGACTCATGACTCATTGAGGTTTGAAAACACATTTCCTGCAGAAAATATCCACGAGGGTTCCGGGCGACGGAATTCATGCTGAAAAGTGTCTCTTTCACGCTGTTGGACAGCTGTGATAACCATTATGCTATGGGACGGTCTGCTTTGAATCTGCAGTGAATGCATGTGAGTTTGAACAAAACTGAGCCCGGGAATGGCTTCATAACCATAGTTTCTATTCACTTAAATGCCTCGTTGTGGCTTTCAGAGCAGCAAAGGGGCTTTTTTTTCTTCAAAAAGCTTGTCAAAATGATAGTCGTGCAAATGGCGGCCAATTAAGTGAATGTAGTTTTTTTTGGTTTCATGGACGCAATTTATTCCATGGCTAGCTTTATTATTGATGGAGGGATGAATGGTTGGATGATGGATGGATGGAGGCATGAAAGATGGATAGATGTATGAAAGAATGGATGGATGATCAATGGAGGGATGGATGAATGTTTGGAGGATGAAGCGATGAATGGATGGATGAGAAATGATTGAGGAGATATTTCAATGTATGGATGCATGAATAGATAATAAAGGGATGGAGGGATGGCAGAAAAGACAGTCCTATAGACAGATGTAAATGACTTAGTGGTTAATTCAGCTTGCTGAAAGTTTCATGAAATTAATCAAGAAAATGACAGTAATGACATTCACGATATTGCAAAACACTTCTTTTTCAAATTAATGCTGCTCTTCAAGGGGAAAAAGTCATGTTTTGCAATGTTCACATTTCATTAAGCAGAACTAATATCAAGTGTGATAATAAGATTTCTGAAGTACCAAGTAAACATATTAAAATGAATTCTCAAGGAATGAATCAGGTGACACTGAGGGATGGTGTGTGTGTGTGTGTCTGTGTGTGTGTGCGTGCGTGTGTGTGTGTGTGTGTGTGTTTGTTGTGTTTCTGAGAGCAAACGTACCCTGTTAGATTGCTGTTAAACCCTGAAATGTGACCTTGTGAGGACACGGCTTTCAGAATCTACTAAATTATGTCCCTGGGGTTATAAAAACCTTTTCATGGAGGTGAGTTCAATGAAATGCTTTGTATTAAAAGTGTATGTGTGTGTGTGTGTGTGTGTGTGTGTGTGTGTGTGTGTGTGTGTGTGTGTGTGTGTGTGTCTATAAAAACTGTTTAATTTGTGGTTTTTACCACTTGCGAATCTAGATACAATATCTTGTGTTTCAGGGGGTGTGGTGTGTGTGGGGGGGGGGTACTGTAAGAAGTGTGTGTGTGTGTGTGTGTGTGTATTTGTGCATGTGTAAAAGAGAGAAGAATGTGGTGTGTGTGTGTGTGTGTGTGTGTGCGTGTGTGTGTGTGTGTGTGTGTGTGTGCGTGCGTACAGATATGCAAAAGAGAGAAAGAAGGAGTCTCCATGTGTGTGTCTGTGAATTTATGTGTGCACACATGACAATAAGAGATGTATGCACAAACAATGACCTTTCCTTTACAGAAAAAAAAAAGAATATTGTATTTCTCATTTAAAATCCCCCTTGCCTCCTTTTGCGTCGCTCTCTAACCATCATCCACTCCCTTCCAGCTCCGACCATGTTGCAATCTATTTCCTGGCTAATGCGCCGACTGGTTGAAGGATTCAGACTGTGACTGGACTTCCAGCAGATGGCACTTACTCTGCTTTAGTGCAGCAGGGCATGGAGGAGCAGCAAGGTCCTGGATAATGGTTGACGGCGGGAGCCACACACGGCTGGACTGGCAGCGAGTAGCTCCTGGTGTGATCTCAATCATAGCACGGAACATCTGGCTCCTCCGGCTAGACTAGCACCTCATTCGAAAAGCACATTTCTAAGTTGTTCTACTGGTTTTCTCTTTATTGCCTGACAATGCAGAGGCCTGGCCATCTAGTCTGAGCGCAGGCTTGATGGCCAGGCCTCTGCATTGTCAGGCAATAAAGAGAAAACCAGTAGAACTTATAAACGTGCTTTTCGAACGAGGTGACATTTAATACAGATTAATTAAAACAGATTTACAGAGTTTAGAACAGTGGCTCTTAAACCCACTAGTTTCATTTGCACATTCACTGAAGCCTTTCTTATTTGGACTAAAATGTGCTTTTTTTAATTCAAAACACACACACACACACACACACACACACACACACACACACACACACACACACACAGACGTAAATGAGGTGTTAAATGCCATTTATTTTTCTACCTCTGTTTAAAGTTATTTTTACATTTACTCTTATGTGTTTATGAGTAGTAAATTCTGGTTGATCGAGACACTTCAAAACTGATATATGTGGTGCACAGAAAAAACACTGCAGAGTTGAACACTACACAGAGTTGAACACTACACAGAGTTGAACACTACACAGAGTTGAACACTACACAGAGCTGAACACTACACAGAGTTGAACACTACACAACGCTAAACACTACACAGAGCTGAACACTACACAGAGTTGAACACTACACAACGCTAAACACTACACAAGCTGAACACTACACAGAATTAAAATCAGAATTTTGTCAATAAGTGAAATATATTATGTTTATATAATGGGATTTTATTCAGAACTTGATTAAGCCTGTGTTAGTAAAGAAAATTATGGACATTTAAAAAAAAATAACTCACCAAGATTTAATTCTGCCCTAAAACATTCTTACGTGTTTAGAAGCTTTAAGTGCCAAAGTTGTTCGGTGGCCGTGAGGTTTTTGAAATGAGTAAATCTCATCTCCACTGAACAAGCTGACTCACTTTCTCCTTCTCGGGTGGTGATAAAGAGCTCATTTTCTCATCACCACACCAGCACTCAGTATCTGTCAGAGCCAACCAGGCTTCATTTAATCAGATCTTCAGTGAGAAAGAGTGAAACTCCAGCTTCCTTACCAGCCTGTGCACGCTCAGTGGATTTGATTCAACGTGGGAAAAATATTTAAATGACACGAAAACAGTTTCTATTACTGTACATTAGTTGTACATTTCTCATTGTTAGGACAAAATGTAAATTTTTCATTGTTGGGACAAAGGGTTTCTTCTTTTTCTTCTTCTTCATCTACTTTTTCCCCAATATACAGCCAAAAGACTGAGGGGAAAAAGTGAATTATGAGAAGAATCAAATAGTTTTTAATTGCAACACTGAAAAGCAATAATTTTCTGATGATTTAAGTTTTTTTTTTTAAGATGTTTCTGTTTGTGTATGTCTTGTAGCACATGAATTGGACTGTGTTCTTCTGCAGTCTAGTGTTCAGACAGATCAACTACAACTCGCCCACCGACACCACGAAGGTGCAAAAATTGATTGGAAATTCTTCAAATGAAATCATCGCTATTCGTCATGCTCGGAGATAGGAAGCAGCAATTTGAATTATCCGTGATATTAAACCTGAAGCAATCTCATTTGGCATCACGTTCTGATGTATTGTGGTAAATTTCCTTCAGACATGGCTGAGGTGATTTCTCATCAATCTTCTGTGTTCTCCATTTCCACTTGTGGTTTGGATGTCGTCCGTTTAATGTTCTCTGTAATGTTTGCCACCGGGAAAGCTGCTTGAGCTCCACGACTCGGCGTGAGAATCTTTCAGTGCACAGTTTTAATATCTATATATGATTTCATTTAAATACCAACTGTTTTGTTTCATGAACTTCCATCTAATGTGATTCACAATTTATCCTCATAACAATTGTCCCTAGCTGCTTCAATTCAACAAATTGACTAGCTTTACCACTTAGCCAGGCTGATAAAATAGTAAAAATATCATAATACTTATCTACATAATACTATCAAACAATATTGTAAAACATATAAAATAAGAAATTATTTTACTATTTGTTGTTATTCTTTTAGATCTTTGCTTTTATTAACCCTGCACAGAGAATGGCAAGACATTTGTTTTAAAAGGTAGTAAAATGAATGAAAAAATATACACATTTTGAAAATAAAAATGGAAAAGCTGATGAAACTGTGTTGATGGCAATTTTCCTGCACTGAAAAATGTTCTCATATATTTTAGCACAAAAGTTTCAGTTACAAAAACTATTTTCTTTTATTGAAATGTTATTTTACGCAAGACCAGGGAAGACAAATGTTAATCTGAATATTTTTTCCCCAGAGCAGTTTTTAAAGTTGTCCTAATAATTGAAGCTAATAAATAAATAAAATATTTTTTTAAATACTTTAAACCGTATTTAAAATGTAAAAATGTATTTGCCGTAATTAACTGGTGTGTTCTTATTCGTGGGAGAGTTACACTCCTGAGATCATCCTTATTTTCTGTTCTATACATCATTTGTTAAATTTTTTTGGATTTATCGTAGTAAAAAGCAAAAATAAATTGGATGGATGCATTTATAGACCTAAAAAGGTAACAATATAATTTGTGATGATAGTCACTATGTACACGTCACGCACGGACCGAAAAAATAAAAATTATTTTATTAAAAATAAAACTTAATTTGTATTTTTTTGTTTAAAAAGATAAAAATCATTATTTCCATTGTCTTTTTCCTTTTAAATTTTAATCGAGTTAAATTAATTAAATAATTATAAAATGTTATTAAGATTACATTTTTTCTTGTAAATGTAATCTTAATAATAAAACCCCGCACATCGATTGAGTTGCCCGTCTGATTTGCCTGATTACAAAGATACAGCATGTTTGGTGATATGTCAACGAATAATTTTCACGTACATCCTCTAAAAACGCTACAATATTTTGTTAAACAAAAATACACACGAAGACAACAAACTTTCAATAGCACCGTGACATCATCTTGTTTACCTGCAGGCATATACGTGGGAAGCCTAAAATAAGCGGGTCCTTGACGAAGACCCCGCATGACGCGCTTCGCCGTCCATCCTCACGCTTTTCGAGGTTGAATGTGATTCTCCTTGGTCTTTGGAATAAAAAAGCTCCGAATCGATCTGAAAGATGTTTAAACTCGAAGGACTTGGGCCGAAGATGGACCCGGAGGAGATGAAGAAAAAAATGCGAGAGGACGTCATTTCCTCCGTCCGCAACTTTCTGATTTATGTCGCGCTTCTCCGAGTCAGTGAGTATCAGGCACATTGCGTCTGTAAGTAAATAAAATCGACTATATTTTCTTCTCTTTGCCTTCCAGCGCCGTACGTTTTAAAGAAGCTGGACAGTATATGAATCCGAAACATCACCTGCAACTGCGCATGCGGAGGAAGGGACACTTCTCACTCTATTTAAATTTCCGTTTTTTTTGACCGGAAATGGTTTGTACATTTGTTCCGTTCAGAATTGTTCGAGTACCGCAAACAAGAACCATGTGATGACCCGGACGATAAATGAGCAACTCTACGCATTATGCGAATTCACAAAGATGGTATAAAGACGATTCACTTCAAGTTCAAATGGATTGTCGAAAGTTGTCCTGCAGATAAATGTGTCTGTGATAAATGACCAACGTCATGAATAACTTTATTAAAAAAAAAAAATCACAACCGTCAGAATGTTTTGATTTGAACTTGACACGTTACATGATGTCTTAATATTGAGTGATAATTAATAAATCAGAATTCTACGAACAGTGCTTTTATTCTCCCGCTTTTCATTTTTTAACAAACTTCATATGCATGCAAGAAACTGGAGTGTTAAATATTACAGAAATGCGAATTAAAGTGCATGGTTCTACGGTATATCTTGCTAGCAGCACTCTTAATCTACAATGCTTATTTAAATGAGTTTGTGTCACTGGAGAAAAGGCACGATTCTAGAATCTAGAACTTCAGCTCGCTGGGCATTTCAGTTCCCGACAGGCCCGAGAGCAGGTTGTTAGCAGACAGTTCCGCCATGACACCTCGCGTGGAGTAGGTGGCACTTCCGATGTGAGGAAGAACGACTAAAAACAAGAAATGTGTGAATAAATGATCAAATGTTCATTTGGAGGATTGAGGAGTAAGAAGGTGTTTAAAAGCTGAATGAGTCAAGCAGTGTTGTGATTTAAACCGTGTGTTCGCTTACCACAGTTTTTGAGGGTCAGCAGTGGGTGGTCAGTGGGCAAAGGTTCAGGGGTTGTAACATCGAGGCCTGCAGCGGCGATCTGACCAGTGCTGAGGGCATCAAACAAGTGCTCCTGATTCACCACTGCTCCTCTGGAGACAAACAGTTGTGTTTCAGCTTGCTATCCATCACTGGATTCTGACGTACGACTGACCAACAACCACATTGACTGTGGAGGACGTTGACATTTAGGGTCACAAGCAAAAAAGACGATTTTTGCATTTTAGTGAATTTCTGAAGATTTAGTGCATAGAAAGCATAAAGATTAAAAAACAAATTGATTCAGAAGGGTAATATTTTTTTTATTTATATATTCCTGTCAAAACGTCTACAACCTTCACAACATTTAAAAAAGCGCCAAAAACCGAACTCTTTCACATGCACATCAACACTGAATTTAAAAAAAAAAAGTTTTTGTCCTGTTTGTTCACTGACTGTCATGCTGTTCTGTCTAGTGAGCTTCCTTATATAGCCTTGTGTGAACATCTACTGTATCCTTTTTATAGACTAATTGCTTCACTTGCTCCTCTTTTTGTAAGTTGCTTTGGATTAAAGCGTCTGCCAAATGACTGTAAAGAAAACGGACATAAAAGCAAAGATGAATAGATAGAAAGTCAGACAGACAAACAGATGGATAACCATATATATTGTGTACGACAGGGGTTCTCAACCTTTTTGACCTCGGGGCCCAAATTGTCCAAATCAAAGTGTCCCGCGGCCCATTAAAACACACATTATTTCAGCCAATCCAAATCATGATTTGTTGAATTTAATAACTATATGAAATACACAAAAATTCGTTCACACTTAATGCTAAGCAAGTAGGAAAAAGTAACAACATTTATTGTCTATTACAAGACAAATGTTAAGATTTTTTGGCTTTATTTTCGTTTCCTTTTTACATTTTCTTCACTTGCTATCTTCACTTTTTAGTAGAAACTTTAATTTCTTTTGTTTCAGATTTTTCCTTAATTTTCTGAAAAAATGTAAAAATTGCATGCGAAAAAAGATGTCAAGCTGTTTAAGCTAACGTTTGATTATTTTTCCATTAATATAAACGAATTGAAGTCGTAACTTTTATCTTCATTTGTTCGCTTTAAGAACGTCCTCCACCTTCAGTCAAAAGTCTGCTGCTACTGACTGCTGCTTATTGGAGCGTGTTGACACCTCAGCGCCATCTAGTGGTGGGGAGCTCATTGTTGTTCCGCGGACTTCGCGGAAAAAAATATTCTCGCTGCCCTCTAGGTGGCGCTCGCGGCCCAATGGTTGAGAATCCCTGGTGTACGATATATACACGTGTAGATAGATATATAGACAGACAGAACACAAGCATAAATGGGAGGATGGGGAAAAACTCGGACAAATTGTATGAGCTAAATGGAAAATCAAGCAAATAGATTGGATGGATGGCTAGTTGGATAGATAGACAGAATTGACAAAGCATAAAAATATAATAGAGTGTGAAAAAAGAAACAATGGTTGATAGATGTATGGACAGAGCATACAAGAATAAATTGATTATAAAACTTTCAAATCGATAGATGAACAGACTGACAGAAAAACAAATTGATCATGTATGGAAAGCATAAATACTAAAAGTAAAAATGGACAGATGGATATATGATGGATGGATGGACGCATGTACAGAGCGTAAGTTCATAGAAAGTCTTACTGATGTGAAACAGGGTGATGCACTTTGTCGGTTCATTACACAACTCAGTCATACGTTTACCTGCTGGTGTTGATGAAGACGGATGTTTTTTTCATTTTGCCGAAGAAGGTTTTGTCACAAAGGCCTTGAGTGTCAGGAGTCAGAGAGCAGGACACCACTACAAAATCACTCTCGCTCACCAGAGCGTCCAGCGAAGCTGAGAGACAGAGACGTCAGAACCAGTCAGGATTCTTCCCTGAGCAGCTTCACTTCCTCTCTCACCGTATTCTCCATCAACCTCCTGCGCCTCAGGTTTGGGTTTTCTGCCCGTGTACAGGAGTCTCTTCACCCCGAAGGGCTTCAGACGTCTCGCTATGGCCAAACCTGCGAATCAGACACACTGCCACAATAAAGCTTTGTGATTCCCACTCTGCACTTTTAATCAGACCTGGATCATAGTGATCACAAGCTGTTTGTTCACATATTCGAGAGAGACAGAGAGAGAGAGAGAAAAGGGAACATGGGTCCATCCGAAAAAAGTCTTTTCTCATGATTATGTATGTGACCTTATTATAACGGTAGATTTTTCTGTTTTACCAGTAATCACTCGTTTTTTGAAAGACTGAATGCATATAATACATGTTAATGTAATTATCACATCCGTGTCTCTGTTGTTTAGTTTTGCGTGCAAAGGTCAAATATCTGCGCACTGTTCTGAGTAAAATATTTTCTTTGTCTGGAGACCTCGCTTATATGTCGACCCCACCACGTTGAGCCGAAATTTGAAAGAAAAACACGATACGTACAAAACGGTACGTTAACTTTTGTGTTTTAACAACAAACTGAATGAACATGTCGAGTCAAACAGATGGCGTAAGAAGCCGAACAGCTGATGCACAGATGGTTTGTGAGATTCAAAGCAGTTAAAAAAAAATATCAACCAAATCACTCACACACACACACACACACACACACACACAAAAGAGATGTAAATGTCATACAGTACCAATGCGTCCCAGGCCGATCACCCCGACCGTGCTGCCCGACAGACCGTAACCGCACAGCCACAGAGGTTTCCACGTGCTCCAGCCGCCGCTGCCAGAAACAGGAAATAAAACACTGTTTTTGAGACCATTAGAAGACCTGCGCTGGTGCGTCTTATTCATTAAAGTCATTCCACATTGTTGTGTTTACAATGCGGAGTTCCTGTCTGTTTATTATGTTGCTGTTTTTGATTATCAATTTGTCTTTAAAAGGTTTGATGTCAAATCAATAGTCGTAGTTATATAGCGCTTGTCTCAGTCTCAGACCTACGTAATGCCTATGACCAGAGCAAGCTAGATCACCATACAGGTGCTGGGCCTTTTTATGTGCAACACATGTCTCATTTGTTGATTCAATTTATGTGCATTAAAGGACTAATTTACTAAAATTGCATTGACATAACTAGGATTATAATACAGTAATAGTACATTATTCATTATAATTATTGCCGGTTTAATCATCGTTTTAATTCACTTTTCACAATTGGTTTTTGCTTACCTACTCTTCGTTGATTCACTTTATTTGTATATTTACAGTACATATACTACTTATGTAGAGGTATATACAGTTTATACATATACGTACATATATCTTGTTTTTATTATTAGTTCTCTTCTCAATTTATCTTTTTTTTTCTCTTGGAGAGCAAGTGTAACTAAAGCAAAAACACCTTTATTACTATTATGCCTTAATAAAAATGTTTGAATTGAATTAAACTTTTTTTCATTTTGCGTCAGGCGTTCGAACCAGGATTTGAATCAGCGACGCTTGGGTGGCCGGTCCAACTCCCAACCACCGGAACCCAAGTGCCACTGTTTAAGGCTCCGACTAAAATCTCGTCCGATTTGACTAGAATGTGATGAAACTCCATGAAGTGATAAGAGACAGGCGAAACTCACTTCTTGACTTCTTCTACACCTTCAGGAAGACGTCTAGCTGTGGCCAGAAGCAGAGCCACCGTCAGCTCAGCGGTAGCATCAGTCAGAACATCCGGTGTGTAGCCAACTCTGATTCCTCTTCAGCAAACAGAAAACATGATTCGTTCAGGCAACGATCAACCACACATGACCCACAGCACATCGTATCTATGATAGTGGATCTCAGAAATCTGAACTGACTTACCGTTTCTTAATCTCATTGATGGCCAGATGATCAAACCCCACGGAGAGAGTGCTGATCACCTTCAAGTTGGGTCCTGAACACACGTAACACAAGTTATTACAAGTTAGAAACTTCTACATCAAGCTCTACATGATCAGTGATGACACTCTTAATGCGTTCTTACTTGAAGTGTGTTTACGTGCATTGAATAGTTTCTTATATCGCTTTAGTGTTTTTGTTCGATGTTAATCAGGCTAATCCAGGGGTGGGAAATAGACTCAAGTTTGGGGTCCAGTCAGGTCTTTCTCAGGGTTTCATCCAGTTTTCCCTCACCAAGTACAAAAACATGAGATCAGGAGAACTGGAAACTGGAAGTTTCTAGTCCCAAAGAGGCTGGGAATCTCTCCAAAATGTATGAGTGGAGAGAATATTAAGTGAAACGCAAGATCTTTATTACCATAGTCAAAAGACGAGAGAGCAAAGATGGAATGGTAGAACTCTCTTTATATATCCCAACCCAAGGTCACAATTGGTCACTGTACCACTCTCAACGGGTCAAACAGCAAATTCTAACCACTCACAAATAAATGATGGGGGCATAACAGTGGACTTGCATAACAGTGGACTTCTAATCTTGAATCATAAATAATCACTCATAAATTGTCAAGCAGTACGCATTGCCTTTACAACCTTTTAAGCCCTGTTATTGGTTAAAAATTATTGGTTAAAAATACGTTAAACATTTCTACGTATTGACTCCTATTTCACACACACATACCTACACCTGAGTTATAGTGTAGACGAATACTTTTTTGCTCATCAAACACGGATGTAACTTTGTGTCTATAAATTCACTCACACCCCTCGGGACCCAGAAATAGAAAAGTGTATGGATGGAGATTGGATGTAAATATGAAACTTTTCTACATATTATTCACTTTGTTTGCATCTGGCCTGGCTTGTCTGCCAAATCCTAAAGATCAACGTGACACCCAGACAAAATGTTTGCCCACCGCTGGTCGAGTCATATCAAACACTCATCGATTTTGTCTTACCAGCCGCATCCAAGACTTCATCATCAATCTTGTCCGAGAGTAAACAGAGAAGTCCGTGGGCCCCCGAGACCCCCTTCAGCAGCTCCGAGCGGGGCACGGGCTCCTCAGAGTCCCACACCGACAGATCACACCTGCACACAATCCACAATGCAAACACTCACAACATCACATTTGTACAAAATAAAAAGAACCATACATATTATCCATATTTAACCATATTATCCATACTTTTTTGCTCTCATTATATATTTTATACTAGATATACTACATATATTTTATCTTTTTCAATGTACAATTTCTTACATTTTTATTTTGTGTGTTCTTTTCCTTGTGTTGCACCAAATGGAGAACTGCTCTTAATTTCATTGTAACTGTGTGATGCAATGACAATAAAGGCATTCTATTCTATTCTATTTATAGTTTTATTACAACATGCATTAACAAATACCACAAAATAAATGACGTTAACAGTTCGATGCTCACCACGTAAAGCCTACTCAGATTTGTGTGTTCACAAGAGTGTTTATCAGTAGATTACAGATGTACAGATGAGCTACAGATCATTGGATTTAAATTTATATATTTTTTGTGAATCGTTTTTTTTCTGATTTGATTAAAATGCTAGAATGTTTTGGGTAATGATCATTTCAAACAATTAAAAAAGTAAATTTTCGAAGAAAAGGAACAACTTTAATCTGGAAAGCAGTAGAGAGTGTGATGGAATACTGATTTACGTATTATGAACATAAAACATGCAAATTGCTGATCATTTTTTTCGGGTTGAGGTCACGTGAAAATTTAATGAAATTTGATATGAAAATATTATGAGGAAAATATACAACGATATATGTATAGTATTTTTACTTGCCAGTGACGTTTCAGTTGAACTTTAAGGTCACGTGCAACCTTTAATGGCTGGAGAACCGAACGAAAATACGTACGTGTTTTTTTTGTTGCACGAGCAGCAAATAAACACAGCGCTAATAGAAATTTACTATTGCAATTTAATAATCCATAACCTTGGTGTGTTGTGCAATATGGCGCACATACATGCCGGCTTTCTGCAGAATTCTCATGCCCTCCTGAGGAATGCGTCTCGTGACGAACACTTTCAGCATCTGCTGCGCGCTCATCCTGATTAATGAGAGATTAAAGATATTATTAAACTAAATGAGTTTCACGCGTTAAACGGCGCCAACACTACTACTTCCTCGTTTCCACACGCTTCACGCACACGCAGGGCGCGAGAGGCGTGTGTAGAAGTGTCGTTTCGCGGGCTTTTGCGCCATCTGCTGGAGCGGATGGACATCGCGTCGGTTTGTCCGAGGCAGTCTTCAGATTTATGGCATTCGATTAAAGGTTGAAAATGTACCTCAAAGTGCGAAAGGTAAATCACTTTTATACGGAGCACATGCAGTGCTTTATTGTTTGCTTTGTTTATGCCACATAAATCGAATCTGGTATTTCTGACGTCATTTTCGCCGCCGTGTCGTTCCATTGATCGTTTTCCCGTCAGGTTTTGAGATGTTTGTTGGCATTAATTCACCGGGAGTGTGGTCGGAATAAAGCCGGAGGTTTAATGGTGATCATGACGAGCAGCTCGTGTGATTCCCCGATGACTGTAACAGGTAAACACCTAAAAAACTATCTAACGCGTTTGAGTGACAAACAGACGGACGAGAGGTTTTCTATTAACTGTCATACATTTTTTTGCGCCACCTTTAATTCATTGTAGTATTTAATCTGTTTGGTGGTTTTGTTAAAAAAAAAATATGAAAAGAATTATCTATTATTATTATTATTATTATTTTTTTTTTTGGCTGGGTTTTTGGAGTCAATTAGAACCGCCACTAGATGGATGGATGGATGGATGGATGGATGGTGGGAGGGAGAGAGAGAAAGAAAGAGAGAGGCATAGAGAGAAAGACAGAAATAGAGTGTGAGCAAGAGAAATAGAAAGAGAGAGAGAGACAGGGAAAGAGGGAGAGAGCGAGACAGAAGAGAGAGAGAAAGAGAGAATAATTATTCTTATAAGAGATAATACGTAGTAATTATTGCTATTTCACATCTCTCTGTGAATGTTTTTATAGTTTTGTTTAAATATGCACTGTTAATTGTTCTGTAAACATTAATTCCTGCTTCAATTCATCATTCTTCTATTCGTTCTATCATTCTTTCATTCATTCCTTCACAGTGTGTGCGGCTGGTGTTTGGTGTAGTAAAGTGTCCAGCGTTTCTCTTCAGGGTGAGTGTCTGTACAGTCACATTTCCGTTGATTCCTCAATCGTTTTACTTGCGTCTTTTTCAGAGGCTGTGAAAAGGCTTTCAGTTCAGGTCCCACCTTGTGAGGAACATCTGCACCAAGATGACCTTCAGAAATTCACAGACACTTTTGGAAGAGTGGCTTTTACTCATTCATTCCAAGCGAGCGCACCTAAAGTAGGACATATTTACTATTATTTCTTTTCAGTGTTTGTAGTCAATTTGGTCTGATGGTTTTGATCTCCTGTTGTCGAAAGATTACCGGGCCGTGTCAGTGGATAGACGGTGAGATGGCAATAACAAGGTTTCTCCACGGAATCAGTCTGCTTCATAGTGAGGTGAGACCACCAACCTCTGCCCGTTTAAACTCGTCCATCTTCTCGCTGCATCATTTAATTTTGGCGGAAAGTTTATAGTAGAATTTAGTTCACACACTTATAGTTCATACAGTCAATTCTGGTTATCTGGACACATCTGGACCAGATTGTTTTGATTTGTTGTCGATGGAAACACATTTTTCACAATTTTCAACCTGATAAAGTTCCACGTTTTCTTCTTCATTTTTATTCAGCTGCGGAGACGGGAGACACACATCGTTCAGCAACTAAAATATTCCGAATAGTCAGAAAATATAAGTCGCTTTAGAGAAAGTTTTGTTCATTCATGGCGATTAGTTACTCTGAACTGATTCCAGATCAGTCACATTCGTTCCTCCAAGAGCCAGAAACTGTTGTTCTGATGAAACCGAGTGTGGTGGATTTACAGCAGTATACCAGCGACTTGTGCTTCTTTACTGCTCTCACAAATTTTGTCCTAATTAATTGTCATTCTGTCCCAGATAAGCAAGCAATTAAAGGCTTGTGTAATGGGATTTGTTTCAGGACATTGGAATTTGCCCCAATTAAGATGCTGATCCCAATGCATCCCAATTAACCAGAATCAATTGTTTTTCTGCTAAACCTGCTAATAAGTTCCCTTTTTTCCTTTCAGGTGAACATCATCTTTGAGAGCAGGACAGATTTGCGGACATTTACGAAAAGTTTCAGGTTAAAATAAAAAAAAAAATATTTAAAAACTTAGTAGTACTACTACTTATATTGGTCTATTACTGCAAACTACTAAAATTGTATTTAACAATATTTGTTTACAGTGAAAAGGCCGGAAGTCGAGTTTCCGTTTTGAATCACAGACTTGCAATGAACTCTGCTGCATATGGACAGTCAGTTGCCACCATCTTTTTAACGCCATCTTCATATGATGCCTAGCAGACACAACAATCCATTAAGACGAATATTTTTGTTCTGTTCTGTTTTGTTTTGCAGTAGACCATTTTCTGTGTCGAGCCGTCCATCTTGTCTGCAGATACACCCGCTTCTGGGAGACACACTGAGCTGTTCTCTGCCCGCTGACGCTGTGGTAGCTGGACTGTGCGGGGAAATGAGTCTGGCCACCATCGGAACACTTGCCCCCTGCATGAATCAGTACCCAAACTGGCCGACTCGTATCACGCGCATCCGGATATCCTTTACAATATGTCCAATGTGAATACAGTCGACTCTGCTTCATTGAGCCAATGGATAAAGGGGGCAGACGCTTCTTTTTGAGAAATTGAGAAATCCTCAAATGTGTGTATCTTTATTACAATATTGGGGCGAAATGGTCGTGTCCAAATTAACAGTCTGTTTAACTGTAAAAGTGTACAACTTATACTGTACGACTGTTTAAGTGTAATACAAGTCAAGCCACGAGCAGTTGTGGCCCAGTGATTTACACTGCAAAAAATGCACATGAAAAAATAAGAAAATAAGAGCAAAATGAGTTAAAAACACTTAAATCAAGTAAAACTGTCTGCCAATGGGGTGAGAAACTTTTATTTGGTAACACTGCTTGAAACAAGACCTATTTTCTTGAAACACGCAAATTTGTAACTTTTATACATCCAACTAGCTTACGTAAATGCTAAGCTAGTTAATTTATTTAGTCTGAAATAAACACAATTTATTTATTTATTTAGATCTTTTGGCTTGTCAAGAATTAATTTTTTGCAGTGTAGAGTCTGACTTCCGACTAAATGGATGGAGGTTTGAATCCCAGTCCGCAGGTTCTACAACTGAAGTGTTTTTTCCTTGATCTGCTCAGTCTATAAGTCGCTTTGGATAAAACCATATGCCAAATAAATATTACCTAACAGTGGAGTGTTGCTAAATGTTTAAGTTGCAACGGTTATTTTTGATAAAACATCATCATTATAAATGTTTTATTAATTAAGTTCCTTAAAAAGCTGCTAATGATGAAACAGCACCATTTATTATGTCTTTAGTCTTAAACCTACCTTCAATTTTTCTAGGTTTTCGAACTTTTGGAAAGTTGATCAAATACTGTACGTGTGCTTTACACTGCAAAAATGTGCATGAAAATTAAGAAAATGACAAACAAAAGGAGTAAAAAAAGACTTAAATCAAGTGAAATTATCTGCCAATAGGGTGAGAAAATTGTACTCGGTAAGACGGCTTGAAACAAGTCCAATTATCTTGAGACAAATGAGTTAATCCCTCACTCTTAATTCTAAGATAGTTAAATGATCTTGTATGAAAAAAAAAGACAAAATGTATTGTATAATTTCAAGATTTTTTGTCTTGTCAATAATTTCTTTTGTGCAGTGTACTGGGTTTTTTTTTTTTTATCTTTTATTTATCTCAGAATTAAAAATGTGCCACTATCCATATTGTACAGAGTTCATGCATAAATGTGAAGCCTGAAGCATTCAAATGCACATTGTGTTTTTCAGCTTGTTAAAATCTTAACTTTTTTAGCTTTATTTGTCAGACGCTTACTCGGCATATTTCCATTGCGGGATTTGAACCAGCAAACCTTTAGTCACAATTCTCTACCACTAGACCAACTATCTGTATAAATGCCTGTGACGCTGTCATCTTAACACTGATTGCACATGATCATCTACAGTCCATGCGGGATGCCTTTCATCCAGCATCACCCAATGAGATTCCTCCAGAGCTTGGCTGTTTCTCTTTCCTGGGTTGATCTCGGCTTGTCTGAAGTCTGCTGTGTGGATCCACAAACCCTCACGGGTAAGTGAAATATTAATGTGAAGAGAAATCGGAATGTATTAAGTAAATGTGCTATTTTTGATGGCAGCTACTTAAAGTATTGAAAGAGTGTTGCTTAGCGAGTTTTAACGCACAATGCTGTTTCTGCTGTTTCTCTCTACAGACTCTTTGCAGTATGACGTAGAGTTTTCTGTAGAGAATGATCTCAAGGAATCAGGAATAACAACTGCGAGAGAACAGATCCTCGAGACTGAAGGAAGCAAACCTGTGGAGCTAACTCTGACTCTTTTCATTTTCACTCAGTTCAATGACGCATTTCACTCTCAGATCTCAGACTTCATCAGTGAGAATCAAGCAGTATTCAAGATGAAGAGTAATAAGTATACAGTGGTACCCCGACCTACCAATGTCACCTGCCAAAGGGCAAACTAAACAACTGCTATGTAGCATGTTTGATTGCATCTATTACCAATATTTAATCATGTATAAAAAACAGTTTGACGAAATTTACAAAGTCTTGACTCAAATTAGATGAATTACATGTAAAATGCGGCTCGGCAAATAAAATATTTGGCGAATAAAATATTTGCCAAACCAAACGGCTTTCGGCATGGATTGATACCGTAAGTTGGGGTACCACTGTATTTGTAATTAATGTTTCGAGCTAACTTTTAAGTTTCACCTGTCAGACAGTGAGGATGCTTTAGAGAATCATTTGGACGCAGTTCTTTGGTGTAATGAAGCACAAGTGAAAGAAACTCTGATGTCATCCATGAAGAAATCTCTGGAAGGATTCCGGAAAAACCAGACTGTAAGTCAAACTGTTTATTGGGACGTGACTACAGTATGTGTTCAAGCTAGACTTTTGTGTTTATCAGGTCAGGAAGAAGCTGGATTCTGCTCTTTTAATCGTAGTGAGTTGCGTGAGCAGCATAATTGCCGGAAGCAGCAATGGAGGGTTTCGCACGGCCTGTTATGAGAGCATGAGGGTAAAATATGTGTATGCTAAGATGTGTTTTTAACTCCATTTAATGTACATTTTTCACTGTAATGTCACTATTTATTGCACTATTTATCAAAATTCTCTGACTATATGGCACATTTAAAATGGAAGGTTGGACGGAAAGCGAACACACATTCACAAAGACAGCGAGGCACCAGAATCATGGCCAATGATGCTGAAATCAAGACAATTGAGAAAAAAGTTAAACCTATACACTGAAAATGAAGAATACGTGAAAGAACGCATATTCTTGTGCGCATATTGTTAGCGTCAAATAATTTCGAATTGCTGTAGTTTAATGCTTCATGCGTCTAAGAATCCATTGCATTTTGTGTGAATTTTTTTTTTCCAAAAATACGCTTACATTTATTTGTGGTGCATCTTTTACTAATTGAAAAATACAATTCAAAACATTCATAAAATACATTTCTAAATTATGTAAACCAGGGGTGTGCAAACTACGGCCCGGAGGCCACATGTGGCTCGCTACATGTTTTAATCCGGCCCGAACTTGTAAAAATTATTATAAATTTTTTTTATGTAAATCCAGTTAATCTGTTTTGAAGGGTTGTTTTATTTTTATGTAACACAGTTTAAAAAGCGGAACCATAAACACAAAATGTACGTAAAAGAATTGTATTAGCATATGTTTAACATTTTTTTTTCATACTATTAGTGTTACGCTTTGGCTGAAGACGACGGCAGAGTTTTAATGGAGAACAAGGTTTAATGGAGAACTTAGGGAATCCAAACACCAGATGACGAAGAAGATACTCATCACACAACACACTAACAAGCCTCATAATGAGTTTGACCATGGCTGGTCAGTCACAGCCATCACCTCTTAAGCACAATGGTAATAGCCTACAGGTCTCGCTGACACTAATAAGACATTGGTCCTGAACAGTCCGCACTTCAGTTCATCCACCAGAGGGAGCTGAACTTCAGGGCTGTAACAGTCAGTCTGTGGAATCAGATGTCAATTATATCAAACTTAAATCAAACAAACAAAAATCTTCACGTTTTGGTTTGAAACTTTTTTTCCGCTTCAGAGTTTCAATTCTTTTTTTTTTCGTTTTGACTTCTGGCACAAGATTTACTTAATGGTGGTCTTTACTCTGATTGGCTGGTGAGAATTTCATTGACAGCTGCTTGACCAGGAAGCCCGGTCCGGCCCCTTTGTCAAATGTTAGAACCCAATGTTACCCGCGAATCAAAAAGTTTGCTCACCCCTGATGTTACCCACATTGATTTTTTTAAATGGTTAAAGATCCTCCTCTCACATGCTTTACTGTAAACTGGCAGTGCAAATAATTTGTAATTTTTTATTTTTATATATACTGTATAGATTTATTTGATCTAATTAAAACTAGTTACATTTTTTTATTTCCTTCAACTTTGTACACTAAGCCAAGAAACTTTGTCGCTGTGTTTGAGTGATGACAAAGTGAAACTGATATTTCACTGATTTCAAATTATGTAATTCCATGGAAAAACCAGAGGATTTGCAAAACAAATCACAGAAAATTCTCTAATTTTCTAGTTAAAGTTCAATCGTAAATTTTGGTGACGTGACCTAAAATGTTTGGTCCAAACCTGGTCGACTTTAGGTAAAGAGCACATGTGAGCTACAGATCTCTCTGCGACAGTCTCTTCAGAGCATCATAGACGGACGTTTCATTCCGGGGCGCACATGCAGGGATGAAAAGGTGCTTTCTCTGAAGTTTCCTTCTATTTCTTTGACTCTTTCTGGCCTGTTGTTGATCATAAGAGTGTTTGTGATTGTCTTAAGGCTGTAGCTGTCGAGCAGAGTTGGGATGAAGGTAGGTGTTAGAATCAAATGCTTATTAATATTTTAAGTCTAAGATTTTTCTTCCTCGGCTGCATTGTGTCTCTGCCTCGTGGTCAGCTTTCTCATGTTTACTGATAGTGATGTCAGAAGGAAGAAACCAGTGTTAAAGATTAACAGATCGGTTTATTCGACATCCAAGGCATCACTAAGGTTACAACAAAAGTGTCTCCATTTTTTTGCACATGTGTAAAGTAAAGTAAAGTGAGTGAATGTCAATATCGCAAGCCGTATCAAGAGATTTGAACCTGCAACCTCTCAGACACGAGTCCAAGGACCACAACTTCCCAACCACTCTATCTATCATCAATCACTCCCCAAAACATAGATTGGTTATAAAACCGCAAAACAAACGTTTTTCAAATGAGAGCTTACATCCGTTCTTTACCACATGACAAGAGAAACACGAGAGTAACATTGTTAACACTTAATTTCAAGCTTACATAGTACAGACACTGTTTTAGATTGATCCTAAAGGAGTCATACTAAGTTCTGAAACCCTGTGATGTCTTTTTTATGGATTTTGATCCTGGCCCAAAATCTCATCCCGAGCAGTCTTGATATAACCAGTTATAGCCGTCTGGATGTCCTTCTCTGTCTGTCTTTACGCTATCAGAAGGATAGGACTCACAAGGAGAGACTCATTTGGATTATAGAGAAATTTAGGAATTTAGCATAAGAATACCTAAGAATATTGTTATAGCATAAACATAAAAATATAGGAATATAAATTCATTCTCACAGTAGGTGGAACCAAAACATAACAATTCGAACTACAGTCGTTTTGAACAAGTAGCTTGGAATTTCTTTTAAATGTGATATACGTATTTTGTTCATTCTCTTTTTCAGCTTTTGAAAATCCACAAAAGGTCTTTCCAGAGAGTGTTTACTGTGAATCTCCAAGCAAGAAGAGACGATGCTCTCAGGTCACAGAGACTTCAGATGTCTTCATCAATGGTGTGTTTGAGGACCGAAACACCCAGAAAAATCCCACAGCACCAACTCCTCTTCCTCAGCGAAGCAAAACAAGGCCTTCAACCTCGCGCTTGGTTCAACTCAAGAATGAACAGGTGAAAAGTGGCTTCACACTCTTTATAATACACTGTAGTGGCCATGAACAACATGCTGTAGTGTGTTGTGACTGCTTTTTTTCTCTATATAGGTGGGAAAACAGTGGCTTTGGGAGCTTGAAAACTTTTCAGATTGGAACTAAAATGCAGATATTGTTTGTCTTCGGCATCTGTTGTTTTAAACAAATCCTTTAAAGATTGAAAAGCTTTCTGGTTTCTTTGGAGCTCAGAGCTAGCAGCACCAGGGTCATGGGTTCAATCCCCCAAACTTCCTAGATTTGGCCAATGTACAAAAATAAATTCATGTAAACTGGACACATGCACAGACATTACTACTACATGTGATGAAATGTTTTGTCTAAAAATGCAGCATCTAAATAGATGATTTCTGTTAAGAAAAAAATGTTCATGTTTTGAAAATCACAAGCGGATGTTCATTTTTACGTGTTGTGTTGCCTGGTCTTCTTTTACAACTAACTAATTTAGTTTGGAAGAAAATTTAAGCACAGTTTTGTTTCAAGATAAAAAATTACGACGGGAGTGATCAGAACACACTTAAGTCCAAAAATCACACTTTAATCCAAAAATAACACTTTAATCCGATAACGAAAACTTAGGACTTGCAAACATGCAGAAACTCACTGGAACTTAGGAAAAACACGCAGATGCTCGAAAACACTCAGAGCATGTTGGGAACGAAGCCACTCAGAAACACTCGGTATCTCTCAGACACGAAGGTACTCGGAAACACTCGGTACATCTCTGAAACAAAAGCACTCGGATACACTCTGTATATCTCGGAAACAAAGGTACTAGAAAACACTCTAAAACATAAGGCCCTTTCACACATACTGACATTCCCGGAAAAATACCGGTATTTATCCTGCACACACGTATGTGTGAACAGACAAATGCCGGAAAATTCGTTCCGGAAATCTTCCGGAACGGATAGTAGTAACGTATCCGGTACCTAGCCGGTATTCTCTGTGTGAAAGCGAAACGGAACATTTCCGGGAAAGCGCGCCGAAGTTCCGAGCGCGCTGACGTCACCCACTGCTCTGAGCCAATCTGAACATTCTGGCGTGGGTCACTTTTCTAGCCGTTCAAAAGGTTCCGCCGGTTGATGATGTCACAAAACATTCACTCGTCGCTGTTTACAGAAATCACAGTCGGAAAAGTCATGTTTACAAAGGCGCAGCTGTTTAAAGCGTGTCGCCAGTTGATGATGTCACCGAAAGTACCGGGATTTTGAAACCACCGTGTGAAAGGTTGTTATCCGTAAAAATGCAGGAATGGCTTGTGTGAACAGTCTTTGCAGGAAAAAAAGCAGAACGACTTTACTGGTATTTTACCGGCATTTCTGTGTGAAAGGGCCTATAGGCACCAGTGCACAGGCATGCGGAAACAAGGAGTCCATCTAGTCCGGGAAACAATAGTCCGATAATCCAGTCTATAGGCCCTTTCACACATACTGACATTCCCGGAAAAATACCGGTATTTATCCTGCACACACGTATGTGTGAACAGACAAATGCCGGAAAATTCGTTCCGGTAGTAACGTACCCGGTACCTAGCCGGTATTCTCCTCTGTGTGAAAGCGGAACGGAACATGTTCGTATTTTCACGCGGTCATTTCGCGCTTTCGCGGGTCTAGCCGTTCAAAAGGTTCCGCCGGTTGATGATGTCACAAAACATTCACTCGTCGCTGTTTACAGAAATCACAGTCGGAAAAGTTGTCCAACTGAAATGACAGCCAAATCAAAGCACCTATAATAATACGGGCGGATGAAGACATTTGTCACCACAATAAAGGAACAGTCAGTGACGCCGTCTCTTATGAAACAATTAACCACGTTATTCATGTTTACAAAGGCGCAGCTGTTTAAAGCGTGTCGCCAGTTGATGATGTCACCGAAAGTACCGGATTTTGAAACCGCCGTGTGAAAGGTTGTTATCCGTAAAAATGCAGGAATGGCTTGTGTGAACAGTCTTTGCAGGAAAAAAAGCAGAACGACTTTACTGGTATTTTACCGGCATTTCTGTGTGAAAGGGCCTAATAAGGCTGTTGCCGCTGGAAACCGCGGCACAAGATTGTCACAGTAACCCACAAAGGGCGGGCAACAAAATCCACAGTGGCCCACCTGTGGACGGCCTGGATGTCTGAAAAAAGCCCGGGCATAGACTCGGGTCGGGCCGCTGGAGGACTCGGGCGAACTCTGGCACAGAATCTGGCGGACGTCCGGTCTGGTCGCTGGTGAACTTTGGTGGGTGACAGTCCAGGCGAGCGGTTGGACCCCGCTGACAGTCCTGTCATGCCGGGTGAGATTGCCGTGACCTGTCCCATTTGAACCGGATCGGAATTAACGGGTCCGCACAGGATGAAGCGGTGGGTGGTTCTCACACGGGCTAATTCTTTCCTCTACGCCAGGGGTTCTCAACCTTTTTGACCTCGGGGCCCAAATTGTCCAAATCAAAGTGTCCCGCGGCCCATTAAAACACACATTATTTCAGCCAATCCAAATCATGATTTGTTGAATTTAATAACTATATGAAATACACAAAAATTTGTTCACACTTAATTCTAAGCTAGTAGGAAAAAGTAACAACATTTATTGTCTATTACAAGACAAATGTTAAGATTTTTTGGCTTTATTTTTGTTTCCTTTTTACATTTTCTTCACTTGCTATCTTCTCTTTTTAGTAGAAAGCTTTATTTTCTTTCGTTTCAGATTTTTCCTTAATTTTCTGAAAAAATGTAAAAATTGCATGCGATAAAACGAAGATGTCAAGCTGTTTAAGCTAACATTTGATATTTTTTCCATTAATATAAACGAATTGAAGTCGTAACTTTTATCTTCATTTGTTCGTTTTAAGAACGTCCACCTTCAGTCAAAAGTCTGCCGCTACTGACTGCTGCTTATTGGAGCGTGTTGACACCTCAACGCCATCTAGTGGTGGGGAGCTCATTGTTGTTCCGCGGACTTCGCGGCCCGCGATCGCGGGAAAAAAATATTCTCGCGGCCCTCTAGGTGGCGCTCGCGGCCCATAATGGTTGAGAATCCCTGCTCTACGCACACAACTGTCCAAAAATAAGTTCTATCCACGCGTCACGGACATTGGCTTCCGGTGCGGTGAGAGTCAGAACCCAAATCTCCGTCGGGCTGAGAGCTGCACTGCTCTTTAGCTGTTTAGCACATATCATCCGCATTGGAACGGAAAACCTGGGATCCCGGGCTCTCTCTGAAGCAGAGATCTGCTCAATGAAACAGTCCATGTTTTTTCAGCCGAGTTCAGAAGCGATCAATCAAAATAGGAGGCAAAGTGTCGACTAGCAGTCTTTGGCTACGGAAAACACCTGTTCCTATTGTCGGTTTGGCCGGTTATTCTGTCACACCGGCGGGAGTGTGAAGATCACACGAAAATCCGAAAACCACATTTTAATCCGATAATAAAAACTTAGGACTTACAAACATGCAGAAACTCAGAGAAACTGGAACTTTGGAAAGACACGCTGACGCTCGTTAACACTGTATTTCCCATAAACACTCGGTATATCTCGGAAACTAAGGTACTCTGAAACACTCTGTATAACAAAGGCACTATTGTGGCACGGGATTGTTACAAAACCAAAAATAAAATTCATGTTTCAAACTTGAGGCTGTATTTTTAAATCATAATGTTGAAAATGCTTGTCATGAACAGCACAGAATATAACAAAGTGAAAAAAGTTGATGTTCAGAAAACTCTCCTGGAAAAAAATTATTTTGTTTTCTCACATATGCACTGAAACGTTAAAGAACAAAGGAGATCACGCCATCCACTAGCTGAAGCATAAACACAGTGTTCATGTCCCAGATGATTATCTGGTTGTCCAGTCCCCGAGAAGCTGGGAGAAATCAGCAATAGAATAACATCAACCATGATAATTGTTTGTTATTTATTAAGAATATTCAGTTAATTCTCACCTCCTAGTCAGAGGGGTTCCATCAACCCACGTCCAGCCAGTTCCATCTTCTCCTTTACTCAGACCGATCCAGCTCCAGGCAAACGGTCGTAAAAAATCCTGGTGTGATTATAATATAGTCATGTAGTTTAGTCAAGATAAATGTTAATGAATAATAAAAATCACTCACTTCTTCTTCTTTACTGTTGATGGTGATCAGATCTGCTTTTTCCTTGTCTTTACAGTAGCTTACAGTCAGCCCAGGTCCCGTGTAGTGGACCGATCATGTACCAACTGTCTTTATTGTAAAACCATTCATCTGTGAAACAAACACTATAAATGTCATCTGTTCATCATTCACACAATTTATCTAAATTAGAGAGGCTCACTGTTTCTGCTCGCTCGCCCTAAAAAACCCAGTTTATACACCGACTACAAAGCGCGCACACATGCACACACACACACACACACACACACACACACACACACTCTCTACTCCAGGTATTGAGGACTCACCACTGTCATTAATTTAATTCACCTTTTGAAAAAGCATTGCGCTCTCGATTTAGGTGTTCCATGTTGTTGGTACGGGTCTGTAACTGGTCCTTCTCATTTGAGTTTGTAGATGCTGGTCTCTAGCTGGTGATTCTTGTTTGAGAGGTTGTTGATAATGGTCTGTAGCTGGTGATTCTTGTTTGATAGATCAGTGATGTTGGCCAGTAGATGTTGTTTTTCTTCAATGAAGGATTTAATTTGGACTAAGATCAGTGTCAGAAGGATCAGCACACTCAAAAAAATGAACAATGATGGTTGTAGACTTTACATAATATATTTATATTCAGTTTAATTATAATAATTGTATTTGTTGACTTTAAATGTTTTTTTCTATTAAGGTGAATGTAACTATGTCTCAACTTAACTGTACAAAATACCAACGCGTTGTCCGAACACAAACCATTTATGTTAAGTGAAAAATTCTGACAACCAGAGGGGGCAGTATAGTGCGAGTGCGACGCCGACTGCAATTAAACTTCAACGAAGAAGAGAAAGAAGAAGTGATCCCCTGAGAGAGAGCGTGATTTTGACAGATTTTGAAGGACGTCTTTTATTCAACAACGGCTAGTAAAGGTATGTGAACATTTCGTTTTCCAACAGTTTTGATCTTTTATTTGTAATAAATAATGTAACTCATTGTTTTATAGTGCAGATGGCTGTTTGAAAGAATTATAGAAAATGGAGAGTATTTTCTACATGTTTCTGTATACAACAATAACAGGTTGTTTGTGAACATTGTTTAAAGGTGGATGCAGAATTCCTGAGGATTACCACTGTTCCCACAACTTGGCCATCATGCTGATCCGCTCATCAGAGTGCTGAAGAAGACTGGTGGATCTAAAGGAAGTAAAAATTTACCTCACATTTGCCCAGACTGCACAGGTACATGTTTATAACTTCGTAGAGCACATTTAGGAACAAGTATTTTGTTTAGTCTGTGTAGCCATTTGCCAGAAACATCTTCAGATATACCCCACATGAACAAACAATTAGTTGATTGTGTTTCAGAAGGTTTCTGAGATTAACATCATGTTAGTTATCATAGTAATCAAAGTTACAAGCAACAAAAACAAGAACAGAACTGCAACTTATATTGCACATAATTATAAAAGTGTAATATGTTTGTAGTATGTATATTGATGCTGCTTTTTTCCTTTTTAGAACGAAAATGTTGAAAAGAAGAGGGAGTGTCTCCTCACGACACTTTGTCTCTATCTAAATGAAGATCCAAGCAGCCTTTTCCAAGAGTATCTGGTAGGTAATTCTAGCAATAACTGCAGCGATAACAATATCCTAGGGCTTATAAGAACATCACAATTTTCATTTAACATTGTGGATTATGTTTGTCAATCTCCTGTGATGTTCAGTAACAAAGTATTTTTCCTTTGTTACAAGGGATAGTTCACTTTGAAATCAAATTTAGATATGTTTTAGCTTACCCCAAGAGCATCCCGAGATGTAAGTGTCTTTGTTTCTGCATTTTACAATTTTAATAATTTTAGCTCCAACCGTGTTGTCTGTCAGTCATATAGAGCAGCCGATAGGAAAAGAGTGAAAGCATTCAGTTTCAAATGTAGAGATTCAAAATAAACAGTCCAAATTAAACAATTCCCAATCGAAAGAACATTAAATGAAAATGAAAAGCATTTATAGAACTTTTTAAATTTTACAGATTCAATATTATCCCAGTGTGCACACTTCCTGGTCTGTAACCCGTTCTGGCGATGCACGCGCTGATGACTGATTCAAAATAATGCAGAAACACACCTACGTCTTGGATGCTCTTGGGGTAAGCTAAGACATTAAACAAAGTGAACTATCCTTTTAAGTAAATTTTTCTGTTTTAAAGTATCATCTGTACTGGTATAGTTTTATTTTAATTACTTTTACTTCACTACATTCCAAAGCATAAGATACTACTTTTTACTTCTCTACATTCCAAATAAAATATTGCTACACCTTATAATTTAACACATTGCGAGATGAAGTGGTGTTTGATTCATGAAAAAACTGATTATTTTCAATTAACGTGCGCGTGCACAGGAATTATGTAAATGGCTGGTGATTTTATTTTTCCTTTTTGTTTGTGTGTGGAAAGGATTCCGAAGGCTGTTCTGCAGAGCAGGAGTGATTGATGGTGTTGAACTGCTTCATGACTTGGGAGACCTGGGAGACCTTGCTTCTGCATGTGCATGGGTGTTAGTTCAACTAAAATGTTTCTTGTTGAGGAAAAATGTGTGATAATAGTTGGCTTGACTCAAAAATAGTATTTCTCTTTAAAACAATCCTGTCATGTTGGATCAACTTAAAATATTTGTTTTAAATTTTCATAATAAAATTTTGTGGAACCTGTTGACAAGAAAATATTAATTAAAGTCAACGTTTCATTTTTTTTAGTGTAGAAAAGCGGTTGTACCATTAGCGGTAGAATCAGAAGAACAATTCCTTCTACACGTTCCAAGTGACAACACCAACAACTCCTTTTCCGCAATGCCAATGCTTTGCTTTTTTAAGTTGATACTTTTTTAAGAAACTTTGTAACATTCCTACATCAGCTAGTTGACACACACGAACACTGGCCAAAGGAATATTCGGATAATTTGAATATTCAATTTCTTCAGATTTTTCTCAGACTCCAAGACTTTACCATTGATTATACCATTACTATGATGAGTACATTTGTTCTAAGGCAAGAATGCAATGTTATTTATACTGTAGATATTAGTAATGCACACGCCATCTTCTCACGCATCCTGTAATGGGTTAGTCACCAGTCATTGGTCTTGTATTCAATGCCCAGATCTTCCAAATTTGGCCAATGTACTAAAGGAAATTAATGTAAAATTGTTTATATAAAATTTATACACAGACATTACTACTACTTGCTGTGAACCTTTTCCTAATTTGCAAAAAGGAATTATGACAGGCTGCAAACTCCACTTTGACAATCATGATGAGATTAAACAGAAGTAAATAAATAAATGAAGAACTTCATTCTTCATTTTTACTGTTTAATCTCATCATAATTGTCAAAAAAGATCTTTCCTACCTGCTGCTATATTAGACTCCACAATTTAAACTGGTGACTTGAACTGGTGTTATTATGATGTGCAGCGCTATGTAATTATGGTTTGTGTGCAGTGTTATTTATGTTTTTGTTAATGCATGCATTGTTGCCTACTTATTTACTGTATTCTGCTGTTGTGACATGCAAAGTTCTCCGCTATGGGACAATTAAAGGCTTTTTAAATTCATTGCAATTCACTTCAATTATTACCATGTTTTTAATGAAAAGGAAACATTGCAAGGAAGTATTATTATGACGAGTGTTAAAGCAAATAATACATAAGAGAAGGCGTGAAGACATGACACATTCAAACCCTTTTACTGAAATTAATTATTATGATTATTATTATTATTAATATATTATTATTATTATTATTAGCAGTAGTAGTAGTAGTACTACTAGTAACTAGTAGTAGTAGTAGCAGCAGCAGCAGCAGTAGTAGTAGTAGTTAAACATTACCATTACGTACTCCATAATATGCATCATATTCTTTTTGTACTATTATGTACTACAATTCAAAAATCGTACATTCACGCTCTTTTCTTCAAGTCCCTCTTTAAAGAAAAGAATGCATCTAATTGCTTCGATTAGATATTAATTTGGAGATTAATCTTGATATTTTTTTTTTTTATAAATAATCTATGCCTATGCCCATCTTATTTTATTTATTTCTTTAGTTTTAGTATTTTTTTTTTTTTTAACTTTTCTATACACCTGATCCGAACGGTTATATTCGGTGATCCGGAACTTCTCCAACAGTATTATAGCATACCCCCCTTGGATGGTCAAGATTTCACTGATGGGTTTTATTCGTTTATTTTTAAACATAAATGAACCACCGTAAGAGCTAAAATAAACAGAAATACAACATTTAAATAACAGAAACCATACATATTAACACACACAAAACCACAAATTATATTTACCTTGTGCCACTTCGGAGGGTGCTAAATGTGGTTTAATAACTTTCTGACACTTTTCGTTCACCATTCATAACCATGCGTGTTTTTTCCTTTGTTACTCCGTTCCTTTTTCTTCTGGTAGCACAACATTGCGCGAGTGACGCAGGGTTTTCCAAAACAAAAGTACCTCAAAACAAACCGCTATTATTTCAAATTTAAATTAACAACAAAAATGCACCGAGTCAAAACAAGAATTAAACGTTTTCAAAAAATGATTTAATAATGAAATTGGGTAATTTACAAGTATAAACATATACAGTACGTGACTAGTGTGGTGATCGTGGTCAAAAATATTTTTTTAATAATTGACTGTTTAAAGATGTAAATCGAGAGGTTTATTGGACCAAATCCAGTGCCGCGCGACCCATTAGAGACCGAGTGGGCGGAACTCTCGTTCACGTCTCGGCACGTGGCTGCCGGCACGTGACATCGCGAGATCTCAGCCTTCGGCACTCTCAGCGTTATCTCGGCAATGGACAGTGTTAAGCTCGTCGACAACGACAACCCATGATGGACTGAGCTTTAGAAAAAGGTAACGAATGCTCACTAGGTCTCAAAATAGAGCTGTGTTTTATTCGACGCGTGAGTTTATTCAGCAATTTTAGCATCTTGTTTAGCTGTAGCTGTCAATGCTAAGCTAGCTGAATGACACCGGCTACTGTAGGAATCAGACGTGTGTTTATCTCCCCTCACATTAATCTAACGTCAGTCTGAATCACATGTAAACAACTGCTGTTTGTCTAGCTCTTGTAAGTCTGATCTTTCACTTAAATTCAGTTTCTCGACACCGCTATTGACGATAAACACGTAGTTATGCTGTTTTAAAGCGTTCAGGTGTTTGTTTTCCTCTCAAGTGCAATTTTTTCTTTGCTTTTGTTTTTTGCTCGTATTGTTGTTTGTTTGTGACTTTGTTGTTTGTGTATTGCTTGGTAAAGCAGTTTGTGTGTTCGTGAACCACTGATGTTTTTATCAGCAGGGATGAGGATAATTTGTGATTTAATAACTAGTAATTATTAAATAAAAGTACTGCAGTTTGTAAAATGTGTTAAAAGAGCATCTGTTTGAAAGCGACGTCCTCTTGTCACTGAGTCACGTTTGTCATGTTTGTGTAATTGGTTTAACGTGACTAAAGCGAACTTATTCATAAAGCGGTTTCACCGTTGTTGGTTCACTTCTAGTTTCTAAACTGTATTTATAGTAATAAAGATGTAATTTTTATTGATCAAAAGTAAAATTCCCCTTACAATAAACTAAAAGTTTAGTAACTAAGTAGTTAGCATTAGTAACTAAGTAGTTAGCTTTTCCACAGAAGTTTTTCACAAATAATTTGTTATGCTTTTTAAAAGCTATTTAGTAATGATAAGTCTGACATTCAAATCAGTATCATCTTAAATTAAATTAAAAACGATCAAAATTAATTTTTGTTATTTAGCTTTGTTATTACCTCACAGTGTTTGTACGCACACACACACATACACGCATTGAAACTGTTGATTGCACCGTATTTTTGTACCATCTGTTTATCGTTGTTGTTGTTTTCTTCCTTTTGTTACATTTTTGCAAAAAGTGTCTTCTTTGTCGTCATTTTATTTTTTCTGTTGGTGTTTTTCCTGTGGTATTTTTATGTCCTTGTTACTGCTTTTTTTTTTGTTTTTACTGCTCTAAAACACAAAAATGTCCCCGAGTGGGATTAAGAAAGTCTATCGTATCTTATCTCGTCTTATCATATGAAAGATTGCCTTCTTATTATTAACTTATGAAAGATTAAATCTAACTTTTAGAAGTTCTTTTGAATTATTGTGTGTATTTTGATATTGTTTGTTAAATTTATCTTTGGTTTCGAATTCTGAAATGCAAAATTGAGAACGATATGAATTGTGATGCCATTATTATTTAGCTATTGGTGCTAAGATGGTGTAAAAATACAGACATTTAATAAAAATCAAATCTCTAATATTGCGTACTTGTGATCAGCAGGTCTGCTTGTGTCTCCTGGTCTTTCCACGAGAGGATGTTCCCCTGCCTGGCACACAGACCATGGCAAGTCCTGTCCCGGGTCTCTCTGCACCAGCGGGCCGCTCTCTCTCAGTCAGCACAGCCGGCGTTTGGTAAGTTCTTGTTTTAAATGTCATCATCGGCAGAAGCGGCTGTTGATGAGTTGTGTTTATTTGATTGTGAATGTCCTCAGGCTGGAGAAGCGGAGGAGGTCTGTACAAACTCTGGTTCAGCTTTCTCGACACCAGAGTCACGGCTTTAACATGGACACAGGTACAGAACTGTTCCACATCAGGTGATGGTAAACGGGGATCATCAGCAGGCCCAGAAGAACAGAAGCTTGCTGCTAAAGCACAACTTACTTCTAAAACCGCAGGTGAAAAGCTCAAACACACAGGGCCTTTTTGTGTTTTTCAAACTTTAGTTTGGGTTTTAGATGTGTGTGAGTCCCGTGGAAACAAATTGGACTTTTGTTCAAGAGGGTGCAGGTTCGAATCTCTTTCCAGATTGGACACTTGGACAAGACGCTGACCACATGCCAGGGCTTAAAACTGCCCACTGCTCCGGGTGTGTGTGTGTGTGTGTGTGTGTGTGTGTGTTCAAGTTCAAGTTCAAGTTCTGATCATTTGTAAGGCGCTTTTCAGTGTGTGTGTGTGTGTGTGTGTGTGTGTGTTTGTGTGTTCACATCTGGATGGTTAAATGCAGAGCTCAATTTTGATACAGTCTCTGGTGGCTTTATTGACAAACTCACAGTTTTCTTGATGGTGAAAAAATATGTATTGCCTTTAATTGACTTTTTTTTGTTGTTTATTCAGATCTCAAAATGGGTCTGACGAAGGTAGAAAGCATTCAAGTGAAAGGTATGTGGATTTGTCGAACCATCAGGGATGAAATAAATGCCTGTCAAACGTATTTTGACTCACAATTGTGTTGTTTCAGTTCGTGCCGTCTTGAAAAAGAGAGAATACGGCACCAAATACACGCAGAATAACTTCATCACTGCGGTCAGAGCTATGAACGAGTTCTGCCTTAAGCCCAGGTATCTTCTCTTCACCTCCTCTCATTGGCAACAGAAGATTAAATGTCTGTCTCTTTCTGTTTTGGGTTTTAAAGTGATCTGGAGCAGCTGAGGAAAATCCGTCGGCGTAGCCCTCATGACGATACAGAGGCTTTCACCGTCTTTCTGCGCTCGGACGTGGAGGCCAAGTATGGATTATAACCTTCTACTGTGCTATGAGAATGTGATGTGATGTTTTTTTGCAGAGCGCTGGATGTCTGGGGGAGTCAAGAAGCTCTTGCTCGAGAAAGAAACCTCCGGAAAGAGGTGGAGAGGGAGTATCAAGAAAGTATGTTTGTGTTCTCTAAGTGACCTTGACCATCTGTCCTCTGTCTGATAATGAATTTGTCTCTTTTTTTTTTTTTTTTCTCAGATCTTTTTAGAAATCAACAACTTTTGAAGGAATACAAAGACTTCTGGGGAAACACAAAGGTCAGTACATGTTATTTCTGCCAAAGGAATTCAAGTAAATGTTGAATTGTTCCTGTGTGTTTTAGCCACGATCAGGAAAGAGGGCGACATTTCTGCAAGGACCAGGGAAAGTGGTTATGGTAGCTATGTGCATGTAAGATCTTATTGTTTACAAAACACTCTATATGTTTACAAAAGAGCGTAGACAAAAACATGCATGTTTACAAAACATCATATGGTAAACAAATGTTTGCTAAAAACATACATGAAACCTATATAAGGATATAGTAAGGTATAAATAGGTCCCTAGATAGAAGAAAAAGGCAGTTGTGTAGTTTTGACACACTTTCGTGCAGCATCACTGAGAGTAAATTAAGTTAAGAAGATTAAGTTCCATTCTGAAGCATGTGCGTTCACATGAGATCCTGTCTGGTGACCTTCAGCAGACATCTGAGTGGTTTTTCTTCTTATACGTATGTCAAATTAGAAATGGACCAAAAGGCTAAATCAATTGTGTGTGTGTGTTTACATTTCAGTTACAATTTTTAATGAATCATAATTTATGATTTAAAAGAAAATAGTTAATATTTACATCTAAATATTAAGTGTTACTTTTTTTTTTTTTTTTTTAATCTAATAAGAAGAACTGTATTATGATATAACTTTGGAGCATGGCTTTAAGTTCAAATTGAGTTAAGTGCTTTATTTAAAAAAAGAAATCACAGGACAATCTCTTTGTGCAGCTGAATATTTTGCATCTATTTGAAACATTAAGTTTAAATGTGTAGATGCTTGTAGCTGTTGCAAGTTTACCGACTCTTTCATCACTATCAATTTGCAAATTCTATATGTTTGCTTTTCTCAAGTTGTTTTTTTTAATACAGAAACGGGCTGAACTTTTTCTTCAAGCTGTTGGCTTGGGTTTACACCGGATCTGCCAGTATGTTCTCTGAAGCCATTCACTCTCTGGCTGATACTTGCAATCAGGTGATGTGACCTTACACCCCGAGTTTGTGGAGTCTTGTGGGACTTGAGATTTTATTTTATTTTATTTTTTTCATATTTCGTCTTTTTGATTAACAGGCTTTGCTAGCACTAGGAATCAGTCAGTCTGTGCGGAACCCAGACGCCGTCCATCCGTATGTACTGATTATTAAGCAACAGATTCAGTGTGTGTGTGTGTGTGTGTGTGTGTTTTAACTTCTCACAGTTTTACTCATTATCTCGCTGTTCTCGTTTTTTTAAGGTATGGCTTTTCTAACATGCGTTACATAGCCTCTCTCATCAGCGGGGTTGGTATATTCATGATGGGCGCCGGCTTGTCCTGGTATCATGGCATTATGGGACTCCTCCATCCTCAGCCAATAGAATCCCTGCTCTGGGTGAGTGACACACTCGAAGATTCACACTTGAAGATTTTATTGCTGGAGCTTCAGAGATGTCACGGAGGTTGTCGTTTGTTTCAGGCATACTGTATTTTAGCAGGATCGCTGGTCTCAGAAGGAGGTGAGGTGGTGAATAATTCTACTTTACATCCACGTTTCTCTCAAAATAAGATCTTGCGATCTTGTTTTGAGATGTTATATTGAGATTTTTTTTTTCTGATATATTCTGACAATCTAATATTCTGATATTTTCAAATTCAAATACATTTGTAGAAAAAATCAGAACATTTTTCAGGCACAAAATCAAAATTCAAAAATTTGTTTTGCCTTAACACACATGCACCGTATTTCCGTTTAATTGTGATTGTTTTTTTCACTTGAAATGTAAAACTGAGTCATGTCAAACTCCCAAAAGTCATCCACTTTTTAATTTTCGGGTAATCACTGTAAACCTCATTCATGATCTGCTTTTTTTTTTAATGAAGCGACCCTGTTAGTGGCCATTAATGAGATCAAGAAGAGCGCACATAAGCAAGGCATGACCTTCTATGACTACGGTAAAAACTTGCCCTGTGTTAGTCTTTGCTTATTGTTGTGACGTTTCTGTTCTGACTCCTGCGCTTGTGAATTTCAGTGATGCAGAGCCGGGACCCCAGCACCAACGTGGTCCTGCTGGAGGATGCTGCGGCCGTTCTGGGCGTGGTCCTGGCGGCGGGATGCATGGGACTCACGTCTCTCACAGGTACGTCTCGAGTCCACTCGGACCACTGAGAGCATCAGGACACACAGTCTAGGATGTATTCTAAGATGATGATATAGAATCTGAGGGTTGTGATTTGAATTTTTGTTGCAGCCGAATATCGTATTTATGCAAATGTAACCATCCTCTTTTTATCCAATTTTAGACATTCAAAAACTTGGAGGGTGCTTAAAAATGTGCATAATTCAAATATGCGCAAAAATATAAGCGCCTTTTCACACGTTTTTTTTCACGTTTCAAGTCGGGAGAAATTGCAACTAAATGGAAATATTATGGTATATATGTAGCAGTGCGCTATGTTGTCCTCTTTTTTTCTCAGCTATTAGATAATGTTTTAAATAATGGTTGAGGAGGCTTTTTTTTTAGTTCAAGTTTTCAATGGCTGAATAACAGAAATAACAAAACATTAGCTACGCAGCGGTGCTTGGTAGTGGCTAAAAGTGTTAGGAATTGAAATAATCCAAATACAATAATTAATATTGGAACAGACCGAGACGACAAGGCAAAGAGCAGCGTAGATCTGGGCTAACGGCTAGAAAAAGTCCATAGGAAGACGAAATCGTCGGGCGGTAAGAGAACAAAGTTCTACTTTGGTCAAAACCAGGGAACAAACACAAACAAAACACTCAGTCTGATGCACAGAGCAAAATACTTCACAACGACGATCATCTACTCATTACAAATTCAGTATTTGTACAAATTACAAATACTCATTATTATCTGACAAAGACAAAAAGATAAAAACCGGCACAAAATAGTGGCCTTTGCGTTGCGCTGACTGAAGTGCAAAGGCTCATGGGAGATGATGTTTCTGGGAGGTGGAGGTGGGAATAGTTGTTATTTTTTCTATTATTCAAGTGAAACGACACCGAAGTGTTACGAGTCATAAGTTAGGTTTGTTAAAAGAAGAAAAATTATTGTTTAGCTTAAAGAGAAATATTAGCTTTTTTTCATGGGATTTGGTATGTAATGATTTGGTATAAATATGGTATAAATGAAAAATAAATAAAACTAAAATATGATATTCAAATAAAATATGAATAGTACCTCTAGAAGAAAAAATATATAAATATAAAATAAGAGTAAAAAATAAACATCTACGTAAACTTTTTTCAATAAACAGAGTACACAGTGATATCGGGAAGCAAAGTAGCTTATTGCACGGGGGAATAAAGTGGCGGGTGCCAGTGGTAAATTGCACAGGTATAAAGTGACTTTTTAGTAATTCTTGAGAAATTCTCCTCAGAGAATGATCCTTTCATTTTGTGGCGACTGCTCATGTGATGTGCGCGTTCACCTCCGTGTCACAGACTTCAGACACTTCTGCCTCTTTCTTTTTCTGTCTCACGTTTCTTCTTCCTCCAAAAATACAAGAGCACCGCCCCAAATGAACAATATTGGGGAATATAAATGTGGCCCAATTAAGCGGCCGGTCCAAATGTGATTGTTCCTCTGCTTTATGAGAAGGGTGTTATGAGAAGACTTGCACTGTGTGTTTGAGCCACTAGTGGTCGCTGTGGACACGTGTGTGTGTATGTCTGCTGCAGGAAACCCTTACTATGACAGCCTGGGCTCTCTGGGAGTGGGAACGCTGTTAGGAACCGTGTCGGCCTTCCTCATCTACACCAACACCGAGGCTCTTCTGGGCCGCTCCATACAGGCCGAGCACGTGCAGAAGCTCACAGAGTTCCTGGAAAATGACCCGGCAGTCAGGTCTGTCTGTCCATCTCACCCTCCATCTGTTTGTCTGTCCGTCTAGTAGCATTTCATCTGTCTGTCTCCGTCTTTTGTCTCTCTCTCTCTCTCTTTCTCAATGTTTTTCTCTTGCTGTGGTTCTGTTCTAATACTGTTTCACTCTCTGTCTCTCTCCTTCACTTTTTCCAGTCTGTCACTGTTTATCCTCCGTATCCTGTCTAGCTATCTATTTGTCTGACCCTATGTTTCTATCATTTGTCTCTGGTATATAGTTTTTGGTATATTTATTGAAACAATTGTTGTACGCTTGCCTTCGTTTTATTATTAGATGTTAGATATATTATTTATATTCTATTTTATTCAATGTGTATTTGTTTATCTTATATTTTCTTTTTGACTGATAATTCCCTTCTTCTGGTTCTTGTTCTTCTTCTTGTTCTTCTTCTTGTTCTTCTTCTTGTTCTTCTTGTTCTTGTTCTTCTTGTTCTTCTTGTTCTTCTTGTTCTTGTTCTTCTTGTTCTTCTTCTTCTTCTTGTTCTTCTTGTTCTTCTTGTTCTTGTTCTTGTTCTTCTTGTTCTTCTTCTTCTTCTTGTTCTTCTTCTTCTTCTTCTTGTTCTTCTTGTTCTTCTTGTTCTTCTTGTTCTTGTTCCTCTTCTTCTTGTTCTTCTTGTTCTTCTTGTTCTTCTTGTTCTTGTTCCTCTTCTTCTTGTTCTTCTTGTTCTTCTTGTTCTTGTTCTTCTTGTTCTTGTTCTTATTCTTCTTGTTCTTCTTGTTCTTGTTCTTCTTGTTCTTGTTCTTATTCTTGTTCTTCTTCTTGTTCTTGTTCTTCTTCTTCTTGTATTAAAGTATCTTTGTATCTTGTATCTTTAATCATTGTATTAAAGATATAATTTGTAAGAGGATGATGCGTTTAGTGTGTGTGTGTGTGTGTAACAGAGCATTTGTATCTGTGTCCCAGAGCAATTCATGACGTGAAAGCCACAGATATGGGTCTGAGTAAGGTTCGCTTCAAGGCTGAGGTGGACTTTGATGGCCGCGTGGTGACGCGCTCCTACCTGGAGAAGCAGGACATTGAACAGATCCTCAACGTACGTGCTGCTGGACACACACACACACACACACACACACACATGCCTGTTTATGAGCTAAAGGTAAGGGGTTTGGATCCTGGGCTGATATCACCGGTCAGTTAAATTATTTAGTGCTGACCAAACCTGACCATTTTCTTTTCTTTTATTCTTTACGTTTATTTGTTATTTCAAAGCAAGTTCCAGAATGAGCAGGTCAGGGTCAGGGCTTAGCTCAAAGACACTTCAGTCGTGCTCATTTGGTTCTAGATCACAAGTCCAACTCTAATCACTCAGGAAATGTCTCAGGAGATTTCTACACATACAGTACATAAAAAAGAGTATTTGTTATCTCACTCATCTGATTGGCTGAAATACATTTTTGTGATTGGCTGAAATCATTCTTCCGATTGGATGATATATGTTTGTGCTCTGTTACACACACACATGCACGCTAAATAACATTCTTCTGATTGGAAAATCGTTCATCTGATTGGCCGAAAAACATTCTTCTGGTTGGGTGAAAAACATTTGTCTGCCTGGAAACGTTTTCATGTTATCAAGCTGCTAATTTCTTTAGATCCCTATAAATTAAAATCTTTAATTCTTGCAAAACAATTCCTGGATTTTCTCGATGTGTCAATGGCGTGTATGTGTGTCGTGTAGGACATTCAGCAGGTGAAGACGCCAGAAGAGTTGGAGAACTTCATGCTGAAGCACGGGGAGAACATCATCGACACGTTAGGAGCTGAGGTGGACCGGCTGGAGAAGGAGCTGAAGGTGCGTGACCGTGACTTCTGATCCTCACATGGTTCCTGATGCTCTTTATCTCCCACAGCAACGCAACCCTGAGGTTCGCCACGTGGATCTGGAGATTTTATAGCGTCCGGCACATTCTCTGCCCAAGTCTTACTCTACAACCCAAGCACTACCGTGGAGATGGTTCCAGAACTTTGCCACGTTACAACCATATTGAAATAAAGCCGGAATACGGAAGGACTCTGGAGTTTTAACGCTGTGGTTTTGGCCTTTTAGTTCCGTCTTTAGGGTTTCATCAAATCGTTTCCAATGTTTTGTGGGACCACGGTGTAATCCAGGCCCGGCACAATCACCGTGGAAACGCTAAACGTGCGAGTAATCGTGTACAGTACACGACATGCATTTCCATGAATCACAGCAATGTTACTGTAAAGAGCCACGTGCTGTAATATCCTCTCACTTTCTCTCTAACATTTCAGGAATAAATGCTGTTTTTATATTTAATTAGCTGAAACCGTTCAAAACAAAACTTTTTAAGCTTTGTAAGATTCTACCAAAACTGAACAAATCAGTTTGATTAGTTGGTAATGAATCAGATTTGGTCAATTAACCCGTTTACTTTTTACAATCACTGCGATTATTTGGAAACGTCACTAATGTCGCTGTTTTCGAGGATGAATGAAGGAAGAGTGTGAGGAAGATGAGTGTGTAGAAGGAAAGAGGTCAGAGGTCAATCAAATATCCTCCTGTCGGCTGAGGTTCTGATCCAGATTGCTCACAATATATTTGGTTAAGTTAAAACTCCCTCGTGTACACACATTATTCAAATATTTTTTGAATATTCAAAAATTATCATGATTATGACCATGTTTTTGGCTCAGCGGCTTCATTTAAGGTGTGTGGCTCAAACACGTTCAAGGTTATGTGAAGGTGAATTTAAAGGCAAAGATTTCAAAATTATAGGAATATTTATAAATGTGTTTATGAAAATGTGAGGCTATTTTGCTAGATAATTCTGCTGTTTAAATCAACTACAAATATTAATAATCCGCTTTTTAATTTATACATTTGTTGTTGTTTTTTTGTTTGCTGGCTTTTATGCAATATTTTATTTAAAAACACTTTGGTTTGAATTAAATTGTTGATATTTCAAGCAATTATGCATTTCCAATAAAAGAAATAGGCAAATTTGTGCTTTTCTGCAGTTGTTTTGATATAACCTAGTAAAGCTTTCGGATATATATTCATATAATGATAATCTAAGCCATTATAAAATATTTCACAAGATATATTAAGCAAAATTATGTTTTAATCAGTGGCTTTGTTATGCATGGAGGCAAAAAAAAAAAAAACTTTGGAAAAAATAACGATTTCCCGTTTAATAAGATACACCTACCTGATTGGTCGATAGATCTGTCACTAACCCAATGCTTTGATACTATTGGCCGAGTTGTTTTCCTCTTCAACTATGGTGTGATGCCGCCAAATCACGCGTCAAAACAACAGACGTATAAGAACAGTCTTGCCAATAAATCGACTCCATAAACTGTACGTCCAGACTTGTTTTGCATTTCCGTGTTCACATTAGTCATTCGACGCACCGTGGACATTGTAAACAGGTCGTGTACCAAAACCTACTCCGCTTTCTATCCAGAGCGCACGCGTAGGGCACGACGCCGCCTGAGTTGCATCGGATTGGCTTGATCCTGCGAGGCAGCCGGTCAGAAATCAAACCAGCATCAGGACCAAACCGCAGGGACATGACAAACGTGTGGCGCATCCGTGATGGTAATCATGAAGGAAGACCGACACCTCGCCTGAGCATCTTGTCTTTCCACATCGCACCTCTAAAGGTAATTTCATGTCTGTCTGCCAAAACATGTTTGATTTGACTGAGAATGTAAAGCGCGAGGTGCTTAAGCCGCTATTACATTGATAACCATCGATACACGTCGCGCTTTTGTTGTCTTTTTTTTTCTCCCACATAAACCGTGATTGTGTTTTTCGGTTGACAACACGTACAGATTGTGTTTTTCATCAGGTATATTTGACATTCCCAAATGTGCTTTGTTAGCACAAAGAAAATCTACGTGTATTATTGTTTTTTTTTTTAAATATGTGTAATTACCGTTACTATGGAAGCGTGTTTTCTTCGTTTTAAAATTCGCGTCTTTTCCGCTTTTCATTGATGTTTTTCACGCCGATCAGTCCGCGAGGTGGCGCTGTTCGCCATGTTTCGCTGCCCACCTCCTCAACCCTCGTAATGAAATCGTTGTGTTTTTCCCTAGACAGCATCCATTATCCACATCATCTGGGCTCTTCTGCTCCCTGCACAGTGAGCATCGGTGCCCTCGCTAGTCAGCATGACTCTCTCGGTGCTTCCAGCCTCTTTACGGTGCTGCCTTGTGGACTGTGTTTCAAGCAGCATTGTACAGGGCTATGAAGGCACAGAGACACTTCCGTCTGTCTCTCGGTCTCCATGTCTGTCTGTCTGTCTGTCTGGTCATGGTAAGGCTCCACACGTTTAACCGCTTGGTCCTCTTGAAATATTATAAAGTATGAATATAAACTGAAATTTCCTAAGGCTCACACATTTAACAAGCCTGTGTAATATTAACTGGATTAATGTGTAAGGTTAATTTACACCCCCACCTCCATTTTTTTCCCCTCATTTTTGTCATTCATTTACAGCATTTATAAGCTTTTTAATAATTGTAGCTTTTATTTTTTTTATATAAAGTACCTATACATGTACAGTTTTTTATAGAGTATATTTATATGCAGTATATGCTATTTTTTAATGCATACATGTCTATTTTTTGCATGATTTATTCATTTATTTTGCTTAATATATATTTGTTCATTTATTTGCAATATTATTACATTTTATATTACATACAATATTTATTGTCATTATTAATTGTTAATAGCAATGTATTTTTTTACTATTCATTNNNATATATATATATATATATATATATATATATATAAACTTTTTATAATATTTTACTGTACATGTAAATTACACTGTACATTGTTTATTCATAAATCATGTATGAATAATTTATTAAACATATGTTTATAATGTTGTCATGTTTATTCTATATAATAATGTTTTTTTTTTTCAATGAATATACAAACTCGAAGGGTTAACTCATCAACAACCGAATGTATTTAATGCATTGCTTTTTTTCTGTACAGACTGGTACATGTCGGTTTGAGGAGCGTCGCCTGTGCCATCTCATGTGTCCGATCATTTTATAATTACAAACAAATAAAAAAGGGGACTGGTCCAGCAGCTCTTGTGTGCTGTGGGGGTGGAGTCAGGAAGGCACTGGAGGAGGACCTCAGTGAGAGCAGCTGGAGCAGGGCTGAAGGCCGTTCTCGTTGCACGCCGTACACTTCAGCGCTTTGAAGGAGTCGGTGAAGCAGTTGCGGAACACGGACATCTTGCTGCCATGGCACATCGGACAGGGGATGAAGGCGAATCCTCCACACGTCTGGCATGTGTCGGGATGCTGGACCCTCTGCAGACAGAAAAAGCCTCAGAGCATCACACCTCTTGAGTTGGAGTCTGTGGGAGTGCCTGACTTGATCAAAATTCAAATTAACTCTGTAAAAACGTTGCCTGTTTGAAAACGGTAATCTACTGACAGCTGTGGTTTCCAGCATCATACTGTAAAAGTGTGATTCGTTACAGTTTTTTTTTCCCTTTGTTTTTTTTTTTTTTGTATTATGAAAGAATATTTAACATGTCTAGTTGTGTCTACTTATTTAAAACGCAACTCGTCTTTAAATGCAGTTCGTCTGTGATTTTGCCGCAAATTATCCATGTTCTTTTACTGCTTTTTTTGTTTTGTTTTTTACAATGTATGTGTGATGACCGTGTGCAAGTCTCCCGACACGGTCATCACAGTATGTATTAATTTTTTGTCTATTCTATGTCTATTTGATTGGAAAAAAAAATCAACTTAATGAACCTAATAAAATAGAAAAAATGTATTAATTTAATTAATTTACGTACACTGTTTGTTCTGTGAATTCCTGAAGGGCCCTTGGCTTTTATCCATAATTCCACTATTTATGTATTCAATAGAGATTGAATACATAATTAGCAATTATCATAACTGTATTCACAGTTTGTACAGTATGTTCTAATCTAAAAGCTCAATATGAAAGAAAGTGTATTTTTTACTGAATTCACATTACAACAAATTCTAATACAGTATATTCAAGAGCAGACGTCAGAATTCTGCCTTCTTTGTTTATATTTACTACACATATATACGTAAAATTTCTCATGATATTAATAAATAATTTTAACATTTTTATGATTTTAATGGGAATTAATTAAATGATGTTGGGGTTATTCTGTGATTTTAAAGGTAAAGTGACGTTTACCTCTATTTTTGTGAGGAGATCCTGAAGTTCCCCCAATTCATTCATTTCAAGTATTTTCTCAGCCCCCTGTGACGGACAAAAGAAAAGAAAAATACGTCACGTGGGTCTTATCTAATAATAATAATGATACATTTTATTTATGGGCGCCTTTCAGCACACAAGGACACAAAACACAAAATAATACATAAACAATGCTCGAAGCTTAAACAGTCAAAGCAACACGGAAAACTTGATTGAAAAAACTACAAATTGATCTACATGCAAAATAAACCGCACTCCATCCATCCATTCGTGCTCTGAACTGCCTTTTCCATTTCTGGGTCACAGGAAGGTGGAGCCAATCACAGCAACTCTGGGTCTGAGGGCCCACATAGGAATGGTGGCCGACCAATCACAGAGCAGCACACACACGTTCACACTCACACCTGGAGTTTTACATTGACTGACCCCAAGGTAGTGACCATCAATGAAGACCACGGGCAGTGAAGGAGGTTCATCTACTCGCTTGCAGCGCGTCTCCAGTTCCTTCCCATAGTCACTGTCCAAGGCAATGTTCTTTTCTATGAACTTCACCCTGTGGTTTGAGAAGATTTTGCGGACCAGTTCGCATCGCTCAAACGTAGTGCGCACCACCCGGAAGCTGGTGGTGTAGATCACAATCCGCCCAAACTCCAGAGTCAGATCCGGCTGAGAGGAAGAGAGAGACGGAGACGCAGTTAGAACCTTTGTGTGGAGCGTCTGGATGCTCTGGATCCACTGAAGGGAAAGTGAAAGTAGCGGGGGTTTTTTTTTTTTATAGAAATTGTGTTTGTGTGTTTGAATTATCAAGTCATAAGACAATAACACATTTGGATGAATGGGCGGAAAGACAGAGAGACGAATAGATAGATGAATGGATGGACAGACAGACATAACAAACATACAGAAATGGATGGATGGATGGATGGATGGATGGATGGATGGATGGATGGATGGATGGATGGATGGATAGATAGATAGATAGATAGATAGATAGATAGATAGATAGATAGATAGATAGATAGATAGATAGATAGATAGATCTGATGGATCAATGGATGTTGGGACGAACAGACAGATAGATAGTGAACTAACATACAAAAACAGATAAATAAATAGATGGATCGACGGACGGACGGACAGAAAGTGAACAAAAAGAGTTGGATGGATGGATGGATGTATGTTTGGACGAACAGATAGAATGATGGATAGATGGACAGAAAGTGAACAAACAGACAGAAACATATAGATGGATGGATAGATCGGTAGCTAGCTTAATACTCTTAGTGTGTATGTGTGTGTGTGCGTGTGTGTGTGTGTGTGTGTGTGTGTGTGTGTAACTTCAATGGATGTAAATGCAGAGCACAATTTCCCCACTATGGGAGTTTCACTCATTTGATCAGACAGACAGACATTGTCTGATATTCTGTACATAATCAAGCTGTCGCACTAAGATCACCGTACAATTAAAGTTTAATGCTGCATTTCTGTGAGCTTGGCTAATTATTTTAATGTGTTATCAGGAGCTGTGAAATGCTCCGCACCTGTTTCAGCAGATGAGGACTGACTGGAACCCGCACCATTACTCCAATGAGAGGTCTGCACCTCCAGCTCAACCACCTCTTACTTACTCTGACGGCAACTAAATATCACATGAGGCCACACCAGCAGATCTCAGGCCGGTTTTGGGTGGCACTTGTGGTTGGCCTGGGTAAGACACTGAGCCCTGGCAACACGGCTTAGCGCTGCCCACTGCTCCGGGTTTGTTAGTGTCACTCTGTATGTGCGACTGTGCGACTATCTGTATGTGTTCTCTTTTCTAGTGATGTCTAGGAGTTTGGGGCTATAATACGAAGCTGCTTCTTTAATTCTTTGATGGAGAGAATTACACCTCCACAAACACTTCACAAAAGTGATTACATAAATCCAGCAACAGGATTGGACAATCAACTTGCTTTTTTCCTATCTATCTGTCCATCTATTCATCTATCTATCTATCTATCTATCTATCTATCTATCTATCTATCTATCTATCTATCTATCTATCTATCTATCTATCTATCTATCCAACAATCCAACTATCTTTAATAATGTTCCTTCTGCCTTTAATATACCTGTCTTGACTGTCTGCCTGTCTATCTATCTATCTATCTATCTATCTATCTATCTATCTATCTATCTATCTATCTATCTATCTATCTATCTATCTATCTATCTATCTATCTATCTATCTATCTATCGTAACTTTCTTACTGCCTTTTATATGTCTTGACTTGTCTGTCTGCCTGTGAATCTTTTTACTTTATTTTATATGTTTGTCTTGACTTTCTAACCGTCTGTCTGTATCTGTATCAGTAATCACACTTGAGGGCGCGTCTGTGACTCACCCCGGTGTCGTTCGCCAAGTTATCGAAGAGTTTCTGTCCCGCACTGACTTTGTGCTTCACGCCGCGCACGGTGCCGTTCTTACTCAGGATGTTCACGCGCTTGAAGCTCAGCGGCTTGTCGGCGTCTCGTCCCCCCGCCAGCATCAGCAGGTCGTCGTGCTCACTGCCGCTGTCCTCCAGCTCCGAGCTGAGCTGAGCGGTGGACGGGCTGCTGGAGCTGCTGGTGCAGTCCGAGTCCAGGGAGTCCGACGGGCCTTCATCCTTGAACATCTCCTTCAGCACCCGGCCGCTGTTGCCCGAGGCCACCCGGAACCTCACCCGCCGCTGCCGCTTGCCGTCATCCGGACTCAACAGATCCCCCTCCATAGCGATGACTTACATGGTCCGGGTGAAGAAAAGACGCCTTTATGTCCTACATGTCATCCGAGGCTGAGATTAATCAGCTCCAATTTTGCTCCATGATTTCCCGCGGAGCTCAGACGCAGAGTGAGGCGACCCGAGAGCCGCCGTCGGAGCCGCTGTTTCCCGTTAATAATGCACGCGGCCTCGCCATGGTGACCGAGAGAACCAAGCATGAAGAAACCGATAGGATTTGTAAATAATTGATCGCACTATAGATTTTTACTCGGTCTCTCTCGCCTCGCTTTTATGCATTAAATAATCCTGCTGCACTTTCACGGGCTGGTCGGGCTCTTTTTTTGGAAGGTTTGGTGGGATTAAAAGGACTTTTGCTTCTGACCTGCTGACGTGACCCGGCTGCGGCGCATCTGGTTTCCCGAAATGTCACCTGAGAAAGACATTGATTTGTTCGCTCGCCTGAAGTTCTGGTAAATCTTTGATGACGGCTCGTCAGCTTGGTGGAGAGACGGTTTTTATTCGATTATGCATTAAAATGCACGGCGATTGGCATCACAAAGGCACTTAGAGGATTGTTCTGGATGTGCAGACGTGAACCTGCTGTGCTTCTGCAAAAATGGAAATTGGAGGCCAGCTCTCGTTTCCTAACATCTCTCTCTCATTTCCCACCTCTCTC
>CM051502.1:4596658-4615402 GCA_028031935.1 Paedocypris micromegethes
TCTCTCTCTCCCTCTCTCTCTCTCTCCCTCTCTCTCTCGTTGGGTGTCAGGTGATTGTCACGCTGAACTGTTTGTGTCAACACTTGATTGAAATTAGATACATTATCTATAAATGAAACAAAGACATTAAAACTGATTGTGTCACTTTCTGCCTAAACCGAAAGCAGAGGCGAAATCCCAGTGTTCGGTTTCACCCTGTAGAGAGTGTGAGGGTGTGAAAACAAGAACCAAATTACAGTTCAAAAAAGGATACGGGGATGGATGGATGGATAGACGGATGAAAAGATAGATAGGCCGACGTAAAGATAGCAAGTAGGATGGATGGATGGATGGATGGATGGATAGATAGATAGATAGATAGATAGATAGATAGATAGATAGATAGATAGATAGATAGATAGATAGGTCGGTTTGTTGATTGATTGATTGATTGATTGATTGATTGATAGATTGATAGATTGATTGATTGATTGATTGATTGATTGATTGATTGATTGATTGATTGATTGATTGATTGATTGATTGATTGATTGATTGATTGATTGATTGATTGATTGATTGGTTGATTTATTGATTGAAAGAGAGAGAGAGATACAGACAGACAGACGGATAGATAGATAGATAGATAGATAGATAGATAGATAGATAGATAGATAGATAGATAGATAGATAGATAGATAGATAGATAGATAGTCTATCAGATTATCTAACTGTGATTACATAAAAAAGAGAACACTGAAGTTAAATAATTTACTGAAGCCTCATTCCACTAGGGGGCAGAGTCTGATCTTATCACACGCAAGCTAAATCAATTCACAGGTCACGAAAAGGTTCTCAAAGGGGTTTCAACCTCATTGTCATTGTCCATTGAGTGACGGACAGTAGATGTATACGTACTATATGTCTACGTCTGTCTGTCTTTCAGCCATTCATCCATTAATCCATGAATCAAATTTTCATCCATTTACTAATCCATCCATCAGTCACTGGGGTTTGTCGTCAGTGACGAGAGAAGATTCCGGCTGATTGGACACACACACGATTCTCCACAGCAAATCCCCCACCGTCTCTTCATTAGCAGACAAAGGTTCTGAACAGAATAAAGATGCAGGACATCAACAGTTCAATTACCCTGCTGGATCAATATCTGCTAAGCCCCCTGACGTCTTTCAGCCACGCGACTGCATGTGTCCCAGAATTCTCTGCTATTGTTTGCAGGTCTGTCAGCAGGACAGATGGTGGATCAGACCTTCTCGTCTGCTTCTGCATCATCTGCTTTCTAGTGATGCTGTTCTGGAGTGAGGCTTTTGAGGGTTCCTTCAAATTTACGGCTTAAATGATTTTTGGAGCTGATTTGTAAAAGAAGAAAAGCAAATGAAAAGATGAAAAAGTAAATACTTCAGCTGGATTATTGTGTTGCATTCAGTCTTGTAGTGTTAGTGAACGTCCTGGTTCAGAAGAAACATTTTCATGTGGAGACGTTGTAAATCATTAGGGCCTTTAATTTGAAATGGCATATGGCGGCCATTTAATTTCAGGCACGTTTATTATAAATGTAATTAAAAGCGTTAACGTTATTGATGTTAGTTTTTAATAATCAGAATGTTTAGAACCAGCAAGAATTCTACTAGATTTATTCATGCTTTAAGTATTTTTACATACTATACAGTTTTTAATTTTGTCTTATTTTAAATGAGAAAGAACTTTCAGTCTGAAATGTCTTGGCTAGAAATGATAAAGCGGCTTATGGGTAAAAACAACAACAACAACAACAACAACAACAACAACAACAACAACAACAACGAAACGACAACAATAACAACAACAACAACAACAAAAAAACAGGTTGCTCTTGGTCTTTCAGGGGTGGTGGTGGTGGGGGGGTGACAAACATATGTCAGACACGTTAACATAGAGATATTTATTTCTATCAGGTAGTGAATGGTTGAGCGTGTGTGTGCTTGTATTGAAAGGATGAGTCATTGTTTCGACTGATATGTGCACAAAGATAAACCCGCTGCACACATAATCAAAGAGGCAGGCATCTTCTCGCTGTTGCTAGGCGACCGCAGGAGCCAGACCCAAATCCCCTCACAGGCTTGCGGATGCTGACTAGCGTGAGAGAAATCATCAATAGCATTAGCTGTTAAGTCTACAAATAGAACTGGTGGAGGGTATTTATCTGACATGTGATTGATATATATATTTTAAATAAGAAACTACTTATTAAGGAACATTCAAATCGTTTTTGTTATAGTTAGGGAGCAGATTTGTAACATGTTTCAAATCTCAATTTTGTATCTATCTTCCTTTTTGTCTGTTTCAACGTAAAACACTGACACAGAAAAACAAATAAGCCAGGCAAACAACAGCTAAAATAAAGCCTGTTATTATAGCTTTATTAATTAAAATGATCATTACTAAGCATGTAAAATCACAAGTTATTACAACAATAAATATATTATTAAATAGTTCTGTGTTTGTTGTTTCTACTGTATTTGTTTAATTAGCACATTAATTAGCAACCGATAGGAAAAATTTAAAGATAAGCCATCAGATTTCCATGACATCATACTATAGATACATACCTGTTTGTAAACATTCCAGCAGAGAGCTGTCATCTCTATCTGATAGTGTTCCAAATCAGTTTCCCCACAATTACCGGTTTAAATATCACCGTACCAATGCCAAACTGAGCTTGTAACAGAACACGCATGTAAAAAACATGGAATGTCATTTTATAAAATATTGTAAAAACTGACAGGATTGTTTGTGTGTTTATGTCGAGGGTGTCCAATCACATTTTATTCACACTTCAACCGGTTTTTGAGGACGAATCCTGCTCATCAACATGTGGCTCAGAATCCCTAATGATTCTGACTGGAGCGATATACGTAGAAGAGGCAATTGTAGAGTCGTGATTGCTCCAGGGCCTAAAATAAAGAAGTAGTAGGCTGCCGTTGTCTCTGCAATCCCCCCCTTCGAAACAGTGAGTAACTGCAGCAGGGAATCTCCAGTAGACGCTTCCACGCACGTCGGAATAAAGTAGGGGTCCGTCGGTGGTTCATCCCGCACTGGAGCGTGAAAGCTATCCGTGTCGCTTTACGTGTTTTTAGGCCGCTTTCATACGTCGTTTAAACGCGTACACGGATGCGACAAACGCCCGCTTTTTGATCTCAACGAGCGGATTTCACGCTATTAATTCCGCACTCCCCTCCTCACTCGAGCTTGGTACGGTCCAATTTGTGAGGCGGCAGAGCTCGCGCACGTTCACTGTTTTAAGATCCGCTATCGATCAGGGCGATTTCGGCCGCGTCGCACCGATGCCGGAGCCTGCTTAAACGCAGACGCAGCCATGAAGCTAACGTTTAAATAAATGCCCGGCGCTCACAGGAGTTGCGGGGGAGCCACTTTGGCGACGCTTGAAATCTCCAGCGCGGGGAGGAGGGGAACGCGACGCGGAGTTTGAAACGTTCGCTCGACAGGTGGAGCGATGCCGCCCGTCCAGAGGACCATGTCGGATCTCCGGTCCCGCGCGGAAGGTAAAGCCCCGCCGCACTTCTGGCGTGTTGTCGGACGCTTGTCGTTATTTCGAGGTGCATGACATGTGCACAATCTTTTTTTCCTGCTCGACTAACTGTTGCGACACTCACTACGGATGCCAATTGCGTCGGTGGCTTCTTTCAGACGCCGTCGGCTTATTAAGCCTTCAAACGTGTTATTTTTAACGCGTGTGTGTGTGTGTGTGTGTGTGTGTGTGTGTGTGTGTGTGTGTGTGTGTGTCAGCGTCCGATTGAGTTGTATTGGAAAAGGAAGAGGACGTTTCCGCAGTTGCCTAATATTTACACTAAATACAGCGTTCGTGTTTGCACATTTCTGCTTAATAGGTGCCATTAGATTAGTCGAATAAAAGCTGTGTGAGACATTGATTTATTAGTGTTAAAAGTTGATCTTGTAGTGACTGACTGACACTGGTCAGCGCTAATTAATAACTGTAAATATGAAATATTCGTGATCGTTTGTACTATCAGTGTTCCGTAAATCTTAATGTATGATGTGTGTGTAGATATATGTACAATACTGGATATATGTTTTGATATTAGTCCACAATTTGATTCTCGTAAAAGAAACCGCCCTTGCTTGTCACTTCCTGATTCAAACCAGGAATCAAATCTTTTCAATTCATCAAGTTGATTCATGACTCGTGACCTTTGACCCTTTTTTTACACCTCTTTGGCTCATTATGCTAGTGGGTATCATCTTTTGGGTTCAAATGTTCTAAGCACGATTCACACAGAAAAAGCATTTCCCAAAGATAAGTAATATCAGTCGTAATTTAATTTCTAGATACACAGATCTATCACTGTAGCTTGGATTTAATCTTCATTCCTTGAAGCCAAGAATTTTTAATAGGGGAAGACAATATTGAGTCTGTGCTTGTACACGAGTGGATTTGTGTATAGCGATAATCTTTCATTGTGTTAGAAATGGATACAAAAGCTATAGATAAATGTGGTTCTCGTGTCAAGGCAGATCTATATGTTCTCTCTCTCTCTCTCTCTCTCTCTCTCTCTCTCTCTCTCTCTCGTCAGTTCACATCCTGGATAAAATATCAGTGTCCTTCCTTTTCAAGAAGCAAACAGCACAGATATTACAGTTTGATTTACAGTGTAAACTTGCTGTCTAGGAGCTCTGCCAGTGTTTTCTCGATAAACATTGGTACATCCCAACACTTTAATTTGTGCGATTCGATCCACATGATGTTGTTTTGCTGTTAGCGGCTCCAAAGGTTGAGGGTTCGATTCTTAGTGAATCAGCATTTCTGCATGGTTTCTCTATGCAAATCCATACGCAAAATCTGTAGGATTTTGCGAGTAACGTGCCCCACCGGCCCAGTGTCTGCAGCAATGGCCTGTTTCAGAGTAAAAAGCGGTTCTTGGCTTTAACCTTGGCACGCCACGTCTCCTGCTGCCACACTTACCGTGTTCAGAAAGTATCCAGTTTATCCGTGCAAGCACTTCCCAGCACCGAGGGATCGATGAGCCTGCATGTCCCATCAGGCCCTTGACCTACACTGCCAGACTTTGAATGAAAGCAGAAGACCTGTTTTCAAATGCATTATTTATCAAAGCTTGTGCTGGTTTCACTTTCTCGTCGGGCCTGGCGGTGCGGCACATTGCCTGTTTTTTTTTTCTTTTGTTTTTTGGGACAGTTTTTTTTTCGTGGCAAGGCCGGACCTTGGCGGGACGTCCGGCTTAATCTACTTGTGCCCCGTCGGACAACTCCTCGGCCTCGCCGCGTCTCTTTGTTTTGGGTAGATCAGCGTGCTTGGCAATCCCAGCTGGGGCGGTTGCCAAAACGACGTGATCCGCTCAGTGGCCAGTAAGCAGAGAATACACGACTCAAGGACTGGAAGATCACAGATTGAAGCCTATACTAACAGGAGTAAGGAGGCCAAGAGCGTCAGTGAACTTCATGGAAAGGTTTTCAGTGATTCTAGCCACTATCTGCAATGCTCGTTTTTTCAAGGTCTGATGGCTAGAGCTGCACGTGTCTGGATAAAAAGAGAATCACGATTTTATTTTTGCTTACAATAAAGATTCTTTCACGATTCTGGTTTTTTTTTTTGTAATTTTTTTTTAAAGGTTTGACCATGAACGTCAAGCTGTCAAGCAGCAATAGAATAGCATGTATTACACTTTGCTTTACATGTAAATAAAACGTAAGGACAAATCATTTCATGTAATGTAAAAGTAATGAGATCGCGGTTTTAGCGATTAATTGTGCAACTGTAGCTCAGGCAAAGTTTTTAATCTTGGAATACATTGGAGCTATTTTAATTTTTGTAATGTAATGTTGAAAATCTCGTCTCCATGCACGTCCTGTTACTACTCTCATCCTAATTAAAGCAAATGAACAGCAGAGTCTTGAATATAATTTCTGCTGGGTCATATTGGCTTTATAGAGAACTAAAAAAAAGATGTAATCAATGAATACGACAACATCAAATTCCATGTTTTTTAAACTGGAGACAATGCAAGATTTTATAAAACCGTATATTTTTAGCATCACTCTACCGAAGTTGCTTTTTTAAATTGCTCATAAATTTGATATGTGCATAGCCTTTACAAATTAGTTAAATACCAATTTAATTATTAGTTTCTGCAATTATTATAACTTTGAATATAACATGTACCTAACATGGAAGGCAAAAAAGAAACAAAGCAGCTCAATACCAAAATTATTTGTTTTAAATGGTAGCACAGAAAAAGAAGTGGATAACTTTGCTTGAAGTTGAAAATTAGTTCAAAGTTTTTAAAACTGTTAACACTGCGGCCTTTTCTTTATCTCCCATCGTAATCGCAGTGAAGCAAAGGCCAAACTGGCTTTGTGGAACTTTCTAGTCTTAACTTGTTGCATTTCACTCGTCTTTTTGTCTCCGTATTAATGTGTTATTGCGTAGCTACTGCCACCTAGTGCATTTATGCTTTAGTTTATTGCCTTGTTCTTCGGAGTCTTCCGCGACACACTGGCATCTATTTGAGAATCGCTGCTATAAATAATCAAAGCAAGATTTTTTTTTTATACCCACACAGGCTCGCGTGATTCATCAAATGAATGTCACCAGTCCAGTTGATATGCTTTTTGAATTGAATTGAAAAATCCTTTATTAGTCCCACAGCGGGGAAATTTCACGTCACAACAGCAAAAACAAATCCAAGCAAATAAATAAACAAACATTTTGACGCATGTAAAGGCGGAAGTACAGTAAGAGTAATTCTTCCACATCCCCAGTCGTCCGCTCCAGTGCGTCCTCGCGTGTTTGCATCTCGCCGCAGCGTTTTATTGCGGTTGTAATGCTCACTGGCATCAAATTTACAGTGTCGTACAAAGTGTCATGTCTGTTTGCCGTTCCGTGTCAGCGGAGGCGCTTTGATTCACTGTTGTGTCAATGGATAACTTTGTCGACTTGCTGATTCACGCAGCAGCTCCTAGTCTTGAGATTGTTGTGATGGTCTACGATCCTTTACTCAACGGCCGTGTGGACTGCTGTTTGAGGCCCTGTCGGGTGTCGCTGCTTATATTAGACAGATAGAGAGAGATTGTTTTGACCTTTGCCTTTCTGATACTATGAATCAACATTACTCTTCCGTCACCGAGAATGTCGCCCGCGACCTTTGCCAACATCATGTTTTGTGGATTATGCCACAGAAAGACTTTATTCTTCACATTTCCAGCCATGTCCGACTCATGTTGGCCGTTCTCTCCGGGCTTTTCTCGTACTGGCACATCCAGATAAATGAGCACAATGGCTCTTCTTGATGCTACTTCTGCGGACTATTTTGGGACACGTTATGTATGCTTGTCAAGATGTGGAAATATTTATGTCGTGAAACTTTCAACTCTTGAACCGTTTTTCGCGTGGGTTTGTGTGCATGTTTTGTTTTTGTCGCCTTGGTTTAAAACTGCTCTTTTGTTGACTTGCATTGCAATTGCATATTTGTAAAATCTTTCACATGGTGTGTGTAATAAATTTGGAAAATAGATTTTTATAATGCTGCATAAGCTCATCTTTTATTTAGGACCATGCTGCTTTTTATGATTAGTTTGCGTTTAAGTGTGGGATCAGATTAATCTCCAAAATATCAAATGTACATTTCATTAAAAGTAATTTTCAATTTTTTAAAAATTGTTTGCAATTTTAACATTTTCGCTTAGAACTTCTGTTTGTGAAATTTCTTATTATGTTAAATTCTTTCCGAGTTTCATGTGGAGGTTGGCACTTACTCTGATGGGGGAGGAGTTTAGAGAGAGCTTAAACGCGTTCAGAAATGTAGTATTTTCTGTAGTGTAGTTGTGAGTTTGTACGGGAAATGTCAAACAAAATTTTACTTATTTTTAATTGAAAATGGGAAGATTGCAAACGTCAAATAAAAACAATTAATTATCCCACTAAAGGACATTTCTAGAACATAGAAAATATAGACGTTAAAGCACCGTTCAGAAAAAAAAAATTGCGTATTTCATAGAAATGAAAAACCCTGTTTTGTTGCCTGCAGTTTTTTTTTGTATGTGGACCTTATTATTATTTTTTTTTATTTATCTTTTCTTCCATTTTTTTTTTTTACTTTATTCAATAAATTACTTTCATTTGAGAATTAATTTTGCTGCATTCATTAAATTATTGCGATGAATACGGTAATTTAATCAAATGCAGCAATTGTCACTTGGTCTAGATTTGTTTGTAGTGTTCTTTAAACATTTCGTACATGTAGCACTTATAAACAGCAGATGTTTATAAGAGTAAAGTACAAACAGTAGATTTCTTTAGGATTTCGGTGGGGATTATTTTTTTTTTTTCCCAAGTTCCAAAAATAGCTCATTTTAGAGACGACGGATGCATTTGTACCTAGTTTGTCCGGTGTAAATAATAGGCCGGATAATGGAGTGGATGGCTCTGTCTTCCGTGCCCTCAGACAGTTGCCTTCACAATGCCGCTGGTGAGCTATTTTTACTCCGGCACATTTGGAGATGGATATGTCAGATCTGTCAGTACCGCTAGTGATCCCTCATTCCAGAGGCCTAAAAATAACCGCGGTGTATTGACGATTTACACTCGTGGTAATGAAAATCTTTAATGCCGCTGTCTGTGTTGGAAATGGCACGTACTCTGATAACCGACTTATTGCTTTGTGGTGTCGAATGTAATGGATTAATGGGCATGTAAATCATTAGAGTCTGGATTAATGTGTGTGATGAATGCAGAGTGAGTCTGTACGTTTTTCACAACTATATTTGTGCTGTTTGCTTCTACTCTTTAATGCATTTTTTTCTGTTTTGTTTTTCATTTCGATGCTTGTTGTTTGCTCAATTGTTCATGCTTTTTATGTTGAACAAAAGCTGTAAATAATTCAGTGTTATGCAACAAAAAGAGCAACTGTAAAGATGTTTGTGGTCGGCAATTGGAGTAATTGTGCTGTGTATTAAGCGTTTAAACTGAGTAGTAATGGATGAAAGAGTCACATGGGATTGTGTTTGCTGATGCATAATCCCGTCCTTGTTTTTGCTTTTTATGAACGAATCACAGACATGCTCCATGAAATCTGCTTCATCATTCATGAAACCGTCCAGACTAATGTTCCATCTATCTCTTCACCCATCATCCCGTTAATCCTTCCTTTCCCGCCCCTCCTCCGTTCCTCGCTGCTCTCTGCTCGGCCTCTGGAGAGTTGCTTGAGCAGTGGGATTCTCGCGCTTAACCGTTATTTTATTACTGGTGTAAAAATAAACTAAATCGAAATTCTGAACTTATAATCGTTCGTTAATTATCGTTAATCGATTATTTTGATCACTTTCTCTTTAAGAAAACTTTCGAATGTGGAGTCACATGACCCCACTTCGCTAATGGAGTGAATGTGCAGCTTGACTTGTACGAAAAAAAAACGAACTACCATATTAAATTATTATAAAGATGCAAGAAATGCACAGGATATATCTTATTATGAACTATACCGTTTTATAAATAATAAGACTATTATTTAGAAGAGAACTACACATTTTTCATATACATAATAAAATATTAAAAATTTCTTCTGTTCCCAAATGTGCAAGTTATTTATTTTTTGACAATTAGTCTGTTTTTGCTCTAATTTCAGTTGTTGATGTTCAATAAATAATCATATACGAGATCTGTGCAATTATTTTAAAATCAAGTAAAGCAGACTTAAGTTTTGTACATAAGAGAGATTTTTGACTAGTCAGAGAACTTTGAGGGCAAAAAATATAAATAAATAAAATAATTGTTCAATAATCGTAATTGTGTTCAAATGTTCAATGAATCTTGATTTAGATTTTTGGCAGAAACGTTCCGGACACCTTGATTTCTTCATTTGTTTGCTCTACCTCGTGGCTTCCAGCCGGGTTTTGTGGTTTGTGTTTCTGGTGACGTTCTGCTTATTCATAACTGTCAGGGGAGGAAGTAAATCCTATTTGAGATGAGCGCGTTGCTTCATGAATGCATATTTCAGATTGTGTAAAATATTCATGTTTGGAGCCGCTTGTAGAGGTGGGGCCTTGTGAGTACACACGTCTGCGTATTTACCGTCTAGCGGAAACAGGTTTATGACGCCTACAGTGGTGGAAACTTTATATCGTCAAACTTAAAAGATTTTTTATTTTCCCCATAAATGTAGAAAGAAAGTTTCTAATGCAGAATGAATCAATCTTGGCTGTAGCTAATACTCACTCATAATGGTATTGTCTTATTCTGGCTAATTAGGGTTTGGAATCTATCAATATTTGGATTTAGCAAACCATACTGTCTTGTTGGAATTAGATTTCAAGTGTCAAAGTAAAAAATATCTGATTCTAAGCGAGATTGATTTCAAACATATTCATAGTACAAAAAGTTACCTAATTTGGTTAATGAGCTTTAAAGACAGGACATGAACAAGTACGTAAGTACTAGTATTGTCACGATACTAGAAATTTCAACTTTGATACGAAACTTTAAAAGTTTCGATACTCAAAGAAAAACATGAAAATGTGTGGAAATGAGGACAAAGTGCCAGAATAAATATACTTGCACCATCTTACAGATTTTCTAGCAAACGAAATCAAATAATTATGTTTTGATTTCTTCTCTGCTATACGGATTATCAGATACATACAATTTATCAGCAATTAACATTGTGACATGCGTCATCACAAAAAAGGCCCGTTTTTAAAAATCCTCAACTCCACCAGACATATATATCTAACTTTAATCTGTATGCAGGCCTTCAGTATTTGTTTTAAAGCTCTTTGTAACACAAGTCGACTATAACTTAAATACAAGTCTTTGGTTTATGACAATTTGCCAGAGGTATAAAAGTTTTAACCAGGTTTCCAGTTTTCTTTTGTTGTCATTGTATCACAGGGTTACAATTAAAATAGTAAACTAGTAAACCTAGATTCTGACCGTTTACGCCACAATCTTGTCAGAAACCGGTTTCTGTCGGTGCAAAGGCAACCCTGGTAAGAATAACACGTCACTCGTTTAATTTGCACAACTATTCAGCGTCTCATTAACTTCTTAAGCAGCTCTAAGCGCCTTGGTGTCCTCTACTGCGATTAACCTTAAGCCAGGTTGTTTTTGCAGGGCCACCCTGGTGATACTCAGCATTAGCCACAGATCTGCTCTTCACCTTCTACATGGAGCAAGGTTTGGCTGCTTGCTGTAGTTTGGTCTGTAAAAGTTGGTGTGTTTTGTTTTATTATCAGTGATAGAGCTGGGTCATCATACTATAACGATAATTGTCACAATATGATGCTGCGATCGTTTTAATATCGTACGACTAGCTTGCATATACATATCTCTGTGTGTGTGTGTGTGTGTGTGTGTGTGTGTGTGTGTGTGGTTTTCTCAGATGATGCGCTTCATTTCCAAATTGAATCTTGGTTCGTCTCTAATGTCTGTATTTAAAAGCAAAAAATAAAAAGAGACAAAAGCCAATTTTAGCTCGGCTAGTAGAAAGCAGCGATTCCAGCTCATCACCGCTGAGGATTCAATCAATATCTGCTTCCCAAGAACAAACTCCCCGTATTAAGCTGTAGATTTGCTCTGTCTGTCTGTCTCTTTCCTCATGGGAGGTAAATCTCTGTCTTTCTCTCTCTATCTCTGTCTGTCTTTCTCTCTCTCTCTCTGTCTGTCTGTCTGTCTGTCTGTCTCTGTCTGTCTGTCTGTCTGTCTCTGTCTGTCTCTCTCTCTCCTCTCTCTCAATATTCTCTCTCTCTATTCTCTGTGTGTGTGAATAGAGATGGCCTTGTCATTTTATTTAATCAAAATCCTTCTCTATCACTTCCCTGGCTTCATTTATTTTTGCGGTGAATGATTAGAGAAGCAAACTGGACGCGTGTTAACAGTCTTTTTTTGTTGATTCTGTCATTCTGCCATTGCATCCATTTCATTTTTCTGGTGCTGTCGAGATTGCCTTCTGAAGTCCCCCATGCGGACACACACACACACACAACACACACACAACACACCACACACACACACACACACACACAACACACACACACACACACACACACACACACACACACACACACAAATCTGTCACGAATCTGAAGATCCCCTCACCGCTGGGTTTTAGCTAGCAATTTACTTTAGTTCTGTTCTGTACTTTACTTTTTTTTTTTCTTTAAGAATCATTGTAGATTTTTTTTTTCAATGATCTTCTCACATAGTGAATGTTTCAGTTCTTTCACTTTCAAATTCACTTTCCTCGCACTCTGATTCTTTCTCTCTTTTTCTCGCTCCTTTTTTCTTTTTTATTTCCTCTGCCCCACCCCCATTTCCCCCCTTATCTTTTTCTCGCTCTTGCATTGTCTCCCTCTCTCACACAATCGTTCTGTTTCTTTCTCTCTCTTCCTTTTTCTCTCTTTCCTTTCCTCCGCCCCCCCCCCCCCCCCCCCCCCAACACTGCTCTGTCTCTCTCACTCCCCTCTCGTTTTCCTCTGGCTCCCCGTCCCTCTTTTTTTTTTCCTCCTCTCTCTCTCTCTCTCTCTTACACACACTCTCATTTTCTGTACCCCCCCAGCGCAGTCTTTCAGGCGATATCAGCGAGTGCCAAGTCCAGAATGGGTTCTGTGTGCCCCTCTCCTCCAGCGGGCAGCCCTCTGGATTGTTTGACCCATGTGCCATTGTTCTGGCTGTCTGTCTGTTGGCTGACAACAGCAATAATCCTGAAGTCTGGCCTCCTTCCAACCTCATTACAGCCTCCACCAGCATTGATCCTGCCCCCGGAGGTTTCCCCCGTGGTGACACTTCCTTCTCTCTTTTAAGTCTGTTTTATCCTCTCTTTTTTAACTCTCTCTCTATCTTTTACTCCCTAAAGCATCTCTTTTCAATTGCTGTTACTCTCTTTTTCTCTCCTACTCTCCTCTCCTACCCACCCCCTTTCTCTCTCTCTCTCTCTCTCTCTCTCTCTCTCTCTCTCTCTCTCTCTCTCTCTCTCTCTCTCTCTCACCTTAATGTGAATTGTTGTGAAGGGTCAGTCTTCCCCCTACCTTTCTCTTCTCTCACTTTTTCTGTTACCCCCCCCCCTATCTCTCGCACCATCATGTGAATTTTTGTAAAGAGTTATAATATATATAGTTATATATAAAGAGGTAAAATTGACCATGTAAAGTTGTTTTGCACAAGTTATATAAAGTCAAGTCAAATCGAAACTGAACGTATTAGCTTAACCCTACTCAGTCATGTAGATTTGACTATTGCATTTTTTTCTTGATTATGATGACTAGAATCAAACACAACAGTATGGTCCACAACTGTACCGTTACGCTTTAGAAGCATGGCAAGCATATCAGTTTCTCACTTGTTAGACTAATAAAGGTTGAATTATTATTATTATTATTGTTTCTGTTAGAGAAGAGCTACAATCCTGTGATTGTACAATGAATGTACAATGGATGGATAAAATGATTATACTCTTCACTACAAACACGGCGTTCTTAATATGATTTCAAGAACTCTTACAATTCTGATTCTAATTTAGACTTTGACTGTTCAATACGTATATGTGATAGCTATTATGGGATGCGTCATGGGACCCACCTTAAAATGATCTGATTTGCTGATGAGTGAACCATTTGTGTCGCTAGGTATGGTCCGATTACTCTGGACGAATTATGGAAATGAGCCATTAGGCTTGAACTCTTATGATTATTGACAATCTGACCTCACTCCATTCCCGTATTTATAGAACGTCCGTCCTTCCGCCATTGAGAAGCATCACGTCCGCATAAACATGAGTCAGCGCACCATCATATTTTGTTACAAGCGTAAACGTGTATTTTTATTCTGTTTGTTTAATTGTTGTGAGCATTTCTGGTTTTCCATTGGTGAAAGAAATGTTGCTAAGTCACGCGTGCGCTGTTGTTTATGTGGCTGGAGCGCGACTAGCTTGCGTTTAATAAAATTAGTGAAGAATTGGGCCATGCAGCAACGGGGGAATACTCGAACACAATCGTGTTTAGAAATGTGTGTCATACGCTGAGCAATGTCTCTGTGTCTGTAGAGGAAGAGAGGATGAGATGAGCCAGGAGAAATGCTCTGTGAAAGTGTTTTTTTGTTGCTTAGAATTTTGTTGTTTCTTGATTTGAGTTTTGTTGATGTTGTGTTATAGGGGTAATTAAATGATAGGAAATTAACTATTGCTTTTTGGCTAATTTATGTTTTGCTACCATATGTTTTTATGTTTAAGATGCCATGATACTCAATTGAGCAGATGCTGTTACGTTTTATGTTTTGTACATGTCATGAGTTTAGATTAAATAGACTCAAATGTGGTGTGTGGCGCTCGATCCAGGGCAGACAGAGACAGAAATCGGTAAAACGGGCAGAGATCTTTGTTGCTTTCTGTAGCTTCAAGCAGAGTCCTCTGGTGTGCCGTGGATTGTGTGAGTCAAATTAATCCGCATTGAGTATACATATGTACTTTACAAAGAATATGAAAGACAGCCTTTTCAGTTTAAAGGTAAAGCAAGTCTTTTTTTTTTTTTTTTTCTTTTGTTCAGCATTTCATAGAGATTTCAAGATGATTGTGTTGTGTTCTGACTGAATTGAAATTTTATATCCACGTTGTTCATGTACATAAAGACATGCATTATACTTTTAATAAACACTATAGGAAACTGCCTTTTCTCTCTTGACTGTGAGTATGTATACTGGTTTCAAGATGGATTTGGAGCAAGAAGGAAAACGTTCATCTCGCTTCTCTTGGTTTAGGAAAAGTTTGAGGGTCAGTAGTTTGAATGTGTTGTGAATTTCACTGTCCTTTTGTGCCTTTTCACAGTTGGTTCGTCATTGTGAAACTCGTCACTGCGTTGGTCACACTCTCCGACCCTTCTCTCCTGCAGCCATTAATTATTCCAGTCAGAGCCGGGGATAGTTTGCTCAGACTTCCATTTTAAAAGATAGCTAGTGTTCATGTCATTGTTATTTATGCATTCTTTTTCCATAATTAATTGTGGGACGAGGCCCACAGACCATGAGACAAGCTTGAGGTTGGGTTCAAATATTTGTGTTCAACAAAATGGAGTTTTGACGATATGTGGAAATCACACCCAAAATGCTATTTTATTTATTATTTATTTTTAATTGTTGATACCTTGGGTCTCCTTTGCTTTGAAATGTTTGCAATGTCAGCTTCGGCCGAAAGCAACTAATAATCCTCCAAGTCTGGTTTGTTAGGATGCCTTATTAATATGCAGAAATAAGAGAAAGATTACTCTGATTTTCAAACATTATCGAACTTGGGGTGTTTCTGAAATGATGTGAAAGCAATCGTGTGTTGCAAGAACTTTGGCCAAAGGAAAAGCGACAAAGGAAAGAGAATGTGAGAAAATACAGCGAGCGGAAGGGAGATAGAGGAAGTGAGAGACTGACCAAAGGAAGACATTTGGTAAAAATACGACATTAATAAAAGCGTATTGAACTAAATGGTATAAGGTGACGTATTTCATAATAATACGCCTAATTTTGATCATGGTATTCATTTCACAATGCTTTTTCTATTTAATTTTGAACACTACAAGGTTCAATAAACGCCAAGCTAGTTAAGTCATTTCTTGAAGACTTCTCAGGATTTGCTTAAGTTGCTTAACAAATGTTCACTTGAATCCAAATCTCACATTGTGTGTTAATAATCAATACTTTGACCATCGTGTGATCAAGTATTGCAGTGCAGTCGCCATTGGCCAGCAGTCTTCACTGTAGTTCTGCCTGGGACTCCAGTTACGGGCTGACAATCTTCTCGCCTCTGTATTTCCCAACATCGGCTTGACGTTTGAACAAGGACGGCCGCTCTTCATTTACACTCCTGGGCCTATTTTTAGCCTGTTTACTCTTCTCACCACGAGAATAGGGGAAGCCCTCAGGCCAGGACGCCACATGACACTGGTCCAAGACGCCTGGGCCTCAAACACCGGCTCTCTTCGTGTTTACCGCACAGGATTTGGCATCCACAATCGGAACGCCGTGTATCGTTTTATTCCCACGCTTGAACTCCGTCTGTGCTGTTGGAGCATCTGCTGCTTTTCTGCGGTGGCCAGTTTTGCCTCTCGTAGCCAGTGCTAGTGGGATTAGCACCGGGACCACGCCAGATGAACTTCAGGCTCCAGCTGGGATTCCGGTGTAAGCTTCTGCTATTGGAAAGTTCCTCCCGAGCCTTAAGGGAATCCGATAAGCTTCTCATGCTGCGCTGTCATTCGGGTGGCCTGTTGCGTAACCCGCCTGCGACGGCCGGATGTGGAATGTGTCACGACTTGTTGACATTGAGAGGAAGGTGGTGGAAGAGTTGCCCAAGGGGAACCTGTGAATACCAGTAAATATACTCTACAGTATATACGAGTGTCATGGCTTTTTTGCTTTGGTAAGCTTTTGGTAGCAGTTCATAGTCAAAATGAAAATGGTTTGTTGGTCATTTTTTGTCTTGCCAGGAAACAAAGGGTTCGCAGTTGGAAATTCTGTTGACTGGCAACAAGAAGGATCAAAGTGATGCAACTCAATACCAAACTGGGCCTAAACTCGGTGTATATGAGGGAGTCCAAGCCTGTCTTCAGGTTTCCTCGATGAAGAGTCTGCTGGCTCCTACTGGTCCTGTAAAAAGCAGAATGAATATGTGAGAGAACGTAGAGATATTGTATTTGGAATGTGTTTGGTCCAGGGGTTCATGAAGTGTTGAAGTCTAATGACTGGTCGTGAGGGACCAAAGTCTCCATTCCCCAGGCGGTAGGAGAGCGGTGTGCCTGGTCATCTACGATACGGTTTACCTTGCAAATGCTGTAGTTTCTCTGATGGAGCTGGTGTTGAATGACCAACAACGGTTCTCCGCCGCATGAACACCAAGGAATTTGTTTTTCCTTGGTGAACTTTATGATTCCATTCTTCCATTTGTGGGGAGTTGTGGTCTAGTGTCGGAGGATATGGACTTGTGTTCCAGAGGTTGCATGTTCGAAGTGTCCTTGGGCAAGACACTGAACCCCAAATGGCCCCCGGTGTGTTCACTTCAATGAGCACTTCACTAGTTAAATGAGCACCAATTTCCCAATTTATGGTCCCTAGGGCCATATTGACAATCTCACTCACTTTACTTTACTCCCAATGTTTTTGGGATCCAGTTTTGCTCATCTTGACGTGTGATTGGTTTCATTGGTGTCCCAGGGAGAAGTGGATTAGAAAATCTGCATCAGATGTTCAACTAAGTTGTATTGGGTTATATTCTTTAACTTACAAAAACGACGACTAGCATCCGTGTGCCATGTATGTGTTGGTTAGGGCTGGTTACAAGCTAGTTGAAACCTGGTTACTGGACAGTCTGGTTCTCTTGACAACCCGATCTGTCTAAACCAAACCTGAACCTCGTAAACTCATCCTTACACTACTTGGGGAAGTAATTTCGTGTTGGAATCTGTATACTGAGGAATGAGTTTTCACAGGGGGCTTTGGAAAGCGACCACCGTGGTAAACTGGGTCCGCTATCTTAATGAAGAGGTTGATCAAACGCTCCCTGATGGATTCTTTCCATCTTGGGCCTTTAAAGCTCATGACACTGTTTCCACTTGTGGCTTTGATTATCCCCCGGCTCTGCCAGCCATTTCCTGTTTTAGAACGACGCTTCCTCTCGGGGATTCTATTCCCAGTTGCTGACATAACACGCTCAAGACTTTATATGATCCCAGTGTCAAGCGACAGCAGATGTTGTCTGTGTTTACGTCAGATCGGATGTCTTTACACCGTTTCATGGCCCGTTCTAGAAAATTCGCTTTTTTTCGTTTTCTGTTACTTTGATGTTTCTTAACCCAGTGTGGAATATATTCCGGCCTCTGGTCACCTACCAAGCGCTGACTCATTACCCAGCGTGTCCGTGCCATCCGGAATTCCTCTTTTTCACATTTTCTGCTGTCACTTATCTCTTTGGCTCTCCATCCTTTCCGCCCGAGTGCCCACTACTCTCTGCCCAGAGCGCCCAAGCCGCCCCCCCACCCACCGGGAAACCCTTCTGCTTCAACCCACTCTTTGCGCCATCGAGAGCGAATGTGTTTTTCGCTCATGTTTATAATCCCTTAAGTCCTTCCTCTTAATTGAAAAGCTCGGCCTTGATCACTACAGCGTCTGCCCTCCCCGCACGTCAGCACGCATTTCCTGAATCACGACTCTTAGATGAATGATTCATGTCTTCATGTCTTCATTTTTTTTTTTTTTCCTTTTTCTTTTTTTTTTTCCCCCCGACTAGTTTTTGCACTTTTTTTTCTCCGTGTTTGGCGGTGGGGGGTTATTAATTGACCAATGCAACATCATGCAAAATAAAGGTCTGAGCCCAAGTCTAATTTGAACACTTTGAATATAACATTTTCGCGCTTTACTCTCAAATTGGAAAAAAAAAAAGGTTTATCACTACACTTTCGTCAAATTTGGTAAAGAATGTTGTAGTTTTGTATTGAGGAATATGATGTCATTTCACCGTAATAAACTGTTAATCACAATTTACATTATAGTTACAAATTAAGTTAACAAAAACATTAATGATGTCACTAACCAGCAAAATGTCACGTTGCTTCACACACACTTTTTAACCGAATCAGACAATTGTACAGAGTTCACTACATAAAACTCACTTAACATGATGAATGTCTTTAATCTTTCACTCTCGTCCTGTTGTCATCTCTTCTCTTTTTTTTTTTTTTTTTTTTTTT
>CM051502.1:4615425-4767737 GCA_028031935.1 Paedocypris micromegethes
CTCTCTCTCTCTCTCTCTCTCTCTCTCTCTCTCTCTCTCTCTCTCTCTCCTGCCCTTTCAACACAAACACGATGCCTGTCCATTACAGTTCTTTATGTGACGTGACATACTTCGCCTCTAGATGTTGTTTTTAAATACAAAAGCTCTCAGATTAGCCTGACGATCACACATGCTTCCTGCATAATTCACCAGAGCTGCTATCATTTATTTAATAGGCGCTGTAATGAACAAGGCTGTTTTTTCCTTTCACTGAGGAGAAGGTCGTTCAGGTGAAGCGTCTTCGAAGTGTGTGAATGAGCTCTAAACATTTGGACTTTTGATTTGTTGATCATTTCCAGGTTTTCCAAGTGAATGTTCTCTGCAAGTGTGTTGAGTGTGTGTGTCTGTCTGTCTGTGTCACAGTGGATCTCATTGGTCCAAACACTGGTATGGTGAGATCTGGTACTTGGATGAGAGGACTATATTTGTGATCCAGTGGTTGGGAGTTGAACCTGCCATCCAGGAGTTGCAGGTTCGAATCCCGGCCACAGTACGTTTGACCCATTTTTATTCATGAAAAGCAGTTCAGAAATGTTCAGAATGCAGAGGCTTCTGACTTCCAGGTATGTGGATCACGGAATCTCGTTCTGGAATGGCTGTTGTGCTGTTGAAGATCTTGTTCAGGCGTCTGATTATAATTGTCCTGGCTTTGTCCTGGATCATATTCTGTCATGAAGCTCGTGCTGCTTTTCTAGTGGCTTTATTTTCACCAAGTGTACTTTTTGGAATACGTATACTGCATATGGGAATTCACTTTGACATAACTTTGTGTTCATTTAAGCTTCTAATATGACTATCCATCACCGGATAAAGCCTGCGACATGCTTTTAATGTCATGTGCCACAATCACTTGCTAGGACCGTGTGTGTTGCTACAGTGTGACTTTACACTTGGACTTGGAGAGCTTTCCTGTCATTAGCCGTGTGAGAAATGATTTATACGTTGTCTTTCTATGAGAAAGGATTTATGCCTTAATGTCAATTCATATTTTATTTCTGTTTTATTCTGTAATGCATTCATGCTTTGATGTGTTTATTTCTCGAGTTCCTACTTCGCTTTGATGTCTCCTTTTGTCCTGAATGTTTTGTTACCACGCGAAACTGTAAATATCATAAAATTAGGAATGCCTTTCAAACCACATGCCTCCCAGGCTGGCGGCCCAGACCCCCTGTCACAATCTCCGGACATGCAGAGAAACCCCGCTGGTTGAAGTCGGAGTCCTGGAGAGAAGTGCGGCACAGATATTTGCATCTACCGCCCCGCCCCTTGCCATCGATCAGATCAAAGACTTACACGTGACGCACCGGTGCTCTTTCGTCATTGAATCAATTCAAACTAGGCTCCCTTGTTTCCCTCTTTGCCGATTGGACCAAGAGACCAAGTTTTCACACAGCCATGCCGGTAAAGTGCAGGAAATTTACCGGACCGACTTTACCGTTAAATAATGTTCACACAAGAACTGCCATTCCTGTTTTTTGCCGGTAAAGAGCTAATCATCATCGCATTTTCAAAATACCGGTATTTCTGGTGCCATCATCAACTGTCCACTTGCTTTAAACAGCTGCGCCTTTGAAATATAGAAAACGGCGGTAATTGTTTCATATGTGACGGCGTCACTAACTGTTCCTTTTGATGTGGTGACAAATCAAATCACTTTTATTGTCACATCGTAACGTGTAAAAACTTGGGGGCAAACTTCTTCAGCACTTCTTCTGTGTGGACAGTCCAAGTGAGTTCCTCAGCGATGTAGACACCGAGGAACTTGAAGCTGCTGACCCGTTCCACAGGCGTCGATGGTGATTGAACGGGTCAGCAGCTTCAAGCTTCAAATGTCTTCATCCGCCCGAATCATTAGAAGCACTTTGAGTCGCTGTCGTTCCAGTTGGAGGACATTTCCCACTGTGATTTCTGTAAACAGTGAGAAGTTAATGTTCTGTGACATCATCAACGGAAATCTTGGTTCTGCTTTCACACAGGGCAGATTTCCTGTAATTTACCGGCATTGGGTTCAGGTACCCTTGGCGAAAAAAATGCCGGAACAAATTTACCGGCATCTGTCTGTTCACACATTGCTTCATACCGGCATTTTATTTAAGTTTTTAATTTCCTGCCAAGATCTCTATGTGTGAAAGGGGCTATTGTCAGAACAATGAAATTCTGTTGAGTAACACAATCAAATATATATTCAAAAATAATGTGCAATCAGCATCACAACAATAAGGTTTGCGTGAAACGGAATAACATAAAATTACATAATAACGGGTCTTATGGTCACTTGTGGGGACCTGGTGTGTGACATGTGGCATGACAAACTCTAGTACGTTTGGCTTGTGTGTTCTGCCAGGGGCTGTCTGTCTCCTTGTAGCCATTGTTTCTCATTTCAGAACACGTTTTTACATCACATGATGTGTGTGTACTAAAAAAATGTGTGTGTGGTGTGGCTGAATATATAAACCGGGTATTTAAAGTAAACTTTAATTCATCACTTCACTTAATAAAACATCAAAATAAGACAAAATCTTAAAAGTTGAGGTTTAAGTCCATCATTTTTATTATGTAAGTATTTAAAAATGAGTGTGTGTGTGTAGTTAAATCTATAAAAAAAAATTAAATACAAGAACAAGGCAAATGTAAGTACAACCATGTGTTAAAAGTTCATGAATACTTCACTTATTAAACCTAAACTTTTGAGATTTTGTCTTATTTTGCCGTTTTAAGTCCATCATTTTTAAAAGTATTTAAAAATGAGTGTGTGTGTGTGTGTGGCTGAAACGGTAAAAAAAACCAAAAACAAAGCAAATGTAAGTAAAACCAGGTGTTGAAAGTCCATGGTTTAATTCAAAACTTCACTTGATAAACAAAGATTTTTTTACTTGCTAGAGATTTAGTCTCATCTTTTCTTTCTTCTCTAGGGTACGAGAAGACGGCAGACGTGTCTGAGAAGACGTCTCTAGCAGACCAGGAAGATTCCAGATTGATCTTCATAAACCAACCGCAGTTCAGTAAATTCTGCAGCAACCGTGTCAGGTAAGAAGATCTGAGCTCCCACACACTGTGTGAATTCATTCCATCGCCGTAATATCTTCCTATTCGGGAACACCGACGTTCCTGGTGTGTTTGTGTCTTGCGAGCGGCGAGTCCGTTTCATCAGATCAGGAGGATTCTCCTGGGTGGAGCTCCTGGAGGCCGAGGTTGAAGGCTCCGTCATTGGTGCACAAGGTCGTCCGCTAGGGAGGAGCTTGTGATGAGGGTTCGACTGATCAGACAGTTTGATTAGCTGCATAAACCATGGAGAATTATTGAAAGCTTGATGCTCCTCAGACGCTCGAGCTGATGGTTTCACAATGTTTCACAAACATTGTCTGATTTTTTTTTTGCTCTGCTCTATCTCTTTCTCTCAGTCTACTGCTTCCTCTATACCTGTTTCATTCTGTTCACTCTTTTTTCCGTATTTTTTCTGTGCTCTCTTTCACTTCTTTCCTCTACCTCTCTTGTTTTGTTTCACTCTGCTTCTTTCTCTTTTCCCTCATTATTTCCCTTCTCTCTCACTTTTTCTCAACCCCCCCACCTTATTTCCATTTTCTCTCTTTCTCTCTCTGTCTTGCTCCTTTCTCTTGTTTTTTCTTTTTTACTCACTTTTTTCTGTCTTTCTTTTCCTCCTCTCATTTGTTTTTTTCTCTCTCTGCTTCTTTCTCTTTCCCCTCCTTATTTCCCTTCTCCCTTTCTATCTTGCTCCTTTCTCTTGTTTTCTCTATTTTACTCATTCTTTTTTCTGTCTTTCTCTTCATTCTGCTTTCATTTGTTTTTCTTTCTGCATTCTTTTTTCCTTCCATATTTTCCTTTTCTATCACTTTCCATCCTTTCACCATCCTTTTTTCCTCTCATTTTGTCTTTTTCCTCTCATGTCTCACTTTTTCTTCCCTTTGTTCTGTTTCTCTCTCTCACTCTCTTTCTCTCCTTCTCTCTATGTAGTACATCATATTTAAATGCTCGTCTCTTCTGTCAGAACAGGTTAGCTTTTGCATCTTTGCAGCATGAGTGGTTGGATATTTTCCAGGGGATGACTCGACTGAATTCAAACGATTATTTACAAACTGTGTTTGCGTGTGTGTGTTATTCCGTATATTTAATGTATATAACTTTCAAAAGTATTTCATTTAAAACATGATTTAATAGACATGATGCCAAACTGGTCACTCAAGACAATATGATTTTAACTTCACTGTTTCTAATGGAGAAGAGATTGGGCCTTCACCCGAAGCCTGAGGAGCGTTTGAGTGATTCGCTAGTCGCCTGGTGACTCAGCGTCCCGCAGCCTCACGTGGGACGCATGTTTGTGGTGCGGGTGGTCTTGAGGAGGTCTGGTTTCTGGAGGTGGAAGGAGGTCTAAAGGTCTTCTCTGAATACAGTACCATCGTTTTCTCCCAAATAAGAAATATGAATGCGAATATAGAATTAAAAGAGCGAGAGCCGTGTGGCGATGTGTGGCCCGCGGGCCGCAGATTGGTCATCACAGCACGGGTACAGTGTGAGGCTGTGAGGAATGTTGGTGTAACAGGAAGCGGATCAAACTGACGGAACCCTCTACCTGTGCAGTGTCATGTGATCTGATAAGCATCTCCTGAAGACATGGAAACGAGCATCACTTGACGTGTTCATGACCTTTCTTTCCGTCGTTCTGTCTGTCTTTTTCTTTCTCTGTCTGTCTCTCTTTTTCTCTCTCTCTCTTACTCGCCTTCTCTCTCTGTCTCTGTCTGTATCTTGCTGGCCTACTCTTCCTCTCTTTATCCCTCTCTTTCTTTCTGTTGCTCCTTTTCGCTTTTTCTCTCTCTCTCTCTCTCTCTCTCTCTCTCTCTCTCTCTCTTTCTATCTGTATGTGTCTTTTCTGTCTTTCTCTTGCTCTCTTACTCACGTCTGTCTGTCTGTGTCTCTCTCTCTTTCTTCTTCTGTCTTTCTCTTGCTCATTTTTGCTTCTCTCTCTGACTCTCTATTTCTGTTTCTGTCTGCCCCCCCTCTCTTTCAGTATCTGTTTGTCTCTACCTTGCTCTCTTTCTTTCTTTCTCTCTCTCTCTCTTTTTCTCTCTCTCTCTGTCTTTCTCTTTCTGTCTGGCTGTCTCTCTTCATTTCTCTTTCTCAGTTTTTTTCGTTTTCTGGACAAGTTCTTTCCTAATGTAATCAAGTCGAGAGTAATTATAGACTTCAGCTTTTTCACGTCGTGGTCTTGGGAGGAAGTTGTGGTCCAGCGGTGTAGAGTTGGACCACCCAGGCGTTGCAAGTTCAAGCCCCGGTCCGGTGGGTTTCACAACCAGCAAGGACTCATAAAGGCTGCCCACTGCTCCGGGTTTGTGTGTGTCACTTCACTGTGTGTGTGTGTGTGTGTGTGCGCAACAATTTCGATATGGCCCCTAGTGGCCATATTGACAAACTTGCTCACTTTTTTTTTCTGAAGTTGTAACGTATTATTTGAACTTATCTATTAAAGTGCTTTTATTTGTATTCACACTTTGATTTGACTTTTATTTTGTTTCAACTATACCTGTAAGTATTTATAATAATTTAAATAATAATTTTTTATCTTTCGCTCAATGTACTGCTTCCTCTATACCCGTTTCATTTTGTTCAGTATTTATAATAATTTTAAATATTTCCTATCTCTTTGTGGTTCTTGTCAAGTTCCAGAGCAGAACCTCACCATTGCTCCGAGCATTTTTGTGTGTGTTTATCCGTGATGCATGTGTTGTGTTTTAGTACAGTACCAATATTTCACGGAGCGTCAGATTGGGCCTTTTATCTCGTGTAGAGTGGCTTTGCTGTCTCCACGCTAATGTAAATCAGCGGCTCTGGCAGACTCCCAGCATGCCTCACTCAAATGCTGATCTTTACTGCCCTCTCGCTCGCCCTTCTTTATGGCCTTTAACGGCTTCTCTCCATCTCGTGCTGGATTTGTGTGAGAAGGCGATGTTACTGTAAAGCTAAAACTGTTATATAAGACTGGAGTGAGTAGAGATGCGTGATGATGACGTGCCCAACAGAAAGCGCATGTTTGTACCACAGGGTGCAAAAAAAGCCCAGTTCAATCACAAACATATGTACAACAGAGTAAATGTGAATAATCTACTTGATAAAATTAAATTATGAATGTACAAATGTAAACACCCTTTGTTTCCCTTCATCCTCTCTCACTCACTCTGTCTCTTTCACTCTCTTTTCCTTTATCTCATTCCATCTTTGGCTATCACTCACGTACTCTCTTTCTTTCTCTAACTGCTTCTCTCAGTCCCTCTTACTCACGCACTCATTCACTCTATCTCTCTCCCACTGTCACTCATTCACTTTCTCTCACTCACTTCCTCTAACTTACTCTCACTCACTCTCTCTTCCTTTAACTCACTCACCATCACTCTCTTTGACTGTCACTCTCTCTTTCATTATCGCACACTTACTTGTTCTATCTCTTTCTCACACTCACTCACTCACTCCTCTCCCTCCCTCACTCATTTACTCTCACTGTCGCTCACTCTCTCTCTTATCCTTCCTCGAACATAGCAATACATTATCCTGCATGTAAACATTTTTTTGTTCCTTCAAAAAAAGATCAAAGGATCATTTTGATCTCTAGACTGTAAATGTGTGCTATTTTTTTTAGGGACTGCTATAACGGATTAATTCAATTGATTATTTTAAAATTAAAAAATTTATGTTTACTATTTTCTCTAATTTCCCAAAATTGTTACCATTGGGTGCATTGCTAGCTTGTCATCAAGACATTCTCTGTTTTAATCAAACTCTGCCTGTCTCCTTGTCTCTTCCAGCACGGCTAAATACAACGTCCTGACCTTCCTGCCCCGCTTCCTGTACTCTCAGTTCAGAAGAGCAGCCAACTCCTTCTTCCTCTTCATCGCCCTCCTGCAGGTAAGAGTCTGACGTGGGTGTGACAGGCTGAGGAGATGAGGGCTGTCAGATAGACGCTTCAGACGTCTAGCAGACCTGACAGAAGATTCGGCTTGTGGTCAAACAGAAGTGCGGTGGAGTGAAGAAGAGTCACACTGAAGTCACACATCAAGCACATTCAAGTTTGAGAAAAACCTGCACTGAATGGCTTTAAACTCTTTCATTGGAAAAAAAAAAAAAGTAAAAAGAATGGCTTTTTTTTTCACTCTCCGTTTATTTGTCTAAATCTTTCATGTTCTCAGTTTCTTTTTCTCTACAATTTGTCTTCATGTTTCTCTCTGTTTCTGTTTTTCTTTCTTTCTCTTTTTTTCCTTTCTTTTTTTTTATAGGTATTAGATTTTAAGATACGATAAGATAGTATTATTAGTATTTAGAAGCATTATTCAAGTCAGGTTTGGTTAAAAGAAAAAAAATAGTATTTTTTTTAAATGAAAATTAGCACAATTTCGCATGAAATATAAATATTTGGAATTTTACTTTTTGTGCATGAAAAATCAGTGAGGTGCTTATATTAACATAAAAACGTCAAATTGCTCTTCGTCTGTCTGTACAGGACACAAGAATCATTCTGTCTTTAGTTTTGTTTGTTGGAAGCTTACGACATTTTGAGCATCTGTTCAAACCGGTCGTTTCTTAAGAGAAGAATCTACTACTGACTCACCGTGACTTACTGTCAGTCAAACATTATGTAGTAAATGAGTTCCTCCTTTTCCACACTTCCTCTTTTTCTGAGATCAGAAGAAGAGAAAGAGTGGTGAAGGTTTCCTGTAGAGAAACCAGGACTCGGCTCCTGTTGAAGTGACGCAGTGAAGGCGAAAGTGCAGCAGCATCGGGTTAAAAGGAGCCCGGCTACGGTTTCCTATTGTGTGTCTTTGCTTTGTTTTCCCCTCACAAAACCGACACGGAACCCTAAATGCTTTTCACTGAAGATCTGCTGCGTGATTCGTTTTACAGTAAAGCATTTTTACATCTAATTACGACCTCACACCGAGTATTTAGTGTGTGTTCTCTACACTTGACTTATAACTGGGTGACCTGAGATGACCTTTATGCTGATGAAATGGCCGGGACAACAAGAGCGTTCCCTGGCCTAAGCCGAACATCTGTCAGATACCTCCGTCACCATCGCCATGTCTTATTCTCTTATTATTTTTTGTCATTTCCAGCTCATTCTCTCTATGTATCGCTTTCATTTCTATCTATAAGGACTAAACTTGTTCAATTGTTCTTACTTTAAAATAGTTTTCATTTCTTCTTCTCAGAACTATTCCACTCTCTGTCTCTGTCAGTTTCTTTTGGTTTATTGATCTTTATTCAGCTTTTTTTTTTTTTTTTTTTTTTTTTTGTTTGCTTCATTTCTGTTTTTCAATCTCTGTACATTTTCTGTTTTTCTATCTCTTACCCTTTCCCTCTCTAAGGACTAATTTTAATAATTCACACTAGGGATGGGCGATTAATCGAAAAATAATCGTTCACATTTTTCCATGACGATTATCTCTATTTCGATTACTTTCCCTTTAAGAACTTTTTTTTTTAACTTTCCCTTTAAGAACTACCGCGTGTGGAATTGAGTGACTACGTCACGTTTTTGCGCCCAACATGTCGAGCATGGAGAGTTTAGACCAGCGGTGCCCATTACGTCGATCGCGATCGACTGGCAAAGGCATTGTCCCCCCCAATAGAGGGGCTAAAAATGAGTTGAAAGGACGGAACATGTAAAAAGCGATTCTTAATCCAGCATTTACACTATTCTGCCGAACTCTAATTTCAAACGAGCGCTCTGTCAGCTGTGTGTGCGGCATTGGGGCGGAGCTCCGTCACGTGCGCTTATTACTTTCACTCACAACGGTCCAGTAAGTCTGCTATCAACTCCGACATTTTCGTACCTGAAAAAGGATTTTATTTTCTTATTATTTTTATCACTTATTATTTAAGTGTGTGTGTTTACTGCGGTTTAAAACCAAAAGATGACACTGAACAAACCCTATACAGCAAACATTTGATTCGATTTTACTTGATGTTTAATAAATGATCATAAAGAAGATCTGTGTGTGTTTCCTTCAATTTTTATCAAGTAATCTCAAATATAAAACTTGTCATTGAACTATGAGGGCAGAAAAGAAAAAAATCAATAAAATAATCGTTAATTAATCGTAATCGTGTTAACATGTTCAATTAATTGCGATTTAGATTTTAGGCATAATCGCCCAGCCCTAATTCACACTGTGTATTTTCCTCTTGTATTTTACTCTTTCCATCTCTCATCTCTCATCTCTCATCTCTCTCTCTCTCTCTCTCTCTCTCTCTCTCTCTCTCTCTCTCTCTCTCTCTCTCTCTCTCTATCTCTCTATCTATGAGACAAAAATAATTCTTTTTTTTGTCTCTTACTGTCTTCTGAACAACCTGGTCCAGTCGAAAACAAAAGCACAAATCACATCATCTTTAGAGTTTCGGGTCGCCATATTTGAAGTTTCCTAAAATAGCCAACATTTTCCCATGAGTCTCAGCCCGACATTACAATCCGATGCAGCATCACACACCTCACGGAACAGATGCAGAGAAATGGGGATGTTTTCACAAAGTGAGAGGATGAAGAAAGTGGAATTAAATAGTTCCCTCTAAACGCCAAATTAGTTAATGTAAAAGAAGAAAACACTTCACAGACTCTGTTCTCCAAATTTGTTTTTTGGTTACGCTCAAATGTTGATCCAATGAGCAAACAGTGGTAGCACAAAATAGGAAACACATCTGAACAAAGAGCCTGTTTGGACCAAAGCAAGCCAGTCCCAGGACTTTCCTGGAGTGAAAATTGTCTGGATTTCAATGTCCATCATTGCTTTTTGGCTAAAAATGCCAGACTTGTTTACATATGAAATGGTTTTTCTTCGCAGCAAATCCCTGACGTGTCCCCGACGGGACGCTGGACCACGCTGGTGCCGTTACTGTTCATCCTGGTGGTGGCGGCAGTGAAGGAGGTGATCGAGGATCTGGTGAGAAGAGGTTTTTTCTCGCAAAGCTCCGCTTCCTTCTGATGGTCTGGTTTTTTTCGTGTTTGATTCGAGTGTGATAAGTTGGATTCGGACCGACAGAACCAGACATTATTTGTCTTTCAATGTCCTCAAATCACAAGGAAAAAACTATAGAAATAAATAGCTTTTACAGAAAGTTTAAATAAAATTTAAATAGTCAGTACAAACCTGAAGCTGGCCAACGAGGACATGCTTTGTAATGGTACGTCATGTAGAATGTTCTTTCTTCAAATAGTTTCCAAAACGGCTGAGTTTGTTGTAGATGGAAGCTTTTTTAGAACTGATATCAGATCATTACAATCAGAAAAAATTCATTTTTTTTTTATATGCTTGATATAAGAAGGATTTCCCAGCAAACCAGGAGCAGTGCCGACTGGAGACGAAAGTTCCTCGAGCTCTTCTCGCTCCTTATCAGCAGAGACGACGCTTTACGAATCATTATACACATCATGCGGCAAGATTAAATTATGATTCTTGTAAATCAATGGAGAATATCTTGTTTATCAGAAAAAAACAGAGGATTATCTCCAGACCAGACACAGGGAACAGAAAGATACAGTCTCCACCACATACACACACACACACACACACACACACACACACACACACAAATGGAATCAGACAAATTCTAAATGTTTAACCTGTTAAAGTGCTGAGTTTTGGCCCCTGTGAAATTTAGAAAGGCAAACTTCAGGTCGTCCATCAAAAATCTGAGAAAATCCCAATCACTGAGCCATCGTAATCAGTGTTCTGCGTTTATAAAAAAAAATCTGCTAATTTTAACGATTTAAATAGTTTGAATGACAACGTTTGAAATTCAATAAAATGACTATTTTCTCTCCTCAGAAACGTCACAAAGCCGACAGCGTGGTGAACAAGAAGGAGACCCAAGGTGAGCGTCTCAGAGCGTCCTGTCTATCTGTCTCTCTGTCTGTCTGTCTCTGTCAGGCGAGGCTGAGGAATGACCGCAGGCTTTTCTGCTTTCTCTTGCAGTGCTGAGGAACGGGGCTTGGGAGATTGTACATTGGGAGAAGGTAGAGCAGCAGATGTGCTTTTCATACATAACTGCATCTTGAGATTGCACCGCGAAAGCCCTGTTTGCTTGAAAAGCGCATGTGAAGATGTCTGCGCTTGGGTTATTACTGTGCAAACCAGACGTCTGCTTGTGTTCAGGAACCAGAAGATGTTCTACAGCACAGGGCCTGGTCACACTTTTTATGCTTTCGAGCTGCTCTCAAGATCAAGTCAAAGCAAACTACTTTCTTAAAAATTTTTTTTTTTTAGCTTATTCATCTTTAATTACATTTTTTATTAATTTATTTTTGCATTGGCTTTTCTCATTAATAGAATGACCATACAGTAATAGTGACAACTGAACATCACAACATATACTCAGGCATTCACCCTTACATATACTGTTTATCTATTTTTTTTTTTATAATATAAAGAAACGTTCATAAAGTGTCATAGCACTAATATTATATATTTTATGCTTAAAATACACATTGTACGTGTGTGTGACCCCCTCCACACACGCTTATGAATGCTATTATAAATAGGAGAAAAATATATAAAATTATTATTTTTATACTTTTGTGCATCCGCTATCATAAACATAATACTAAAAGTGCAACACACACGCACACACACACGCTCTCATAGTGTGTAAGTCTATGTATTTGCAAATACACACACGCACAAGCGCACAAATAAATCATTCTATAAATTATATAGTACCACTATTTTAAATGTAATACTAAATCACATACATAATAATTTCACTCTTTCAATATTCATTAACAGTCGGAAAACGCTGCTCCACGTCCTCCTCCTTTCAAAAAGAAACCATTATTTAGAAAATGTTTTTGCGGAAAAGTCTTTTTCCCATTCGCTGTCTAAACGACGACATTGTCATTGGCTACTTAATGTCTGGCTCCTCCTGTTATTTAAACCCTTCGTAGTTTCTAGCTTCATGCGTTCAGGATGCTGCCAATGAACGTCAGTCAAACGACAAATGCATATCCGTAGTGAGATTCTCAGCTGACTTCTTTTTTTTTTTTTTTTTTTTTTTTTTTTTTTTTTTTTATACAAACCTAGTGAAAACTGGAAGGAAGGAGGTGATGTGTGTGTGGAAATGTACTTTTAAATGTTGTCTCATGGCAGCTTTATTAATTTTTCAGGTTTTTCTTCAATGCTGCATTAAAGGAACTGATTGCAAAATGATTTGTTGAACACTAGTTGATGGATGGTGCAGTTTGATGGCCTTTGCTTGTAGATTTGTGTGTGTTAATTAGGCTTTCCCTTCTAGTTGAAAATGGTCGCCATCGAGCAGCGTCTCCTACTTCCACTGGATTACGGAGAAGAACTTCATTAAAAATGCAAATCTTGCAGCTATAATATATTCATGGAAATCTCAGTCGTATTATAGTGTGGCTAAACTGGTTTTATTTTTTCACCAAGCCTAAGATTCAAGAGTTTTACATTAATTACGATGGATTTTATAGTCATTATTGATAACCGATGAGTAGATTCTGAGTTATAAAGTCTGTCTCTCTATCTCTCTATTCTCTCAAACACATTACTCTCTTTGATAGTGTGTGTACTGTATGACACTCACACCCTTTCTCTTTCTCTCCCTCTTTTTCTCTCTCTCTCTTTCTTTTTGTCTCTGTGTCTGTCTATTTCCCACTCTCTCACACACACACACACACACACACACACACACACACACACTCTTTCTCCCTCACCCCCCGTCTTTCTCTATCACTGTCTCACTCTCTGTTTTTCTGCGTCTGTTTCCCTCTTTCACTCACTCACTCTCTCCATTTCACACACACTCTCTTGCCCTCTCTTTTTTTTCTCTCTCTGTGTGTGTGTTTCCCTCTCTTTCTCTCAGACTCGTTCACTTTGTCTCTCCCACTAAGAGTGTGTCGGTTTCTCACACTCTCTCTCTCTCTCTCACTGTATTGATCACTAGCTTGTGTTTTACAGGTTGTGGTGGGAGACATAGTTAACCTTAATGAGAGAGATTTTGTACCAGCAGACACATTACTGCTGTGCTCCAGGTAGAGAGTCCTTCAGCAGCGACCGTCGTCTTCCTCCTCCAGCTCCAAACCCAGAGGAAGTGATGACCACCTCCTACAAATCCCCCCCTTTACTCCAGTCATGCACATTTTCAGAATGCTTAGTGTTCTCCACGTGAGGAACGTTATTATTTTGTTAGCTTTATTCTTTTGATGAAAATTTGATTCTTTTGTATTCGTCACTTCCTGTTGGGTTTTGCTGCTTTGTCGAGCTTCTTCTCTGCCCAAACACAATTGCCCTTCACGGTCCAGTTTCTTCAAATCTTTTGAGAGGTTTAAGAAGCAGAAGGACGATTATTCGTCTAGTGTTCCAGCGACGAGTCTGAGCTTGCTGTGTGTTTCTCTTTCAATACAAATGAGATGTGTTTCTGTCTTCTGTGCTCTTCTCCTGCTTCTCATCCTCGTCCCGTCGCTTTCCCGCCTTCCCATCATGCAACACACGACCAACCTCCTCCTGACGTCACCTGCCTCGTTCCGCTTGCACCGGTACTGCTGGGTAAATCCAGGTGTCTGTAGGCGAGGTCGTACGAGCGGCCAATGGCGATCATCTCCCCGCTGACCTCATCATCCTGTCGTCCAGGTCAGGATTCGCTCCGGTTTGATTCGCTGACGGGTCGATTAGAATCGTACTTATTTAATTGTTTTCACTTTTAATTACATTTTTTTTTTTTTTTTTTTTTTTTTTTTTTTTTTTTTTTTTTTTTTTTTNNTTTATCTTGCAAAATGTTGAATTAAAGTGACCTAACATGTATTTAAAAAAAAAAAAAAAGATTACCAATTTTAATTTGTACTCTGAAACTTTTTAACTATAACTTTGAATTGAAACGTAGACGCCAACTTTTGTCTTTATTTTGTATAGATATGTCCAGAATATTATATACATGCAAAAAATGTGTATACACACATCCACATATATACGTTTATATTTATAAGCGTATAAAATATATATATTATATATATTTTTAAGTTTTCTATGTGACTATTTGAATTTGGCAACGTATACTGCGCGAATGATTGCATATGTTATGGTTTCCTTTTTATTTAATCCTAAAAATACTAGAAAGTTCGTGTGTGTGTGTGTGTGTGTGTGGGTCTGACTCTAGTGTGTAAGACAGACACGTCAGCACGTGCACAATGGCGTCTAACACTGCTGAAGACGACACAATGCATGACTTCAGCACGCCGTCGCACCACCAGGCGTTTATCGTACCTGGCACCAGTCGCCCTCCACGAGGTGTCGATCAGACTGAAGAGCGTCTATCAGCGCTTGGCTAATGGTTTAATGTAAAGCTTGTCTCTGTGTGCTCGCTCTCCTCCGTTCTACTGCCGTGCTGCGTCTTTCCTTCCGTCGCATTGCTCTGCATTTGAGGGAAATAGGCAGCTTTTATTTATTAAATGAACTTTGCATTAAGCATCTTCGGTCAGCTTAAGCATCTTTTGCTTTATCGCAATACTTCATTAAGAAAGTGCAAATAAAATGCAATTTTATAATGTACGTTTTCTATTGATAGAAATTGTTACAGTACCAATCAATGTAACTTTAACGTTTCATTTAAAACTATTAGTAAGTTTTTAGTAAAATTGTTACTATTATTAATAATACTGTTAATAATGTTACTAATATTTATTAATAATTAATATACTACTAAGACGTTGAGATTAATTGTTCTCAACTTTAAACGGTTAAAATGCAGATGTTTTTTTTGACTCCCTTTCATTATATATGACTTGTTTTCGTGATCATTCTTATATGTTTGTGTTTGTTGTAGTGAACCGCAAGGAATGTGTTATATTGAAACTTCAAATCTCGATGGGGAAACCAATCTCAAAATCCGACAGGTGACTTTTTTTTGTTCTATTGCTGCTGTTCCGGTCGTTTGCCTAGTTTTTACAGTTGTGTTAGTTGTAATGTGTTTCTTTCTTTCTGATCCAGGGTCTGCAAATAACAACAGACATCAAGGACATCGACGGTCTGATGCGTCTCTCCGGCCGGATGGAATGTGAAAGTCCCAACAGGCACCTGTACGAGTTTGTGGGCAACATTCGCCTGGATGGACACGGGTGAGTTGGCAAATCTGGATCGGTTCATCACCAAGTACCTGAAGAGCAAACAATTAATCGTTTTATCCAGTGAGTTTGCACTTGATGGAAATCTTTATCTGATTGAAATGACGAGTTGAGTCCAGTTGGAAAGTTGCCCATTTGTGTAAGTTTGTGGGTGTGTCTGTGTGTCCTGCTCTGTGATTGGTTATTCACCAATCTTGGGTGTGTCCTGCCTTCAGGCCAAGTAAAGTGGTTCAGATAATGGATGTATGGATGAATTATTGTATATTTGAAGTTTGAACTTTTATGGTTACAGTCATGTTTGCGTAATTTTCAGCACGGTACCACTGGGTCCAGATCAGATCCTGCTCCGAGGAGCTCAACTCAGGAACACAGTGTGGGTGCACGGTATTGTCGTCTACACCGGACACGACACCAAACTCATGCAGGTCAGTACTCACACACTGTGTTATCCTAATATTCTCTAATTTATCATCTACAAGACAAATTTTGTTGTATCACCACAATGACAGTAACGTTTCCAATGCCTTGTTCATGATGACGAGTATAAGTGGTATCTAGTCCAGACTTGTGTTCCACAAAAACGTATTATTGTGCAAGCATTATTGATGTTGCTGTTTGTATAAAGATATTAATAAACAATTATTAATATTAATAAACAATGTCCCACTTTTTTTTTATTTTAGGTGCCTAAAGTATTGATATTGGTATTTACTCAGTAGTTACTCAGTATTGTATCGAGTTCAGAATTGTGATATTGCCCTAGTCCAAACCCGTTAAATTGAAAAAATGACCTTTTCATATTGAATGATTTCAGTATTTTAAATAATTATTTTAGCAATTTGAAAATGTGAAAATTGGTCCATCTCACATGCCATTAAGCGACTATTAAGAAGTGGTGATTTGCAGCCTGTGTAATAAAGTGCTGGATCACAGAACGTTTACAATCACCATAGTTGAAGCGAGAGCAGCTTCTCCACTGAGTAAAACTGACAATATTTAGAGGCACAATGAAGTATTTTTGTAGCTGTGATGGAACGTTTAGTGTTCAAGTCATCCTAAACGTTCAATCCCGAATATCTGTCGTTACGTTATTGTTACGTTGTCGTTACGTTGTTGTTACATCTCGCTCACTTTTCTATGCTATTGGTAGTTTTCAGGTTGTGACAGGTTTTATTTTCATCCCGCAGAACTCCACACGCCCACCTTTGAAGCTTTCCAACGTGGAGCGCATCACAAACTTTCAGATCCTGGTCCTGTTCGGCTGTCTCCTTGCCATCTCGTTGGTTTGCTCCGTTGGCCAGACCATTTGGAAGTACCAATACGGCAACGATGCCTGGTACATGGACCTCAATTGTAAGAACCAGACACGCCTCTTCCTGTTGGCTAGAGCGCTTGCGCGTCTATGTGTGCGCTTTCATTTTCTTTCCTCCACACCTTTGTTAACATTAGTACTTGCCGTCTCCCCTTCTATGTAAACAGATATGCATTGCATATATAGTTGACAATGAAAAGGGAAAGCCGGCTCTTTCTCTTTTAGTTGTAACAAGCATAGACACGTGACGGTATAAATGGTTGAATATCACAAGCGCTTCTACTTTTACGTTTATCCGTTTGTTCCGTTATCAGCTTTCTTTCTAACATTCTGTTTGGTTTGTGTTTTTTTGTTTCTTTGTTGTTGTCATTTTCTTAACAGCTCCAGGTAACAACCATTTAAAACCCTCGGCCATCTGTGAATGATCCCTTACTAACCCCTAACCGAAGCCTTTGCTAAGCTACCGAAGCCACTTATACGGTTGCCCTACTTTGCGAGGGTAATTGCAGAAGACCGCACACACCAGGAGACCCATGATAGGTTTTTCCCCTCCAGCTCTACTTTGTGCAGATCCTTTTAATGCCTGACAACAAAAAAACGTGCCTTCCCCTTGCTGTGTTTTGGTGACACTTTAAACACTTCGCAAGCTCCGGCTTCGGTTGCGCCAGTGCCCTTTCGCACAAACCGTAGTCGACAGCGAGGCTCTCGTGCCAACGCGGGCAAGGAAGGATTGGCCGCGGGCCCTGTCAGACCCAGAGTTAAAACTTGCTCTTGTGTCGGAGCGGAGGAACCCTGTAGGTCAAGCCATGGCATTTTCAAAATGTTCCTCTGCTTTCTCAAGCTGTTTGTTTCTGGGCTGGAAAGGCCAAAATCCATTCTAAGTAGATCTAACATCTGGATGGCCAAAGCTCTCGCCTTGTGTGGTGCGACGTTGACGTTTCTTTTTACTAAGCCGACATCTGAGCTCACCTTACTCACCAAAGCTTAAATGGATTATCACTAAAGTGGGAATTTTGGGTAAATTTGCGCCGAGAGCTGCTTGCAAATGTGTTAACGTGTCACCATCGTCTTTACTCTTGATTTAAACGAGGGGGGGGGCTGTTTGTGTCCGAATCGATTGCAGTTTGTTTTATGACCCGCTCTGTTCCTTTTTAGTGGTGCTTTATGGGGACCTTTTAACAAATACACACACACATTCGCTTTCAAGTTCTCTGAAACAGAGCAAGTGTTTTAGAGTTGATTCATCTCATTCGACATGACCTATTGGATAAAAAGATGACTGACAGCACGTCATGAATGGAACGTTATAGTTTGTTTTATGTCCTGCACTGTTCCGTTGGTTGTGCGTTATGGGGACCTGTAACAAATACACACACATTCGCTTTGAGCAAGAGTTGATGCATCTCATTCGCCACCATCTTTTGGGAAGAAAAGGACAGTGACGTCATGAAAAGAACAGTGTAGTTTGTTTTAGGACATGCACTGTTGCTTTGGTTGTGCATAGTGGGGACTTCAAACACACACTCGCCATCTTGATATCCTGAAACTAGCAGAGTGTTGTTTTTCAATCATTTGGCAAGGAAAGGAAAGCGCAGTGATGCCGCACGCCATGAAAGGAACATTGGGGTCATAAAGCAGGTATCTGTCATGAAATGGATTATTCCTCTGAAAGGGAGAGACTCCGTCTACCGCACTGGATTTTTACCCTCTAATGGAGCCGTAAAGAGTGAGAAGTGGTAGACATTTCCGCATGTTAATGTCAGCCATGTTTACAGAGATCATTCCGGCCAAAATAAACAAGCTGATGTGATGCAAATAGATAACATCTTGAAGATAAAAGGATATTGCTGGCAGATGGCTTAGCTTAAATCCACACAAGCCAGCTAGTGTTGAATCCCGCGACACCTTCTGTATAAGTGGATTTTTCCAGTTTTTCGTACAGCTGGATGTGGCTCGACAGGATGTGGTTGGTTCCTCAGAGGTGCAGAGATGTGCTGGCTCCGGTTTCCAAGTCACTGAGCTTGGCACGCTATAAAAAGATGAGTAATTATTCTTCATAAATTATTCATTTGACTTTGAAGACCCGTGATATTTCTCCAGGTTCTTGAGTCCCGGAGTCGTTTTTAATGCATTCACGCCACCTGCGACAACGGTCACCCGTGTTGAACTTCTGACCGTGAAAGAACAGGTAGCGGTTTTTGTGCCGAGTAGATGCTGACGGCTGTCCCGCGCAGTGCTGATCTGGCGCTTCCGCGCTCCTGCACCGATGTCACCGTGGCTCCCAGTGATGCGGCTGGAATGTGTGGATCTTCGGTGGCGTTGGTTGGATTTCTGCTATTTCATTTTTGTTTCCGTATTTACGTGAATATAAGCATTTTCTTTTTTACATTTTTGACACCCAAAAACTTTTCAAAAATCTCAAGAAGGGTGGGATTTATAATTATCGATTTCAAATATGCACGTAAATATAAGCTCCCATTTTTCCACATTTCAAGTTGGGAAAAATCACAAATAAACGGAGAGATGTCTTCTTTGTGCAGCATTGTGTAGCGTGTTTAAATAATGATCCGGAGGCAGATTTGCGTATAAGCTTTTATTTGGTTCAATAACAGAAATAAGAAACATTAGACACGCCGTGACATTTAACGGGGACAAAATAACACCAGGAGAAGTAAAATTAAACTTCATTTTGTGAACAACTTCATTATCATTTGTATTACAACAAACCAGCTCCAAACCACATCCTGGTAGCTTAGCGCTAACGGCTACAAGTGGAGTTCAAAGCGTCATTGCAGAAAGAGAACAGTCAAAAATGAGGAACATGGGCAAGGAGTAAAAAGTCCGAGGAACAGACACAATCAAAACGCTCGGTCTGCTGCACAAGAAAACACAATTTTGCCAAAATCATCTTCACACAGCGTCTATAGACTTCTGATAATGGCGGCTTGAGCTGCTCTCAATGCTCTGCACATGCCCTGACTGGAGTGCTAAAGGATTCCAATGAATTCTGGGAGGTGTAGTTCCGATCACTAGAACAGAGTATTTTTTATCTATTATTCACAAGTTAGGTTTGTAAATAAAGAGAAAGTATATTTAAGACAAATGTAACTTAATTTAGCATACATTTCAAAATGTATGTAATAAATAAATAAATAAATAACAATAAACCCTTTTTTTGTGTGTGTCTGAAAATTTTGAGAAGTGCTTATATTCGCATAAATACGGTATTTTCGTTTTTTTAATTGTTATTTGATTTAGATTAAATCAACAATTAAAAAAACAAAACAAATCCAGATTTATAAATTTTGTCATGGCGGTGTTATGTCACAATTCTCACAAGAGTTTGGCCACACTGATCTAGTCTGATTGGCTAAGAGAAATTTGTCGGACAGCTTCTTGACCTGGAAGTACTGGCCGAGTTTAAGGCACGTGCGTTTCTAAACGGGTTCCTTCATTAGTTGGGATCTTGAGATGAGCTCGATGTTGAACAACCTCATTACATTGTACAAGTCGGAAACTAAAATCAGCCTGGACTTCCAGGTCAAGAAGCTGTCCATCAAATTTTCACCACCCAATAAGAACAGAGTCGTTTATGCTCCGCCCCCATGTGAGAGTTCCAGAACTCAGATCACCATCAACAGTAATGAGTGGTATATTTCATAGCAAAATCAAAGCGATTTAACCTTCAAAAACAGAATTGTGTAAATTTTAATCAAAAGCATCGCATTAAGCAAGATATTTTTTTGCAAAAGAAACGTTTGTGTTTTAAGAATTATTATTATTTTTTCTTTTGACTGGTATCCTTGTGTCCACGTCCGACAGAATTTAGAAATGAAGAGCGTTTTTAATGCCATCTTCTTCCTCGCTTGGCGATGGAGTAAATGTGCTCAGGTGCTCGGCCACTGACTGCTTGACCAGATTTTCCTTTTTCAGCAGCTGGTGACCTTCTCTGAAATGACCTGCTATTGAACCTTCTGGAAATGTCACTTCTCACCCATCGGCTCCGTGTAATGGGGGAGTGCGTTGGACTGGGTCCCTCTCTTTTACCTTTAAACATCCAAACTGATTGTCTTCCTTCCCACCACTAGACAACTCCTCTTCCTTTCTGCGCGAGTCCGTACCGGTAACGGTTTTCCAGCCCTTTAGTTTTGTGTTACTGAAATGGAAAAGCATTTTCTCCCCTAACTGCTCAGAAAGAGCTGTGTTGCATTCTGTGGATTCCAGGTAACGCTTTTTAATTCATGCTTAAAGTCAACATCAAATCAAACAGACCCGTTTTACTTCTGTTTCCATCTCATGGAAAGACACAAATCCCCTAAAATATAAAATAAAAAATGCACAGTTTTAATGTATACTGAATATTTATTCATTTAAATATAAAATAACTGAAGAATAAAATTCTCACTTCTGCAATTGTCTTTGGTTTACATTTTTTAACGATGTATTTATAATTCTATGCATATATTTTTTACATTCAATATTTGCTGTTGTGACGTGAAATTTCCCCGCTGTGGGACTAATAAAGGATTTTTCAATTCAATTCAATTCAATTCAATTTAGATTTCATTTACAGATTGTTTTATATATACATACATATTTCAACAGTATATTATTATTACTATTTTGCATATACTATATGTGTATAGCTATTTATTGTGCCGTTTTTAATAGTGGTTTTTAAAATGAACTTTATTTTGAGCCTTTTTCATATAGTATTAAAAGCATTTCTAGATTAATCTTTCTTTCCTGCAATATATTGATTTGGTCTTTTTAAAGTAAAATGGGTCTCGACTGCCATTTCATTTTGACTTTGTGTGTGAAGTGTCTTGTGTCTGTGGCCTTGTCTGTTTTTTTTTTTTACACTTCTGTGTGATTCTGTTGTGCTATTGACTGGAAGTCATGAGTGTCCGACTCGATGCATTGTGGTTGCAAACCTTGCACAATTTGCCAAGGCCGCTGCTGGTCCACTATACCAATTGAACAGTGTTTCAAAATTGTAAAATTCAGTTTTTTGGAGAATTCTCTGTTTGAGAGTTTGCACAATGCTCACACAGCAACATTGTGGAAACGCCAAGTTTAGTCCGGATGAGCTTGTGGCATTATTGTCGACTCTTGTCCCCAGCCCCGTCCCATCCGTTCATGCTTCTCACCGCTGGAAACTCTGTCTGTCACCTCACTCCCTCTCTTTCCACCTCCTCTTCCCCGCTTCTTGAATTTCAGACGGTGGAGCGGCTAACTTCGGACTCAACTTCCTCACTTTCATCATCCTCTTCAACAACTTGATTCCCATCAGTCTGTTGGTGACCCTGGAGGTCATCAAGTTTGTCCAGGCCTTCTTCATCAACTGGGTAAGTGCGAGGCCGTGGCGCCGTGTGATGAATCTGCTGTCTAGGAAACGGAGGCTGCGTAAACCTCCAGGGCCGCTCTTAGAAAAACCTCCAGCTCTCGTGAAAGTGGAGCTTTATCAAAATAACCCATTTGAAGATGACAAAATGGGATTTGGGACGAGGCGTTTAAAGGGGATTTTGGAGTTTTGAGTAGTGCAGATTTGTTCCGAGCTCATCGACAGGTTCTCATCTGCTTCTCACATTGTTTTGTAGGACACGGACATGCTGTATGAGGCCACAAACACACCAGCGATGGCCCGGACCTCCAACCTTAACGAAGAACTAGGACAAGTATGTCTCTCTTCATCCTTTTGCCAGAAAAAAAATGTAAATTAGAGAGAAAAAACGTGTGTGTGTGTGTGTGTGTGTGTGTGTAGGTATACATGTTTTTATACAAACACACTCGCACATACTGGCGTCACGTCACATCTAAAATGTTTGTGGTGCGGAAAAAAATTATTTTCAAGTGCAAAATAGCTGTAACAACAGATTCATATTCAATTAGTCAGACGCTAAAAGTGTGATGTCATCATCAGCTTGTGCTGGAATTTAAAGGGCGAGACACACACACACACACACACACACACATACACACGCGCGCACATGATCCATCCACATCTTTATAAATTTGTAAATTATTAAATTACATTTTATTGTGCTTCAATTTAATATATAATAACATATTTTTGTATTTAATAAACTATAACATAATAACAAATATTTAATTTGAGATTAGATTAAACTATACTAGTGTCACAGTAACATGAAAAGCAACGATGGATGTTTAATTGTTTCGTATATGCTGAATATTTTGTATTATATGGCCTTCATTTTAAATTTCATTAATAAATGCTTAAGTACTATTACATAATATATACACTTATTTTTGAAGAAAACATACAGATATAAAATACTACTGAAATAAATGAAATTTTTATTACTTTTTGTTTTGTTTTAAAGAAATTACTTAATTTGATTGTGTTTCTTTTTTTTTCCATATTATTTGTTTTTTATGACAAATTAGTTTCATCATGTGATATTATTAAAGTTGTGATATAATATTTCTTTAAATTTCTCTTAATATTTTCTCTACAGTAGATTAAGCAGAGCTTCATCAGAATATTAATAGACTTGTTCTAAACATTTAGTACAATCCAACTCGTGGTCACGTCTTGAGATCTCCATAATTCAATGCATTGTTGTGCATTTTGTATTATTATTTCTATTATGTTATTTTAGATTTGTTTTTAATCTAAAAAATGTAATATTCTTTTTGTAACGTTCCTACAGGCCCCCTAAGACAATCATATTCTGCATAAATGAATGATAATTGCCATAAGATTATCCCTGTCTTGGACTGTTTAAGCCAGAAAGCATTTTGACAATCTGTCATCAATTTCTGGCTATTTCTACGAGTGCATAGAAATGATTTGATGCCCTGTGTCGTTCTGTTCTCTCCTGGTCACCATCAGGTGAAGTACATCTTCTCCGACAAGACGGGGACTCTGACCTGCAACGTCATGCGGTTTAAGAAGTGCACCATTGCAGGGGTGGCCTACGGGTAAGGCTCGCTTTCATAATCAGCCGCGTGCATCTGGCTCCCGCGCTCTCGTTAGCAGCTGTCTCCGCGTTTCTATAAATACCACAGCGCTTTATTCATGCCTCCGCGGGCACAGCGTAGCACTGCAGCGCCCAGCGTCTGCTCCTCAGGTGTGTGGTTCACTGTATTGTGGTGAAGATCATCAGCATTTCTGCATTGCCTGTACAATCTGTACAATTATTAATCTATATGTTTCATCTTGTGGGTTGTACGTGTATATTTTGGATGCTCTGTTACTGGAACGTTCCCCCTGTTGGATCAAAAGTCTAATCTAATCACTTATAATTCAATATTTGAGTGTTTGATGATATAATGTTCCAGTTTCTCAATGGAACACCAGGTATTGCATTTATTTATTTTACCTTTGTTTTTATTTATCCAGCTTTACTATCTCTTACTATTTAATAATCAAGTATTCTGTTATAATGTTCCAGTTGCTCAATGGAACACCAGGTATTGACATATGTATTTATTTAGTTATTTACCGGTAGTTACGTATTTATTTTACCTTTGTTGTTATAGTTATTTACCCAGCTTTGCCATTTAAAAAATAAAAATAAAAAAATTACAATTACAATTAATACGTTCATATATGTGGGTTTTTATTTTTGTTATTCCCCAACAAAATGATTGTTATTTAAAAAAAAAAAAAAAAATTTATATATATATATATATATGCCACATTACAACAAATAATTATGAATAATTAATAAACAGCCATGATAAATGATATTTAATAAACCAATCATGGCTTAATTCATTTGTATAATTCTGATTAATCAATGTATTGTTATTATTATTTTTTTTATTGTTGTTATTATTATTATTATTATTATCATCTGAGGTGTTTTTTTTGCAATGTCTAAATCACATATTTGGCTGATCTAGAATGTTCTGTAGTTATCTTACTGTCTATAGATCTTGTCAAAGAAAAGTTTTATATAAACAAATGGTTTTGTGGCTGTATTCATCTTTATTCATCTTTATTTTTTTCTAGAACGGGTAAATAAAAAGATATAAAACTAAAGACTAGTAATAAAAAGTCCAGTTAGTGAAAATGATCGTTGGTTTTTCAAGGTCGTAATGAGATTTTCATGCCTGTGCAAATTCCTAGCTGAGATGTGGGAGTTGAGCAGTAGCATCCCTCTTGTTGTTGGGGGTCCGCTCAGCAGCGGTTTAATCTCGGCTAAGCGCGTTCATGGCTCTTCAAGGCAGAGATGAAGTCTGTCCGCGGCCTCATGAATATAGATGGCATCTTTTATCAGCTTCAAATGAGCTGCTCCCGTTTGATGCCGCAGCATCACTCCAGCTTTCCCCGTCTCCTCCGCATCCCCTCTCGCTGGGTACCACAGCGAACACTACAGCTCCACGCCATTGATGTTTCTGAAGCGTGACATCTCTTCTGTAACGGTGCAGACCCTACACCAGTGGAAAAAAGTGACGTTGAGGCAAGCAGGTTACTAACATTGTGTTACTACTCATCAAAATTATGAGTTTGGGATAAAATTGACAAATTGAACAGTGATGAAACCTGTGTGATGTATTTACACAGGCGGATCTCTGTGTTCTACAAGATTCTTTATATTTGTCAGTCTTCTAATCCACATGCCCTCATTTCCTGCTTCATCCTCTGGTTCTCTCCTCCACCGCTAATTAGGTAGAACATTAATTAATGAGCAACTTCCTTTGGGAGCAGATGTTAATTAATTTTAGATTTACGGTTAGGAGAGGTACAGCTATAAATAATGTTGCTATATACGTCAGTTTATAGGTACTGTATTTACACTATAGCATTGTGTGTGTGTGTGTGTGTGTGTGTGTGTGTGTGTGTGTGTGTGCGCGTGTGTGTGTGGTGTGTGTGTTGTTTGATTCCAGGGTGATGAAAATGCTGTGGCTTGAATGCACTTGCTTAAGGAAAGAAAGAGTAATAGATTAGACGAGGAAAATTATAAAAATGAAGAAATCAATCTAAAGAGTATGAACAATAATAGGAATAATTTTTTATAGTTATATATATTTTTTATTTTGCAATATATATACATTTTTACACAGTTTATATACACCTCCCACACATTCACGTATGTGTACACACAAAACTGTATGTATGTTGTATACTGTTTATTTACAGTATATGTGTATGCGAGTGTAACTTATGTGACTTTGGTTGAACCTTCAACTTGCAAATCTGTTGTTTGGATTTGCCTGCTCTTTAAAAAAGACTGAAATGAAAGGCGTGAGAAACAGGAACGGCTCAATTATGTCAGATGGAAGGTGCGAGTCCGAAATATTCATGGCGGCTATAAAAAGAAGTTATTTAACAACACTTCAGGAGTGTCAGCTCCTCCAGTGGTTGTTCTCTGGTTCCTGAAAGCCCTCATGGTTCTTGCGTCGCTCTTCGTTTATTCATCCCTGCGCTCGCTGGTGTGTGTTGCTGCTATACCTGCAGGACGCGCGCTGGCCTATATTAGCGTGAATGCAATGATTGCCCAAACGCGGTTCTTCTCCTCCAGCATTCTCATCCACCGAGCATGCTCAACCTGCCTTTTGTTTTTAGAGGGCCTTCAAGTCGGCGTGATGTAAATTGGAGGAGCGGGGACAATGCTAATGCATTTTTAGCCTCTCAGCGATGCTCGTGCGTCTACAAAACCAGACAGACAGGTTTTATTCCTCCATTCTTTAGTTCCACCACTTATTTGTCAGGATGACATCCGAAAAACTGTAAAAAAGATATATGAACAGCATAAACAAAGGGGCAGATTTGACGTGCATATAACAACACTTTATCAATTCACTTTATTACTTTTACTGAGTTTTTGTATTATTGTGGGTGGATGGATGGATGGATGGATAGATGGATTGAAGAATAGATATACGATACATGAATGTATCTTGTATCTACAGTATACGTAGGTAGATGGATAAATGGATAGATAGATGAATATATAGGTAGGTGGAAAGATGGATACAGTACTTATAGATAAGAAGATGGATGAGAGGATGGATAGATATACAGCACAGACAGACAGGTATATATATATATATATATATATATATATATATATATATATATATATATATATATATATATATATATCGATGGACAGATAGACTGAAAGATAGATAGATAGATATGTTGTCATATTCATATAAAGTAAACTCATAATTCATGAATTCACAATCTCATAAATATATAAATTCATCATTTGAACTGGATATTGTTTCAACTATTATATACGTTTTCAACTTTTCCGCAATTCATGTGGATAAACAATCGAAGGATTGTATTGTAAATATTGACAAACTCTTTTAACTTTAATCGTATGTAAACTAATCTGTGTTCATCAAGGTGCGATGACAGTTACAGTTTATAACTCTTAGTTGTGTGTGTTTATAACTCTTATAACTTGTTAGTTGTGTATTCATGTTTGTGCGTGTGTCACACACACGTTAAGCCGCATCAAATTGTTCTTTTCCTTGTGCAGCTAATATCCTGCGTTTCTTACTGGCTGCTTCAACAGAGTCTGGCTGTTAAACACTCTGTCAGGCCAGTGTCCACTCGCGTTACCATTGACAACGCCCCCAACGCTCAAATCTGTTGACCGAAGCAAAGACGCAGGAGTAATGCGCTGCTGTCAGGCCGGCAGCGCTGCTCGTCTCTACGTACCAGCAGATGCAGTTTAGCAGCCAACCGTTTACCCACAGTCCCACTGCAACACCCCGACTCGCCTCCTCGTCTCCGCCAATGCCTCTGCTCACCTCTGATTGGTTGGCATCAGACTGGCAAACCATGATGCCCTCTAGCTAATGCCTTTTTTCAATTTTTGTTTAGTAATTGCACTGTAAATGGCTCTCGGTTACTTGTGTTTCCACGCGTTTATATGACAAATGAGTCGTTTACGCAGGATTTTGACACACATGGCAACATGCGGTTTTCCAATTGCTGAATTCCAATGCAAGTTCCATGCATTATTTTTATAGTGTGTTTACAAAACTGAATTGCTAATCGATTGATTATTATAAATTAATTATAAAGATGTATCTCACAATGGAAAGTTATAACTGGCTATAAATAGACAAGAGCAGCGTCTTCGTCAAACCAAACCAAGGAACTGAAGTAAAGATGGCAGCAGGCGAACGTATCTGAGATGCTTCTGAAATGAAATTATTGTGTCGAACTTAAACTTAAAATGAAGTTCAGATGGTTAAGATATGTGTCTTACACGACCAATTCGTTCATCAGGACATCAGTATTCTCAGGAGTTTTAATGATTCGAATAAAGCTGATGAATTTAATTATTCAGGGAATCTGGAAAAATGATATGCATTTGTAATAAAGCATATTATAATCGTTTTTTTAATATATATTAATATTTGTAATTATTTTAACTTGTGGATATTTTACATTTTAACAACTGGTTAACAGATGATCAAAATTTTGAGATGTTAGGATTTTAACTTATCTGTAATTCAGCTGCAAAAATGCTCCTAATAAGCTCTTTGTCGTTTGTTAGTTTATGATTCTTTTTACTGTATTTGTAGGAACTATTTCTGTAAATTTGTGGGCCTTTTTGCAGTCTTGATGTGTTTTAACAGTGGTAAAATTCAAAAGAGTTTTTGTGTTTGCCTGGTGCTTTTAACATGATCAACTATGGAATCAGATTAGTTCCAAAATTACCAAACGCTCTTGTTTTTCTTGAAAACGTCGAATTTCCTTGTCAACACTGCTGCCAAACACATTCTCACCAGCCAATCAGTAAAGGCCGCTGCCCCCCACGTGAAGCTTTAGCCAGAATTCCAAGCAGAAAAAAAAAGTTCAAAACGAAGACATGAAAGATTGCAAGCAAAATGAAATACCATAAATGTGAAGCATTTTCATTCGTTTCTTAGAAATTTTCTTTTGATATTTTTGGCACTAATCTGATTCCATAATAAACTTGATCCAGCGTGCAAAATGAAAAAAAAAACAAAAAACAAAACAAAAAAAAAAACAAATACAACGTTTTCGCAAAAATCTAGAAATTGTCATTCTTTCTTGCTGAAATCGTGAAATAATACTAGTGAAGTCCTGTAGTGAGTGTAACTGTGTGGTCTGTGCGCTTCACTCCACAGTCACGCGGCTGAAGCGGAGGAGGGTAGTTTTGGAGAGGAGGACTGGTAAGGACGTCGACGGTTTGCCTGTAGTCATTCTGCTTCTGTCATGTGTCTTAGTCGTGACGCCTTGTGAGACGTTAGTTTCCAGCTCTCTGCTTGTGATGGTGTCGTTTCGTGGACCTTATCAGCACGATTCCTTCTGAACTTCCTGAATGCTGAATGCCAGCGTTGTGTTGTGGACAACTGAGTTTTTTTTTGCAAAATGTGTGTGAAGTGTCATGAAATCTGTTTAACGTTTTGCTTTTCATGGTGTTGTGGACTTTTTGCTGTATTGTGTGTTGCGGCTAAAAGATTTACGCTGAACGGTCACCAACGAGATTTCCAAATTTGAGCTACAAATGGCATTGGCGAGCTAAACTTTTCTCAAAACTTGAGTCTACCGAACCTCATCTTCATTCTGTGCTGGGAACCAATGACAATCCCATGATCCGAACACCGTATCCCCTCAATGTAGAACGACATCAACAATAGGGCGGAGTTATACATAAATGGCGGGGTGAAACTTTTTTATACTGGAAGAACACTTTCTTTTTTTTTTTTTTTCCCTTCTTTTCTCAGGTGTAGACTGTTCTGTTTTTACTAATGTTATTACCATTTGTTTGTCAGAGAATCGACGTTCCACTTCTTAAACCTGCATTCTCATATTATCTTCCGTACTTTTCGTTTTTATCTTCTCAGCTTTTATATTTTTCTTTGCCTTTAACTTTTTAGTATAGGTTAACTTTAATATAGGTTGACTTTTAGAACTTTTTTTTTGTTTTTCCCTTGTTTCTACTCCGGTCTACTTTTATCTTTCTTAAATGTATGAAACGTACTCTGCATCGTAATTGCATCGTCTAGTTCCCCGTGCTTTACACATGTATAACAGAAACATCTAGAGCAGGGGTGCCCACACTTTTTCGGTCCGCGATCTACTTTTCAAATGACCTAGTCAAAGCGATTTATATATATATAGGTATATATATATATATAGGCTATATATAGGTAGATATATATATATGTGTGTGTGTCTGTGTATTTATATATATATATATATATAATATATATATATAATAGACAGTGTTGGGAGTAACGCGTTACAAAAGTAACATATTACACTAATATATTACTTTTTGCTGTAACGCGGTAGTGTAACTTATTACTTTTAGTATTTTCAGTAATATATTACTCGTTACATGCAAGTAACGCTTGCGTTACATCAAATATTTCACTTTCAAGACAGTAAATCAAACATTTAACATTTCATGTTCGCAAATAGACGCTAAGTCATTCGTTCCGCCTTTCGCTGGTGGAGCGTTGTATTTTGTAACGCTCTGAGTTCGAGGTGTGCAGTGATTGGCTCTGAGCTCGAGATGTGCTCTGAGCGATTGGCTGTGCTCTGAGCTAGCGGCTGACAGCTGTGGCTCTGATTGGCGGCTGTGCACGGGCCAGAGTCGCGCACTCGCGGCACATTTGAACATTTAATAAACAACAGCCGGTGGTACATTCGCGAGATGGTCTTATGCGCATTGTTTCAGTTTTGTAAAAAACAAGAACATTGTCGGTGAAATGCAACCGCTGAATTGTCGGCATCAAAAAACAGCTATTTAAAAAAACACGTCGAACTGCCATTAGATCGCTCGACCTGGGAAGAGAAAGAAAACAGCAACGACAGTGTTCTCTGCACTTTATGGCCAGAAAGCAGGACAGTATTGTGTGGTGAGTCATTCAAAATGAATAAAACGCACTGAATAGTCCTGTTGTGTCTGGTATCAGATATACCCAAGTTATTCACTGATGTTGGAGGAAAATCGCTTTGTCTACCATACTTTTAACACTTTTTAAAGTTAATTATTAGTGTTGACAAGCGTCTTTTCCCCAGACATCCGGGCGGATTTTATAAATTCACGATAATGTCGGTTTTCCCTCTTCTTCAAACGACTAATACACGTGTACGAGGTTCACAACCCGTGCTTTAAATTATATGAGAAAGTAATATTTGAGAATGAAATTGCGCGTATCGTTTTGAAACAATGGGCCGACTTTTTTCTTGTATTATTATTTTTTTTTAAAAACAATCACATTTTAAAAACATTTTTCATTATTCAAAAAATTCTGACTAAAATAGTTACCTATTTAGGTTTTTACTGATTTTTTTTTAAGTTAAGTGATTATTTTTACTAAGTTATAGTTTAGCAACATTGAAGCACATTAAAGCATGTTCATCAGCCTCCGAGAAGCCTGTCTGAATTTGTCTCGAGGCCGCGCTGATTGTCCTCTTTTTTGGAAAAAAATATATGGTCACCCTACAATTATAGATTATGTATATTGTTATTTGTAGCTTGGAGAGGCCACAGTCATTACGCTACATAACTCTATGTCTTCCACTGGTTGTAACATAAATTACTGTACAAGTAAAAAGTACATTTTGTTATTTTAGGACGTTAATTTCTACTTCTGTAGTTATTTTGGTGAAAGTAACTTAAAAGTAATACAAAAGTAATGTAATATATTACATTTCTGAGAAAGTAATATTGTAATGTAACTTATTACTTTTTACAAACAGTAATAAGTAATATGTAACATATTACAATTTCAAAGTAACTTGCACAACACTGTATATATAATATTATATATGATATATATATATACATTTAATACTTTATTACTTTAATAAAGTATTATTAAATAATTTTGTCCTCAACTGTGGATGTTTGCTGTATATTGCCATCACCTCACTTTATTCACACACACACACACACACACACTTCAGAATATAAAATCCTTTTTCAGGTACGAAAATGTCCGAGTCGATAGCAGATTTACTTGACCGTTTTGTTTCCTCTCTCATTCTCTCTGTTTATTGTACTTTTTTTTTTTTTTAACTCGACTAGCACCCGACTCTTAGGTAATAAGCGCTCGTGACCGCTGCTGCGAGCGGAAATTAGAGTTTGGCAGAATCGTGTAAATGCTGGATTAAGATTGCGTGTGGGGTAGAATCGCTTTTTGCATGTTCCATCCTTTAAACTCATTTTTAGCTGATCTCTTACTCGCAAACTTGCTAGTCGATCGCGATCGACGTAATGGGCACCCCTGATCTAGAGAGAACGAATAGAAAGATACGTCTAGAGAAGAACCAACATTACTATTTTGTGGTGCACCAAGTCAATTTTCTTTTTTGCAGTATTGATCTCATTTAAACACAGTCATTTCGTCCAACAGCCGAGCGTTTCTCTTCCTCACGAGGCTTTGCTGTTATTCTCAATGGCGTCTGATGAATTCTGCTTCTAGTACGAGTGTTTCCTCCAGAGCTCAGGAAATCAATTCACATTAGGCCTTGAGGACGCGAGCGCCTTGCTCTCCTCTCTGGAGATCTCCGGCCGCAAGAATTAAAAAGCCAACTCAGTCAAGCCAACTATTTCAGCAGTTAGCCGATAGCGCATTAGCATGCACGGCTAATTGTTCCCCGCATGAACCGAAACCGCATGTGTCACGGGCGGTGTTGTGCATATCGATTGCAGGAAGTCTTGCTTTGCTTGCAAGGGCCAATCTCGGCCCTTTTACGGGAATTTCAATATGTTATTTGTGTTTGTGAGCTTTAGCATTGTGTCAGCGCGGTGTGACGACTTCATTTCTAGAAGTGAAGCCACGTGCACGGAAACAATGGACATGTGTGTCTGGGGAGTTTGTGTAAGCAACGCTGACATTTGCCTTCTGCTGCTGCTGCTGCTGTTTGCTCTGTTTATCCCTGGCATAAACGCAGACACATTTAAACAACACGGAACAGCCTCTCCGAGACCCTCGCTGGGCCTGTAATGGGATACGCCGCACTGACCGGTGTGTGTGTGTGTGTGTGCAGTATATTACTGCTCATTACAGGGAAATCCACTGCGGTGGAAGATGGTTTAGACGAGGGTCAATGGACAAAACAATGCCATATATGTGTTACTCTCTGGCATAGAAATACTGAAAACAGTGGGTTAGTGTGTACTAAGTACTAGTGTGCACTACAAAGGTGCACATTCCTTTTATGCTATGTCGCATTCACATACTTTATATGTTTTATATTATAGTTTTTTTGGAGATACTGATGCCGTTGTATGTTGTTCTCAATGCAGTATTGATGGGCGTTTTGTAGATATAGGTCAAGCTTTACACCACAAGTACTCGACGTCAGGAGCTTGAGACCCTCGAGACACTACGAGCCACGAGTTTATATAAATATTGATGAGCGTCTTTTTCCTGCTTTCTGTGGATCTTTTATTTATTTTTTTATAGTGGACTGTTCTCAGCAGAGGTAGATATACAGGTATACTGTATGTTTTCTGAAAACATGTGCTCATGCCCAGTAAAAGGTCATTTGTCTATACCACACAATAATATGATATAGATAATATGTCATATGAATGCATAAGAATCAAATGTGTTTGTTTATCAATGAAATTGTAAAATTTGGGGTTGGGGTCTTTCTCTGAGTTTGCATGATCTCCCCGTGCTAGTCTGTTTTCTCTGGGTCTCCGGTTTCTTCTCGCGGTCCAAAAAACATGCGAAACAGGAGAATTGGAATTTGGTAATTGTCCATAAATGTGAGTGAGAGTGTGAATGTGCATCTTGCTCAGTGTATTGGTTGGCAATGAGTTTGAGAAGTTATTAAGAAAAAGGGAGGAATGAATGAAAAAGGTTTCATATTTCATAAATTTCAATATCATTTTTTTTTTATTGTATTTTTTCAAGAAACCTGTCCTCAAGAATTTCTCATACCCATTGTAAGATAGTGTCATGTCTTTGTTTTCTTCAAATTAAAGATGAAGCTTCGCACACCCCATAAACCATATCAGGACTTTTACACCAGGACCAACGTTTAGCATCAAGTAGATGTTTCTACGGGTTTATTTCACCAAGCAGACTTTCTTTACGTTCTTGGAAACCACCGTAAACCTTTCTGACCGGCCCTTTAAACGCCATGTTCTGTATTCTGCCGTAGATCTTGTGCTGAATAAGTCTGGGAGAAGAACGTACATCACAGACCTGACAATCAATATTCGCCAATAGTGCTGCAGTCTTCAATGTGTAGATCCAGAGACCCTCGTATCGATGAAAGCATCAGTAGGCAGTCATGCTTTACAGCAGTGGCTTAAAGTACTTGAGTAAAATAACTTGGTTACTTAAGTATTTTGACTACTTTGTATTTGTTCAGAGTATCAAAAACGTAAGCAACTTTTACTCTACTTGACTAATCTTTGATTAGTCTCTGTACTCTTTTCTCTACTACATTTGAATGGACACTTACTATTACTCATTACAATGTGATCGTGCGCGACAACCTTCTTTTTTTGCCGCGGTTGAGGTGATATCGCCATATGCACGATGATGAAGGTACTCGATGCTATTTATGAGCTAAATCACGTGAATTAGCAGTTGCCCTTTTTAGCACATTTGAGTTTGACTAAGACTGACTTTGTTCTTTTTTTTTTTTTTTTTTTTATCTATTTTCATACATTGACGTGATGAATTTCTTTTCTATTTTAGAAACAAATGGGAAGATCTCATAAATAAATCACTTTATTTTTTGCCCGCATTTCTTTGTGTTTTTGAGGCTATATTCTCTTAACAACTTGAGTTCTTACAAAATTGGATACTTTATGACTTTTACTCAAGTCTTCTTGGAATTGGTGACTTGTACTAGTAATGTTTCGGTCTCAAATGTTTAAAATGCATCCACACTTTTGCTGAAGTGTGGTTTTCAGGTGCTCTTTACTCTTCTGCTTTACCACTCCTTACTCCAGAATAATGCGTCCGCTTCACTGCTGCGGTTTAGAACGCTCCATGTCAGAACGCCTTTTCTCCGTGTTAAACGTGAGTCTAATTCATCTCTCCTTCCTTTCTTTTTCCTCGCAGTCACAGCTCTCAATCCACAGAGGAAGCTGGATTTAATGACCCCGGCTTATTGGAAAACCTCCAAAGTAATCATGTAAGTACTGTAATGGCATCACAGCTGCTCGCTTGTGCCCATCCAGCCACACACACACACACACACACACACACACAGCCGTTTCACCATCCGCACAAGCTGGAATTTGCCACCAGGACGTGCTTTTATCCGCAGGCTGGATGAGGAACGCTGGTCAGAGACAGTCATGTGACGTTTCGCGCCCGTCGTGTATCGTGGCTTTCAGTTTGTCGCTTTGAGCGGCGCGGTCTCCTTGGTAACCGGATGAATGAAGCAGGAAGGATTCTCACGGCCGTGCTGAGCTTATTCCCGAAATACTCTGGCTTCTCTTCTCATGGAGCTTTTCTACCGTGACTGAATCGCTTTTAGTTGTTTTTTTTTTTTCATATTGATGCCCTAAAATACTGCAATACACACATGGTTTACTAGCACAAAACATTAGAGTATGTATTGATTATAGAAACTTTGAACAAACCTGACTTTTTTTATATAATTAAGCTTTTCTGCATCAGTTGTCCCAATTTTTTCCATTCTAAAATGTTTTATGCGTCATGGATTTATGCAACAAGTGATATTAATGGCTACTTCAGCATTAAATGTGTTATTAATTTTTTATTTTAAGCAGCTAAGCAAATTGAAAACAAAAGTAATATTTTATTAGTTCTTTAGCAAATTTTTTTTGTTTTTGTTTACCAGATCTGTTTATAGGGTAGATCTGTTTATAAAGTACCGTATTTTTTTTTTTTCACATTTGGTTCCTTTTCTGTTCTTCACCCATCCTTGTGTTGTCTGCAGCCCACTGCTCCGGTCATCATGGAGTTCATGACCATGATGGCCATCTGTCACACGGCGGTCCCGGAGCGCACGGACCATCAGATCACCTACCAGGCGGCTTCTCCAGGTCTGTCAGACACACCACACATTATAGAACAAATACAACCGCATTTCATAATCTTGTTCTAGTTCATCTCCAGCACATAATTTTTTTATTTCCGCTGAATGAACGGTAGGTTTTGATGGTGTGTCGGACCTAACCAGATGCTCTTGCTCCACAGATGAAGGTGCGCTGGTTCGGGCGGCTCAGACCCTGGGCTTTGTGTTTTCAGGCAGAACTCCAGACTGCGTCATCGTGGAGTCGGTACGTACAGACCTCGTGTGATGTGAATCTGACTCAGCGGCTCATTGCCGTCCTGCGCTCTGGAGAACCTGCACACATTATTTGTACTTGAGCAGAAACATTATTTTCTAGCGCGTAGTGGAGAGCGAGTCTAGACTGATTTCTAGCAAGTGCATTATGGGAAGTGAGTCATTCGCTGACTGATGCTTCGCCTGACTGAAGTGAGTCACCTGACTGATGCTTTGCCGTTTCACCGTCCCGCTTCACATGGATCTTATTTTTCAGACTATACAATGGGGGGGTTACACCTTGTTTACACGAAAATAATCCCCCCCCTTCATGATTTTTCATGCCACATAAAAAATTAAAAAACGAAATACTTTACATTCTTGATATTCTGATTTTCCAAAAAGTATTTCTGACTGACAACCAAACTCTTTCATCATCAGTGGAAGGATTTAACAATCCACAAGTGATTAAAATTGCCGAAGCATTTTATGTAAAAGCTGAATGAATTCCGCAAGTTTCCTATACGCCAGCGGGAGGCGCTATAAAGAGCTTCTGAAGTTGGAAAAATGGGTGCTTATATTCTCGTAAATACGTACTTTTATTTGCGTAAAAATACGGTATTAGGAAATTATAAAGTTCTCTTTAAAGAGTCACTGAACCCCCTCGATTGAGCACGAATCACGAAGTTAGGAGGAAGTTTAGAGCGTCAGATGTCTCGCCCAGCATGGCGTCTGGACTGAGAAGAGCTGGAGAAGGTGCCGTGCCGCCCCTCTGTTTTACTCTATCTTTAGATGCAAAAGTGTGAGGTTTTTTTCGTTTTTTCACCAGTTCTTGATAGGAGGGTGAGAAATCCAAGCTGATATCGACACAGCGTGCTAATAGAAACTTGCTGAGTGAAGATTAGGACGAATTTAATTAGCGAGACTGTTTTGCGAGACCTGCAAGCGAGGACGTGCTCTTGGCAGAAGTAAAGGTCTAATCTGATGGTGGCACCAGAGAAGACGGTCGAGGTTGAGGCTCTCCGGCCTGCGCTGAGGAACCAACCTCACCTCTTCTGCAAGAAGCTATTAAACGTTTGTGCCGTTTGAAAAGGTTCTCTGTAACTATTCTTATAATTTAAGTGTTTAGAATTTTGAATATTTTTGGTTTTGAAATCTTTTTTTCTAAAACCTCATGGTGTTTGAGCCACAGAAGATGTACACATAATTATATGTATTCTTGTCTTCGGGTCATCCTGGGTATTATAACACTATAGTGTGTACAGTATGTAGTATAGATAGTGTAGAATAAATACATTTCCCCTAGTGGCCACATTGACTATCTCACTCATTTTCTTTACAGAATTATAATATTTTTATACATTTATACATGTGTAAATACAGAAATACAGAATCATTATGTTTATAGAATACATACAAATATTGTTTTAAATTAATCGATAATTTTCAGATTTTAGATTTGTATTAAATCCACCAGCTCCAAACCCTAACCTAAAGACGTCATCCGTTTTAAACCAACCATTTACCAAGTTAAGTCTAACCCCCATATTTATTAACTGAATCTGCTTTTGAAGGCTTTACAATCATCATTAATTTTCAATGTGTTGAATATTTACACTCGGGCTTTGTGATTGTAGGCGGAGCTCGGAGGACAGTAGATTATCACGTGTCAAAACGTAACCAATCAGAACGTGAGAACAGCAACCAACAGCCATATTCTGTCTGCCTTCTCTAAAACACAGTCATCATAATCATCTGTCGGGACATTTTGCACTATTTTGTTTGTTGGTTTTTATTCTATGTAGGCTCTTCTCTGCCTCTGTGTCGAATCAAATTGAGGCAGAGCTAAACTATTGAATCAGTTTTGCCCAGTCTTTGTAAGCTGACATATCTATCTGTCTGTCTTTCAGCTGGGACGAGAAGAGAAGTATGAGCTGCTGCATGTGTTGGAGTTTACCAGGTACTTTTCACACACAACCATGTAGTTTTTCCTCATACCTGTTTATTTACTCTGTTGTTTCTGGTGGAAACTATTGGGATGATGATGATGATTGTCACCATGCTGATGGATGTCGTTGTGTTTCTAGTACCAGGAAGAGGATGTCCGTCATCATGCGAACCCCATCAGGAAAGATCCGTCTTTATTGCAAAGGGGCAGTGAGTATCTGTCTGTCGCCATGGCAACAGAGAGGCAGCAGCTCGCTTCTAAAGCCACGGCTCTTTTGATCATATCGAGACGTGCCATGAACAGCCAGAGAAATATAAAAATGCCCGGCCTCGATTTAAAGCAGACAGCCCAAGATCAACAGTCCTTATAAATTCGTATAGGTTCAATTCCCAGAAAATATGGACATCAATGTTGGATTAAAAGCATTTAACACTTTGTAGGAACATCATTTAAAGCGACACCATGCAAATTTAAATGACTCATTTAGAAAGGTCGGTTTTTATTATTGGACACTTGCATGCGACAGAGAAAGAGAGATGGATAGAGAGAGAAAGATGGATAGAGAGAGAAAGAGATGGATAGAGGGAGAAAGAGATGGTTAGAGGGAGAAAGACGGTTAGAGGGAGGAAGGGACGTATTTAGAGTGAGAGAAAGACAAAGAGTGAGAGGAAGACAAAGAGTGAGAGGAAGACAAAGAGTGAGAGGAAGACAAAGAGTGAGAGGAAGACAAAGAGTGAGAGAAAGACAAAGAGTGAGAGAAAGACAAAGAGTGAGAGAAAGACAAAGAGTGAGAGAAAGACAAAGAGTGAGAGAAAGACAAAGAGTGAGAGAAAGACAAAGAGAGAGAGAAAGACAGACAGACAGACAGAGGGATGAGAGAGTGAAAGAAAGACACAGAGGGAAGGAGAAAGGGACAAAGATGTGGGGGGGGGCACAGGGTTGAGAGAGAGAGAGAGAGAGAGAGAGAGAGAGAGAGAGGAGAGAGAGATGTGAATGAAAAGGAAACACAGATGGAGTGAGAGAGAGAGATAGTGAGAGAGAAGGGAGACCAGAGAGTGAGAGAAAACACTGAGGGAGTGAGAGAGGGACAAAGGGGGGGGGGGGGTCAATGAGAGAGAAACACAAAGGGAGTGAGCGAGAGAGAGAAAGAAAGAGGGGGAGTGAGAGACGGAGAGAGAAACACAGAAAGATCAACAGAGAGACAAGGGCATCAGAGAAAAACCAGGAGTGAGAGACAGAGTCAGAAAAAGATAGTGAGAGCGAAAGAACGATGGAGAGAGGGGGGGGGTGAGAGTCAAACAGAGTGATGAGAGAGACAATGAAAGACACACACACACCCACACACACTCACACACACAGATTCACATTGAAGGATGTTTTTCCTTTGCCGTATCACATCCAGCTGCTTTAAAATGCATCATAACCTGATCAAATATTAAGCGCTGCCGTTCTAAACACCCTGGATAGGAAGTTCAAACATGGAGTCCGTAGGACACGTTATCGCCCTCTCGTTCTAAGCCAGAGGTCTGCTTCTCGTGCAGGACACGGTGATCTACGAGCGATTAGCAGACAGCTCCAGATACAAGGACATCACCCTGAAACATCTGGAACAGTTCGCCACCGAGGGTGAGTCACGCACAGACACACCTACTGATCCTCGTTTCCTGTCTCACACACGTTCTTCATCCAATCGCTTCTCTGTTAAACCTGCGGTCGCTCTCTTGAGCACACTGCCCCCTGCTGGATGAAATCTGCATCTCTGTTTGGTGTCTCCATGAATAATAGATGCTGAGATTTATTTTTTTCTCGAGGATGATTAGCGGATAGAGATGAAGTGTGTGTGTCATTTGTGAAGAGATTTCTCCTGTCTTCCTGTAGGACTGCGAACCCTGTGCTTCGCCGTGGCTGACATTTCGGACTCTTGCTACCAGTCGTGGCTGGAGGTTCATCACCGAGCGTCCACCGCCCTTCAGAACAGAGCGCTGAAGATGGAGGAAAGCTACGAGCTGATCGAGAAGGTAGAGCTTTTTGCACCGCTGTGTTCTCCACTTTTATTCTTTAGAAAAATAATGGAATGCAAAAATAAGAGACCTTTGCCAGCACACGTTGCTGTTAATTTCAGTAATTTACTTTATATGAATGAATTGTGTAAAATACTTGGTATTACAATTTTTCTAATAATTTAACTCTCTGAAAGACAAATTATATTGATTTTTTTATTTTAATTGCTTTATTGGACAATAAAAAATTTAAAACATTGGAATAATTGTTTACTTTAATGAAATGAAATGCGTGCAAATGCAATTATTAGAACAATAAAGTCTCTTATAACTTATACTGTTTGATAACTGTATTCAAATGTAAACATTGTCTTGTATAAATCTATACATTGTTTAATTGTACTTTATTATACAAATGCAACCATATAACCATATAAAATGACAATAGAATTAATAACATTTACATTTATTTTAATAATCTATAAAAATTGTATATAAAGCAGTCCGTTTTTATTGTAAAATTGTTCACAATATTTTTACGATTTAAATAGGTTTTTGTAATATTTTGTGGGAAGTTAATTGTGGTTTTAATTTTGCGTAGTTGAAATTGTTCGATCTTACTGTGAGTGTGTGTTTTGTGCACATGACTTCTAGATTAGACAGATTAGACTCTTTACACTGTGCTGGAGCTGTGAGAGTGATGGACACACGCGGTCAGCTAATGCTAATCACCAGCACGAGCCTCTAATCAATCATTTCACTCCAGGGCTTTTGCTTTGGCACGTGTAACTACAGCCTCTCGCCAGCAGGAGGCAGCAGCAGCTTTAATCAAAAAGAGCGCTACTGTACACCCTCTCTCTCTTTCATTTCTCTCGCTTTATTTTCCCCGTATGTATTTAAAAATACATAAAAAAAAACCAGAAACTCACAGACTGAAAAAATGCTCCGCCCACCAATGATGCGTGTAAATAATAATTAGCATAATTCACGTTAAGTCTCTTTTTTCCAAACTGTAAATCACTGTGCCTTTTTTTTTGAAGGTTGTCTGTTTTATTGTGTATAACAATTTATTGCTAAATATTTGCCTGAAGCAGGTTTTTAAATCACAACTTGGTAAAAGTACAACTTTAATCTGGAATTTTAAATCCAGATTTCAAATGCAACATTTAACTTTGAGCAACGAGAGAAATGTGCCGAGGTGTATTTTTTACAGTATTATTTTCTACCAACTACTGGAAAGCATCTCAAGTGATGTTCCTCAGATCTCCCATCTTTTCTCAAATCTGATGTTATTTCCCACCACATGTGAATTGTGAAGGCCGTGTGGAGTGGTTTTCCTCAGTGTCTGTCTCTCTGTAGAACCTGCAGCTGCTGGGAGCCACGGCCATCGAAGACAAACTTCAAGACAAAGTTCCAGAAACCATCGAAACCCTGATGAAAGCTGACATTAAGATCTGGATCCTGACCGGAGACAAGCAGGAGACTGCCATCAACATAGGTAAGAGCTTCTCTAGTAAACCACGGAGGGTTCCGATTGGTGGAGAAGATGGGAATTGGAGATGTAAGGTGTCAACCTGCTGAAGCATCTCGCATCCAGATAGATACATTAAAAAATCACAAGCGTGTGGCGTGTGTGGCCACCTACCGTCACTGATCCTGAATCAGCCCATTGTGCCCACGAGCAGCTGTGCCGCTGGGTTTCGCCGGACCTTTGCTTTGGCTGTCAGACGCCCATGTCAGTGTTTATTCTGTCTTTTCCGTCCTGCAATTCATCATCCGGTGAAATCGGAGGACGACATGTTCCATTCCCCGAATCCTTTCCTAGTGTCTGGTGCCTTTTCCGCGGCTCAATGACGTCACTGAAGCATCGGGACTAAGTGTATTTCAAATACAGATGCTGGCAGCAACTGCAGGGTTCCAAACCGGGGGTGGGGGGGTGATGGGTAGACTTTACATACAGTACTTAAAAAAAATCTATTATTAAAAGTTGTAATACTTATACAGTGTTAAGCTGTAATAAGTGGCTAGTGAAACCTTTCTTTTAACTATCGTACAGTATAATGATTGCGCATGCTTGCTTTCCTTCAAAATGCGGCAACAAATAGGTATCGGGTATTGACACCTATTTGCACACACACACACACACACACACACACACACGCACACACACACACACACGTGTGTATATATATATATATATATATATATCATGTTTTTGGACTTTCTCATATAGAGAATTGCTATTTCCTAATCTTTTTTAAACAAACACACACACATTTTTATCCACACACAAACACACACACACATTGTGAGACCAAGTAAGTTTCCCACTATCAAGCAGCAAAATTCTAATAATACCAATAGGGTTTCCTTAAATAGGTGGACATATATTATGGTCATATATTTTATTGTTTTAACTCATCCGTGTGTGTGTGTGTGTGTTTGTTTGCCTAAACACACAGCGACAAATTCATGCATAAAGATTGATGCTTCACAAGCCGTAAAGCAAAAGTTTCCCGTACGAGCGTCTGAGACTCAGAAGAGAAGCTTCTACCTAAACCATAAATCAGTTTGATGAATGTGTGTTTTCTTTAATTCCCCACACTTGTGTTTCTCAAATCCATAAGAAAGCCGTCATAAGTGAGGTGAGGTCGAGCAGGCCGCCACTTACAGATGTTTTGCTGAGTACACCAACCTCACACTGGAGCTCTGATGCTTCTGGCCACTGGGTGCCACTGTAAAAGCCTCAGAGAGCCCGGCCCAAACAAACATCTCACAGCCAAGGCAAACAACCCAGCATGCCCTCTCCCCGCCCGCAGCCAACGCCAACACCACCGCCGCGTGGAACCTCCGCTCGTCCAAACAGGGATGCTTGTTGTGCAGGTGTCCACGTCTCACCTTCTGCTCCGAGCTTCTCTGGTTGGGTTTTCCCACGCCGGCGGGAGATCCTGACGAATATTCACGTCTGAAAGAGAATCGCTTGATGCTTGTTAGAATGACACCAGGCTGTGCTTTAGGTTGAAACCTCTTCGATAAAAAGAAATTTGTGAATTTTCTTTTTCTTTCCATAAAAAAATTGGAATGTTTTACAAGTACAAAGAAGGATTTTTTGTAAGTCACGTTTTTGTTGGTTTTCGAGAAAATTGCAATTGTGACTTTAGTTGATTGTAGATGAGCATCTGTTCATTTTCTACCGCTTACTCCATTTCTGGTTGTGTAAAGTACAAATACCTTAATGTAAAAATGACTCCATTACACGTTGCAAGTCACCAATTCTAAGAAGACTTAAGTAAAAGTCGTGAAAATTAAATTTTTACAAGTATTTTACTTGTACCGAGTTTAGGCTCAAAAACATCAAGAAATGTGAAAAACCAGAGACCGTTTATAAGCTTTTGTTTCCTAACATAGAATTGAAATTAAACTCCTCAATGTTTCAAAATGGCTGAACAAAGTTGATAAAAAAGAACAAAGTCAGTGTCAGTCAAACTCAAATGTGCAAAAAAGTAGAACCGCTAATTCACAATCATGTAATTGAGCTCATAAATACCATCCAGTACTGTCAAGCATCCTGCAGATGGCGATATCACCACATCCACCTATTAAGTTAGGTGGATCACAATTTAATGAGTAATTTAGCGGTAAGTGTCCATTCAAATGTAGTCAAGTACAAAGTACAGATAATCAAAAGTCAAGCAGAGAGTAAATATTTTTTACTTTATAAATATTTGTTAATTATAAGCAATAAATATTGCCTAACCCCATCCCTAAAAAATCTAGAAAAAGACAAAGTCAACTTACTCAAATACTTTTACCAATCACAACTAGTCTCCATTTGTTCCCGCGCCGGGCGAGACTGTGTTCTTGTCGTAAATAAAGCATGTGTTTTTGGACTTGAGAAGTTCTAATGACTTTTCCTGGTCTTTTTCTCCTGAAGGACACTCCTGCAAGCTGCTGACCAAGAACATGGGCCTGCTGGTGATCAACGAAGACACACTGGACGTGAGTCATTACACGCATTACACAATAAAAGTCCTGAGAGGAGATGAGGATGCGGGGAAAAAGTGAAGCAATTCAGAAGAAGCCGGCTTTAAGACTAGCACGTGCGTTTTGTTGGATTGTTTTAAAGGCGACGCCTGGTTTTGCGTTCCAGACTCGTAACGTGGCAAGACTTTTAATTCTGTTGATTAAATCAGATGCTGTAGTAAGAATAATGTGGTTGACTGCAAAAAATAAAAAATCCCAAATCCGCATTTAAAAGGCAGCAAGAGTTTGAGAAGGTAAACAAGGTTCTTGTGCAGTGAAAGTTCTTGCCTAATTGTATTTTTGCACGTTTTATCTATACCTTTTTCATTTTGCAGTCGTTGTATAATTTTTTCTGCTGATGTTCTCTGGTACTCGTTGTCTTTTGTTATGCTGCATCTTTTTAGTTTTAGTTAAACACAGACAAATTTCCCTTTTGGATCAATAAAGTCTATATTATCTAATCTAAAGCTAAATCTAATCTAATGGGAGGTTTTTTGTAATTCTAAGCGATTCCTGAAGGAACCCGTTAGCATGGGCCGGTGACCGAGTGCTCCGTAAGGAACCCCTGCTCGGGTGGGGGCGTGTCCTGCCGAGAAGGGGGGCGGGATTTAGGTGATGACTGACGGGTTTACGTCTGTCAAACAGCCGGTTAGCATGATGGATGGCACTGAGGAGGAAGGAGAGAAGTAAGAGGCACACTCCAGAAAACAGACAGCCGACATCTCACGTACGCGAAGTCCTGTACGGCGGGCTGAAAGGAAAACACGGAAGAATTCCCGCGCTCTCCCGGGATTTGCCGTGATCTCGTGTTGCAGGAGTAAACGTCAGGAGAGCGTGTCCAGGTCTTTGACTGTTTAGCAGAATAAAGCTCGTGAAGGAAAGCGAGATGAGTGGAGGAAGCTTCTGATCGGCCCTGGAGAGCCGAGGTTGAGGCCTGCTCCGGACGTCTGATTACCTCAGCGGAGGGAAATGCCGAGCTTTCTGGGAAGGGTCGCAGGAAAGCCACTCCAGCGCATTAAATATGCGTCAGGCCCGAGAACCTTCTGCCCTCGGAGATGAAGAACGCCGCAGGGTGCAGATTAGATCTGAGAGCGGAGATTCCGGAGCGGATGATCGTGTGTTTGGTGAAAATCTGTTTTACATGAATCACGGTTTTAATACTCAAAATATGCAATTATGGAAGAAGAAAAAAAAAAGCAAGGTATCAAAATGCTCGAATGATAAAACAAGCTCGTTTTATCATTTAATTAAATTTTCTTTTTCTTTTACATTTTCATTTTATTATTTCACTTTAAATGTTGTTTTTTACTCTGCCTTTTTAGTTTTTGGACTGTGCTCTCATGAATTATTTTTATATTTTTATTTATTTATTTTTTTTATATTTATTTGATATATATTTATACATTCATTATTGAAATAGAGTTTCTTTCTTTTTTCCTGTTTTCACCACAGTGGGACTAATAAAAGTTTTTCTTTGGACAGGAAAAGTCTCATCCAGTGATTCAATAACTCTTAAGTTGCATTTCACGCTACGTCACAGTAAAGAATTTTTTTACTGTAAGGGTTATTTACTGTAAAGTTTGGGGAAATATACTGAAAATGTGCTTTTTTCAAAGACTTTTGTTTTGAAAAGCTAAAGGTTTATTGATACAAAAGTCAAAATGACAATTTAACATGATCCACAAAGAGCTTTTATATGTATATAGATCTCATGTTTCCGTCAATAGCATTAATATTATTCAATATATTTAAGATCTAAATTAACAGTTTTCATTCCATTTACATTTGAACACATGAACATTTATCAACACAGACGAATAGAAACAAATATTTTTTTAAATTTAGCTTATATTTTATAAAATTTCATTTCATCTTCATTTTGAACTTAATGTGATGTGATTTAATTGATAAAATTGTGCTTTTTAAAAGTATTAGGTATGATTTAATTAGATATGTTTCTCATAAGCAATCTCCTTGAGGTGGTAATAAAATGCTTAGGTATTGTTGTATAAAAAATATATATACTGTATATTTAGAGATGTTTAAGCAGTTTTGTAAAATATTATACATCTAATTGAGTTGTGCGTTGCAATCTTGGGACAAACAAGCTCAATTTCAGTTAATACGTTATACGTTGTTTTCATAATTTCTTAATATTTAAATTCACAAATGTTATTGCACGTTTAAGATATTAGCCAATCAGATTTGCTCTCAAGCAGGCAAGGCAGATCATGATTTGAACGCCATTATTGCTAATGAAATAAAATATTGACAAGAAAATTAAATAGACTTTTCCTTAAGTTCATGGTCTTGTAATTTGATCTATATGTTCTAAGCAAAAGAAGCCCGTACATAAAATCTTTAAGTCTAAGAGACATGTGTGGCGGTTAAGGAGTTAAGTAAAGCGGCGTTCCCCGTAATCTAGGTAATCTGGGCTGGATCAGATAACAGTGAATTACTGTATAATTCCAATCTCCCGCCTCCTATAAATCCCCACTCTCTCCGCTCATCATCGGCCTGTAACTAGCCGGCATGTTGGGAGTGTTTAAGTGGAACTACGTGGTGATTTGTAAGGAAAAGTGGCCGTTGTTCCGCGTGTTCTCCCATTAGTCTTCATCATCCCATCGTTCTTCCTCACAGCTGCGCTCTCCTCTGGAACCCGAGGCCTTCGCTTTAAACCTCTGGCATCTCTCTCTAAATATTTCCTTTCAGCTTGGGTTTCAGAGCTTAAGAGAGGCTGGCTTGTTCCCCGAGGTGTAATCTCAGTCGCCTGTAGGCATCTTCTCTTTCCTCACACACACACACACACACAGACACACACGCTGGGTCTGCGGCTTGTACCTGCCGGAACCGTTCGCTTGTGCTTTTCTTTACAGATTTTTGCTCATGTGATACGGTTTCAGTCGTTCCCTTTGAATCGTCACTTTCTTCTGCCGCCACTAGGTTGATGAACGATTGAGAACCTTTAAGAATTCAGAGTTATTTTTTCTATTTGCTTTTTGTTTTTTGTTGTTTTTGTTTTGTCTGGGTTTTTTTTTTATTGGTCTTTCTGACGATCTATCTGTTTTTTCTTCGGGTCTTGGTTTCTTTTTGAGCGTTTTTCACTATACTTTCTTTCTTTATTACATTTTTTTTTTTGTTCCACAAAGCCAAAAGGATGCTTTTTCCAGGTTTAAATATCAGTTCCTCAGTAGCATTTTTCCGATGCAATAGTTTTGTTATTGTCTATTTCAAACTTTGAATTAGTTCAAAGTTTAGCTGTATAGAAGCATTTTTACGAATAGGTTATATAATTTAAACCAATTTCATTTGTTGTGTTCTAGAAAGTTCACTTTAACTATTATGTATTATAGATCATCATGTATGTATTCAGAAAAGCAGTTTAAGTTTATCTGCACTTTTTTATTCCCTATTTCCAGCTTAAAATTATATTTGAAGAGAGAATTCAGTAAGAATCTCAGATTGGCAAAAGCAGTATAGAAGCATTTTTACGAATAGGTGATATAATTTAAAGAAATTTCATTTGGTGCGTTTTAAAAAATTTTCACTTTTTACAATAATTATTGAACTATTATGTATTATGGATAATTATTTATGAATTCAGAAAAGCAATTTAAGTTTATCACCACTTTTCTCTTATTGTTCTCTATTTTCTTGTACCTGTAGTGGGAAAATTGGTAATTGCGTACAGTGTGCGACGTTTCTCAGTGGCTTTCTACGTTGAACATTTCTCCTGATCAGCAGCGGTCCAAACCAAAACTAAAAGCATCTCGTCACTAAAGGGTCATAATTCTAATTTTCACGTTCCAATCAGCACAGAAACTAAAACGGCTTCTGATTCCTGCGAAACAAGCCACAAACCCGGACGCACAATCAGCGCCGATGCCTTTAACACGGCGCGGGAGAAAAGTGCAGTTGGGCCGAATTCCCATGCTGTGGCGTTTCCTGGTCAGGGCCACAGAAAGGCCTTGTTCTAACAAGCCAACCATCACAGCGCTGCTCTCTGGGTAATGAAGCGTGCCATGTGTGCGCTCCGGCTTTGATGCGTCGACAATAAACAGACGCAAATCTCCCGCGCAAAAGTGTCTGGAGCGCTGCGTGTTGTTCCTGGGAACGGTTACTTTGGCACTTAGGAACCAGGCGGAATTATCGCCGTGTTTAGGCGCGTTCGGCTAATCAGCGGCGTTGTGTTGTTTGTGACCTCTGCGCATCAGTCCAGACTTATTGCTTTTACAAAAACAGCGGTTTACTTTAGGATAAGATAATATAAGAAGTGCTTTATTCGTCCCACAGTGGGGAAATGTCCTTGTTACAGCAGCACTGAGAAACACGATCAGCATCAAAAAAGTATATACTGCTTGGAAAAATACAGTTAAATAAGATGTTATAGAATATAAAAATATGACGAAATTATACCCACTTAGAAAACACTTGATACGTTATTTAACAGTACTGGGAGCAGGTCTGGTTGTAAAATATTACAGCAAATATTACAATAACCTACGGTGTCGCTCCTTCAGATACTTAGGATGTTCTTTACATCACTTTACTTGTTTTTGGAGCAACAGCCCTGACCAATTTTGAGGATTTGTGCACAGAAGCCTCACGGACCTCAAAAAAAGATTCAACAGTTGAGTTCGCGACTGTTAAGACATTTGGTCTCCGTTTGCAGCGACAACAGTGCAATATTCTGATGATTTTTTTTTTTTTTTTAATAAGTTTCCTGTATTTTGTTTGGTAAACTCTGTAAATCTGTCGTATTTAGCTTTTTAGTAATTTTGAAAAATGTTGTTTTTGTGTGAAGCAGCTGCTGGTGCTCTCATAGTTTTGTTGTACTGTGTACACGTTTCTTTTTTATGTTTTATATTGCTTTACGCTCAAAGTAGTTTAGATACACATTACATTGTTAGAGAAAATGCTTGGCTACAGGAAACGTAAAAAGGAAGACAAGGAAAACTACAGATTATTATTATTACAGTAGAACAAAATAACAATAAATTGTAAACTAACAATTGAATATTGAGCAGTTTTAACAATTGAACAGTTAAATTCTGTTAAAAGTTTTTAAAAGAAAAGGTCTCGCAAGAACGCCAACGTTTCAAATTCCAACGCTGTTTTACGGAGAAATTTATCATTTTTTAATAATCCTATTCGTAAATTGAATCTAGTCTGTAAAGTGATGAAAATGTTGGCTTGACGTGTGTGTTGTAAGTGTTTTTGTATGTTTGTGCGCAGGGGACCAGAGAGACGCTCAGCCATCACTGCGGCATGCTGGGAGATGCTCTGCACAAAGAGAACGACTTCGCTCTGGTCATCGACGGGAAGACACTGAAGTACGCTCTCACCTTCGGAGCGCGACAGTACTTCCTGGACCTGGCGCTTTCCTGCAAGGCGGTGATCTGCTGCAGGTACGAACGGTTTACATTATTATTTTATTTAATTTAATTTTATTTATTTTTTTTGTTTCTGACCAGAGTTGCCTTCTTGTGTTGCTTGATTTGATACTGATTACTGATTTCGTTTTTACATACACACACACACACACACACACACACACACACACACACACACACACACACACACACACACACACACACAAAACCGCTCAAAGCACTTTGACTCTCTGCTCTTCTTTTATCTCAAAAACACAGACATGAAGACTCACAAGGTAATCTAGTACAGATACTCAAACAAAAATGTAGTCAAGTTGGGAGTAAAAGGTGCATATATTTTTGTACAAAGTAGCCAGAACTACTAAAGTAAAAAGTATAAAAAAATCTGCTTAAAAACTGTTCGCACCGCAGTCATAATGTGATGAGCAGATCGTTCTCTCCCCTTTAGCCGATTCACAACGGATGAAACGGCAGGCTGGGTTCATAAATACCGCAGCCAACAAAGAAAAATGTTTAGATGAAGATGATTAGCTGTTGCTATTAGCATTAGCCGCTAAGCGCTGGAAGCCTTTTCCGCGCAGACGTCCAGTGAGAGCAGGTGAGTCTAAACATGTCACGCCGGCTCCAACTGACGCCGCTACAAAAACAGCAAATGACTGGCGGACAATTACAGGGAATCGCCGCCGCGCCGTTTAAGGAACAAATTACCCGTCTTCGAGGTCACGACCTCCCCAATAAACATAATTACGCCCGCTCTCACAGCAGCCGCGCGCTAATGAGTGTTATTTTTTATAATAGCCGACTGTGGTCAGGACGTCAGTCAGGAGTGAGCTGTGTGTTAGCGACTCGACCGAGAGACGGATCGACTCTGGGAAAGCCAATCAGGAACGGCCAAAAATCAGTGTGGATTTCCCGAAACAAAGCAGAGCGCAGGTGTCACGGCCGTGATGTAATCCGTTCAAGCTGTCGACCTGGACCAGAAGAACAATAACTCTGGGGGTCTCGCGCCGCATCACCACTTCTCCGGTCGGCTTGGGAGCCTTACGTCAGACCACCGAGGTCCAGCCCCGAGGCTTCTCTGACACGCCGCGGCGTTCCGTATTTATTTGCATGTCATACATATATCGCTGCAGGAGTGCGTCCTTGAATTAAAGACAAGCAGATGGATGGATGATGGAACATGTAGATGGAGAAGATTGACGCAAGTCGTACAGGAATCAAAAATGCGGCCTATTGACGTTTTTGGTCATTTCGTTAAAACTTGCTTTTGTTTAGCAATTTAATTTTTTGATATCACAAGAGATGGACAATTTTTGCACATGACACAATTGCAGGAACATTCCCCGCCTCAGGCCCAGAGATTCTGAGATAGACTTGACCCAGAAGTGGAGTAAGCGTTTGACAATAGAGGGATGGGTGGATGAATATAATGTTGAATAAATTATAATGTGTGTGTGTGTGTGTGTGTGTGTGTGTGTGTGTGTGTGTGTGACGTGTTAATACTGTATGTTTGACTGACTATATAGATATGTTATATATCTGATAGAAATATTAAGATGTAAGTTGATGGATAGATGGATGGAAAGATAGCTGGATGGATAGATGGATGAATCCATCGATAGAGACACAGAACGATAGATGGACAGATCGACACAGATAAATTTAGATGGATAGATGTAGGTAGATATACTGTATAATTTATACATGTATGCGTAACTACAAATACTGTGTGTTCTACACTTTTTACTATACTTTTTACTGTATGCATGAACGTCTTCTTGAATCCATCTTGAGCAAGGCAGGAGTTGAGAAGTGAGTGCAGCTGTCGAGGTCACGTCACATGGCCAAGAAATCAAACGCTTGTCAACACCAATAATTGGTCTGAAGAGAAACGGCTTCAGATCGCCGGGCATTGGCGCCGCTGCAGCTCCACGATGATGCCCTGGATCCCTGAACTCCACCCTCAATCATTCAAAACTCAAATTCCAAATCTGCCGCGAATTATTCCTACAAGACTTGCACAAATCGCTCCGCAGAGGAGCACGATACCTGAAGGCAAGTCCTCAGTGGAGTGACGTTCTGCTTTTCCTGCAGGGTTTCACCTCTCCAGAAGTCCGAGGTGGTGGAGATGGTGAAGAAACAAGTCAAAGTCATCACTCTGGCCATCGGTGACGGAGCCAATGATGTGGGCATGATCCAGACTGCCCATGTGGGGGTTGGCATCTCTGGAAATGAAGGCCTGCAGGCCGCCAACTCCTCAGATTACTCCATAGCGCAGGTGAGTCTTCAGCTGCCAGATTGAGAGCAGAGCCATGATCCTTTTCTTCTTTTGCACATTCAGACCTGAAATGTCACATCCACAGCAAAAACAGTGGTACCTCAATGTTCTAAATAACAATAATCCAGATGACCGAAATGTGTTTGAGTGAAATTTTCGTCCCGAGTTATACGAAAGGAGGGCGTCTTATTCTTATCACTAGCCTGCGAATAGATGAGAGTCCAGACGTGTAAAACTAGACGCTTTGTCATCGTTATTGTGAGATTACGAAAATCTCAGAGTTTTGCATGACCCAATTTTGTGCTTTATTTTACTGTACTTTTATACTTTTACTGTACTTTTCGGCACCGATTAATTTCGTAAGTCGGGCAGCCACAGTAGGTGATTCCAGGTAATCGAATCAGATGCTTGTTTGGATAAAATCTTCAAGAAGCGAAACTTTTATTACAAAATTATAATATTGTTGATAAGTATTGTTGAAATAATATTGATGCACTAACCGCATCAAAAGCTCATTCGCCGCATTGGACGGCGTGTTTTTCTAAACTCCTTATTCCTTTATTTCGAACAACATTTTAATATATACTGTATTTTTTGCCATATAAGACGCACCGGCATATAAGACGCACCCAATGTTAAAGGAGGAAAATCTAGAAAAAAAAGATTCTGAACCAAATACTGTAGTAAAATATTTTATATCAATTGTATAAAAGTTAACAGCAGTTTAAGAACAATTGTATGCCAAACATGTAACATGAACAGTCAGTAAACAGTGAGGGGTAGAGGTGGGCGCTATACCGGTATTAAGATGTGCCATGATATGGATTTTGCAATATCGTGGATACCGTGATAATTCATGAATTAGATTTTTATATAAGTATATAAACGCCTTAATACAGTATTACACATTAGTTTCGCTACAAGTTGTAACTTACAACTACCAATGATGGCACGGACATTGCTAATCAAACACAGTTTGTACTTCACGCGCATACGCCTGCCGCTCCGTTTTCTGCGCTGTTCCTTTAAGAGAGCGGCTGTTTTAGTTTTAAAGACGCCTGCAAGAAAATCTGCTTGTTTTATTTTGATCAAAGTTCGTTTTCGTTTGGAAATCATGGTTTCATTGTTTCACAAGATTCTGCGCGAGAAAGAAAGCGAGACAACGTATGTATTACCGCAGTATTGCATACTAAGATGGCAGTGACCGCGCTCCGCGGATCTCTGCATTTGCCGTATAAGACGCACCAACTTTTCACCCTCAGGTTTGGGGAAGAAAAAGTGTGTCTTATACGGCGAAAAATACGGTATATATTTTTTTTTCCAAGGAATTTATTTCCCAGTGCACAAAGTTGGAAAGAAACCAAAGATCTCTGTTGTATGTTCATCACATGTGTTTCAAACATTAAAAGTCCCATTGACTTTTTCACGAAACGTTTTGTTCACCTGAAACGCAATTAAGCGTTAAGTATTCCGTCAGCTGGGTCACATTACGCAACATTAGCGACTGTTGTAACGTTGTCGACATGTAAGCCGAGGGAAAGATGTTCTGTGAGTGACTGTGTAATCTTTATTGTACAGATAACAAAGCGAGTTCGAGTATCGTGCTCTCGCCTTTCATTCGTTTTTCTCTACGCTTCGTGGAAACATCTCCTCTCACACTAGCTTTCCTGTACGGCCGCGGGCTGATGGTTTTTTTCTAGCCCCGTGCATCAGATTTCCTCTGGTTTGGTGGTAAGTGCCCTCATGGTGCTGTGGTTGCAGGTCGGCTTGTGTGCCGCGTGCTCGTATGACGGAGAACGTGCATTAGATGCGCTTTACTGTCAGCGGGCGTCATCTAAATAATCCTGTATCAGGTTCTGCACAATAAGGGTTAAACCTCTCAAACACTTCAGGGTTAGTGCTCCTTTCTTGCACAGGCACAATGGTCTCGCACATTCCGTACGCATCTGTGCGCATTTGTTTTATTATTATGAAAACGAAACGAAATTCAAGACGGCGTTATGTGAAAGTGTTTTGTTTTACACGTTCGCACGTCGCAACCCGTTCTAACTTTTTTGCTCACTTTTTTGTTTTAATGGGATTTGTTTGACACTGCGCTTTTTTGTTTTGTTTTTGTGATTTATTTTGGTACATGTTAATATGATACATGAATGTCACATTTTCCGTGTGTGTGTGTATGTGTGTGAACAAACACCATATTAAACCTTATTTTATTGCAAAATTAATTTTACCGAATTATGTTGTTGAATTGCAGAGTTTTGGCTTAAACCAGCAGTCCCTGATTTTGAGTCCGGATTTGGACCCTGAAGCTGTGCCATTCAAACCCGGAGCTTAACGCCAAAGCAAACGTTCCAGTTTTAAATTTACTGGCTTCTGTGATCTTTACTGTAATTTCTAAGCAAACGCAAGAAAACTGATATGACTCAAGCAATCCAACGCGCCTCGGCTGTACCGGCCGACAGAAGATTGTGCAATGTCGAGTTCTTTCAGTCTCAAGTACCACTTAAACACAAAGCATCCCGTAGCTAGTGCCGAAAAGGTCTGTTTGCTTCAATTAGCGATTACAGTGAGGTTACTACAGTGAGGTTAATTTTAAGATTAAAAATGATTTAAGAAATTATGCCCACCTCTAATGTAAATGTATAAAAATTGTGAAACAAGACCTCTTTATATTTAAATTGAACACCGGCGGTTTAAAGTATGCATTTTAGAGGTGTTATACCTAAATATATTGTTTTTTTTTTTTTTTTTGCCAAATTCCCATTTAGCAAAGGACTGTAAAGTATGTTTTACTATACAGTAATTGGATTAAATAAATAAAATTGAATTAAATGATTAAATCTTCACTGTATGTACCACATGTTTTGTACTATTAGATACACCTAAAATCTTTACATTTTTGTTTTGTAATCTACTGTGTGCCTTATAATCTGCTGCTCCTTTTATTTCAAAGAATACGGTATCAGCTTCTCGTTTTCGCCGACATTGACTCCGCTGTGGTGCGTCTGTCAGCGGCTCTCGACCCTCGCATGCAGAGGTCAAACAGCGCATCCCACCCGCCGCTCCCGTCATCCAGCTGTTTGCTTTACCGCTACCATGTTTACAACACGTCACAGTCTGAGCGGAAAAACATGGCCGCTATCGTCGCACCACACGGAAGGATCGTGCCAGATGCTTGTTTTGAGAAGCTCAATGTCACGAGAAGCAGGAAGGGTCAAAGCCCACGTAGAATGCTAAGAGCGACTCAGTGTGTGTTCTGATTTTGGCATCAGTTGAAAAGCATGTCCGTATGCTAAAATAATTGCAATTTTCTTTGAAAACTACAATTTATTTCAGGAATGAAACGTTCACTTTTGCCATTCACATTCCTATCGCTGCTAAAAACGTCTGCTTTTGTCTGAACCGACACAAAAACAAGTATCATCAATATAGAAGTTTTCTGATTTCCAAAGATGCAGAGTTTATTTGAATTCTGCCGTTTCCGTGCCAACTGCCCAAACCAAGAGTTCTAGCGTCAGGTTGAATATGTCCCACAATGTTCTTTCGGAGTGATGAAATGGCCGACGATGGAGACAGAAGCGGTCAGAAAAACGTGCCGGTTAGAAGCTCATACGCTGTTTGAGAGGAGACATCTGCTGGGCTGAAGAGCATCTGACCGAATCCAGATGATCCAAACCGTTGCCAACTGGGTCTTGTTTTCTAAATCCTCATCAGAGTCGTTTTCTCGGCACGCTGAGGTACGTAAACGACCCTTTTATTGCGATCGCAGGCGTTAAAAACATCTGATTCCCATTTGAGAAATGAACTAGAGTGAGACGTGTGATGCCAGGGCTGCATTAACCGACATCTAGCACTGTTGCTCCGTCTCTAAACATTTCCCGTTTCCTCCACTCCAGCGACTGGCCAAGTTGTAAGAACCTTCTAGAATGCTAATGTTTGCGAGAGCATGTTGCTCTTGGATCTCCAACCATTGGCTTTTCTCTTTTATCGTCTAATCCGAAGCAGCCTTGCGCGTTGGGTTGAGATTTTGTGTCAACAGAAAGCCAGGTTAAACTCACCCCTGTCTTCTCTCTTTCTCACACAGTTCAAGTACTTGAAGAACCTCCTGCTGGTTCACGGTGCCTGGAATTACAACCGTGTGGCCAAGTGCATCCTGTACTGCTTCTACAAGAACATCGTGCTGTACATAATTGAGGTAAGAAACTCCGGTGGTTGGGATTTTGAACACGGTTGCTAGACGTTGGGTCTGGAGGAATGCGGGATAGTCCACGTGGAGCTTGCAGGGACCTGACGGGTTCCAGATCTGCTGCTGATGGTCAGTTCAGTTTTGACCTGACAAGCGTAAGAGCTGCTATCAGCACCGGCTTCTTACACTCAGGCGTTTCTGCGTTTTGATCTGCTGCGGAACACTTCTGGCTTTAGATGTTGCTCCTCAAGGAATAGCTTGCGGTTTCTAGATAAAAGGCTTGATAAGAGTCTTAAAGCAGCATTGGAGCTTGGAAATGGAAGATCTGGCCTGGAATTTTCTACTGGATTTGAATAAAAAAATGTGAAACATATTTTATTCTACATATTGTAAACGTAAACATTACATACTAATAATAATTATAATAATAAAAAATATATATTTAAACATGTATTATTATTTTTTTTTTACAAGTACTAACTATGTCTTAAATACACAAATATGCCAAGTATACAATAAGTGTGCAATTTTATTAGGGATTATTCGTGCATTGTGTTTAGTGTTGCATGTGTAAAGAAATCAATCCAATTATAAATGATGTGAATAGCGTCAATGTATAAAATACAGTGGAATATTGTATATAATAATACATTATAATTGTGTAACTATTGAAAGTTACATGTTACATTTATAATTGACATTATATATTTTTTGTTCCTTTTTTAGTTTATATTTACAAGCCATACTGTCATTTCTATAGCAAGATTTATGCTTCTGTATTTTTCACAGTGTGTGTGTGTGCGTGCGCAAACATGTTTGTGCACACACACACACACACGCACACACACACACACACAGGTCACAGGACAGCAGGATTTTTTGGGTTAACCTCAATCTCCATGAGTTACAGTTTGGGGCGGAGCCAAAAGTGCCTCTCATTAATATTCATGTCCATGACTCTTACATGCTTGTGTATGCACCAGCCGACATGTGTAATGTCTGCATTAACATTACTGTGTCACTTCGATATTGACTTCATTTGTAAATACTTTGTGTTCCAAGCATTAAACGGTAACCACTACAATGTGATCAGTCACAGTTTAACAACGTCACCTTTGACCTGCAGCGAGTTTGATCTTTTCGAACAGGGCGACGTGAGCTGCGTTTAGTGGCCCTACACGACAATGTTCAGTGTGATCCGGTTGTAATTGGCGCAGCAGAAACACCAGCACTTCAGAAATCCATCTTCTCTCCCATCAGCCCTGCCGCTGTGGCTGGCTCTTGACCCATGAACCCGCTTCCCTTCATCTTCAGCTTGTTTTATGTAGTGTGGTAAATCTCTGAAAGGCCTTGTAGATTGAAGGCCTCGAAGATGGTCCATCGCCTCAGAGCAGCGTTGGATGCCAACGAGCAGGAATCTACGAGGCCTTTCAGAGATTCACCACATTCTCGTCCAGTCGTGGCACAACCCGAGACTTTTTCTGTTTATTTTGCCGGTGGTTTGACGATCATTTGTCGTTGAAAGTCAAATCAAAGTCAGCTTTATTGTCAACTCTGCTGGACGTGCAGAGAGTCGAAATTGCTTCCTCTACTCATCCCATGCTCTTTACAAATGGACCATTTTACAAAAATACAAGTGTAAAAATGTGCAATTTACAAGAAGTACGAGTACAAAGTTGTACAAAATAAAACGTGCGATTTACAAAAAAGTACAAAGTGGTACAAAAAATCTTGTGCACTTTGCAATTACAGATAAAAAATGTGGAATTTACAGAAGGTACCAAAAAAGATTCGTTGGGAATCTGTGCTGTTCCGAACCCTGTAGCTGTGAGCAATCGTCTCTAGATGAATTTGATATTCCGAATGTTCCCGGTTCGAGTTTTCCAGGACTTTCATCTCCCTTTCCTTGGGTTTCGCCGTGGGTTGTCGTATTCCGTTCCACATTGAACGATGGTGTTGAATACAAACATCTCTGACAGCGATCACGTTTCACCGCTCTCATCCATCAGCACACCCGCTTTCCTCACTTCTTGTGTGTGTGTGGTTTTTTTTTTTTTACTGGAGATGGCGTAGAAACCACCAGACGCGTTCCACGGCTAGGCCTCAAATGCTTTTCATGTCGGGCTTTTCACGCTAAACTGTACTTTTAAAGCTCTGAAAGGCTTCCGTCAAAGCGCACTTCCTGCCGGTGAATATTTCTTTTGTTGTAGTCAGAAGACCCTCACCCTCCCAGCGAGGGGCGTTTGATGGATAATGGGGCAAAGCTTCACCCTTTCCTTTCCCGACACTCCAAATTTTTGCTTCCCAAGGATCAGCTGAAGGAAAACATTTGTCCGTCTAATAGGTTTACATTGAGTCCCAGAAGCTTTTCGCCACCGTCTTACTTGAGCTTGAGTTTAACTAGAAGTAGCAGAATTAGGAGGTTTGTGGTGTTGTAGATGCTTTCATTCTGTCTCTCTAATTTCGCTTTTTACAAATAAATACAATTTCTTTGATATATATTTTTTTTAAAAAGAAAGTTTGAATTAACCTAACTATTTTAGGTTACAAACTGCATTATAGTCTAATTCCATTTACAAGTTTAGATTTAAAATCCTATTTTGTTTGGCTCAATTGGTCTCAAGGTTCTGGGTTACATTTTTTGCAGTAAAGCAGGACAATGTTTGAACTGCAATCTAAGTGCAAGTCGTTCTTTAAGGAGATCTCGAGGAGACCATGAGACCGTCTCGAAAGACACTAAAATAAATCTGAATCAGAACTGTAATGGCCAAGTTTACACATGACAACAGGAAATTAAATGTGGTCTAACTCTTCTGTGTCTTTTGTTCCCTCATATTACAAAATAAAAATCTAAATTAAAATATAAAATACACAGAATATCAACATAACTATTTAAGTAATGCAAAACTTGCTATGAAATGAATAACATAATTGCACATAAATACATGCATACGTTGCTGTTGTTGTATTGTTCAAAATTTAAAACACCATAAATGTTAACGTAATTGAAGTTGAATCAATTTAACTGAACAGAAATGGATAATGGAGGCGGTTCACTGTACCTTATTTATACGAATCATTCGATAAATCTAAAATTGCTAATTTTTTCACTAAAAACTTTTTTGACTGAACAACAAAAATCAAGACTTTATGAAAAAGTTCAAATTTATGATTCTTGTTAGTCTGATAATTTGCGCGTTGATTTTTTTTTTTCCCCTTTAGTTCCCCTTTAGTGACTGTGACTTCAGTTGTAAAGTAATAAATGGCTATTATAAAGTTTTATTATAAACTCCACCATCTTGCAAGCGTTGAGACATTAAGGTTGATGACTTTTCGCATTTTTCGTGTCTTGCAAATGTTGGCGGTGTGTAGACTTTGCCCTGGTTTGCTTTGCGGCCTCGCATTCTTCCAGCGTGAGCAAAAGTGAAGCAGGGAAGTCTCTTAGTTGGATTAGTGAACGGCTCTGCCTGCTGTCATTCTCCCGCTGGGCTCTCCAGATCCTGATTGACGGCTCTTCAGCAGCAGGGATGACGGACGACCAGCATTTCTGGGGTAATTACAAGGCTCTCATTCAGACGGAGCAGTGGGCTTAGAAAAAGACTCCCGGGCTGGAGAAGAGTCTCACCGGTGCCAATCTTGTCCATCACACCGCTGCTTCTGCTGTCACTCAAACCCCTCATTGATCCTTTGATCCAACTGTTACTGTAATTTTTATTTTTTGGGTTTGCTCTACTGGCCTTGTAGTTCTCGACAATAATGATTGTGTCTTCAGAACTTGGATTTGAGAAGATTGGTGGATTTTTCTCTCAGTTGTAGAAGTCTTTTAGCTTGTTTAAAGATCTTTGATAATGAATAGGAAAATTTATGAATGAAAATTTTGTGGATCAAAGTTTGGTTTGAATGTTATAAACTTTCATTTAGATTTTACCCATTAGAGTTAAAAGATGTTTATTCAGCGTGTTCCACACGTCCATAAATAAACTGATTAACGACTAAAGCAAATTAAATTGTAAAAAACATTTATTTATTTTTTTTTTTTTTTACTTAATTACATTTTTGCTTTTAATGAAAAACACTATTTAAAAAAAAAAAAAAAAAGCCTTTTCCCAAAAAACCCAATTGAACAAACTACTCTCTTATATTGTTTGATATATATATTTTTTGTTACCGTAAATCAATGTCATGCTTCTTCCAGGAATCAAGCCCCCCTTATCAACACCAGCTATGCTGAACACTGGGCAAAGTCACTTTAAGTCAGGATAGTGTCCTAAAGATGTTCTGAAGAGAAAGATGCGCTGCTAAGTAGATGATGGAGTGTGTGGTTAGATGTTCCCACAACCTTCTAAACCGCCAGTTTAAATATGGCCTCACTTTTAACTTGTACAAACCATTATTGCAGCTTTTGGTCCCACGCTGGCTCATTCTGCCATTTGCTTTCAAGTTTCGTCTGGATATTGCCGTTTTTGAGTAGTTTTGCTCATTTGTGTTTGTTGCTGACGGTTATAGCTACTGCTGCTAGTTATCGCTTCAGCTACGTAGTTTATTTTCAACCAGCTAATAATCCAGTTTGGTCCGGCTTGACATTCATGTTCACCTCTTCATACAGAAGCATGTTTTCTTCCTCGCATTTTTCTTATTTCACTTTCGGTCTTTTTGTTTCTACACTTCAGTCTTTCCCGCCCAGCCTCTGGACAGAAGATGGGGGTGGAATCACCCATTCCCGAATGCTCTCCCTGACAAACACGTCTCGCGGGACGCAGCGTCTCTCACACACACACTCAGGCTTTTTTAGATTGTGCAGCAGAGGGTAGAGGGCAGTCACACCTCCGTGCCAAGCCGCTCTGAAAGAGAGGCAGAGCCGAAGAAAGGACGAGTCCTAATGAGCAAATCAATGAATCTGTCTCATTGAAGAAAGCAGGAGCGAGGGGCTCTCTCAGAACCTGAGGACGGGCCAAAACACTCACTCATATGTGTGTGTGTGTGTGTGTGTGTGCCGCTGCCCATGAATAGAGGCTTTATTTTGACTTAGCACAACAATATCCCGCAGTCCGTGTCTTCACAATAAGGCGGACTCGCATTAATGCAGCTCTCTGACCTGCCAGAACGCCACCATCCTCCTCTATTAGCCGTTTCATGTAGGCGTTGTTGAATTTCGTGCGCCCGTCGACTTTTTGCTAACGGCTCCAGTGTAATTCCACAGCCGGGAGCTAGGTGGCGCTCTGTGGGCTTACGGGTGCGAGCAGGACATACAGAAGCTCTCTTTTAAAAACAATAGCACGGTAGAATGAACCTCGATGGAAAGGAAAATAGCACTCGGAACGGGTGGGCGTGGCCGCGGGGGCAGTCACGGGGGAGTGCGGCCAATCCCTCTCTCTTCCTCGCGGTTTCTTTCACTGGTGGGCCGGAGGGGAGGGGGAACAGACGTTTGTTTTGGGAACATTTTCACGCATGGACTCGGCCTATTGAATGAAAGGGGCTGCTGGATGTGGTGGAGGGTCTCGGCGCAGTCAAAACCCCCAAATTTGTAGCAGTTCATGCTTTCATAATGATGCGTTCAATGAAGTGAGGACGTGTCCGTCTGGCCGTGTCGCTGCCCACTAACCCCGGGGCTTGTCCAGCTGTTCCGCACTGATGTGGTTATACCCCCCCCCTCCCCTCGCAAGCGGCTCGTTTTCACATCAGGCTGAAGTTCCTCGCTGCTGCAGAGCTGACACCACCTGTCGACGTGAACATCAGGACTAGAAAAGTGGAATTTGTTCTCCGCCGCTCGTCTTCGCAAACTCCCATCTGTTCAAAGGGTTTGGAGGCGAGGGGAAATTGCAACTTTGAGGCTTTTTCACATTAGCGCTGGTTTCGGATGACACAATGTGGTGGACATGTGCTCATAAATGATCTAGTGTGTCATGAGAGCGGACATTTGTGGAGTTTGTTTGGTCGCAGTGGACAACCACGTCTCATCTGGGATTCTTTAAAGCGATATTCTTCTTTATTGCCCGTGCCCGCACCACAATTCATCTCTTTCACTTGTGTCATTTGCGTTCGATTCACACACGCTTTGTGTGACATTCAGTCGATCTTCAGCTCGAGATTTCACTTGTTTCGCACGTCTCGCAGTGGAATCTGGCTCAAATTTATTCCGTACAACCATTTTGTGAAGCACTTTTCCAATCTCAGTGACTCTGGAGTTGAGGCCAGCCAATCACAGAGGTTATTGGCCAGACTCTACTGATCCTTCATTGTTTTTGGACTGTAGTTTGAACTTGGAGACCCGGAGGAAACCCACGCAAGCACAGGGAGAACAACCAAACTCCACACACAAAGTTCTCTGGCCTCGAACAGCGCTACCCACTACGCTAACACCAAAAATGTTGGTTCTATTTTACAATTAAAAAAATTTTTTAGCAAAAGTTGAACTTCTCCCTTTATACTTGTGATTTGAGAATGCATTCTATTCTAAAACAAGTAAAGATTCTTTTTTTTAAAGGGCTTAAATGTGGTTTATTTTAAGCTGCTTTTAGAGTTTGAAGGATTGTGTTGTGGTCTAAACAAGCTTTTGAAACTTTGTGATCATTTCCCTTAGAAATTTCCCTTTTGTGGGATCAAAAAAAGTCATTTTCAATTGAACTCTGTGAAAAATGGACTGGAAAAAGTGACATCACCAAAGCAAATAGCAGTGACCGTGTTGTGCCAGAGCAGTGAAGTTCACGGAGGAATTAAGTGATGTCGTCTGTCTCCACGGCGTATTGGGAAAACACTCTCTTCGCTTTTCTCGTTTTCTGCTCTTCTACACTAAAGTCTTGAATCTGCTCTTTTACACTTCCTCTGGAATTTAAAAGCCATCACTTTGCTGGAGTGGCTTTAGCACTGATGGTTGACCAAGGTGGGAATCGGAGCCATTCGGAATCCTTTCCTTCTGATGTCATGGGAAGCTGTGAACTTTATTTTCCTCCTGCACTCGTGACCATCTTCCTTCAACTTCTCTGAGTTGTCTGAGTAATGATGTGTCGAGTTCAGACTTCAGCTTCTCCTGACAAGACGGCAAAGCTTCTTAATTTTCAGATGTTTAGGAGACGGCAAGACGTTCCCAAGCAGCCACGATTAAATGTCGTTTTTATATTGAACAAAATCCAGTAGAAGTTCTGCCGTGTAGTCCCCCGGGGTTCGGAATTACAGAGCTTTTGGTGAGTGTGTTCTGGCTGTGGTGGGCTGGTGAGAGATGACTCTCTCTGGGGCAGTTGTGAGCTCCGCGTGGCCCCGGCGCAAAACAACAATCATTTATCAACCCGAATTAAAACCCACCACGACATGGAGTTAAAACTCACACAAAGGAGAAAATATGATTAATGAGGGATGTATTTACCTTGTAGATGTACATTTATGCTTTAACGATTATCATATGTCTTGTCCTTGTCTTAATATGATGCAATTTCCTCCTCTGCAACTTACTTTTTTTCTTGTTTTAGCTACTTTTTTGTTTCACTTTGTTTACATTTCGCTTGCTTTAATGTGTGTGTGTGTGTGTGTGTGTGTGTGTGTGTGTGTACACACGTGTACGTACGTGTACGTACATTTGGCGCAAATAATTTTTTTTTATTTAGTAGCAATATGAATTAGGTTATTCTATTATCATGTAAATTATTTATAAATGGCAGAAATTCACTAATAGTTTTTATTAAAAAGATATAACAATTTAAAATTGTTTAAAAAATTGTGTAATACTTCATGATTTTTTTTCTTTTTTTATTCTTTTTTTTAACATTCTTTTTTTATTGATATCGACACCTATGTAATTCATATGTTAATCACAAAACTTGTGAAATTAGATAAACATACATGTACAAAAGTTTTTCATTTTTTCATGTTCTTATGAAATAGTTTGTATTATCATGTTTTGACTTTTTTGCCACATATTATATAAATACATATATGATATATTAATATATAATACATACACACACATATATATATATATAATATATATATATAGTTATATATATATATAGAGAGAGAGAGAGAGAGAGGGTTGCTGGATATAGATAATTATATACATGGGTTGTTTTTTTTCTTTATCATATTCATCCAATAATGACAAAGATAATTTTAAATTGGTTATTTCCATTCTTTTTTTTTTTTTTTTTTTGTCTTTCAGATCTGGTTTGCGTTTGTGAACGGCTTCTCCGGGCAGATTCTGTTTGAGCGCTGGTGCATCGGCCTGTACAACGTGGTAAGTGCGTCCATGTGTTTGCACATCTGCGCGAGCGTCTGCGTGATTTACACTCTCCTCTTCATTACTGTGAGAGGGAATGTGTTTCCAACGCCTCCCCCGTTGCGCTCAAGCGAGAAACTCATTAGCCGCGCCACCCCAGACGGCTCCTTTACAGCGGCCCGTGTCAGCGCCATCCCCAGAAATCTCCTCCTTATTTACGACCGCTTGTCAGGTCCATATTCCCCTCGTGCCCAGAACTATGTCCTGAATGTGCTTCAACAACAGACGCCGTGGCCTAAAGAGCCCGGCCAAACAGGTCAGCGGTGGACGATAAAGAAGCAGGTTGAATCCAGAATCATTTATTCGCTCCAAACTGGACCTTCGGGTTTGATGAATCGGCTGATGAACTTTTTCCTTTATCGAAAATGAAACGTTAGAGCTCCAAGAGGGTGTAGTGCGTTTCCCTTTCCCGCCGAACGTGAACGATCCCACATGTAAGGTCTAAACGACTCTTAGCCTCAGTTCTTCCCAGTGAATTTAGGATTTCTGACTTAAAGAAATAGACACGAGACGATTTCTTCAGGTTTCAAACAAGAGTGGTGGTCAGTCTTTACAGCGTGCTGCTTCTTCTCAGCTTCCAACTCCCTGACCAACTTACTCTTTGACTACCCTGTACCTCACACTGCTGAAAGACTGACCTGTAACTTTATTTATGGTGATTCACAGAACAAAGAGACACATCACATTTCAACCCAAATAGATAATCCAGTCAGATTATTGAAGAGAGTGTCCTTCCAAATCAGCATGTGGTCTGAAATGCTGGTTTTGCAATTGGTCAGAATCAGAATTCAGAATCGGAATTCAATCCGAATCAGAAATCAGATGACATTCTAGATCAGAGACATGAGGCAAAGACAAGGAAATAGAAGAATGAGAACAGCCTCGCATCAGGGCAAAACACATTAAACATTTACAAAATGAGCCTCGAAACTTCATTTTGACAAAAACTAAATGTCAATTCAACAAATCATAACCCTAACACCACACATGTCATCACGAGGAAAAAACACGGCAAAGCCACCTGACTCGCTGATTGTCCCGAGGGGTTTTTTTTTTTTTTTTTTTTTCCCCCTTTCCTCCGCTCACACAAAAGAAGTAAATTCGAACACGGCTTCCCATCAGCCCGTGTAATGGATCATTGACGTTGTGAGGCCAGTAACAACTTGGCCCGCCGCATTCTCTCTTTATCTTCCAGAGGAGGAATTTGAAAGCGCTGGGAGGGGGGATGTCCAGCGCAACAGGCCGCAACCGCCTTTCAATAGAGGACGGGGCTCTGACAGATTGAAGTCCAGCGAGGCATGTCCACCACAGCCAGACACTTCCACTGGGAGACACTTATGCTCGACCCCGACTCCTCTGGGCCACAGTACCACCCCGCTCGATGAGGCGGATTCTTTTTTTTTTTTTGGGCACCGTGATGGATGCCAGAAGGTTTCGCGCTCAATTGACTGCCGCACATAAGCATGGCAAAGGCCTGGCGCGCCGAGACGCTTTGTGTTCTGCGAGTGCAAAGTTGTTTCATCAGTCTCGCCAGGACAGGAGAATGACACATTTTTGTGGTGGAGATTTGCTGTAATTTATGTAAAAATATAGGTTTTGAATATTCCATATGAGACCTATTCAATGCACAATCGCTATACAAGAAATATAGGTTGAATTAATCTTCAGACTTTTTGACAAACATAATTCCTACAAATCACCCAGATTTTTTTATATATTATTTTATTTTTATTTTTTTATTTTTTATTTATTACTTCAGCTCCACGTTTGGGTTTGACGGAGACGCTGCTTCTGCTTGAAATGTAGTTTCAGTTTAGTAGAACTTTCTGATTGAGAAGTTTATTACATGACCTACAAAACAATTCACCCACTCGAGTGCAATGTTTCTGGGTTTTGCCTTGGTGGTTGTAAGGAATCTGTTCAATAGCACGTGAGATGGATTTGCTTTTGTCATTGTTAAGAATTAAAGAAGCTCGGACTCATGTCACGTGCTGTGTATTTAGTCTTTATCTCGTAAAATATTTATTTAAAAAAAAAAAAAAAAGGAAACATTTTCCAAAATTCCATTAGTTTTCGTGAATATATATATATATATATATATATATATATATATATATATATATATAATAATTTGGATTAATCTAGATGGATTCCAAAATTACAGTCAAATTAAACTAGATTTATTACAGATTATATATAACGTATATGTTTTCTTTATTATAGTTGTTTTTGGTTTATTTTAATTATTTTCATTATATTGTTTTCCCTATCAGATCTTCACCGCACTGCCTCCTCTGACTCTGGGCATCTTTGAGCGTTCGTGCCGGAAGGAGAACATGCTGAAATACCCTGAACTCTACAAAACCTCCCAGAATGCAATGGGCTTCAACACCAAGGTAAATACACTCAAACTGTTTGTGTCAAAGCGGCAGAATCTTCGTTATTGTAGAACGGGGAAATGAACACACAAGCCGACAATCATTTGTGTTAACATTCTGTGGATGATGACTGATGTGTGTGGTCGGTTTTCACCGCGGTGACCTGTGTTTGCTACACGGTTCGGAGTTGAACTCCACTGAACAAACAGATCTTATGACTCTCTGCACCATTAAAGATCGGCTGCCGAGGCTCAGCCTGTTGTTTCAGCCATCAGTAAAAGCGTCCATCCTAACTTTGCTTATCTGCGGAAAGCAGAGGTGCCAAAAGATGCAGGATCGGGTCGAAAGTAAATGTTGGATTGCCGTAAATTTCAGAGTTTTGTGGAAATTCAAATACAAATGTGAGATTTCCTTTGGATTTATAGCGACGTCAAATCGCTTTGCTGCTTTATGCACAGTCTGAGCTGTCTGTGGCTTGAAGGTTTTGTTTTGTCAACCGTTTTTGTTATAATATTATTTCACTTTGGCTTAGCTGGACAGACTAGAGCTTCTCTAAAGTTTGTTTCTGGTCTGATGTTGATTAACAAAAAAAAAAAAGAATTATTAAAGCAGCAATGTTTCCTCAGAATACAAGTATAAAAGCTCTGTTCTGCATCATAAAACTCAGATTCATGTTAACTTAATCATATCTAATCATACTAATAAACACAATAGAACAGTGATGTGGCCCACTCTTTTACTTCTATATTCACATATTATTTGGAAGAAGTTGTGACTGTACGCTAGTATTAAAATTTCTTTGATTTGGAGACTACTCTGAAGGAAGAACTGAAAACGACCACAGCGAGCACATACACTTGTTGCTTATTTACTACGTAGATTAGGTAAACTAGCCACTACACTATTTACATATTCGTTGCAACTAGTCTAATTTACATCGTAGTCGCAAATGGCCGCGTTTAACTACCCACTAGTTGAGTAGTTGACATATTAGATGCATCTAGACTCAGTCAAGTAGCAACCTGACTAGTTCACATATTAGTCAAAATTAGACACAGTCAACTATCAACTAAACTAGTTCACATTAATCACAATTAGACACAGTCAACTATCAACTAGACTAGTTCACATTAGTCACAATTAGACACAGTCAACTATCAACTAGACTAGTTCATATTAGTCGCAACTAGACACAGTCAACTAGCATCTAGACTAGTTCACATATTAGTCACAATTAGACACTATCAACTAGACTAGTTCACATATTAGTCACAATTAGACACCATCAACTAGACTAGTTCACATATTAGTTGCAACTAGACGCAATAAACTACAAACAGGACTAGTTTACATATTCGTCGCAACTAGAAATAGTCAACTAGCAACTTTATTAGTTCACATTGTATTTGTAATTAGACGCACTCAACAAGCAACTATACTAGTTTACGTATTAGTCACTACTAGACGCAGTCAACTACCTACTAGACTAGTTCACATACTAGAGTAAAGTAGCAACTATTCTAACTTACATTCACATTTATTTTTTGTCTACATTTTGGGTAGCGTATCACTGCGCAAAAACATTTACTTTTCCCTAAACTCGGTAATTTGTTGTTCTTGAGATGTATCCCATGATTTCTTAATATGATCCGTAAAGCCGGAGGTGTCGTGGGTGTTAATGAAGCTGTCTGCTGCTGCTGTCTCGCTCCACAGGCGTGGAGACCCGTTTAACGCCACGCCGACACCGATTACACGCCACACATCCCCACGGGAGCAGAGCGAGCGCCAGACCTTTACTGGCCGTCTGTAGCGGGAACACCATCATTGGCCTTCACAGGGCATCACGTGTGCTGTCACACACTAAAGTAATGCGCCAAATCAAGGCCCAGTCGTTTTCACAAGCAACTAGCGACTTGAGAATTAGGAAGAAGTTTAGTTTAGTTTCCTTCAAACTTAAGACATTCAATTATTTATGATATGGTATTTAAATAATAAATTTTAAGTCGATCATTTTATTTATAATTTTTAAGTGTTGAACAATATGCATGATACATTTGAATAAATTAGATTTTAATTTTAAGTGCGTGTGATTGCCGAGATAGTCATTCATTGTTTGCAATATAACAATGAACAAAGCTAAATTCAAAATAATTTCACACTTTCTTTGAAACATAAATAGTATTAAAGCTGTATATAATTAATGTAGTAACAAAGTATGTATAAAAAAAAAGTTTCAGAAAATTGACATGGCCTGAACCTCCGCAATTGCTGCTTGCACCTGTATTATACATTATAACTGCTATTAGACTTGAAAATCATAGAATATTGCGATTGTCGCAGCTGTGAAAGAATCTTCACTTCACTCACCCGTCTAATTACAAACTACACTCACATCTCCCTCCATTAAAGACCATTGAAGCCCCCGCGGACCCCAGGACGTCTAGAGAGTTCCTCAGCCTCCGCTTCTCCCCGTTTCACTCCTCTCTTGTTTTCCTGGCTGTGTTTGTCGCCCAACATAGACGAGGGAGACCCATTAAAGAGGGAATAAACTTTATCCTTTCATGCTAGTTTAAGCAATTCAGCCGTCGCGGCCATTCACACCTACATTCTTCACCGACTGCCTGGAAACGGAGTTGGAAAGAGAGGCGAGCGGTTATGAAGGTTGATTTCATTAGCATTCATTGAAGGAGTGTGTCAGAAACACTGAAAAACTAGTCATGGTTTTTTTTGACTTGTTGCTATGATGCCTGCTGGTTGCTAAGCGCCGTCACTCCAGCACATTTTTCTAGCGCTTGTTCTCATCAAATGCTCGCGGTAGAATCCGTTGCCTCAGAGAGCAGAGTTTTTTGGAAAGCTGAGGATGAGGAGCTGTTATCTGCTGGAGCTTTGTGTTGCCGTGACGACAGCAGAGGTGAGAGGTCGCGTGGCCTTTGTGAGAGCGTTTCAGAGCGTTCTTCTCTGTGCTTCACTTCCCCCAGAGTGACGGTCTGTACAGTGAATATACTCAATCATCCACTGATTATTGGCTGAAAGGACTTTCTCTCGCTAGAATCTTCTAATCGTAGTACTACAACTGGGAACTACATTACCCACAGAGTGATGGAACAGGTTCTGGTTTAGGAGATCTATGAGAAGCTTAATGATGAACTCGTCTTTTCCACCCATTTTCTCTAAAATTAACTTTCAAATTAATTTATTTAGTTTTCCCATTTTTATTTTAGAAGCACATATTTCCACAATTTTTTTTTGTGTGCTTTATAATCCGTGTGCCATAATATCTGAGAAATATCGTGAATGTTTTTGCCTGTTAGATGAAACTAAACTGTTGTTTAGGTAATTTATTTTTTATTTTATTAATTAATTATTCCTCTTTAATATATGAAAAAAATTGGAATTAGAAAACATTGTGTTTCCTGTAGTCTTGTTAAACTTCATCTCTAAACTACAATACCCACAGATGTTTATAAAACAGAAGAAAGTATCCATGTTTGATCTTTGGATCACGTCAGTTTTTTTCATCCGAGAATTGTAATATTTTGTAACTGTAGTTTTAAACTTCACGGAATCTTAGTAGGAATATTTAAGAATATATATAGGTTGAGGAACATTTTTTAATTTCATTTGTTTCAGAGGAAAATTCCAATTTTTTTTGTTTATTTAATTTTTTTTTACAGTTTGTTAGGACACATTTTGAGACATATTTTAGGTGTACAGTAATCTCTTGGTTTTGAGTAATCTCAGTAGAAATTGGTATTTATTTCCATTTTGGCTCATAAACCAGTAATTCTTGATCCCTTTTGCTCTCCAAAGGTGCAATTTGGTCTTAGAGATTTTTTTCAGTCAGATCTCCGTGTGAAAGTGATATTTTTTTCCACTTTTCGATAATTGAATTAGGAGGTGGTTTATAGGACAGAATCAAACGCTATTTATCGATGAAGTGATGATAAGAGATAAAAACGCCCACCCACCATGACAAGTGAAGGTGTGTGTCTGTGTCCTGTTCTGTGATTGGTTAGCCACAAATCAGGGTGTCCCAAAGTTGCTTGGCTCATGTGACCCATGAAATGGAAATGAGGTTTAGAACATTTTCTGGATTGTCTAAAATGTAGAAATATGTGTTTTTAACGCCTCACATTTTGCTAAAGATGGTGTTTGTGTTGTTGTGAACCTGTTTTGTGTTGTGTCTGAAGAGCGTCTGGCGGCTCTGATTCCGTTTCATGGCGCTTTGGCGTTGGTGTTTGGTTTGGCGGTGTGTGTGAATAATGTACGTACACCCGTGACGAGGCGGTTTACAGGAGGAGATTTGTTTAAGCGACTCATCCAAAGTCCACAGCGGCTCGTACACACTCGCTTCTTTCTTTCCATCCTCCGCTGTAGTGAAGAGGAGCCACACACTCGTGTGTCTGGCTGCTCGTGTTGGTAAACAAGAAGGATGGAACTTTACACACAAACAGTCTGATGCGACTTGACTGGAGGAAAAACAGAAAGGATGAAAAGATGCTTCTGGCTAGCATTCGGTCTCTTAGATGATGCTGTGTTCTCGCTCTCTCTCTATCTATCTTTCACTCCCTATCCCTCTTTCTCAGTCACATTCTCTCTTCCTCTCTCTCGTTCTCACTACCTCTCTATCTCTCACTCTCTATTTCTCTCTCTCTTTGTCTGTCTCTCTGTCTCCATCTCTCTCTCTCTCTCTCTCTCTCTCTCTCTCTCTCTCTCTCTCTCCCTCTCTATCTCTCTCTCTACCTCTATTTCTCTCTCACTGTCTCATTTCCTCTCTCTATTTCTCTCTCTGTCTCACTTCCTTTTTATCACTCTATCTCTCTGTCTCTGACTAATCACACACTTTCTCTTTGTGTAATTACACACTCACATACTCTCTAAATATTACACTCTTTATCTCTATCAATTTATTACTCTCTGTCTGTCAAATTATTTCTCTTTGTAATTTTGCTCTCACATACTCACTCGCTCTCTTCGCTCTCTCTCACTGACAAACACACACTCTTGCTCTCAAACACTGACACTCTTCCTCTCTCTCATTATATTCTCTCATTTGCTCTATTCTTATTAAACTCATTCCCACACTTTCTCTTTCTTTAAATGTTGTATAAAAACTTGTACACTCACTTTTTCTAACCGTTTTACACCATCTCCTCTAGACTTACACCATCTCTCATACGCACTCTTCCTCCTCCTGTTTCTCTTACATCTCTCTTACAATGTCCATTTCTCTCTCTCTCTCTCTCTCTCTCTCTCTCTCTCTCTCTCTCTCTTTCTCTCTCTCTCAGTGTAACTCTTTCACACACTCTCCCCATCTCTCTTACTTTCTCTTAACTGTTCCTCTTTCTTGCGCTCTCCAACCATTACACGTTTTCTCTAACTTTGCCCAAATCTTTCTCTAACTCTCGCTCTCCACTCAAAGACTATACAAAGTGTCTGTCAGCGGGGAGGCCATTGAGCTTGGAGGCCTGACAAACCTTCCACTTAGCCTAGCGCTGCTAGCGCACAAAGGCCGGGGGTCAGGGGTCACTGACAGGGTTAGTCTTTCTCATGCTTCTCTCTCTCTCTCTCTCTCTCTCCTCCTCTCTCTCTCTCTCTCTCTCCCCTCCTCCACTGTGCTGCAGGTCTTCTGGGTCATTGTCTGAACGGCCTTTTCACTCCGTCATCCTTTTCTGGTTCCCGCTCAAGGCCTTCCAGCACGGTAAGCGCGCACACACACACACACACACACACACGTCCTCGTGAGCCTCTTCGGGTCTGGTTTCGGGGGTGAGTGGGGGTCTTGGAGAATGACGGCTTTACTTTGGCATCAACTTAATTGCTTCTCATTGGCCACCATGAAGATCTTAAGATGTCGATGCACGTTCTGATTCCATCAGTTGAATTTATTGCTTTACATTCACCCATATATGCAACACTTTCACACACAGCCACTTGGACTGGATCACAGTTTTCACCAGTGGAGTTGGAACGGTCGATATCTACAAACGAAACACTTTATATTATTTTTGTTACATTCCAAAAGCACCTTTCCTAGTTTTCAGGTTCTTTACCATAAAAATCCTTAACTTTTTGGTTTCTAAATGAACAGTTTTTTTGAAGGCACGACTAAAAAGATCAATTTATGCAAAAAGATATACGCGTTAAGAAATTGTGGATTCTGTTCATGTTTAAAAACATGAGAGAAAATCCCATCCAGTGAAGTGGCACACACACACACACACACACAGTGAAGTGATGCACACAAACCCGAAGCAGTTACGCCGTGGCACAGGCGGCATGTGGGAGTTAGTGTCTTTCCCATGAACCCTTAGTTCTGGTGCAACTCCATCACTGCCGCAATAATATTTAAATAAATCTTTAGTATTTTTAAGTTTTATTTGTTTTTCCATCTCAATAGTATACGTCTTTTAATAGCGATTGATTTAGTGCAAAACGGCGAAAAATTATGTATATATTTTTAAATGGACATCACTAGTAAAAAACCCACTTCTGTGTGAACATTCCGGATTCTTCTAAATGCGCGGGAGTTTGAGCCTAAGACCACACAGTTCGACTTTACTCAAGCGCTGATGATGTCACTCTTTCTCACCCGCGCTTCTGACTGACAGCCTGTCAGCACCACACACACACACACAGCAGGTCTATGGTTACACAGAGTATGCATCTGCGTGACACCGATTTTACACAATTTTACCCTCACATTTAAATTAAGGAAAGCGATGAAACTGTCAAAATTTGCCTAAAATGATGAAATTTTTGAAAATGGAAATTTAAGCTGGTTAGCATCATTAGCTTAGGTATTACACCTGCTTACACTCACATTAATGTTTGACAGGAGTCATGTTGAGTATGAAGTATAAAGTAAGTGACGGGGTGGAGTGACCCGCTGTCCTCTTCTGTTTAGTCCCGCGCATCAGACGCACTCGAGCTGGACGTCGTAATGGAGACCTGTGCGCGTATCGCCGTGTGATCCCTCACGCTAAAAGCTTCTTGTTTACTCCTCACAGATACCGTCTTTGGAAGCGGGAAGACACCAGACTATCTCCTCTTAGGAAACATGGTTTACACGGTGAGGGTTTCTTCAGGCCTCGTCGCAGAGACCATCCTCTTGCTTTTCTCGCCGTTCTTCAGAAGAAAGTTGACGTGTTCTGTTTCCCATCAGCCCTACACTGTGTGTGTGTGTGTGTGTTCCTGCATTTAGCATAACATTTGGCCCAGAATGCTAGTTTTTAGCACAAAGTGGGACCCCGTTGTGTACTTGTGGGGTCTTTGTCAAGGGCCCCACCACTTTGAAGATCTTTTTGGTGGTCAAGAAGTAATTTCAAGACAGCAGTTATATCTGAGTTTTTGTTAAGGTTAGAGTTAAGGGGGTGGGGAAGGGGAATATTTTGATGCTTCGGGTCACAGTAAGGAGAAGGTGAACGTATTGTTTTACATGTAAATCAATAGTGAGGCCCCACTGTGAAATAAATGCAAGTGTGTGTGTGTGTGTGGCTGAGATGCTAAACTGTGGTGTGTTTTGCAGTTTGTGGTGATCACGGTCTGTCTGAAAGCCGGGCTGGAAACCTCTTCCTGGACCATGGTGAGCGTCCTCCAGTCACTCTGTTTCTTCTCCAATACTTTAGTCCTGGGCGGAGTTGGTTTTACAGGCATTTAAGAGCGTAGCACTTGATAACAGCTACATATTTATCTGTAAATAATCAGTCAATTAGAGAGTGTTACATCTTGCATTAATATACATTAACAAGATTATATTGACTACTCTGAAGGCATCATTCATGCTTGTTCAGCCATAAAAAAAAATGTGTGCATTTCCACACTCTATTAAAGTTAATCCTTTATAAATTATGCTTCGTATTAGTAATTTAATAAGTGAAGTCAGCGAGATTGTCAATATGGCCACTAGGGATTGTATCAAATGTGGTTAAACGCAGAGCAGAAATTTAATACGGTCCCTAGTGGCCATATTGACAAACTCACTCTCTTTATTTTACTTCACTTTACTAGTTATAAAACATGTACTAGCTGTTGGTTAACTGTAGTTGTGAGCTCTTCTAAAGTGAGTGATGTCCTGTAAAACATTTATTAATGAGATTTAAAGGCTCAGTTGTCTCATTGCAATTGAATGTTCCGGTTAATTAATATGATTTTATTGCTATTCTAAAAGCACAACTTGCATTATAAATCAATAGTAAATATTCAATTTTTGATGGCAATAAATGTAATAACTGAATGTATGAATGTAACAATAAAACATACAAACACCAATCCTTCTTTTTGGAGGCCAAAAGCATCTGAATTCACAAAAAATGTGGTTTAAAAGTCTGTAACTGTCATTCTTTTTTTATAGTTGAGGTTCAGGTTAAATAATGTTTTTATTGCTAGAGAGATGAATCCCAAACTAAGGCTTGAGCCCTATCATGGTGCCTGAAGCTATATTTCAGATATATATATTTATTTGTGTCATGATCAATAGAAGCAAGTTTGACTTTCCTCGACCAAAATCTGTTCTTGTGACATCATGTCCTTTCAAGGCATAGAAAAGCATTCAAGGAATGTGTAATGGCGGTTTCGTTCAGATTTGTAATAGGAGAAATGTATATCTATAATTATATCTCCTCAAAACCTCAGACATTCATGTGTGCAATGCATTATTTATGCAGTCCAAATGCAATCATCCGTGTTTTTTAATGTAAATGTGTATCTTTTACATTGATTGGTCAGCATCTTCCTTGTCCGATTATAAATCTTTAAGGCTTTTTTTGTTTTACGTTTAACCAGTGTTGGATCGTCTCATAGCGTCAGCAGAGCAATTTTCTCAACGACACATGATTTCCGTGTGGTTTTCCAACATGTGCTTCCAATGTTTTCTGTGTGCAAATTTCAAGCCGCTATTAAACAAATGCACATGGGTTCCGCAAACTCCCATGTGTGCGCACATATATTAGCATGTGTTACCGTGTAATGACAGTGCGAGGCGTGTTAACTTATCTTCTGATACTCGTGTAAATAATCGCAATGACTGAGGTATTTTGGCGTAAGGTTTTGTGCGGTTGTCAGACGCTAATTTGACGTTTTCGCTCTGGCTCGTAGTTCAGTCACATTGCCATCTGGGGCAGCATTGGATTGTGGGTCGTCTTCTTCGGCATCTACTCCTCTCTGTGGCCCCTGATTCCTCTGGCCCCAGACATGTCGGGAGAGGTAAGACGCATCATGCAATGATTATTGCTTCTTTTTTTATTACTTCTATATTTATTAATGGTGCAACCTTAATTGTGCAATGACAATAAAGATTATCTTTTTTATTTTTACGGAATTAGTTAAACCAGCCTCGTTAACTGGCCTGATGTTTTTATTAATGAAATGCCCGAATGTTTTTTTTTTCCGTGTGCACACGTTTTATTGTGGATTTAAAATGGATCAATATAAGAAAGATGCTAGAAAATCGATGGATTTTCTGGAGCAACTGTTTAAAGGAGATTGTTTGAATCAATAAGCTCAACACAAGCAAAACCGTTTTTGATTGGTTTAGTTTTTATTCTTACATTTCCATAAATAGCACTGAATCCAAAACCGAACACTTCTGTGGTTTTTCGTCCTATCAGAACAAAAGTTGTTTAACATGAATCTATGGTGTTCTCTTTAATAGTATCCTGACTTTACGCAGAGAGAGATTTGTCTCTAGAATTGTGACAATATACAATAAAAATTGTGTTGTGTGGTCAATTAACTGTAAAAAATTACTTCGTAAACGGTGGAATGACGCACCTTAACAGCTTAAAAATTACAACGTAAATTAGTCGTATCACATTCCACTCGGATTGTGAACAAAAAGCATTGGTACAAAATTAGCCAATCAGAGCATTTTATATTTTACATTTGCGTGAAGTGGAGACCCTAATCATTGAATTACATTAAGAGGTTCAGGCTAAATAAAACAATTTTTTGAATTGTATACATTTTATTTAGAAGACATTTACATTATATTTTATTTCTATACAGTTAATATGCTCATTTTCGATTAAAATTTTTTTTTACATTCATTCTAACCGATACGTTGAAGCATTCCGCACACACTGATATCGCGATTGTCCGCGCGGCCCGGAATTCTTCTGGAATACCTTAGAAATGAACCATATTATGCTTTGCTTAGGCTAAGCCTAGAAAAACGCTCCACATCTGGGGACATTTTTTAAGCCAATTTGTTCTCATCGTACGGCTCAACTCAGAAAAACACACACGCGGCCCATCCTCGTCCCCGCAGCTCTTGATGTGTCAGGTGATATAAAACACACACGGACCACCCTCTCGCTCTGGCCGGCCCCGGGCACCGCACTATCTGTGCAATAATCTGAGCTGGAAGAGTTTCTGTGTGTTCATCAGTCTGAGCTGAGGGCCAGAAACCCAACACCTCGGCTCCTTTCTCACCTCATAATCTTTTAATGGAGCCTAACAGGCCCTATTTGTGTCATCTGTGAGGAAGAGCAGTGTGAACATCTCCGCTCACACACTGCCTGGATTAGTTGGGGGCGGTTGGGATTTTATTTTTAGTTGGTTGGAGGTCTGGACTGTGTTTGAGCGCTCTCGAGATGCTTTCCTTCACTTTGGAGAGAAGGAGATCAGACCCCAGAGGCTTGGAGTAACTCAACGCCAAGGAGAGACATCTGAGAGGAGGAACACCTGAACGCTGCTGAACTCTGGGCCACCTCACGCTAATCTCAGCTCCACCGGACCGGAGATGAGCTTACTCACAGCTGGAGAAGAAGTCGCTGAGAGCCGATGACATGATAAAGCCTTGAAGGTAGTGATCTGAACTCCTGATGAACGTGATGAAGCTGGACGCCATCTTCAGACGGGAGGTCAAACGTTCCTCAGCAGGAGCACGGCACGCATGTGATGCTTCACGGACACTAGAAAGAAGGCTGGACTCGTTGGACACGTGATCTTCACGTTCCTCACGCACACCTGGGATCTGTGCAGTGTTCCTGAGATCCACAGCACATTCATCTTCCTCCGCTCGCTTTGATCTGCCGAGCCTTCTTCTCTCCATCAGCAGACTGACATCACGCAGCGGCCAACGGGAAACAGACGGGGCGTGGCATCTGAAACATTCAACGCAGCATCACCATCTTGTTGCAGAATTTTTCGTATTCACATTTTGGTTATGTGATGTCATCTCTGCCCAGTGTACAGCGAAGATAGGGAAGAAAGACAAATGCTGTGTATTAATGTGTGAGAGAAAATATGCGTATATACAGTAATAATAAATCGTGTTATTTATTTATGTAAAAAATATTAATCAAGCAGAGAATACTTAATTTTTTTTTATATTTTAGTTTTTGTTTTTGATTTATTTTACGCAAGACGGACAAAATGTACATTTTTGTGAATACTGTTGTTTCATTTTTGTGTTTTTTTTTTTTTTTTTTTTTTTTATCCTATCAAATTTGTTGCGTCTCCTTATCAATATCTAATGAAAAAGAAACATGAGTACCGTAAACCTTTGAAGTTGAGTTAATAGTTAATTAGAATCAGAATCAGACTTTATTGGCCAAGTTGCGAATTACAACAAGGAATTGAGTTTGGTCTGACTCTGTCTTTTCCGTCTTTAACATATATTAGCATAAATATATAAATATAAGAAAAAAACAAAAAATGTGACATGAAATGAGTGAAACATAAATAAATAATGTTATTGCACGTTCTTGCGTATGTATTGCACATTAGATTGTGGGTCCGGTAGAGTTCAGCTCAAACACGGCCTGTGGGAAGAAGCTGACTCTGTGTCTGGTAGTTCTGGTGCTACCATTATGTTAGCTACTATTATAGCATTATGTTATAGCATTATGTTATAGCATTATGTTATAGCATTGTAAGCTTCAGAATGGTCACCAGAAGGTCACAGACTCTGTTGGGATGGTGAAATGCAGAGCTCTGTGAATTTCTCCTCTGGGAAATTTAACCAGGCTTTCATTATATATTGATTATTATTGTTTTTTATGTTTATTGATTATTATTGTTTCTATTGGTGTTCACTGACATTTACTGTGCAAACAGAGAACATTTTTTTTCTAGCGGCTTCCTAACTCCACGCTTTACCACAACATTTTGCTTTTTCCACTTGAGGAGGGAAAAAAGCTGATTTTTTTTTTCACCCCGACTTTTGAATGTCGATGCCTTTTCTGTAAACATTGGCTTTTTTGAAGGTCGGCCGCACTGTGATGTTTTCATCCACCGCATTTTCCACACGTATCATGTGCCGTTAATAAATTCTGTGAGACGTGCAACCGCGTCACTGATTTTCTTCTGCGGCGGGCGACTTGGGTTTAGACCTCAGCTGAAACTCTACACTGAGACTGGAAGGACTGGGGGAGTGATGGGATTTCGCGTGTTTGTTTTACTGGAGGACTCTGTGAATAGGGATGACAGCGTCCGTGTGTCAGCATCCTGTCTGCGCTCCACAGAATCCGAGTATTCACACGTCTGGCGGGCATAAGAGACGTCTCCCTCTCCGTATCCTTTCCCTCTAAAACAACAGTCACGGGAGGAGATTTATGGAAATTCACGCATGTATTTCAGCATCTGGCTCTTTAGAATTCTCTAAACTTTTGTACAGTCCTAAATGCTTGGAATCTATATTTTGCGCAGAGATTTTATGTGGAACCGTTATAGTGCAGTCATTTATACATTTGGTGTAATTCTCGGAAACATGCATGAAGAAGAATTGGAGTTTGAATAATTGCTTATAGGTGTGAGTGAGGGTGAACGTGTGTGTGTGTCCTGCTCAGTGATTGGTTGGCCACCAATTCAGGTTGTGTCCCGCCTTCAGGTCCACGGTTGATTTGATTGGCTCCAATTCCCTGTGATACAGAAATGCAAAGCAGTTCAGACAATAGACAGATGTTTATTATTTTCTATATGTTGCTTATGTAATTTGCTTAGGTGGCTGAAATAAAATAAATAAGATTTCTTATGCAGCTTTTATTTATAATTTATATATATATATATATATATATATATATATATATATATATACTGATGGAAGTTTGTTTAAAATATAAATAAATTGTTCTTTAGAAAACAAAATTTTTTAAATTAGACCCTTTTTTTAAATTCACAAATAAATAAATAAATCAGTGTCCATGAACCAAACATAATATTTCCGCCAAGTGTTCATAGTCAGTTTTGAAGAAACTGTTGCTTTACTTGTTGCTTAACTTAATGCGTCTGGATTTATACATTTACATTGATTTAGGTATAATTGCATCTTTGTGTGATTGAGAAAATCTGAACCTGCAACTTTCTTTGTGTGTGTGTGTGTGAGAGAGAGAGAGGTGTTTATTTAAAGAAAGTGTCTCTGAGCGTGAAGCCCAACATGTATGTGCGAGGCTGGTAAAGTCAGCTGCTCCGGGCTTTAGTGTCTGGTCCCTGAAGCCGAAGGGCCAGGCCGAGGGTGAATGACCATGTCTGAACTGCTCTCATCTCATATTTACCATCACAATGGGCGGCATTAACATTCTTCAGCCAGCGGTGCTGCGCGCAGGCATGAGTGGCTAAACTCCGCTGTTTCACAACCGCGCTGATTAGCGCATTCAGGCGGAGTTAATCCAGCCTGTCCGTCAGCGGAGGAAGTCGCCACGTGGGACGGGATGATAAACACTCAATTGGCCCGTTTCAAGCTCTAATAGAATCCGTCATCACTGACTTTCAGCTTTGGAAAGACTTGATATTCTATTTGAAATTGTCCATTACAGCATCTGCCGCGGTAACGTATTTATTTTGATTAATTGCAGTTGCCGCGTGGAAGAATGTGAACAACAACTGCGGTTTCCTAGCACGAAAACAACGTCTCTTTTCAATCGGTGTCAGGGTTTGGCCAAGTGTATCCCATAATTTTTGCCAGTTCCAGTAGTGTAACATGAGCCTGACCCCGTTAACTTCACTGAACTCCGGGTGACTTTAGCGAGGAACACCAATCACACAAATAGTGACTAGATTCGGGCCTTTTCTATATCAGCTCAGAGGTGTAAAGAGTACCTGACCATACTTGAGTAAAAGTACAGATACCTTACTGGAAAAATTACTCTGTTACAAGTTACAAGGCATCGATTCCCAGAAGACTTAATAAAAGTCATGAAGTATTTCATTTTAAAAGAACTTAAGCATTTTACTCGTACTGAATTTAGACTCAAAAAAGTAATCAAGAAATATGAAAATAAGATACTTGTTTATGAGGTTTTATTTCCTAATGTAGAAATCTAAAACTTTCTAAAAACCTCAAAGTTTCAAAATGGCAGAACAAAATAGATAGAAAAAGAACAAAAAGTCAAGTCTCAGTCAAACTCAAATGTGCAAAAAAAGTACCACAGCTAATTCACCTTGATTTACACACTGATTTAGCTGATAAAAAACATCTAGTACCTACAGCATCGTCTGCCCAAGAAAATAGCCGCTGTAGAAAAAGATGCCGACTTGTCGTGCACACTCACAGTGTAATGAGTAATGGTAAGTGTCTATTCAATTGTAGTGGAGTAAAGAGTGCAGATACTCAGTCACGAATGTAGTCAAGTAGAAAGTAAAAGTTGCTTATTTTTTGTGTACATGTTGCCAAAGAATACTTAAGTAACAGTCCATTTCATCTATAGCAGGGGGGGGCAACTAGTCAGAGACTAAGAACCACTGTTTTTTATGTTTTACTGCAAAGAGCCACATCATACACATGGACACAAATAAACATCATCCCATTCCTTAGTCTTGTATGCAGACACACACACACATACAGACCTCTGCTCAGCCAGATTTAATGAAAAAAAAAAAAAGCACACCAACTTGATAATATTAGTTAATTTTAAACAGTTAACATAGTGTGCATATTTGACTCATGTCATGTGAAAGCTCCTGAAGAGCCGCATGAGGATCAAGAGCCACTGGTTGTCCACCCCTGATCTATAGATATAGTTCAAGCTATAGAGTGTCATCTATATCTTTGCAATATTACGCTTGAAACATTCTTTTCATATAGTTGTGCTATTTCTTATTATATTCCCATGACCATCTGGAATAATTAAAATTTTTGGCTGTGACATTTCACTTTTCTGAGCATTTTGTTGTTAAAAAAATCGTAAATAATTTTCTTTTGATTTCTTTATTTTGTTACATTTATTTACTCTGTGCTTTAATATATGTTGACAGCCAGCTGGACTGGTTTTATTATTTGGCTGTGAAATTATACGAGCAACCTTCAATCTTCCAACCTTTTTGTTATACATCCAAGTTTATTGGAAAAATAAATGTAAATACATAAAACGTGCATAAAAGAAAACATGAGGTCACGGTTACCTTTGTGGCGCGTTAAAGTTTCTTTTAACGTGGAAAACGTCATTTACTTTTAAGCACAGATTGATCGAGCTTTTTAGACTCGTTTGTTTTATGGGATTTGCTGACATCAAACTCTGTGTCTTACAAAAAATTCATCGTTTTACCTATAGGACGGCCAAATCCATGTTTCTCTTTGGACAAATTTACTATTCTTCTTGGCAGCACATCACTTGTGCGTTAGAGGCAAACACGACATAGTACATAAAAGGAGGAAGCCATTTTTTGTTGCTTTGACAAAACACCAGAAGTTAAAAATTAAAAAACAAAGCGAAAAGTGTGTTTTGCTGTACTCTGTTGTAGACGAGCCTAAAAAGCACATTTGAGAACGCCTGGATCCTTTCTTTTTTTTTTCAGCAGGTGCCCCTCTCGGCTCCGTACTGAGACCCTTTGAGTTTTAGATTACAGGAAGCTGATTCGTCTCCAAGCACCAGAGAGTTTAGACAAGTGGCACAAGGTTGTAAGGTGAATAGGGTATTTAAGGAGCTGATCCCTTCTCCTCGACATTTAATGACAGGTATTTTCAGCATGGCCAGGCCGAAGCCAGACCGGATAAGCACAAGTGACTGCTTCTGCGAGCCTGCCTTACGCTTTATTCTGCTTCATCTCTTCACAAACTGTTGTGAAATGTTTGGACTATCATTTCTGTTGTCATTGTCTCCTTATCAGTTCTCGGCACAATGATCTTCTCAGTTCAATCCTCGGGTTTATCTTGGCAGCTGTTTTAAATCCAGTGACTTGATATGTTGGATCCCACGACGTCCAAAGTCTCAGTTTGAATTTATTTTATGCAACTTTATCCCTCTCTGGCCATTGAACGATAAAGAAATGAAGACGTATGTGTCTGCGCTCTGCTCTCGGTACCATGCGGAGCTTTCTGGGGAGTGATTACGCTAACATCCGGTGACTTCAATCCTGATAGCGAAGCTTTTTATGGCATACCTGAGTTCATCCATTCCAAAAAGTAGTCAGTAGCTGTAGTGTTTACTCCAAATGCTTGTGTGTTTCATCTGGGTCTTCGGATTTTCTACCGTGGTTCAAAAAGAAAGTTTGGAAAGTTGTTTGTATTTTTAAGTGTGTGAATGTGTGTATCCTGCTCTGTGATTGGTTGGCCACTAATCCAGGCTGTGTGTCCCGCCTTCAGGCCCAGAGTTGCTGGGATTGGATACAGCTCCTCACGACCCAGAAATGGAATAGCATTTCAGAAAATGAATGATGATGGATGGATGAAATAGAAGGGTTGTGAATGGAGTCATCACAGTGAAAACAAGACACTCTGTTTTAATGAAATATTCTTTTGCTACCTCCTCGTTTTGTATTATGGAGTTGTCATTCATTTTTTCTAGACTTTTTTGCAAAACTAGAACTTAAGCCTTTTAGACACGTTGTCAAGTTATCAACGGCCCTTTTTTTATTTTAAGGATTGTTCTTGCTAAAGCAACAGGTCGTTGTCGTCATTTTTGCTAGCAAGTTCTCCGTTTTCAGAGATTACTGACCTTCAGGATCCACTTCATCTGTCTCTCATTTTACCTCTTGTAGGTCTTTTCATCTCTCACACACATTTACAAAGTGACAGAATGAGTGTGCGTGCCAGTTCCTGTTCGCTGGATTACAGCTTTCATGTCTCAGTTTGGGTTCTTATGTCAGGTTTCATGTCTCTCTTCTTTTTCCAGGCGGACATGATGTTCAGTTCCGGAGTCTTCTGGATGGGCCTGATCTTCATTCCCATCACCTCGCTTGTGTTTGACGTGGCCTACAAAGTGTAAGATGAGTTTGTTCAGAATCAAAAACACAGACCGTATTTACTCAAATATAAGCACCCCTTTGTTCCAATTTTAGATGTTTTTAAAAAAAACCGGGGGGTTGGGGTTAAATGCGCATATTTCGAATATAAATAGTATAGACGCGCTTTATCCATATTTAAAATTAGGATCAATTACAAATAAATGGAAATGCATCGTCTTCACAAAGCGGTGCACTGCGAAGGTCTAAAACGAAGTCAAAACCAGGGAACAAACACAATCAAAACGCTCTGACTGATGCACAGAGAACAATACTGCAGAAAATAAAGGCAAATTTCAATTCATTGTGAAGTGTCTGATAAAGACCGGCTAATGGAGACGCTGAATGGGGTGCAAAGGCTCATGGGAGGTGACCCGCTGAGGTTTCTGGGAGGTTACGATCCCTGGAATAGATTTTTTTCAAACTATTATTCAAGTAAAACGACACCGAAGTAATATGAGTCACAACTTCAAAGGTGGAAAAAAACATATTTTAAGAGAAGTGTTTAGCCAGAATTTTTTTTTTTTTTGGCCGGGGGGGGTGTGGTTATGTTGATATAAATACGCTATGTGTTTTTAAGTTCGAAAATCGTAGTAGCTGAAGGTGGTCTTCGTTTAGTTGTGTGTGAGGTGACGTTGTGATTGGCGTGAGAGGTCTGACACTGATGTTTCTGGCAGAATGAAGAAGGTGTGCTTCAAGACCCTGGTGGATGAGGTGCAGGAACTTGAGGCACTTTCCAAAGATCCAGGAGCTGTGGTGCACGGGAAGAGGTGAGAGACGCTCCTCTGATGTTAGAATACATCTCATACAATGTTGTTCATCCGATTGCTCTTCTGCCGATGGGAGACTGGAATATAATACTCCCAGATGTTGGTGATGGCATCTCACAATGGGTTTGTTTTGTTTCCCTTCCCTCCAGTTTGACGGAAAGAGCGCAGCTCCTGAAGAACGTCTTCAAGAAGAGCACCGTCAGCCTGTACCGCTCCGACTCCATGCAGCAGAACCTCCTCCGTACGTCTGCGACATGCATGTGCTCCGCCACACACACCCGATCTCCTCCGCAGGAGTCACTGACGCACACACACCCCTCCATCCCCATCTGCAGCATCCAGATGCAGGTTCACCAGCACACACGAGGCCTGATGGAGGCTCAGTTGAAGACTCTAGCTGATTCACACATGGCTGAGAGTTAGGTGGAACTAGTCTGGTTAGTTTGGGGTTTGAGACTTACCTCAGTAAATCTCAGGTTTACTAGGCCAAAGCTTGGGCTTCTGGGTCAGGGTGATAACCAAAGCAAATTTACTGTGGCGTTTACAATTTTAACTTTTTATTTTATTTTTTGTTTTTTTTTGACATTTTTTGCACTAATATGCACTTCCTGTCTCGTGTTTTCTACGTCATTGCTGTCACTCGCATGTTCAGTGGTTCTAAAGGGGGTTTCACGGGTTTAAAAGGAAACATAAAAATGCATGAAACAATGTAAATACCAGTAAATAATACACAAGTGTTATATAAACATCGTATTTTATATTGTTGTAATATAATGTCCCCAAATAAAACCGAATATATTTGTTCAAAAACTAAGTAGTTCATGATTTAGATTTTTGATGAATAGAGTTTTTACCCATCTATTTTCTAAATGTTAATGCTGTAGCAGCAAAAACAAATATAGATAAACAAAATATATATACTGAAAATAAGAAGTTGAAAAATGCAAAAACCATTGAATAAATTCGATGGCATAGATTATCAATTCAGATGGACAGATTTGATCTTTTTAAACTAATCTTTATTGTTACAGCAGCAATAACAGTATCTTATTTTTATTTGTGTATAGTAAAGAACAAACAATAGTTTTATAGACTTTTTAAAGGAAACCGTTTACAGTCAATTGGGGACGACAGTAAATTCTGAGATATCTGAATGTTCTATACTTTTAGTTTTGTCGAAAATTATTTTTTTAAATGAAAATAAATTTATATGTGAAAACATCCAGTAGATGTTTTAATCAGAAATGATTTAACTTGCTGTTTTAGCTTTTCCTTAGAAAATTCCTTTTTCTTTGTTCACATTTTTTTTGCTGGAATTAAACCCAACAGTTCTTCTCCATCCAACTCAACAAATGAATGTCGCTCAGTCCCCCATATGAAGAACCACTGGTCATTTATCGTCTTTTGGTGAGGATGGAGATGATTGTGAGGATGAGGCTAGTGTAGTTCTTCCCTTCATCTCACGCACTGAATCCTTCAGGATTTCTCCGCTCACATTCAGCCTGATGTTCTGACCGCCATGTTTAATCATGTCAATGTTGCGTTGTCATTCCCACAATGCTTTGCGCTCCTCTTGCATGTGCCCCTCAGGCCAGCAGGTACAGGCCGAGTCTGTTGGGACGTGAGGTGAGTCTGAACCAAAGGTCCCGCTCCAGTGTGCAGTGCTGTAGAACCTCCTGTTAGAGACCTTCTCTAGAACCTTCTCCTCACATCCAGCCACTGTTGATCTGTCCCGGTAGAAGCAATCATCTGACGTGTCCGGTTTCCTGCGACCCTTCCCTTTGCAGTTCAGCGGGATAATTACGCTTGACCGCCGCCATCAGCCCACCCACGCCGCCATTTCCCAGGGTCCCTTCTGAGACCTGTTTGAGTTTAGTTGTTTATTTCTGGAAGCCGAGTGGCCGGACCGTCCCGCATACTGATGTGGATGGTGTTCTGGTTTAATCGGACTCTCACTGGTCCCTCACAGTGCAGAGATTGTTATTCGCAATAGTTAAAAATGTTGCAGCTGTTTATCCAATCACGTTTCATTTCATTCCAACAGCCAATCAAATCCTTTGTGGTTCCCACTAGAGCTCTGTTGCCGACGCCATAATTGCTGATTAAGCTTTAGTCGAACTTTACTAGTGTGTGTACACACTCATGTATACCGGTATGCATATGTATATACAAATTGTTGCATATACATATCAATGTGTGTACTGTATATACATATTCATACAAACATATACACATAAATACAGTGTGTATGTATACACGTGTATGTGCATATATTTATAAATATTTCTAAATTAATTATTATAATTATTAACTTTGTGTACAATATATGCATACTGTATGCAAAATATATACAGAAACTGTATATACTGTGTGTATACATACACTGATCAGCAGTCTCCTTGCTTAAATGTATTTTTAGTGGGTAATTATTGTTTTTCTTTATAGGAATATTTGAAAACATTTGTTGATTAATAAACACGTTTTTAATCAGTGTAATTACAGACGTGCCTTTCTCCAAGGTACTAAAAACACTTTTACACTTGGCAAATAGCCAAGACAGACTTCAAGATAAAACAGCTTAAGTGTGTGTGTGTGTGTGTGTGTGTGTGTGTGTGTGTGTGTGTGTGTGTGTGTGTTTAGGTCGTAACCACCGCATCAATTAACCAGTTTCACATCTCATGAAAAATACATTAAAGTCACAAACTGCACTTATGTATTACACTTATATTATTTAGATGAGTGCAAAGTTCCGAGTGAATTGCGACGGTAAACGCACAGACTTCATCTCCCCGGCTGGTGACTTGCTGTAAGACTGGCAGATGTTTCTCCATCCCCTGACGCATCTTCTCTGGCTGCTCTTTCCAGACGGTTACGCCTTCTCACAGGACGAGAACGGAGTGCTGTCCCAGTCGGAGGTCATCCGGGCGTACGACACCACCAAGCAGCGCACCAGCGAGTGGTGAGACCCTCACTCCTCCTTTCATTGGCTGCCAGGGAGCGGTCAGCTTGGTCTGAGGCGGCCTGAGAATCCATCGGCGCTGGAGAAAGAGACGTAAAACCAGCACTGTGCTCGCATATTTTGGCCCTGCCTGTGGCCAGTATGGTTTCTGATCTGTCAGCGTGAGGAGAACTCGCTCTCTTCTCCACTTCTCCTCGGGCGTGATGAGGAGAAGAGCGGGGAACGTGTGCTGATGTTGTTTGACTGTGACCTTCCTGTCCACCAATGGCACGTTTGGCTCTCTCACTTCTTCATTTGCAGGAAAACATCTGCGCCAATCTGCAACTGTCCAAGATCTCTAGCGTTCCAAAGAAAAATGGACAAATGCCGTCCCTGTTTGTTTTTAATTTTTTTTTTTATGTAGGATTGTGAAATGTCACCACTGGATTTTTTTGTTGATCTTTAATTTCTACGCGAGATGTTGAGTCGTGCGCTTTTTAAATGTTCTTTTAGTTGTTTTAAGGTTTTTTTTAAATTATGAATTTCTCGTCTGTTCCTTTCTCTGGTTTAATTTCCAGTTACTTACTAGATTAATTTCGTCGTGCCTGATTAAGTCAATCAGCTTGCGTTCCTTTTCGGCAGCATTTCGACCGCTTTCGCCAACACAATTTATCATTCCACATCTTACACGGCTGCAACGATCACAAAGGTGCCTAACAAGAACTTTTCTCCCATAAACCGTTGTGTATCCTCAGCATTGAAAATCCGCCCGGAGCTTTAATCGCACTCACTCGCCCTCAGCTTCAGCATCCCAGAGTCTCCGCTGACCAATCACACGCTCACAAAACTCCGACTGGACATTGGTGTTAAGTGCCATTAGTTAGGGAGGAATGGAGTTCGCCAGGCTCACGCAGTATCAACACAACTGTCTCTCTAGTTATTTTGTGAATTTGTATTTTTATATTGAACTTATGTGACCTTTTGGACTGGTCTGCTTTGTAACGGAACGGTCGTCGCTCGTTCTCGTGGTTCCTCTTGAGAAACTGCTCGTGGATTTTTTTTTTCGCTCATGCTGTGACTATTACGGTACTGTTATATTGACGCTTCTTTGTTCGATGGTGGAGTTTGTGCGCCGATGTCCTTCTCCCCGTGGGAGAGCACGTTTTTGTACGCTGCGTCTGCGCGACGTGTGTCGTCTGCATGTGCATGTGAGCTGCGTGTCGGGGGCGCGCTCGTGTGTGCGTGAGCGCGCGTTCCTGCCCCGCCCCCTTCTCTCCGCGCGTGCACGTCAGTCTAACTCTGATAAGCCATGTGTGTTGATGGATGTGTGGGGAAGACTTTACAGCTCGATTAAAGTCGCGGATGCGTGATGTCGTCTCTGTCCGGTCGTCGTGACGGTGAGCTAATGCTAATGTGCTAATGCATGGTGTGTTGTGCGGGGCGAGTGCATGTGTGTCACGTGTCTGTCGGTGCGTGTGAAGCTCCGCTCGCGCTTGAGGAACGTTGCGCATTGGCTGTCGTTTATCTGGTTTATATCAGTGTTATTTTATCGAGTGGATGTTATCGTCATTCAGTTTCAGATGTTTTTTTTTCGCGGTTTCCTGTGGATGGTATCGGCTCGGACTGTTGCGGTGTAAGTGACTGATCGCACGAATGAAAGAAGAAGAAGAAGAAGAAGAAAAAGCTCACGGTTTTAACCTCAATGTTAATTGTTCTTAATCTCTTCAGTGTTGGACACATTCAAGAGCTCAAATGCACTTTTGTATTGTTTGGGATTCTCTATTGTGTTTCGTTTTTGTTTGGAAGCTCGTTTGATTAGATTTTTATCTTTTGTTCCATGATGGTTGTCGCATGTCGGAACTGTAACTTTTCGAGTGTTTTCCTCTTTTAACTGCCATAAATGACTACTGAAATAAACTTCACAGGAGAAGCGCCTGGCTCATTCTTTGTCACGTGGTTTAAATGGCCGACCTGATCTGAGGTGACTTGCTTTTCATCATGGCTGAGATGGTCCATATTCTGTTGTCTGTGATTTACAGTGAGACTGAAGATCAGAGAGTTTTGTGCACGGTTGCCATGGTGACCTGTCATACACATTTCGAGTTAGATCGGGACATCTACTGTCTTCATGTGGAGGCCGTGGTGGGTGGCATTAAACAGGACGTGATGGGAGTCTAAACAGGAAAGCGTGGAGCTGTGCTCACAAACACATCCACCGACCTTCGCTCAAGTGCCATTAATTTCTCAATTTGATAACAGCCGTTTTATTTATCTTGGCCGCGTTTGATGTGAATAAATCCACCGGAGAAATCTTCCCCTCGCCTTCTGGAAACTCCTGAGTAGCTTTAATTCATCGTCTTGTGTCGTACATGACTACTTGTTTACAGATGTGCGTCGATCTAAAAGCAGGAAATAGAACCTTTTGATTTAAGATAAAAACGGTTGGTTAGAAACGATGATGTGTCTCCGCTACGTTGGGACTTTGTAGGTTTAGACACGAGGGATGATTTGTAAAACCTTGCTGATGGCGAATTCAGCAACGTGATGTGAATCTGAGCTAATAATGGCTTTCAGATTGCTACAAAAATTACACAAAATTGAACAAAGGCCCTTTGCCAGAACGTTCCTCAAACATTAAAAACACAAGTTCTCCTAGAGTTGGAGGTACGTGACCATCCGTCTTTCTCGTTTAACCCTCGGGAACTCCATGAAAATTGTTCCCGACGCTATTTTCGTCCCTAAAAAGGTCTTCGATTGTCGAGAAGCTGCTCGAGAGTTCTTAAAGGGAACGGATCCGTGTCTCAAAGGGTTTGAAAGTGCACGACAGCTTCTAGTGTTTTGTATCCAGCTCGTGGAGTCCGACACCGACGTCCCGTCTGAAGAGTCCACATGCCATCGGAAACGTGAGTCTGCAACAACGGCGGCTCTTTGGTCGTTCCTTTGTTCCTCCATTTCCCTGCGGTCAACCACCGTGGGTCAACTCTGGCCGAAGTCAGCGAAGCCCTTGTTCCCCGAGAAGGTCTCCTGCCCCAGAGGGAAGAAGTACTGCTGCGGCAGGAGGAAGCCGGAGCTCTGCGGGTGCAGCTGCGGGTGCTGGAGGGAGTTGGAGCTGTAGGGTGGAGGAGGTGGAGGGGGCGGGGCCACGGGGGGCGAGGACGAGACTACCAGGAGCTGCTGCTGCGAGCAGTGACCCAGGGAGAAGCGCCGCACCGAGCTGCCTCCTCCGGCCGAGCTGGAGCTGGTGGTGGCTGTGCTGGACTGGCGTGACGGGGTCCGCAGGCTGGGCGGGGCCGTGGTCAGGATCATGGGGATGGTCTCGCCCTGACTGCGCAGGGAGAAGCGGATTGGCTGCTGGCTGGGCTGCTTGGGACGCAGGCAGGTGCAGCAGTACACGGCCACCAGGGAGCCCACCACCACAAACGCCACGAACATGGAGCCCACCATCAGGAAGGGCACGTAGATGGGCTCTGTCACAGAGAGAGAGAGACGCAGATCACAGATCAGAACCACTGTGTTGTGTTAATGTGTTGATGTTACAGATTATACGTTATTACAAATTAATCAAAACATTTTTGTTGACAAATTTTACTTGTCATGCATGAAATATAAACAAATTTAACATTTCAAATAAATTCCCCCATTCATATGTTTGAAACGATCCAAAACACATTTCACTACATGTTGTACCACATATAATTTGTTGATCAAAAAAATAAAAAAAAAAATGCTTTGATGGTACAGATTATACATGAATTATTACAAATAAAACATTTTTGTTGCTTTGTGAAATTTGCTGACAAATTTTTCTTGTCATACATAAAATATAAACACATTTGCTATTTCAAATAAATACAATAACGTAAAGTAACATGTTTACTTGTTCAGGGTCTCTACACTCTTGATCTCACTCTCAAACTAATAAATAAATGATGAAAATTGCATATTCAGACTATTTATTAAATGAACAATCAGAAGTTGTAAATTATGGATTTTGGAGACTTTTGAAATGGTAATTGTCTTTTTTCTACTGAAAGCGGTATATCAATTTTACATTCTCAAATAAAATTGTTGAACTAAATACTGTATCTGCAGATTGTTCCTGAAGATCGTGATAGGAAAAGTTTTTTTCTGGTTTTTTAAACGTACAAAAAAAGTTTTTTTTGTTCTATGCAAGTATGTTGCATTAAAGCAAACACGCAGTTCAATAATTTTTTGTGACTATAAAGTTCAGATCTTTTTGTGACTATAAAGTTCAGATTTTTTTTATAAAGTTTTTTGTTAAAAAGATTTTTAACTTTAGACTATACAGTTTATCCATATTGTTTGCGTACCTTATGAATACAATATTACAATATATATATTTTTTTAATATCCACCGCTTTTCAGCTTCCAAGCGAAGATTGTTACTTTTAATAAAATAATGAAAGTGTGATGTGGGGTTTTTTTTTTTTTTTTTGCTCTTATATATTGTTCTTCACGTATTAATACAGTAATTATTTATTTATTTATTTATTTTTGTTTTTTACTATTCTGAATCGGTTGCGTGTTTAGCGAGTCCCGTTATCTTACGCGCGGCGTATTGCGTGTTGTTGTCCGCTTCTCTGTCGTTGGTGCAGGTCTCCTGGTCCAGACGCGCGTCCGGCGCCGCGCAGCAGTAGCGCAGCGAGCAGCTCCCGCAGCAGACCGTCGCGTCCAGCGTGTCGAAGTCCTCCGGGCACTGGAAGCCCTCGTGGTAGTTCCCGCTGCCGTCCAGCCAGCCGTGACAGTACTCGCCCCGGGCCGCCGAGATGCGCAGGCTCCACGTCAGATACCCCAGGAAGAGGCAGCTCAGCAGGCGCGCCATGCCGCCCCAGATCTTCCTCTCTCTCACTCTCTCTCTCACTCACTCACTCACTCACTCACTGGCCGATAAGCACGCGCTCTACGGTCGGAGAAAGCGCTCCATCATCTCGGGAATCGTAAAGTGCTCCATCATCTCGGGAATAGTAACGCGCTTCATCATCTCGGGAATAGTAACGCGCTCCATCATCTCGCTCATCCGCCGTTTAACGCGTCACTCCGGGAAACTTCATGACCGCGTGTGCGCGCGCGCGGATCCTCACGCGCATTCAGTGTCCTGGAAGTGTTGAGATATCCGACTGCTCCAGACGTCAATACGCGCGTGGAGTGACCGGGTGGTGAAGATAATCCACGCGGCGTGGGCTCTCCGTCCGTCCGCTCGCACTCACTCACTCTCCGTCGGTGTGTCCGCAGAGTCCGCGCGCGCTCCGGGCTTTTCTATGACGCGCGCACACGCACACGCACTCACGCGTTTCGACGGACGTGCGCATCAGTGTTCGTTGTTTTGTCATGTGCAGCGACGTATTTTAACGTAAGAATTGTGGGGGCGAAGTTTATGCTGCGTGTTTTATTTTTAAATAATAATCACCAGCAACACAAACCGAACTTGTCAACGTTTTTGAATTTTTGCAAAGTTTCGTTCAAACTCTTGTTCGTGCTTTTAAATAACATGTTGCGTCCGTAGCGTTCAAACAGGAAAACGGATGTAAGTTAATTTAGTGTTTAGTAAAGTCTTAGTTGAGGAAAAAAAATGTCGGAAAAGATCGATTAAATGTCGGCAACAGTTGTACGTTTTTGTGTTGATTGGTGCTAAACGCGTAATTAGTGGTGTCGTGTCGCCCTCTGCTGGACACATTGAATTTGGCAGTTTTTGCCAAAAGAATGAGAAATCGATTAATAGTGTTTCAAAGACGGATGGTTAGCGGGTGGATTAAAGGACAGACAAAACAAACAGACTGACAGACAGTGAACAAAAAGAAATAAATAGATAGATAGAAAGACAGAAAGAAAGAAAGAAAGGCAGATATTGAACAAGACAGACAGAAATAGACAGACGGACAGAAAAACGGGCAGACGAACGTATAATTATTTTTGATTTTGCCTTCACACTAAACAAAAATCTTTTTTATTTGCCGGTGTATGTCTCAGTTCAGCAAAATTAATCAATCAAATGTAATGGGGGTGGGGGGGGGGTCATACGCATTCTCATGTCCCCTGCCTGCAACACGGGTCGCGCGCACTGCCGGTGTTCCCCAGTTGGTAGATCGAGACGCGGGCGCCCGGGGATTGGAGCGATGACTTGTCTGTAAAGTCACCCGCCCTGTGAGTGTTTCACACAGAGTTACAAGTGTGTTTGAGACGCACAGCGGCGCCGAGAGATCCAACCAGCCCGGCCAGACAGAGACAGAGCAGTCACGGGGAGATGGAGGAGGAGATGCTGCCGGCGGACCAGCGTCTCCCCGGGCCGAAATCCTGCAGACAGAGCCCGAGCTGTTCCCTCAAACCCTTCCAGAGCAGACGCGCGGCCAGCAAGGCGAGATATGACAGACCCACAATGGTGGACATCCCGCAGCATCAGCACCGGCAGCATCAGCATCCTCCTCACACCCTCCCCATCAGCATCACGCAGCGTCTCCCTCGCGACAGATCCGGCGGAGCGCCTTCATCAGCGGGAAGCTCCGCGTCATGTGGCGGCCAGAGGAGAGCCGTCGGGCCGGGGTCGCGTCTCCAGCCCCTCGGCGTCAGCTATGGAATAAGCGCAGGTACTAGTACAACTTTACTCCGCGGGATTCTGGTTCTCAACGAAACCAAGAGCCGCGTGCGCAGAACTTACACGTAGGGACTGTTGCGCTGGGGATTAATATTCACATCCACGCACTGAGTTGTGCCGATAAGACGCAATTACACGCATAATTTAAAGGCCCACGCCCCGCTGATGCAACTCGTTTATCATTCCGGCAGACAGACATATTCATGTTCTTCTTGATATTCCGAGCATGAAGAGGAGAACTGAACTCAAAAATGACAATATAATTATGGGTACCAAAAATTTGGTTATAAAATATCTCAGTGGCTTATGCTAAAGCAATTCTCGCATTGTGTATTTAATTAAACAAAGGCAAATTGGAAAAATATTAAAAAGAAAATAATAATAATAATTCTACAATGAAAATTTTCATTGTAGAATTTCATTGTGTGTATTTTAATAAATCAAATCATGAACAACTTTTGTCTTTTAAAAAAAAAAAAGTAAATTTTTGTGGGAAAAAAAAACATGTATGGAAAAAATAGTGAATGGGGGAAAAACGCTTAGTAAAAGTGTCTGCCAAATGACTGTAAAGTAAAGTAATTTAGAATCAGCTTTTCACATTTGTTTTCAGGTTAACGTTTCAATCAATAAATAAATAAATCCTAAAGACATGTAGCATTAAATGTATGTTATGACGTTATTAATATTATTGTATTCAATCTAGTAAAATGTTGTTTTAATATTAATATGTTTAGTAATATTGGTTTTGATAATGAAAAGCTGCTCAATGGAGCTGCTTTGGCATTTTAATTCAGCACCAGAATCATGGGATTTCTGGATCCAATTGGTTTCCACTCAGGCCCTAGGGAGACCCTCAAGGACACAGATCCCAGATCAGTTTAATCGCTCTAATTGCATTTAAAAGCAGCTCCAATGGATCGTGATTGAAACAAATGCGGCTCATGTTGTGTTTAATGAAATTTCATGAGGTTCACTCTCAGCAGAGGAAAATTAAAGCAATAGGGAGGAGGGATGGACTAGATGTGTAAGGAAAGAGAAAGAGAAGGACCAAACACAAGAAAGAAGGGAATGAGGGTTGTTATATCCAATTTATCTGGCCGAAGGTAAACAGAGATGCTGTGATTTAATAAACGTGTGTGTGTGTGTGTGTGTGTGTGTGTGTGTGGTGTGTGTGTGTGTGTGTGTGTGTGTGTGTGTGTGTGTGTGTGTGTGTGTGTGTGTGTGTGTGTGTGTGTGTGTGTGTGTGTGTGTGTGTGTGTGGTGTGTGTGTGTGGTGTGTGTGTGTGTGTGTGTGTGTGTGTGTGTGTGTGTGTGTGTGTGTGTGTTGTGTGTGTGTGTGTGTGTGATACTCTGATACTCATCATTATGATCAGATCAGATGATATTTGATCAGGGGCGGATTTAAGAAATCTGGGGCCCCAGGCAAAGGTCGGCATGTGGCCCTTGAATGACAAGACAACGCACAAATCAACACACAAATAGGTAAATTATACACACACACACACACACACACACACACACACACACATACATATATACATACACATATATATACATACACATATAGCAAATAGAGGTTGTCCACTATTGGGGTGCTGAAGACAACACACAAAACAACAATTAACAATTCTGTATAAGGTCAATTATACAGAAAAACTATTTTCTTCATCTGTCCTTTTTACTCATCCTATTTTTCTTTTTCTCTTTCATGGAGATACGTCTACAAGTTTTTTTTTAGTTCCCCTTTCTCATGTTCTTTTCTTTCCAAAAATTATATCGTTCGTGCCTTGGCTTCAGCAAATCTTCTAATAAGTAGATCCATATCGTGTTTATTTATCGCGGATTATTGCGCGCGTTTGCGTGACGCGGACGAGCACGCGTGACACACGCACTGCGCGGGATGTTTTTGCGGGGACGCCGCGATTGTCGGGCGATCTGCTTGTTATACAGGAATGAGAGAAGAAAGAATGAAGTGTAGATTGTGAGCGGGTGTGATGATGATGATGATGATGATGATGAAGGGAGGCATCGGCGCGGGGACTGAGCGATGATGCGGTGTGTGTAGAGTTGATATAAACTTTTTACTCTTCTCCTTCTTCTTCCTCTTTTCGGACCCACTAAGATAGATATGTTTCATTTTGTTTTAATGTTCTTGTCGCACTGTCCACGACCGCGTTGCCATTTTCGTTTTTTGCTTTTCTGCACATGCATTATGGACTGATCCAATGTAGACGGAGGGGGGGGGGGACCGAGAGACATTTGATGCTATAAGCTGGTATTTTAGCGAAAAGAGTTTGACCAAAAGTATAATTAATATGCGCAAAATAAGTAATAACTGTATTAACCATTAGTTAACCACATGTTAAGTTTTATGGGGCCCTCAAAAACCTGGGGCCCCAGGCAACCGCCTAGTCCTGCCTAATGGTAAGTCCGCCCCTGTATTTGATGTAGTTTTGTGTTTCTGCAAACCCAGTTCTACAAGAAGTGCCTTTTTTTGTTTGTTTTGGTCACAGAATTTAATCTAAATTCAAAATTAGTCTTTAAATTTGAGACTAAATGTGACCACTTTCATGATTGTGGAAGAAAAAAAGCAATAAAATTATTAAAAATTAAAATTATTATGTTTTTAAAAATCCATTTTCTAAATTGCAAGGAGACAAAAGGCAAAAGACCAACACAGGCCGCTAACCAAGATATGATAATATACATTGCAGAATGTATATTGACTTTTGGTACTGGACTTTAATGATGTCAATGAAAGATGGGAAAAAAATCTAAACTAAATAGCTTGTTAATAAACATAATTAGGCTCAAAAATAATATCAACATAACTGTATATGTATACAGTATATGTATAGACTTTGACATTACGTATGTCTAAAAATAGATATACATCTTATTAAAAGTTATAAATACATAAATAATTAGAGAGATGTATCCCATCCCATTGCAAGTATTCATTAAGTTCATTTGTCATCTTAATATTCTTAAATATACCGGTAAATGTGTATATAAGTACAGTATATCATTTCCTAAAACTCTTTGACCAGGAAGGTTAAAGAGTAAATCCTGAGAACTAAACAGCCGGTCTCTGTTTTGATGACGTTGCGTTTCCTTGCAGAAAACCGGCTGATACTCGACGCTTTCGCCCATCAGTGCAGTCGCGTCCTCAGCCTCTTCAAGAGCAACATCCCACTCCTTGATCCTCCGTCCTCCTCCATCTCCCCTCTCATCAAGCAGGAGGACGGTGGTCTCTCTCCTCCAGACAGACCTCGGCCCGAGGACTCGTCCCTGGAGAGCTCAGACGAGGAGAGTGGACACGGGGACCACTGGAGCCAGCAACAGACTTCCTCTTTCCTCCAGATCTTCACAGAGTCACTGCAGAACTACCTGCTCTCTGGTCCTCAGTCCTCAGACCCAGATGTGGAACCAGCCCCCTCTAGATCCCCTTCGGAGTCATACGGACACCCCTCGTCCACCCTGCCCGAGGAAGACGAGGAGGAGGAACGCTGCTGCCCACGCTGCATGGAGCTGGAGCAAGAAGTGCTTAGTCTTCAGCAGGAGAACGAGGATCTGAGGCATAAACTAGACAGCATTCCAGGTAATACATTCAAATATTCCGTCATTCAAATGATTTCTATTTCTATTTCTTTTTTTTGCATGGTCTTGGGCATCGTTATATATCTTTAAGTAAAATCTTTACCTTTGAAACCCTTTTAAACGTTATTGTTTATTTATTTAACTGAACTACAGTAATAGGAGAAAATCAGTAATTTCTGATCTGAGCAATGCCCCGCCTTAAAATGATCTGATTGGCTGAGGAACCAATTAATAAATTGGACTGGTCACTCTGGGAACATACCACTGAGATCTGACAAGAGTATTAACCAGATTAGGTGTCACTTGTGAGTCAAAAGTTACAGACAGTTGACCAAAAAGCAGAATTTTACAATTTCTAGTTCACTTATTTAGTCTAACCATCGCTCTTAAAATCAGTACGTTTTCTTAGTTTTGGAAATAAATATTGCACTTTGGCTTTCTTGACTTGAGGTGTAAATCTGAAAACACACACCACCAGATCAGTGATACAGCCTGAGGCTTGCGGGAGAGAGCTAAACGCTGGGGAACATGTTGATTTTTGACTTCCACAGCTCCGTGTCAGAGAGTTCTGGACTTTTTGAAGAGCGTCCTCCAGCATTACCACCAGCTGGCCCAGCCGCAGCCGGAGGAGCAGCTTACGGAGGTGAGACCACTCGACTTTACCCACCCAACCTCATGCGCCGCCTGATTCACGTGAATTTTGAGTACAGTGACTAAATGTACAAAAAAATAATAATAAAATACCAAAAATATATAGCAGACATTTATGATTAAAAGTTACACCGTATTATAAGGTGCACTATTATGAAACACCCATTTTTTAACTAATATTTTTTTTTTACGTGTAAAGCACACTTTTTGGAATATTATAAATTTACGTTTATATCAGACTCACAAGTGGTTCATAAAAGAAAGTAGACAAATAGAACAAGGAAAAGAAAGTAATTACAGATTAAAACCATTCAAACAGAGTGTGACCTCTGTGCCAAATGCTTATTTTATGACTCATCTTTGCACCATTTGCACAATACAATTTGCTTAACTACAAATTCAGTTTTTACACTGTATTTATTATCTTTTATATACTGTAATTTTCTGTGTATTTACTGTACTATTTTATGTGTATACTGTACTATTTCATGTATATACTGTACTTTTTTTACCACTGGCACTCAATGCAAGAACAGCAAAGTGAGAATTTCATCGTGCAGGACAAACTGCACAAATGACAATAAACTTTGACTTGACTTTGACTTTCTCAAGACAGAGGTGTAGCTAGCGGCATGAGCGTCTTCGAGGGTCAGTCATTATTCAGTTGTCCAAACGCTCCATGAGGTTGTAAGTGAGATGTCGCAGTAGTGTCTCACAATTCGGGATGTGAGCATCTACAAACAGCTGACTAGGAGCCTAAAAGCAGAAGTAGTAGAAGCCTAAAAGCATCATTGTAGGTCACACTGAGCCTTCGAATGTCCCTCATCTATAGTTCCGCCACTGAGGAGCCGTGTACAAGGGAGTACAATATGCTCTGAACAACTACCACTTCACTTGTAAAGTCATGCCGCTACACCAGAAGCTCATGCCGCTACACCTTTGTTTTGAGAAAGTCAAAGTCAAGTCAAATCAAACATATTGAATTTTTTTATCAGCATATTAGCCTGAGCATAAGGTTTACATTATTGCCTCTTTACTGTATATCTCTGTCGTCACGCCAATCTTAAGTAATAAAGTGCCCTAGATATTTGATAGAAAAGGTTTGTACCTAAGTCTGTCCACAAAGCACAATTACAGGAAAATTCACGTTCTTGTCTTCTTTGGTTCTAAGAATCATTTTATCTTTAGTTGGATTACAACTAAAATCAAAATATCTGCCATAGAAAGAGCACACTTTTCAAAGTTTTTGCATCCCACTGCGGGCTAAAAATAACAAGGTACATAAGATGATTAAAAACCTGAGATTAGTCACACGGTCAATTTTTAAACATTTTGTAGGATTTTATGTGCGTCTTATATATGAAAATAAAATACACGCTAGAGATTGGCTAGACATTTGGCGAAACGGTTTACATCTTCTCCTCCCGTCGCCATAAGCGTTACTCGTGGGGCTTAAACTCAGCTCTGATCGCCATCATGCTGGCTGGGTCCATTTATGGATTGTACTGTCACGGGCGGCTGATGACAGACCCTCATGCACAGTACGGACGAGGCGTTCAGAAAGAGTTAACAGGATTTAATTCCAGATTGAGGTCAGGCAGGCAGAGGTCAGTACACAGAGAACAGGTACAACAAGGAGCAGGCGAAAGGCACAAGTCAAGATCAGTATCAGAACAGGACAAAAACGCTAGGCGAAAATTGGGAATGAAGGCTAGAGCAATGGTCAAAATCCAGGCAAGAAAAGACACAATCCCAGGCCAGGCAAAATATAGTAAGATGGCTGGATCACAGGCAAAATGCACAGATGATCTGGCAAAGGTGAAGACAAAAACAGGTGCTTAAATACCAAACGTGGTTTCAGAGACCGGAAAGAAGGACTGGAAAAAAAAACGGAGAGTAAGCCGGAAATACAAATTAAAACCAGAAGTTTCAAAATAATAGCTAGAAACGGCTATAAGCCAGGGTCCATGACATGTGATTCTTTACCAGGGCAGCAAGCAGCTCTTGGGGAACTATCCTCTCTTCATCACCAACAAACAGTGGGACGAGGCGGTCAACTCCTCAAAGAAAGATGGCCGGCGGCTCCTGCGCTACCTGATCCGCTTCGTCTTCACCACGGACGAACTGAAGTACTCGTGTGGTTTGGGCAAGAGAAAGCGTTCCGTTCATAACGGGGAAGCGGGAGCAGAGAGACGACCTTTGAATCCGGTCAAGGTCACTTGTCTCAGAGGTAGAACTTTCACAAAACTGCGCACGTTTTATCTTTTTTTTTTTATTATGAATGCATGTGATAAACGGAACTTGATTTTTGACTTTATACAAGTCTTGTGAACATGCTGGGTTTTTTTGCTTAAAAGCTACAATTGGTCACAAAAAGTTATTTTTTGGAGTGTAAAAATGATCCGTCCATTTTATTTGCATGATTTAATGTTGGAAATATTACAAATGTTACTACTAAATATTTACTTATTTTCATCAATGTTCCGTGTTCTAAAAAAGCATTTATAACTGCAAACTGCGCTTTTGATTGGTCTAAGACCACGGCAACATGGTCCATCTGTTTGAGCACGTCAGGGGTTGACACACAATTGGGAAAATTAAATGAAGGTCAGTACACAAACGGGGCCATCAGTCAATCTTTTATGAATTGTAAAGCGCCAAAATTGAATTTATTTTAGGCTTGTAAGTGATCTGAAATCTGAAATTTTATTATACCAGATTTACCAGATCTTATTGTATAATATTAAATAATCTGATTTATTGAATATTTAAAATATAGTATTTATATTTTATTGATTGTAACAAACGACCTTGCTTCCTCTTACATTTGTTGTCGTCATGGAAATAGTGTGGCATCCCTGAAGTTTAGTTTATATATAAAGTTTAGTTCATATATAAAGTATAAAATTGAGTTATGAGTCTTTCTCTCCCAGAGTTCATCCGGATGCACTGTGCGTCAAACGTGGACTGGTGGATGCCCTCGGAAGAGCAGATCAACAAGGTGTTCAGCGATGCCGTGGGTCATGCCAGGCAGGGCCGGGCCGTGGGCACCTTCCTGGGCAGCGGAAGCAGCAGCAGCGGGAGCGTGTACATGGAGAACTACGATGGTCAGATCTCTCAGGACGAGATCTATCTTAAAGGGCCACAGAACGGCCTGAGAGACTGAAGTCCAGCCACACATTCCCATTCCAGCCTTGATGTAGAGCTCCAACACAAACTGTGATTAGCTGCAATCTGATTGGCTGTTGCACTTCATAATCTGTATTTTTGTATCATATTTAAGTCTTATTGGGATTATCCTGTGCCTCGTCTGTCTTGATTGTTTCACATGTGTTTGAGATGAATGTATTTGGTCATATTCCAGTGTAAATAACAAGAGCTTCCTGGCGTAAGATCATTCCGATATTAGAATGAGGTGCTATGTTGAGTTTTAGCGGTTGAGGTTGTATTTAAAGTGCTCTCTCTCTCTTTTTTTAGATGATTTCATTTAGTTGCAATGTTTTTTAAAAACTGTGACGTGCCATCTTGAGTACGGCAAGACTGTGAGAGTTGCATCTGATTTATGTCCGTAATTGTAAAGGTGGAATGACTGTAATGTCTTTTAATCCGAGGCCAAACTCTGGATTATTTGAATGCATTGTGAGATTCCCCAAGATCACGTTCTGAAATGCCTTATAGAGAGAATTCACTGCCAATTCAGACTGTTTCGAAGCACGTAGTCTTGCTGGCAATTTAGATCATTCCAATTTAACGTGGGTTTAGAAAATCTTGCTTTAATGCCTTAATCCAGCGGGAGCCTACTTTGCTGTGAATTTCACGAGCCACAACGTTATAAGAAGTTAAATGTGGATATTTAAAATTAGTAGTTGTCAAAATGTTAGAATAGACATGGAGAAAGCAGGCCACATGTAACAACTTCATGGGCCAGATTTGGCCTGCGGGCCACAGGTCGGGTATCACTGCCTTAAGCAAAATGTCTCTAGGTGTCGTTTAAGTCCCTGATGTCGGACATTTCTCTCTGATCACACAACGAATGAGTTAAACCTGATCACTTGCGGGTTGAATGTATTTTAAAAACAGTATTAAACAGCTCTGAGATGTGTAAACTACCCAGATTGTACAAATATAAAAAATTGAGGAATTAGTTGTCACTGTGATCACCACAAAAGCAAAGCAAGAAGAGTGGTTATTGTTTTGAACAATTGATTTTCAAAAAGAAAAATCATTAGGAGACAAGACAATGAAGTTTAAGATGACGCCATTTGTGCAACAATTCAAGCTTGTTGAATAATTCTAGGTGTAATACGATGGATTGATGTAACAACAAAGTGGTTGCAATATTTCTGCGGTACCATGTTAAAAGCCTTTCAGACTGTGAATAACTGCGGTGTTTGACTAGCGAGCACATGCTGTGCACCCAGAAGATGCTGCGTATCATTTATAATAAATAGTTGTGACCTTTACATCTAGTAGACATTTCTTGCCGTTACTTTTTATAGTTTTTTTTTTTTTTTTTTTGCTGATTTAGTTTCACTTCTGGAATTTGTTCTGGAAACGCTGTGTGAGTATTAGCATCTTAAGCTGCACTTGCGCAATCCAAGCTAATGCTTTAACTAATCGGCTATTACTAAATAGTTGGACTACTTTCACACAAACAAACTCAGCCAGCCTAAAAATGTGATTTTCTGGCTTTTTAAAACAGAAGTCAGTACTGTATTTTTCCAGAAGAAAAAAATGTGCAAGAAAGAGTAATCATTGGCAAGCGGCTGTGGATTTACCCGTGCTCAGTAGTTACCAAAAATTCAAAGAACGAAGGCCTGGAGCAGTGGGTGAGTTACAAATGGAAAAAACAAATATGGATAATCTGTTTTTGTTACTGAAAATTCCCAATCTGGATTAATTATCAGTCCCAATTAGCAGAAAAACACGCAACTGTTTCCTTAAGACAGAATTGCCGTAGGAAAAAAGGCAGAAATACAGAAGTTACAACCGCTTCATTATTTTCAACCTCATGTTGCTCATTAAACGCAAAATGTAAAACTTGAATTACTAATGTTGACCATTTGGGATGTTATAGCCAATCGTTTAACATCTGTAAAGGATTAAAGGTGTAATGTCAGCAGATTTAAAGGATTATAGCCGATTATCGTTTCCTACACAATAGGTTTGATGAGTTTGCGCTTTGAGACAGTTGTAGCTGTGAAAAGCGTCTTACAAATGCACTGAACTTGAACTTGAACTAGTTTGAAACCATATCAGATATGGTGGACTTGTGGCCTAATGCTTGGCAAGTTTGAATAATAGACCAGTAGGTTTCATTACAGAAGTGTCCTTGAGAAAGACCGGTCTGCTCATTCTGTAAGTCAGTTGGGATAAAAATCATCTGCCAAAAAAATCTAGAAGTCACAAGAAGTCTTATGGGTCTTTCTGTGTTGAGTTTGCCTGTGCTTGCGTGGATTTCGTCTGGGTCTCCGGTTTCCTCCCACAGCTCAGGAGAGAGTGAGAGTGTGAATGTGTGTGTCTGTGTCATCCACCAACCCAAGATGTTTCCCACCTTCAAGACCATGAATTGTCTCCTGCTCCCAGTGACCCAGAAATGGAAAAGCGCTTCCAAAAATGAAAGTTACATGACGTGAATAATCAGTTTCAACTCGAGACCATGTTAATGTCCTGAAGCTGTTTGAGCTTTATTGTGTGTTAATGTTGAAGGAGGTTAATTCTGAGAAACAAAATAAGAACAAAAAAACGAAAATCTCTGCGCGTGAAACACGATAGAAGCAAGACAGTAAATGGTCGTTAAAGTTGATTCCCGCTGGAAAGTTCCCGAGGCTCTACATGCGTCACGACTTCCAGCCGAAACATTCGACTTCTAACTGGTTCCTAGTCTAGATGGATTCGAAGTGGCCCGAATCGAACTGCTGTCTGCTGCATTGAACCGCCTTTCTCTTTAATTCCGATGGAGAGTTTATTGCGGATCTCCTCAGTCAGAGAGCTGGAGGGCGGGACGCACGCGCGGCGCAGGCTGAGGGTCTGAGGAGAATGAAGCAGCTCCACGGCTGCGTTAGTGGTTATTATTAATAATAGGGCCGCGTTATTAACTTTTCCTTCACGACTAAACTAGTTTGGGTTTCAATCGGCGGCGCGACGATGCAGAGATTCCCTCCACTGCAACCTCCGGCGGACAGGCGCAAGGGCGCGGGCGGCGCGTAGTGATCCCCCCGCGGGCGCGTCATTCGCCCGGACCATCCGCAGCCGGGATGCCGCTGATCAGCCTGGACGACGACGACCAGCGATGGGTCCCGACGCACGTCAACGTCACCGTGCTTCGAGCGCGGGCTCTGCGGACCAAGGGCAAGCAGGGCAGCCGCTACGTGTACACTGTCATCCAGGTCGGCAAGGAGAAGTACACGACCGGCCTGGTGGAGAAGGCGGAGGAGCCGCAGTGGGACGAGGAGTGCTCGCTCGAGCTGCCGCCCGGGCTGCTGCTGGAGTCCGGCGGGGTCGGCGCCTACCCTCCCGGGAGCGGGAAGCTGCTGCTCACCGTGATGCACCGCGTGCTGATCGGGCTGGATGTGTTTCTCGGCCAGGCTGTCGTTTCCCTGGACAAAGTTTTCCAAGAAGGAGCGTGTCTTCGAAACGAGTAGGTGTTAAAATTCGCAGATCTCTCGCCTCAAAGTCTTTGTTTGACGTGAAAGTCAGAGAGTGCTACGCTTACGTAAGTGCGGGAGCCGAGTTCGAGACCCGAGATCGACACTTATAGCATCTTTGTTTATCTAATGTACTGACTGTAGTGTACTTAAGGAAAGAGATGGTAAAGTGTAAAGCAGAAAAGTAAGATAAGTCGTTACATATAAAGTGAGAGATAAACATCGAGAAAATAAGTTATAAAAGAATCCAAGTTTATTTAAAATAATGTATGATTAAATAAAAGTTAAACATATAAAAGTATAAAACATAAAAAGAGGTGTGTGTGTGCGTGCGTGCGTGCGTGCGTGCGTGTGTGTAAATGTGAATTGTTCATAGGAACACTTACATAAGTGAAGGAGCCGAGTTCGAGACCCGAGCTCGAAATGTTATGGATCTTTGTTTATATAAAGTACAGGGAAAGAGATGATAAAGCAAAGTAGGATAAATTGTTACAAATAAATCAAGAGATAAATATCGAGAAAAGTAAAAAAATAAATAATAAAAATAAAGTTTATATAAAATAAGAGATAATTAAATAAAAGTTAAATATAAATATAAATTAAAAGTAAAAAAAACCGATGTCTAAAAATATATGCAATTGTGTGTGTGTGTGTGTGTGTGTGTGTGTGTGTGTGTGTGTGTGTGTGTGTGAATATGAATTATTCATATATCCATCAGTTCTGTATCATATATTGTTGTGATATTTGACACAATCGTGCCAAAACCCTGACGCTTTGGCTGACGGAGTGGCTGTGCATACATTTGGCGTCAGTTGGACAGACACAACGTAAGTGCTTTGGCAAGTCTTCAAATCAAAACCCAAATGCTGATTTGCATGGATGGCAGATGGATCTCTTAAATTATTGCCCGCTGGTCAAACCCAAGCTGCACGAGCAATCCACGAGAAAAGCGAAACCAGAATGAGACAGTAACAGGATATGCTTTTACATACCTAACAGGCGTGCTGAGTCTAGCCCTGTGCTTGCGTACCGCTGGCACCGAGTCATGCCCCCACAAAGAGCCGTGCCAGTGTGTATCAGCACGCTCAGCTTTATCAGCACCAGCCTTCAGGAATTCTCGATTTGGGTGGGATTTTGTTTTATTGACTTGATGCTTTCTGAAAAATGTCTGTTGCTCGGTCCGTCAGAACAGTGCGTCACTATGGGAGGAAATGGCTTGGTTTGGCGGAGGCCTGAAGACTTTATAAACAAGTTACAGAGGAAGTCAGTGAGCAGCACTGAGCGACAATAACAGCGGTTTTCAAATATCGTGATTGGTGTCTTTTCATTCCTGTGTCCTCTGACTCCCTTTGAAAACTTACAGAATGTCCTCATACCAGTTACATAAAAAAGAGACACAGTGTAAATGCACTTTTGTCAGAAGTGTGAGAATCTTTTGTGAGACTTTAACCCCTTGTAGCTAAAATATAGCAGGTTGTAAACAACAGTTCCACTTATATATACTTAGGTATACATAATATATATATATATATATATATATATATATATATATATATATATATATATATATATATATATATATAGCAGAGGTGTAAAGAGTACTTGCAAGCCACACTTAAGTAGGAAAGGAAAGGAAAGTGAGGTAATGGCAATATGGCCACTTGGGGTCATACTGTATTGGTGCTCTGCATTTAACCCATCCGAGTGAAAGTGCACATACACACAGTGAAGTGAACACACACTAACCCGGAGCAGTGGGCAGCCTAAGCCATGGCACCCGGGGGGGATATGGGGTTCGGTGTCTTGCCCAAGGTACTACTCCAGCTCTAGGGGGATTCGAACCTGCAACCTTTCGGACACAAGTCTCTGTCCTCTACCACTTAAGTACGTCTACTGTAAAAAAATCCTCCATTACAACTCACCTATTCCAAGAGATTTGAGTAGAAGTCGCAAAGTATCCAATTTTAAAAGAACTTAAGTTGTTTACCCATACAGAATGTAGGGAATTAAGACATGTGAAAAACAAGAATATACATGAGGTTTTATTTTATAATCTAGAAATGAAATTTAACACCTCAATGTTTCAAAATGGCAGAACAAAATAGATTGAAGTGCCACCGCTAATTTACATTCAGGTGATTTAGCTCATAAACAGCATCCAGTACCTTCAGCATCCTGCAGATGGTGATATTGCCTCGTCTGACCGAGAAATTACAGAGATAGAAAAAGATGCCGACTTGTTGCGCACAATTACAAAGTAACGAGTAACTTAATGTAGTGGAGCAAAGAGTGCAGGTACTCAATCAAAGAAGTAGAGAGTAAAAGTCTCTTATTTTTACACTGAGTAAAAGTACCAAGTATCAACAAAATACTTAAGTAAAGTAACAAAGTATTTACCAAGTACTTACCACTACAGTAGTACATTGTTGCCTTGGATTATTTAACCGAAGGTAAATAATTTAGCTTTGTCAAGAGAAGATACAGGCTCACACATAATAGTCACACAACGCAATCAACAACCCCGGGTTTCATTCCCATGCATCAGGAATGGTTTTTGTAAAGTGAACAATTTTACAAAAACAGCAGATGGTCATTTGTTTTTTTAACAAAAATTCAGGATTTGATTTCACGGTGGACCTGAAGTCAAATCCCACAAATGTTCTTATGTGGTGTTTGCATGTTCTCCGTATGGACTTGTGTGGTTTCTCCAAACGTCCACTGGCGTTCTTTCAAGTTCTTGTATTTCACTTTACATTTATGACGCTTTTATCTGAAGCGACTTACGGAATGAGCAGCTTGGGTTGGTCTGGGGTTCAAACCTGCAATCTTTTTGGTCACAAATGCAACTTTTGTCCACTAGGCCACAACTAGATGCATGAATGTGTGTCCTGCTTTCTGATTGGTTGAGCACCAATTTGGGGTGTGTCCTACCTTAGGTCTAGATATTCTGGGGTTGATTCCAACTCCCTGTTACTCAGAAGTGGATGGGTTTTAGAAATGGAAGGATGCCTTGATAAACTTTTGTTTTGGAGTTTGTTCTGGCATAAGTGCTTCTCGGCCGTTTTGGAGTCATTGCGAAATCACTTGTGAGTCGTGACACATCTGCACAAGCGTGAGGCTGTTCCACACATCTGGTTTTCATCGAGCTCAGCGCTTAGCCTCCATGTCTCTTCTGTCTTCTCCCTGTCGAAGGCGTTTGTCTTGGCTCTCTACACGTGTGCACACATGTGGCGTGCTGCGAGCGCCGGAAATGGAGGAAATAGTTTCACCACTGCTCCTCCATAAGACAAAGAGACGACACCGGACCAGGATTGTGGCCTTGAGTTCTGCTTGTAATGCACAGACCCGGTTAACAACCACACAAATTGCATGGAGTGTGTTGTTGCATCAGAAACCAGTTACATTGGAAAATCTGACATTTTGAACAAAAAAATAAAAAATTAAAATTAAATAACAATTTATCATATTTTGTCTTTTCAGTGTGTCTCATATTTGATACATTGGTTCGTGATGATTAAAAAAATGGAAATATATGTAAAAAAAAAACGAAAAATAATACCAATGCAAATTGAAGTGTGGAGTGTCTTTGTTCATTTGTGACACACACACACACACACACACACACACACACACACACACACACACCCACACAAACAAACAAACACAAGACTGCAAAAAGATCATTGCGTTATTTATTGAAAACCAGTATGCAAAAAGTTACTAGCAAAAGTACCAGAGCAATTGTGGGTAGCAGTTGCAGAAATACTTTCCAAATATACATTATCATTTAATGAGATAAGTGGATTAAAAACAAGACTACATGTTGCGTAATAATATATTAACGACAATGTTATCATCATATAGAGTCTATTTGTGAATTAATGCAAAGATCGTATGCTGTATAAAGACTGCAGTATCATTTTGATACACACAGTTTTAATATACATAAAAACCAAATCTCATTACATCAATAAAGTAACTGTTCCTATTGAGCAACAATTGAAAAGGGATTTTGTTATTATTATTTCACGTTTTTGTTGTTAAAAAATGTGCTCTGTTCTTCTTTATAAACCTTTTGACTTATCGAATTTCATTTCAGATGGCTCAAGCTGCACTCGAAGGCCGGGCGGAAGGAGAAGGAGCGTGGAGCGCTGCAGGTCACTGTCCAGTTCACACGTAACAACATGACGGCTAGCATGTACGATCTGACCGTCAAGGACAAGCCGCGCTCTGCTTTCGGGAAACTGAAGGACCGTGTCACAGGGAAGAAGAGAACGGACGTAGAGTCGTCCTCTGCCATTTTGCCCGGTCGTTATGCGGCCCTCTCTGGCTCGGTCGGCCCACCGTTTGCAGGCGATGGTGGAGCGGATGAGCCGTTGGAAGACCAATGGGTAGAAGAACCCAAGAGCAAGGTGAAAGACTTCTTCCTGAAGGGGAAAATGCGCAAGAATTCCGACACGCGCTCTTGTTCTTCACTGGCTTCTGACAGCAGTGTGGCATCATCTGCCGGAGATCCCATCATCCCAATAGAGCTGTCCAGAACCCCGGTCTACAGCAGCAGAGTGATGGAGCCCTTCCACATGGAGAACGATGGAGGCGTCCAAGGTCAGACATCTAAAAAAACTGTTAAAATATATCAGCCGTATAATGAGGTTAATGAGATAACAAGGTTAATGAGAATTAGAAAATAGTAGCTTGTGGCAAAAATAGTACTATACAGTAATGATTAATCAAACTAAACTAAACCTTTGATCAAAATCAAACCACGTCATTAAAATAAGTGGGGTTTTTTTTCATTAAGTGGTTCTTTTGTGCTTTTTCGTGTTCTTTTTTTTCCTGCAACAACTATGATATTTAATAATGATTAATTATTGTGATGTTGCAAATTCTATCAGCAAATCATATTGAAATACACACAAGTAGTAGTAGTTATTTTTTATTTTTAACTTTTTTTAATCAAATAAATGAAAAAAAAAAAAAATGTAATCAATCAAATGAAAAAAACACTTTTCATTAAAACTATTAAAATTTTATTGAATATACTTTATATCAAATCAATTTCCTCAATTCCGAATCTGAAATGAATTATTCCTCCCACAAATGACAAATTTAACAGTTACAGCAACAAAAATGCACATGAATACACAAACACAAATAAAACTAAACATACAAATAATATTACAGACTAAATGTAAATATATCAATAAAGTCTGTATAATGTGCAATATTGGGGGAATATTGCACATTATACAGTAATGTAAACAATAAGTAGCAGAGGAAAAAGTGAAAGAAAAAGTGATTTTTGTCAATATTTTTATCAAGTATTGCACTTTTCATTCAAAAGCTTTGAGATTTGCATTATTCTCACTTGAAAATGTCCAATCCCCTTTCTTCTTTCCTTTCGGATGAAGTGATGACACACAAGCGCGCGCACAGCGATGACGCCAGTAAGATCGCAGTGGTTCCTCTGAGCAGCTCTGCCGTGGAGAACCTCAAAGGTCCGAACATCCCGCTCTCCAAATCAACCGTCTGCATCAACGGAAGTCACGTCTACTCATCCGAGCCCGGCATCTCCAAGAGCCCCAGCCCCGCTCCTGCCAAGCGCTCCCTGCTGGAGAAGTGCGCCCCGCTCTCTCGCTCCCTCCAGAACCTCACCCGCCGAGGTGAAGACCCGCAGAAGAGCTCGTCTGAGAAGAAGAACGGCGAGGCTGAGGTCACACAGGCGGAAGCTCGATGTGTAAAGACGGCAGGAGCTTCTGGAGTTTCCGAAGTGATGGATAAAGGGAAAAGATTGAGGAGAACGCTGTTTTCTAGCGGCAGGAGTGACTCTCTCCCAGCTAAGCCGGAGCAGAGCCAGGTTTCCGCCTCGCTCGAGGGCCGACGCAGGGGTTGGTTCGGCTCCGGGGACTCCCAGAACAAGCCGAGGTGAGCAAAGGTCTAACAAGGCCAACGGTTTAGTGTTACTTGAATGAATGTTGTTTTAGCTTGTTTTTCCGGTATTTGACTTTGTAAAAAACACTTTGAGGAAATTATTAAGAATGTATTATGCTAAAATATAAATCAAGAGAACAGAAGAGCCCTTATAATTTGCTTATTCATGAGTCACTGCAGCAGCTTCTCCATCTCATCTCTGGTCGGCTAATTGTAAGAGGGGAGATTTGTCAAACAGCGTTTTCATCCACAAAGGTTTCCACAAAAGTGCTGAGCCGGTGAAAAACATTCAAACTTCAGCTTTATGTTGATTTGTTATTATTTGGCAGATTTTTCATCATTTCGTTGCATTTTTTCCCCCCACACATCCAGCCGATTGCACCTTTCTCTCAGAATACAGTTTTTTTTTCAGCAGAATACAGTCAATCCCTTCACCAGGATTTACAAACGGTTTTCCAAATTCAAATTTTGTTCGAATTTTTGTTTTTTGAATTTGTTTAATCCTGATCCAGCGGACTTTAGTGTATTCTGTTTGAATTTTATTCATTTATCTTTTTTTTTTTATGAGGCCTGTTCACACCAGGAAGAATATGTGGTTTTATGGAGATTATATTTACATATGTTTAATACTTTTTACACTTATTATAAAAAAATAAAGGCGCCAATGTAATGCTGAAATCATATTTATTTTTGTACAAATATTTTGTTTGTTTGATTTATCTTAACAGACTCAAGCACAATCTCTAATATTCGTCTTTAAAGAAAAGTAATGCGTCACTGAGGATGCTGCTCAGCGCCATCTTGTGGCAGGGCTTGAACTTACATGTCACTTGACTACTCTGTAAAATAACATTTTGTAAGTATGTAAAAAAAAGTCAAGAAAAAAAAGAAAGTGAGTGAGATTGTCAATATGGCCACTTGGGACCATATCAAAATTGTGCTCTGCATTTTGAGAAACACACACACGCACACTACTAATCCCAGTGTGAACAGGTCTTCGTGCTGTCTTTCACCAACACCCAACCAGATCTTAGGGCCCGGACCACACTGACTTGTGCCTTCCCTCCACAGGCCGGAACTCTTTCCTAAAGTAGCGTGCAGCTCAGACACCCCGTTGCCTAGCAACCAGCCCCCATGTTCTCTCCCCCTGCACACCCCAGACTCGCAGTCTCCCCCTAGTGACAATCCCACCAACCCTTTCACAATTTCCCCGTCGCCTCCGTCCATCTCTCCCTCCAATCCTTTCCTCACTCGGCTCCAGCAAAACCCCTTTTTCGAGGATCTTCTAGCAGAAGAAGCGCTAAGGTCTCCAACTGCTGCTCATTGTTTTCGCACCATCCATCGCCTTCCTGTTGGAGCCGACCATCCCATTCCTCAGTGCAACGGAGTGCAAACCCAAATGTTTCTGATGAAGCGAGAGAGACCCAAGAGCATCTCCAGACAGCGATCTCTCCCGACCATCACGAACGAGTCCCCAGAAAAGCACTCCAGGTCTAAACACTCCTCGTCGGAGAGGAGCGCAGAAAGCGATGATTTTGAGGCTTTCGCAAGTAGTCGATTGAAAACACCAAGTGGCACTCCAACCAGACCTTCTTTAGCATCTCAAGCTCAAGCGGCAAACCTGAACTCGTGTGGAGACGATCAGTCGGTGATCACAGAGGACCTTGAAAGCTCTTCAAAGCTGTTGGATCTTCCTCCTTTGCCTCCACGAAGACCCTTGAGAAGCCAAACGTCGAAGGAGAGATGCTTGGACAGCTGGTTGGATCGAGCTCAGGAACTGGCTGTGCTGAAAGAAGCCTCCTTCCTCTCCCAGTCCGACTTCGCCTCCCTTAAGCACGTGAGACAAGAAGCCAATCGAAACTCTCAGATTGAAGCTAACTTGCTCTGTTCGAAAAAAGAACGAGATCCAGATTCAACCGGCGATGTCTCTGAAGCCACTGTGGTTAACAAGAACTTGGGTGAAGATGCTCGTGGACGCTCTCCTTGTTCTGAAGGCGAGTGCTCAGCTCCCGAAACACTCTGCTTTCCATCGGATTGGGAAACCACGGTGACCGAGTCACTTTGCAGTTCTCCACAAACCAAATCTAAAGAAGATCCCCAGTGTGAAACGGAGTGTACGCTTAAACACGCTGACGTTGGTTTGCTGGATTTCCCTCGCCGAGATTCAAACAACAACACAGACAGCTCAGAGATCGCTTTTATCGACTCAGGAAGTTCTGCATCAGAGCTTGTAGAAACCAACAGGGCTTGTGTGGAAGATTCCAGAGAAGGTCCCGAGGGTGTCCGGAACACATCAGAGATCCAGATGTTTTCACCAAACACGGACAGGGCTATTGTGGAGACCTCCCCCGTCCAGAATCCTGTGACTTGCTCCTCAGCTTTTGAGAGATCATGTGATAGACAGGAGCATCACCACACCAGCCCAGAGTCTGATGTTCTGCTAAACAAAGATCTCACTGTGATGACTAAATCGGGCTGCCTTAGTCGTGTAGACAGCAGCGTCTTACAAATGACGCACAATGCCAAACAAATAGCAAACGCTTGTCAAGAACCAAAGCACAGCACAATCCAGAAGACTCTAAATGAAAGCTTTGAGGACCTTCACGCCAGTATGGCTCCCAGAAATCCAGCCGTCAGATCAGCACGGACCAGACCGAGGTCTACAACGAGCTCTCCAAAAACCCTCTCAGATGCTGAACCTAACAGACCTTCATCAGAACCCATTTTGCAGAACTTTTCTGCTTCCTGTTTGGCTGCCACCAGTAACTGTGTCCTCCCCGGGCTTTCTTCAGCACTCATCCCCCCAATCGAGACGCCAGGTGTAGGTTCTTCCACAGTTCCTCCCCATGTTGATGCAGCACTCACCCTCTCACCTGAGACATCACAGCCTCTCCATGATGAGAGCAGGTGAGACTTCCTCCTCTCTACCTCATTCTCTCTAAGCCGCTGCAGGACTGGCCTGGATCTGCTCTCACTTATGTCGTCCTCAAATCAACTCTTTATTCACTAGCTCCTACAGCTTGCACTGATTTGGACAAATGTGCATTTTTTTGCTTCCCATCTGTCATCACATTTCTATTCTTTTCATGTTGGTTGCTTTTTTTTCCTAAGCGATCTTTTGCTTTGTTGCTGTTTGGGTTTTTTTTCACTTGGCTCTTGGAACTCATTGCCATGATTTCCTCTTAGATGTTATCTAAAGAGATTGACTTGAAGACAGAGTATGAGACGTTCAGATTACCGTATTTTCTGCACTATTTGGTTGACAGTCAATTTGCAAAAAAAAAGAAAAAAAGAACGCAACAAATTGGTGAGATTAAAAGTGAATTATAGTCAGAAACGTATGATATATTTGAGGCAAAAAGGCAAAAAAAATAGATCTATTTTAGGATTTAATCTTGGTAACTTCACTCGTATTTACTCTTTGATTGCCACAATTTCCTCTTAGATATTATCAGTCTAAAGAGATCGACTAGAAGCAAGAGTACGAGACGTTCAGATTATTGTAGTTTCTGGACTAGTGCACTAGAATAGATTATAAGGCGTATTATGCTCAGATTTCATTTTTTTTTTCTCCCACAAATGAGACACTAGGTTTTTTGTGGTGGACAGTCAATTTGTAAAATAAAATGTGAAAAAAAGTATTAAATTCGGCCTTATACTCTGTATCATACCTTATATCTGAAGACGAAAGGCTAGAAATATTATCTCATTTAGTGGCTTTTTTTAGGATTTTTTGTTGGTTACGTGACATGGATTTCCTGGCGATGACAATGTTTTCTTAGCAAAACTCATTTTTGTCTTTTCAGAAATTCAGAATTATAATTTCTGAAAGAGAAGTGAAACTTCTGGCCTTTCAGAGATTTTTTCTAAATTTCAAAAATATTGCAAATGCCTATTAAATGTACTCAAATATTTGGTTGTTATCAAAGTAAATGTAAATAATATTATGTATTAGTTAAAATAGTCATGTGATTCAAAATCTCTCCCTCCACCCTAGCATCTCCTTACAATTTGACTAATTTATCCAAAGGAAATTTTACATACTAGTCACGGAGCTTTTTTTTCTTGCAAACCTATTAAATTAAATTTGTGTTTTAGAATATAATCAGGTAAATGCCTTTTAATGGTTTTGAGAAGAGTTGCTAGAGATTTGTGGAATGAATGAAATAATTTGCAAGATGTCTACTCTGGAAGCAAAGTAAAAATGTGTGTTTACCTGTAATTGTAAAATTTACAGGTAGATTTTTTTTATTGTTTACTCAGAAATTAAACCTCCAGTTCTGATGATGAACATCTCAAAATGTCAGTTTCTCTAGAAGTGTTTATCAGCTCTGTACGTGTCATTCTGCTTCAGCGAATCAAAAGCTTTTGCCTAATGAAACAAAAAATCTGAAACCTTCCTGTACAAAACAAGGTTTTTAAGGCAGTTGTGGCCTAGTTGGAGATGGCTTTAGGTTCCAGTAGGCAGGGAGATGGGCGGGGTTAGGATGAAGTGGGAGGGAACGTATTTTTCTTTATGTAAGACACTGGTGGGACCCCACTATGACATAATAGCGTGTGTAAGTGTGTGTGTGAGTTCACTCTACAGTGTGTTTCATGCACAGCACAAATTCCTGAAACGGTTTTGATCATAAACCATAAAGTTAAACATTTTCTTTTCTTTTAATGTCGTTATTTTGACGTTAAATGATCTTCTGCATTGACCCGTAAGAGATTCTCTACAGACAATCACACGCTTCTTTTCAACTTGTCCTTTTGTTCTTCTAAAAGAATTTCAAGCATTTGGCCATTGGATTATCAGTAAATGAAGTTAAAGTGGCGGTAAAGCATCTCGTCCTCAGATGATTCGTCTCTTCTTTGATCTCGGGTGTCGAGCGGAAGCTACTGCTATAGTAGCGTCTCACGTTCACTATACATTTGAAAAGTGATTCATTTTTCCTCCTCATCTTTCCGCTCTTGCTGTCTCTGTTCCTCTTCTTTTGCGCTGTTATTTTTCCTTTCTCCCTCTTTTAACTTTTTTCTCTCGTCTCTTCCTATTCTTATCTTCCTGTCTCTTTTTCCTTCGTTCTGTACATTATTTTTTCTTGATCTCTCTCTTTAACCTTTCTTGCTTTGTCTTTCTCATTCTCTTTTCCTCTCCTCTGTCTTTATCACTCTTTTCAATCAATCATTATCATTTTTTATCAATCAAAAAATTATCTCGTCCTCCATTAATCTCTCTCATTTTCTTTCTCTTTTTTTTTCTCTTTTTCTTTTCTCCCTTTTTTTTATTATTTTTTCTCTTTACCCACTCTCTTTTTTTTCCTTTTCTTATCTTTTTCTTGTTTTGTCTCTCTCTCTCTTCTCTTTTCCTCCCTTTTTCTCTATTTCCCTCATCTCCCTCTGGCTTGCTTACTGTTCTCTTTCATTTCACTCTTTCAATGTTTCCTTCTGTCTGTCTGTCTAATCTTTTCAATATTCTCTCTCTCTCTTTCTCTCTCTCTCTCTCTCTCTCTCTTTCTCTCTCTCTCTCTCTCTCTTTCCCTTTTTTAACTGTATTTCACTTTACCCACTCTCGTTTTGCCTTTTTCATCTTTTCTTCCTCTTGTCTTGTCTCTCTCATTCTCTTTTCCTCATTTTCTCCTTTTTTCCTCCCTCTTTCTCAATTTCCTTCATATGCCTCTGCTTGTCACCTTCACTGTTTGCATTCATTCTGTCTGCCTAATCTTGTCATTTTTCTGCCTTTCTTTCTTCCCCAACCCCCTTTCTCTCTCTCTCTCTCCAGCCCTCACCCTGTGAAGCCCCTGACTCTACAAGGAGAGAAGAGAGCAGAAAGCCGCTCTGTTCTGGAGAAGCTGAAGTCCACCATCAACCCGAGTCGATCTCCTCCAGCAACGGCTGCAGATGATGAGCAAAACCAGGTGACCTGACGCTTCCTCTGCTTCCAGGAAACATCGATACGTGAATGAAAACACATCCATTGCTTTGTCTCTGTGTGTTTACATGTCAGATGTCTCTGATGGAGGCGCGGGCTCAGTACCAGAACCTGAGCAACATGGAGCTGATCGCTCTCCTGCTCCAGCAAGAGATGGACGTGAAGAAGCAGCGGGCCGAGAGCGAGGTTCAGCTGGCTCTGCTGGAGAAGCGCGAGGTGGAGCTGAAGAAGATGAAGGTTCAGGTCCGGGATCTGGAGGACTACATCGACAAGCTGCTGGTCCGCATCATGGAGCAGACTCCCACCCTGCTGCAGGTGCGCGGCAGGCCCAAGTGATGGACAGCTGTGCATGCGTCTCCACTGACCTTCATCCTACTTAGCAACCAGCCACAGTCTTCCAACAAAGTGTGTTTTTTGCCCTTAAAGACGCCAAAGTTCCGGTGTCTTCCACTAGCAGCTTTCCAAAACAGTCCGTAGAAGTTCATAGTTGCTAAAGATAATTTCTCAAATGCTATTTTACGCGCAGCACAAGACGTAAAGCCAAACCTCGTTTGATAAGCACCTTATTTGACGTCATGCAGAAGCTTCGCATGCTCTCGTCCGTCATAAATCGCTATGCAAGCTGAAGCCTGAGCACAAAGCCCCGCCCACACGCGTCATTGCTGAAGTAGCAACGTAGTTGTACGCGAATGCCTGCGCTTCCCGAGGATTCCACGTTACTGATGTGTCGTGTTCGTTCCACTGCAGTCCGACTGCACTTTTTTTTACTCTTATTTTAATTTACATTTCATTTGTGGCGTTTGTGTCGATTGACTCGCTTGTTCGGCGCTTCGCATTGGCTCAGAAGCGAGCAGCACTGTGACGCAAGGATGTGTCGTTCTTGTTTGGTGTGTGTTGTTCGGCTTTGTTTCCTTTACATTTGTCAGTTCTTTGTTTTATTTATTGATAATTGTATCGGGTGGCTTCATTTTCAAAGAGATTTGAAAATAAAGTTGTGAAACCATTTGTTGGATCTGTTTGTTTATTTCGCGCGCGTGCATGTGTGTGTTTTCGTTTATATCAGGGGTCGCCAACCCGTGGCTCTTGAGCCTCATGCAGCTCTTTAACTAGCTTAATGCGGCTCTTCAGGAGCTTTCACATGACATGAGTCAAATATGCACACAATGTTAACTGTTGAAAAATACCTATGTGTAATGTCTGTTTATGTGTACCCATGTGTATGATGTGGCTCTTTGCAGTAAAAAAAACATAAAAAACAGGGGCTCTTAGTCTAGTTGGCCTCCCTGGTTTACACTTTTATCCACTGTTGTTCATCTTTAGGGCAGTAGGTGGCGCTATTGTGTTGTATAAAGAATAGTGTTACAGCAGTTGAGAAGCGCATTGAATGTTTTTGAATTTACTGTACAAGTACATACAAGCTAAACGGGTAGAAATATATGACTGACAACACGCTTAACTATTCAAATGAAACGTAGCAATGAAGTGAACTGAATTAGAAACACATTTAAAATGCTCATTTGATATATATTTTTATGTTAATGTTTATATGTCTTTATGTTACAGTATTTGATACGAATTATATGTGTTCTCTGTATAGAGACAGTCAGATAGATAGACAGACAGACAGACAGACAGGCAGACAAATAGATAGATAGATAGATAGATAGATAGATAGATAGATAGATAGATAGATAGATAGATAGATAGATAGATAGATAGATAGATAGATAGATAGATATAGGTACGTAAAGTATCTATTTTCTCAAATACTTTTTTCGAAAACAGCTTTGCCTGTCAGAGTGCGACTTTTATAGCACACTGATTTGTTTATGTATTTATTGTTTTGGAGAAAATGTGAAGTGATCTTAAAGTGAACTGTTGAATTAGTTCGAGCGAGCGCTGAATCTGCGGGATCGCGCTCAACCGGAACTACACTTCCCATGATCCTCTCCGCGAGCCATTGCTTCACTAGTTTCGCACTCGAGTTGACTGTTGTTACAAATTCCGTCTCATGGAGCTTTTCGCTGTTTAACACCCGAGCGGTGCTGCCGTGATGGCCGGATCTGCGCCCTGTCCGGGCTTTCAGCTGGGGAAGCCGCGATACGACCAGGTACCGAGTTTGCGCGCTGTTATCCGCTGCGAAGTGCATCTTTGTCCGGGCATCTCTGATGGGCGTCGATAAACAACATCAGAGTGTTTTTTGCAGGAACATTCGCTTCGCTCACTCGCTTTTACTCTGTCCCGTCGGGATTATGATAGTCGGACAAGGATTTGATGTGTGATGTGTGCGCGCGCACGGGCGCGTGTGTGTGTGTGTGTGTGTGTGTGTGTGTGTGTGTGTGTGTGTGTGTGTGTGTGTGTGTGACAATAATACAAAAGACAGTAAATTATTAAATAAAAGAAAATATAAATAATAAATAGAATGATGGATACCCGTGCAATGTTAGATTTTTGTGTATCCATTAGCTTTTTTATTAGTATTATTTTTTTTTTAATATATACACTTACTTGGAAAAGATATTATTTTTTTAAACTAATTTAGATAATACAATTCCTCTGTTTACTTTTGTTTTACATGTTGTTAATAATTTTGCAGGACGTTTTAAACTTTTTATCATAATACGAAACACTGTCGTTCATAGTTTTGCTGCCAAGGTGCGTATATTTACTACATTTTTTGCAGACACCTGGAATAATGGATGAATTAATTGTATTATGTGTGAAATCACACACACGCTTGTGTCGGTCAAATGAACCAGCAGCTATTTAAATCCCCATGGCTCCATGGAAACACCACGGTCATCCCAGTTAACCCATTCACCCCACAACAACCATCAGCAGCAGTGATGCTGGTCCAGAAACCCACCTGTGTGGACCGCATCACTGTGCCCATCATATCCTCATCAAAATAATAATGCTTTAGATTTGTAATGCACTTCACATTTGCACACAAATCACACAAATGCCACAGAAAAACTGCAAAGTGAAAGTCCTAAAGCTCTTGTTTCCAAAAAAAAATTAAGAGATACATGGGGAAATGTTTTTGGCTCGTAGTATATTGTATTTTGTAAATTACTGCGCAATCAATAAGATAAAACAAACAAACAAACAAAATCAGGCACAACCTTTTAATTAAAACAATGCAATACAAAAACAAAGCACATACCAAATTAAAAACAATGCAAAAAAATGTTAAACAATGTATAAGAAAATGTAACACAGGCACCTTAATACAATACAAAATGCCAAATATGGAAAGGAAAAAAAACAAATACGTTAAGAAAATCAATATTATATGCATATACTGTGTGTGTGTGTGTGTGTGTGTGTGTGTGTGTGTGTGTGTGTGTATACACACACGTGTATATACAGTAATATAAAAAAAATACAGCATACTGTATTACCTGCTACAGTAAGTTATTACACCCTATCAAAACAGTAAAATTCAAATTACTTTTTGTTCATATTGTAATTTTCAAGGGTTTTCATGAAATAGGTAATTTCATCCGGTAGGTGCTGATGTGGATCTGAGTGATGGTGTGTTTTCTTAATTTAAAGTTAAAAGTCCGTATTTCCAGCCGGTCTGCTCTCTGTTTTTTTACGACTGTCTGAAGAACGTTCCATTGTTCTGGCCGTCAAACAAAAGATCACCGCCGTGCTGACGTTTGATCCAAATCACGTTCCATTGTGTGTATTTGATGTGTGTATTCCAGGTGCTTCTTCTTTCTCTGGCATGGCCGTGTGTTTAGGTGAAATCGATGCTGCTGAAGGATGAGGCTGTATTTTCCTCCTGCTATAACTGTGTTGCGTTTTCTCCGGGGAGCGGAAACACATGCATAATTAACAAGTCTGGCTTTCACACGGCGCTGCAACAGCTTTGAAGCGAGTGTGTGCAGCCCAGAAATATCACGAGGAGCCCGGCACAGTCAGATCAGCATCTCCACATTCTCCCGCAGAGATGTTTGACAAAGACGTGGAAACGGTGTTTGTGGCGTTGAGCTGGAAGCTTGTTTTGTGCCAAACGAGCCCTGGCATCACCGCACATGGGCCTCAAACACGCCCGACTCTGAGAGCTGATTGTTCTCCGACGGGCTGGTGGAGAATTTCCTACCAGGATTAATGCACAAAAGTCTAATAAAGTTTCAGTCTAATCGATCTGCATGTCTATCTATTTTTACGTCTATCTATCTATCTATCTATCTATCTATCCATCCATCCATCCATCCATCCATCCATCCATCCATCCATCCATCCATCCATCCATCCATCCATCCTCGTTTGTCTGTCTGTCTGTCTATCTTTCTAATGTTCTCTCTCTCTCTCTCTCTCTCTCTCTCTCTCTCTCTCTCTCTCTCTCACACTCTCTCTGTTTCTGTCTGTTTTTTTCTGTCGTCTGCCTATCTATTATCTATCTTCCTGTCTGTCTGTCTGTCTGTCTGTCTGTCTGTCTGTCTGTTTGTGTTTGTGTCTGTCTTCTGTGGTTAGTGCGGTGTGTTAGTAGTGTTTCTCTGTTCATCTAAATGTTCATCCATTAATTCATCCCTCTCTTCATCTGAGAATGTTGTCTGTCGTGAGAAACAGTTAGATGTGAGAACAGCAATATCTTTGGATCTAAGCTCAGACGCTGAACCCCATGTGGTGTTTTCTCTCTCAGAGCTCGTTTCTGGGCAGGTTAAGACATTTCATCGACATCATCGACCCCTCCACCCTGTTCGTGACGGAGGTACAGAGATCTCCTGTTAGTTAACCAGCACGAGCTCAACCCAGAGTCTGACCTATGTCCTTCATCTCCAACACACACAGAGCCGCTTGAGAGAATGTGTGGAGCTTCTGGAGGGTTTCAAGCAGGGCGAGCGTCCTCCAGGAGTCACCGACCAGCAGGTGAGCGCTGTGAGATGATGCTGGTGTGTGTTAAAGCTTGTGTTGTGTGTGTGCAGCTCTGGGAGGCGCAGAAGGTGAAGCAGGTGAGATGCTGTTTATCACCTCGCTTGAACAATGACGGTGTTGATGGAGACCACTCGTCTTCCCGCAGGCCATCATCCACCCAGACACCGGGGAGAAAATCTTCATGCCTTTCCGCATGTCTGGTAAGAACGTGACCTACCATCAAAAGCCGCTGGAGTAAACAGCTCTGCTTTATGGTAAAGACTAGACGGCGCAATTCTTGGAGATTATTTGTGGGAGAGCTGAAAGCTGCCTAATCATCAGCAGTGGCCAACCAATCACGAGCCACAGATTTCTGTTGAGATCTTTCCAGGTTATCTTATGTCCCCAAAGACATCAGTTCAAAATTGTAACAGACGAGAAAGGGATAAAATGATAGTTAGAGAAAAGTACCGTCACATCATAGACAAAATTGCCACGGGGGCAAAAACATAAACTAAACTTACCAATGTCACTGTCTTTAAATACTCGAGATGTGTCGAAGTGTAATTTCTGGTGAACTAACGTTTGAATGTAAAATGTAATAGTTTGGGGGAGTTTTTTGTTCTTTTTATTTTGAAAGCATTTAAAGGCTTTTGAGCTTTTCAAAATCTCAGTTAGTTACTTTATAGGAATAAATCATTACGCACAATTTAACCGCTATTTTACCGTTTTTTCTTGGAGTTGAGCAACGTTTGACAGATAATATCTAAACTGTGAGTCAAGTGTAACGTGTCTACTTTTCGCCCCAATTTATTAACATCTCCTAGGGTTACAGTAGTTAGAGCAGTAGTTCTATTTGTACAGCATATGCAATAGATTGGCCTATCCGGACAACAAAATGAGTTAAAATTAGATTATAAGCAGCTAAAATTGAAATTAAAATAAAGCATTATTGTGGCTCATGAGTATAAAATGACACACCATGGTGTGTGTGCACGTGTGTGTGCGTGTGTGTGTGTGTGTGTGTGTGTGTGTGTGTGTGTGTGTGCACACGACTCAGTATATAATTAAAAAATGTAAATACTTGTAGTATTCATGCAACATATTGTTTGTAAAGTTCTATTATGCAACAAAAAGTACAATATCAAAGTCCGCCCAAATATTGAATTAAAATTCCACCCCACAAACAATGAATAAAATGCAAAAATCATTACCTTTACATTTTCACACAGCAGCTTTAAGACAGTGTAACTGTGACAAGCATTTTACAAACGCACTGAACTTGAACTTGAAATCATCTAAATAATTAAAAATGCTAATTAATTAATTCAATTAAATTTGCATTCAAATGAAAAGTTAATCAAAAAGGTAATTTAATGTTAAATATTAATATTAAAGTGTGACTGCAGTGGTGAGGATGTGATTACTCAGACTCCAGCATGGCAGTTTTGTCCTAATGGTAGACCAAGTTTGTCCAGAATGGATCGTGACCAGGTGGTTGCAGGTTTGAATCGCAGATGAGCAAATTCCATACAGTTCTTTTAGATTCCCATAAACTGTCAAACTTTCTCATGCAATTATAATTTTTTAATTGTTTTCTACAGAGTGTGCTTATTATTATGGCTCTTACAAAATCCAAGACTTTGCTATATGTCCTGACTCTCTCATTGCTGTTGGTCTCATCTACTTCTTCTCTGTACTTCACAGGTTACGTGCCATTCGGAACGCCAATCGTAAGTCTCTCTGCTGGTGTAATAACAAGTGAAAAGATTGGCGTGTGAATGATTAGCCAGCGCTGTGACGTTCTTATCTTCCATCAATGATTGTCCTGCAGGTCGTGGGTCTTCTGCTTCCACACCAGACTCTGGTCTCTACCGTCTTCTGGCAGGTTAGTTGTGTCATTACCGTCTTGTTTGGACTATGAGGCGCACCAAAAATCCTAAAATATATTTAAAAAATTGTCTGCCAGTTTGTTTCCTTCATTTGTAAAGCAATGTGAAAAAAATTGGAAATTAGACTTTCATAAAATGGTGCATTATAGTCTAATCAATATGATACATCATCAGGATCTTTTGGATTATTTATATATCGTACATTTTTCTTCCTTTTACCTGTGGTGTAAAGTACTTGAGTAAATGGACTTTACTTTCGTCTATTTTGGCTACTTTGTACTTGTACTGAGTATCAAAAAGATAAACAACTTATAATATTTTATTTTCTACTTGACTACGGTACATCATTGAGTATCTCTACTCTTTGCTCCACTACATTTGAATTACTACATCGAGATGATACATTTCATTTCTATATTAGGAAAAATCCTCAAAAATAAAGAGTTTCTTGTTTTTCACATTTCTTGCTGTTTTTTGAGCCTAAATTCAGTGCAAGTAAAATGCTTAAAATTATATACATTACGACTTTTACTCAAGTCTTCTTGGAAATGGTGACTTGTAACTCGTAACGGAGTCATTTTTACAGTAACGTACTCGTACTTTTTACTTTGAGGTACTCTTTACACCTCGGTCTATTACACCAGGCTCTCGCATTTCCTGGGCACCATGACCTTGCGGCTTCATCCTAATGCTCTTCTCATTGAGCTATAAAATTTACATTTACAGTAATTTAATGGTTATATTCCTATACAGTCAGATGTAAAAAAAAACCGTCATGGATTACACTCAAAAAAAATATTTTTTCACTTTATTTTTACAATTTACTTTTTTGCGTGTGTGTAAAAAAAACACATTGCATTTTAACTGAGCTTCAACCCATTTATCCTTCTAAATGATCACATGTTCTCTAAATGTTTATTTATTTCTCCCAACAAGTGTCAAACGAATCGATGTGTTCTCTCCTCCAGTGGCTGAACCAGAGTCACAACGCCTGTGTGAACTACGCCAACCGTAACGCCACCAAGGTGCGTGTGTGTGTGTGTGTGATGTGGGTCAGGCAGTGATGTGTGTGTGTTGCAGATGGTCGGTCAGTGAAGCATTTCTCCTCCTCCGTTCCGATGCTGTGACCACAGGCTGGACGTCTGTTCTGCATCTGACTTTGACTTACAGCCTTCGGGCTTTTTCATTGCACTGCATTCTAAAGCGAAGCTGCTGAACCTGCAGAATGATAATGATGATGATGATGATGATGCTCCTCTTCCTCGCTTTGTGTTCACTCTAGCCAACACCAACCTCGGAGTTTATTCAGGGATACCTCGGAGCCGTCACCAGCGCTGTCTCTATTGCTGTAAGTGCACTGTGTGGTGTGTTACGGTTTATTTTTGTTTCATTACATTACATATGCATCCTATATATATTCTATTATACATATTATAAGCAGCTCAAAAAGTAATAAACATCTGCGGGACTGCTGCTGTTTTAAAACACATTTCTGCTTTCTTTGACAATGGAGAGAAAACGTTTATTTTTTTTGGAATTTAGTTTTTACTTTTTCATTTAAGCATTAGACCAAATATTGGACAACACTTGGACAGTCACCTATGACACCTAAAACTTGAGACTATGATTATTTATTAATGAATGTATGAATTATTAATGAAGTAGAATTTTATTTGAGCATTGGACCAAATATTGGACAACACTTGGACAGTAACATACTATTTGCTTATATTTTTTGCTCTTTTTAGAGTCTATGGTTATTTATTAATGAATGTATGAAGTTGTCTAGACCGCTGCATTTCATCACACATTACATGTTTAGTTTTTTAATGTCATGTATCTATTTAGAAAGCGCTTTTTCTTAGACACGGAGCATCTTAAAGCACCTCATTCTGTTTTTGTATTAGTCTATTAGTCTCTAATTAATATTAGTCTTTTAAGGTTCTATACTGTACACAGTTATATGTCGTCTGATATGAAGAGATATTCATTTTAGAATTAATCTGATACACAGCATCTAAATCTTGAACCCTACAAGGAAGAACATTCAAATCTAGAGTTTGGTACTAAATATTCAAAAGACCCTTCCCTCCTGAATTTTTAAATTCTAGAAATTAATAGCAGCAATTTTGAAGGCTCATCATAAAAACTGAACTCTGTAATAGATTGAACTGAAATAGATGGAAGCTAAGCTATTTGGGGATGTACTATAATTTTAACTTAGGTTAGAAATTGACCGTTTTTTTGTGAGAAATATCGCAGCTACATTCTGAGCTAGCTACAGTTCATCTACTAGTGGACCAGGAGAAATTTCCAGAAGACCATTCCAGTATTCTAACAGTATTTAAGATGAAAGAATGCAGTTATGTGTACATTATTAAAGAGAGTTTACAATCGAACGGGACACATTGTTCACTCTTAATGTGAAGATTTAAGTCTATTTAAAGTGAGACTATATTCTTAAGGGGTGTTTTTTTTTCTGTTTCGGACAAGCAAAACATTTAACAAGCAGGGAAATATTGTACCATCCATTTATTTAAATCATTGAAACAGAGAGACGTTCTGTTAAGCCTTGTTTAGTAGTTAGTAAAAATGCGGTTTCCGTGCTATGTTGTGATCAAAATCCAGATATTTCGGATCGATCTTGTTTTTTTTATTTAATTTCTTCAAGTCATTATATGATGAAATATATATCCAGTAGGTTATATTCCAGTCCCGTGGCTAATCTGCTTGTTGTATTCTCAACCGTATGAGGCATGCAGCTTGAAAGTAAAGGCTTCTAGCGTTTCGTCTCATTGCCCTCAGTTAAATGTCATTTTTGGCTCTTTCTTCTGGCCTTTAAGACAATTTGGCCTTTAAGATCAGAGGTTTTTATAAAGAGCAATTGTGGACAGAATATTAGATTGACTTAACCGACAAGGCCAGGTTTGTGCTTAAATAGGCTGTTAAAGAACAGTCGATTCCTCTTAATGCAATCAATTCTGGCCTTTGAAATCGACTTGAGTCGTCGCCGAGGCTCTGAATCATGGAATCAATAGTTTTTTTTCTCTCCACTCCAGGTTGGCCTGAATGTTCTCATCCAGAAATCCAGCAGGTTTAGCCCAGCGACCAGACTCTTCATCCAGAGGTTCATCCCCTTCCCCGCTGTAGGTAGGAGCTCCTCGCTTTCCTTTTCTTTTGTCTTTCTCACTGTGTGTGGTGTTAGACGCCCCCTGCTGTTATATTGTGGATATGACATGAGTTTGTCACGTGCACTTTAAATAAAACGAACATGAATAAAGATGTCTTTTTGTCCGTAGCCAGCGCAAACATCTGTAACGTGGTGCTGATGAGACACAGTGAGCTGTCGGAGGGAATCGATGTGATGGACACCGATGGGAACGTTGTGGGATCCTCACGAATCGCTGCCAAACATGTTAGTTTTTTTTACATCATTAACTTTTATAAATTCTTAGAGCTGATAGAAATTTGAATGCAGTCAAAAGGGTATTTCACTATAGTGAAATTTATTTGGACTAAAAAATATGTTTACTGCGGAAATTTAATGACTTAATGAAATGTCGACTTTACATTTCAAAATTAATTTAATTCACTTTTCAATGATCTACACTTGTTTATTTTTCTACAAATAATTCTAATTCACTTTTCACTTCTGTTTTTTATCCACCCCTAGACATTTAAAAGGTGCCTAGATTTAATGCCAATCCCAATACGTGTAATTAAATGTTTTGCGATCAATTTGGGTCAACTTTAATCTTTGTGTTTTTGTTCAAGATGTGTTTTTTAGTGTCATTTTTTGTATTATTATGCTTGTGCTAAAATTGCATTGATTTCATAGCCAATTGTTTAAACAATTGTTATTTTCTACACAGTGTGGATGTTTATATACAGTATACATTAGTGTATATATATTAGCCCTCCCGTTTTTAATTATTGTAGCAACATTATTGTTATTTATTATTTGAATGTAGTTAATTTTTTATGATTTTTATTCAAGAATATAAATAAATTCTGATGGTGTTTGAAAAAACTCGAAAATATCCGTTAATTCTAAGATTTTGACTAGTGGGCCAGTAAAAGTTTGACTAGGCTAGTCAGGCTGTAACTAGTGAGCAAGCCAAATGCACCAATGATTAGGAACGAGATCGTCTTGTGAAGTAGAAAAGATCAAGAAATAAACCCTTCCCTCCTGAATTTTTAAATTCTAGATATTAATAGCAGCAATTTTGAAGGCTCTTCATAAAAACTGAACTCTGAAATAGATGGAAGCTAAGCTATTTGGGTATTTACTATCTTTTAACTTACGTTGGAAAATGACCGCTTTTTTGTGAGAAATATTGCAGCTACATTCTGAGCTAGCTACAGTTCTTCTATAGTCGACCAGGAGAAACTTCCAGAAGACCATTCCAGTAATACAGTATTTTTAAGATGAAAGAATGCAGTTCTGTGTAAATTGTTCACACAATTTTACAAAAGAGAGTTTACAATCGAACGGGACACATTGTTTACTCTTAATGTGAAGATTTAAGTCTATTTAAAGTGACTCTATATTCTTAAGGGGTTCTTTTTTCTGTTTCTGACAAGCAATAGATTTTTTTTTCAACAAGCAGGGAAATATTATACCATCCATTTATTGAAATAATTAAAACAGAGATACGTTCCGTTCTAAGAATTTGACTAGTGGGCCAGTAAAAGTTTGTCTAGGCTAGTCAGGTTGTAACCAATGAGCAAGCCAAATGCACCAATGGTTAGGAACAAGATAAAAGATCGAGAAAGCAACCCAGAAGTCTCGGTGTGTCTCCTCAGGCTCTTCTCGACACAGCTCTGACTCGAGTCGCCCTGCCGCTGCCCATTTTCGTCCTTCCTCCTCTCATAATGGCCTTTCTGGAAAAGTATGAAGTCCTTTATACAGTCACAAGAATTCCATCCAGACCTGATGCTTTATTGTGGAGATGTGACTGTTCCCAGGCTTCCTCTGATGAGAGCTCATCGGCGCATGATGCTCCCCGCTCACAGTCTGGTGTGTCTGCTGGTCTTCGGCCTGTCCTTGCCACTGGCCATCAGCCTCTTCCCACAGATGTCGGAGGTACGGAACCTTCATCCATCCATGAATAAAAGATGACGGGAAGCACTCGACTAATCTTCCTTCACTCCTCGCAGATCCAGGCGTCTCACCTTGAGCCGGAAATTGCCATGGCAACGAAGTGTAAGGTGCTGACTTACAACAAGGGGCTGTAACGTGGTGGGACGCCAGTCAAGGCCAAGGACATCCTGAGCAATAGAAAACGCCTAATCTTTACCTTAACCAGCCAAAACAGGTTTACATTAGTAGAAAAATAGGTTTTTATGGACTATATGTAGAATATATATACCGTACGTATTTGGAATATATCTAGAAGGTCGCACTTCTCGCAACTTTACATATTATAATTGAAAATTCACACGAACCAGTGTTATATAAGCGTAACTGTTGTGAAATATTTAAAGAATTCCGAGATTAGGAGATTAGATTCTTCACTCAGATGTAATCTTTTAATAAGATGTTTTATAGGTGAATGCACTTTAAAGGAAATATAATTATAATCAACTTACGGTGTGTATCAGTTTTTGGACTATGTGGCGTACTTGAATATAAGGCGCAATATTAATAAACTAATTTCCTATTTTGACAGTTCAGTAACCAAAATTTTAAAGTGCACAAGGTTTTAAGAATTTTTGAATTTCAAGTGTGCCATTAAGTCCAAAACATGTGGTACTTTCTACTTCTCTTTGATTTAAATGTGACTTTCTACTTCTTTTAGATTTTACTTGTTTTTAACATGTAATTTAACATGTAAATTCCCCACAGAAACATTCCCAATTATTTTTAAAGCAATTATGTTCATAACAAACGTTTCTCTTGGGAGAGCATGGAAATATTTTATTGAAATAATAATATATTAATAGCTAACGTCTTTGCCATTTCTTTGCAACCACTGAATAACTTTTGTAATCTCTGGGACAATAATCCAGACTGGAATGCAGCTTTCATTTCCTTTACTGAGGTGAAATCAGCATTTACAAATATAAATGACAAACATGGACCATCAACAAAAGGAAGATTCTCTTGGTTCTTCATTCAGCTGCTTGTGTTTCACCATCGTCCGGGTCAATCCGAGACGCTTCATCAGCACACACAGCGTCATACAGAAAAAAAAAACGCTCTATCATCTATTCATCGAACGTCAGATTCACAGTTTAAAACCAGAACAGGTCTGACTGAAGCTCATGCTCAGGCTGGAGTCGTTCCTTCCCATTCTGTGGATACTACATGTACAGTATGTAGAGAATAATACATATGGCCTTCATAGTGCAACATTGAATACACACACACACACACACACACACACACACACACACAGGAAGATGTAAACAATACAGAACACGCTAGCAGGCAAACGTCTGGCGTGCATATGTGACAGACTGTTGGTTCTGATCCTGGACTGGTTTCTAGATGAGGACACTGGGAGTGTGTGGAGGCAGTGGGTGATGGAGAGGACACTCCAGGTGAGCTTGGTCCAGGAGAAACTCCTTCTCGCGGGACAGACAGGGTCCACTGAGCTGCTGACTGTGGGAATGATAGAGTCTCAAAAACGACAGGATGGATTGAGCCATCCACAGCGCCGTGACACACCACAGAGAGATCTGGAAAGACAGAATTCACTGAAATGTCAGGATGAAAATCGTAATCTGAATGCTGCTGTGTCGCGCTTCCCTGAAAATATGACCTTGCTTGAATTGCTGTCACTAACAACGATTTTTCTGTCATGTACAGTGAACACATTTTGACGTTTCAGTGGAATGGAGAAGATAAACTCATTTACGGGTTAAGACGCTGACAGAAATATGGCTCGGTCCATTTATTGGCATTGTCTACTTTGTAATTTAGTCCGATTGAAATTCACAATGGCCTGATGCAAAACTCGACTTCCAAAAAAGACCTTCGAAGAGCGAAACCGGTCCTGGAGAGCACAAAAGACCTGAGAAGTTGCAAAGGTGTAGGAGAAGCGAAAGAAAGACAGGAAGAGCAACAAAATGCCCAAGTCAAAGTTTAAAAAAAAAGATCTTAAAAGGAGCAAAAATCTGAAAGGAAAATATAAAAAAAAAATTTTGCAAAATAAGGTGCAAAAAAACCGAGAAACAAAAAAAACACAAAACCTTGGAGGACAAATAAAAAATAAAAATAAATTGAGGAGAAACAAAAAAGACATAGGAGAAGCAAAAAAAAAAACCCAAGGAACCCAACAGAAAGATCAAAAAAAGTAAAAAATATGTAAGAGGAGCAGAATAAAATGACTGTACATGAAATGGAAATAGAATGAGCAAATAAGAACTGAGGACGAACAAAAAAATGAGTTCTGTATATCAGTCCATTTTCTACTTCTGACAAGGTGTTATTCACAGAAGCCTGACGTCACGACTCAACCCAAAAAGACCTAGTGACTCTAAACCAAACAGGGCAATTGGGCGTGTTCATATATGTGCTGGGACCTGGATGCGGATCTGTACCTGGGCGCAGTTGAGCTCGGTGAAAAAAGAAGAGGTCTCGACGTCCAGGTAGAACGGAACTGACTGCGATTCAGCACAGCTGCAGGAAAAACAGAACAGTGGTCACTCTAATTATACCAATTCATTATGTTATGATCGTTAGATAAAATCAAATATTACAAATCCAAGCTACAGCCAACAAATATCCATTTAAAAACAAGCAGTTTGCTTCTGAGATGAAATCTACACAGAGTTGAACACTACAAAGAGTTGAACACTACATAGAGTTGAACACTATACAGAAGTAAACACTACTCAGGGTTAAACACTAAGTTGAGATAAACACTACACAGATGAACACTAAACAGAGATAAACACCACACAGAGTCGAACACCACACAGAGTCGAACACTAAACAGAGATAAACACTACTCAGAGTTGAACACTACTCGGAGTTGAACACTACACGGAGTTGAACACTAAACTGAGTTGAACACTACACAGAGTTGAACACTACACAGAGTTGAACACTACACAGAGTTGAACACTACACAGAGTTGAACACTAAATCTGAAAAAAAATAAATAAATAAATAAAAAAACTACATCAGCACTAAAGCTGAATCTGTTGAATCCACTCTATCTGTTCCTGTGAGAGCTGGAGACTGAATTTTGTGTCAAATAAGCAAAACTAGTGTGATAGGATTTGTGTCGCGGCTTTAATAAAAGGCGTCTGCCCTGTGATGGTGTGGAGGCGTGAGCCGCACCTGTAGGGTCGTGTGTTGTGGTCCGTCACCGTGTCGCACCAGGACGCCAGGCCGAGGGACAGTGTGACACAGGCTCCGCCGGACAGGAAGAGCACACACATGCTGAGCAGCAGCGACAAGAAGGACGACAGCAGCGTGCTGAGCGGAAAACAACACAATTCCGTCCATTTACGGTACGTTCAACTTCTGTATTGACTGTTTTTCATCTATTCGTCTATTAACATATCGGTCTGTCTTTACATCTCTCCAGCTATCTAGTCTATCCATTTATCAGCCTATATCTGTGCTTGTCTGTCCGGCTATTTATCATTAATGATAAAAAAAAATTGGACGGGAAGTTAATTATCCTGTTATTTAAGAAGCTGTCTTTAAATATTTGTCTGTCTGACTGTGTGTATGCATTTCTTTATATGAGCTTGCCTGTCACTTTAATCTTTCTCTCTATTTGCTATTCATCTACATCTAGGTTTTATCTCTGCTTGTCTATCCTTCTACCTGTCTACGTATGTCTATGACTGTCCATCAATCTCTCTAACAGCTATTCCTGTTTATCCATCTATCTATTAACCATGTCTGTCTTTCCAACCTTCCTTTTGTCAGTACATGTCTGTCTGTCTGTCTATCTCTCTATTTGTCTCTGTCTATTTATTTTTGTCACCATGTCATAATTACATCAGTGCAAACACAAACACTTTCTCCATCCTTCTATATTTCAATCAACGTGCTCATGCGTTTACACACACGCGCACACACACACACACACACGTGTCAGAACTCACTCGTCGTGTCGGCGGTGCAGGTAGAAGAAGCTCCTCCATCCCTGCACTGCGCCGTACAGCACCGTGAACACGCCGACGAATGTGGCGAACTGGCACGCGGCCAGAGGACCCCACTGCTGGACCACCAGATGAGTGACCGCCCGAGAATCCCCGCCGGCCAGCGTCAGGTTCTCAGTCCGCCAGAAGCCTCGGGCAAACAGCGCACATCTGCCCTTGAACGCGGATCCGTTCAGCGCGAGCGGGACCACCACCGACAGACCCGCCATCACAGACAGGGCGTGTGCGGCGCAGTGAGCCAGCAAGAGCCGCCGATCCAGCTCCATCAATGCGCTTGCCGAGATCTAGTCGATAACTCGCCGATCCGGTGTTTGTTTTGTTGGCAGTTGTTTTGTTGCTCTCCGGACCGTCAAACTTGTGATAAAACGCGGAATTTCACAACGCGAAGCAACACGAACCCGCTTATCTGCTTTACTACTCGACTCCGCCCCTTCTCATAACGGTTCGCCTACGTGCGTATTTGCTTACGGCAAGCAATTTTATACTTTCTGCATCTTGTTGCTTTAAAATCGCAGAAGAAATGGCAAAGTGCATGGTCTTGTCATTTTAAATGTATGGCACACGTCGTCTAAAAGGTAAGACAAAATAGGGTAAATATAGCGATTAAAGTTAAATCGACTTGTAAGAAAATCAAACGCTAAATGACTAAATGGGTTGCCATATTTGCTCGGCGTCTTTTGACTGATGGTGTCTTCGCACGTACGCGATCATTAAACAGCAGTATTGATTGGGATTCGGTCTGTTTTAAAACAAGTTGACGTGTTGTTCCCTTGTTGTTGCATTTCATGCTGTAAAATGTCGTGTATTAACGTTTCTGGGGCTTTTTCCATCAGACCGCGCCACGCCCCCTCTGAAGATCGGTCAGTGGAACAGCGCCGCGTTATGTAAGAGCCCAGAAATAAAATCAGGTCATGTCTTTCAAAAAAGCCTATTCCTGCTTTCCGAATGCTCGAAGTAAATCGCTTTAAGGCTTTTCTCACATTAGATTGTGAGCTATTATACTTACAGACTAAACATTTTTTATCTCTTATTACGTACACACGAAGTAATGTGCTTGTGAGACACAAACGTTATGGGTGTACTGTTTCTTATTTAAAATACGTTTTAATAAAACGTATAGTTTTAACAACTATTTTAAACAAGACAAAATGTCTACATTTTACATATTGATGTAATTACCTAATGTGTGCAGTTTGATTCATGAAATTTGAATTATAAAATGCGCTTTATTTAAATCATTTTTAATACTCAACCGATAGGCGGCGGACGTTCGAGAGCGACACCACAGTCAAAAATCCACGAAGAAGAACCTTATACATCGAATTCTCCGGCGTACAAACATCAATTTCTGCTTGGAAATTGGGCCTTAAGTGAATTTTAAGCGCATAAAAGCCCACAACCATAACCATGGACGAGAAGGTAACATTTTTTATGTGCGATTAAAGTATTATTCTTATTAAAACGTTATTAAGGTGGGCGCGGTTCAAACTTCAGCGTTCTCCTCAGTACAGCTTTACCGTCGAGGTCCGAGTTCTGGCTCTTTTATCATTTCTTTATTTTTACTCTAGAAAACCAATGTTTATAGTGATTGCTTAATTGCTTAATTTTCCTGGTAAAAAGTGTGGTAAAAGCCATTTATTCTTGCGGCAAATTAAATAGGCTTTTTTTAAAAAGGCACCTACGTTTTATTAATTTCCTGAAGAATATATTTTACCATATATAATACTGTATTTACATGTTTGTTTGTGTATGTATTTTTTTTTATTATTATTCACAAGAACACATATTTTGTAAAGTACTCTCAAGTACACTTTAAGAATTTTTTTAACATTTTGTAAAAACAGTTTAAAGCTGAGACAGTTAAAACTGTGAAAAGCGCCTTACAAATGCTCAGATCTTGAACTTAAATGTGTTTTACTTATTAGTATTTTTGGATACTTTGTACATGTACTGAGTATCAAAATTACAAGCGACTTTTAAATTTACGCAGTCCCAATAAATGCATGCAATCAATAAAGTACAAGTACAAATACTATTCTCAGTGATTTAATGTATAAAGGATTTTTTTCAGTTTCTTTACGTGTTCGTCGTACTGGTTTTTTGTATTTTTACAAATTGTATTACAGCACAATTGTATTATACACATAACAGTTTTGCGCGCTTTGAGACAGTTAAAAACTGAAAAGCGCCTTACAAATGCTCAGAACTTGAACATATTGTATAGTTACAAAAAATCCTAAAGTGTACTCAAGTACTTTACACCTCTATACTCTATGTATATGTATACACTGTACACACATATGAATAATCTACTATATTAAATGCATATTGTTTCTATACAGATGTGCATGCACAGATTTTCACATAGATTTGCTTTGAATGCAGGCAATGGATGAAGAGTCGGCGAGTTCTTCCTCGTGTCTGGGTGCGACAGGACGACCAGCTGGAACGTTTCTGGACTCAAAGATCCAGGAGGCAATCCGCTTAAAGTCTGAGGGAAACGCTCTGTACCGGGAGAAGAAGCTGCGCACGGCCATCAGCCGGTACCATCACGCTCTGCTGGTTCTGCGTGGCATGGACTCCGAGGTCAACGCTGCCCTGCAAGGGTTTGGAGCTCCGGTGCCCAAGCTTAGCCCACAGCAGGAAGATCTCCTGAGGAGCACGCAGATAGACTGCTATAACAACCTGGCAGGTTCGTAAGGAAGCTCCTCATGTTCTGCTGAGGGTTTGGTGGGATGTTCCTGTCGTGTCCTGCAGCCTGTCTGCTCCAGCGAAAGGTGGTGGATTACGAGCGGGTTCTGAAATACAGCCTGAAGGTGCTGCGCTGGAGGACGGGCGACATCAAGGCGCTGTACCGAGCCGGTGTGTCCTCGCTGGAGCTGGGAGACGCTCAAGCTGCTCGGCAGTATCTCACGCAGGCCAGCAGGGGGAAACCTAACGGTACAAACACACACTTACGCTGACACCGAGATTAATCAAGGCTGCGAGAGAGAAAGAAACCGTGACTTTCATTATTTTGCCACTTTATCTTGACGTGATTAGAAACAAAACTTCTCAGCCAAAATGTCACGTTTCTCTTTTTTTTTTTTGCTGAATCGTCATTTTCTTTTGAGCTCCTAAAAGGAATATAGAAGAAAAAATGCAACTATTTTGAGATCTTGGTTTTTATGACGTTATCAGACTCTCACGTTGGTGGTCTTCACATTTAGCTGACATCCCCTGGTACCCGTGATGTGTCAGGTCCGAGTATGTTTAACAAGTCTCGCTGTGGTTTCCATAGTGACAATCTTACCCGGAGCTAGATTAACAACCAAAATGAATGAAAATGTATTTTTTTTTTGTTGACCGATTAATGGCTCCAAAAATTTCTCATTGTCAGAATTCACGATTGACAGATGTTTCTCCAAAAGATGCCCTCATTGAATTGAATGAACTTTATTGGTCCCACAGTGGGTAAATTCAATTGCTGGAACAGCCATGAAATTGTGTAGTATAGTAATGGTAATTAAAAAAAAAAAAGACAATAATAGAAACAAACAGTAGTGAGTAAAGATAAATAATATCGAATAACAACATATGTACATGTTTTCAAACTAAAGTACTAACAAGGACTTTTATATGCATTGATTCACGTACAACACGTTAAACAACATTTAAAAATGTCTCGATTTTTAGTCAAGTCAACTTTATTTATAAAAGCACTTTTAAAAAACAGCAGACTGACCAAAGTGCAAAAGGTAAAATTAACAAATATAAATGTACATATATATTACTAAAATGCACAAAATATAAAACTAAAACGACTAGGTACAGAACTAAAACTAATTTTTCATGCAGGGTCATTTGAGAAAGAGATGAGGTTCTAACAGTGATTTAAAATATTTGTTTTTGTTCATTTTTTGATCAGTTTTTGGATCGATCCAGGAAATCCGTTTAAAGATCAAGTGTTTTTAATGATTTGTAAGTGCTTGACACAAGTGAATATAAGTTGTTCAGCTTTCCTCGATTTTACAACCACATGTAAAGGTCATTCCTCCCAAAGCGCCACAGAAGTGCTTTCCTGAGCATCTGTGTTTTTTCAGACGCTGATGTGAAGAAGCAGCTGCAGCGTGTGGAGGAGAGACTGAGCGAGGACTATCAGCGAGAGAAGGCTCTGTACAGGGGCATGTTCGCTCAGCAGACGCCCTAGACGGACTCACACGGGTCACAGCTCCAGGAGCCGATGCGGTCCTGATGCGGTCCTGATGCGGTGCGGAAGCGCTCCGACGCGGAGCAGCAGCGTGGACATTCTGGAACACGTTTCAGTGGATCTCGGCGTCTGTAGATTATGTGGATTCTTCAGCTGTATGAAGCTTGGAGTGGTTTTTTTTTTTTTTGTTGGAATTGAGATGTTTTTTCATCATCATAATTATAGTATGTAATAAAATTTTTGTTTTGTTTTTTTTATGTAATTTTTATTCTCGGCTGTGATATTTTTCATGATCATGATACATTTGATTTGCATTTAAAAAAAACCTGCAATTTCTATTTGTATTTTCAGATATCATGACCACTAATAATAAAATGAATCCCGACAATAGAATCAGACATTTCATTGCTATAGTTCTACAGTTTTTACAAAATGCGGATCAGACCAGACTGATGCTGAAATCCTTTGTTAGTAAAACATCTTGATATGGTTCTCCTTGTTTCAATCAGCTTAGCAAACTCCTTAATCAAGAAATGACTTGTTTTATGAATTTCTATCTGAGAAGACTTTATTTCTACAAATCTGTATATTTCTACTATATTTATCTTATCTGTAAATATACCTCACATGCACTTCTGGTTAGATGCTAACTGCATTTCATTTGCTCTGTACATGTACTTTGCACAAAGTTGAATAATCAAATTTGAACAAAAATCAAAGCAGTTGTTGCAGTGAGTTTAAACGACAAGGTCATGTGATACAGACTCCCACCAACTTCACTATCACGCACCTGTGAGATAAAAAAAAAAAAGTACGACTGATGGAGAAAAGAAAAATGTTTGTCCATAATTTCACTTGAAACGTTGCGCGAGAGAACTAATGTGAAAGATAAATCCTAAAACAAGAACACAAAGGTCAAATTCATTGTAAATACTTTTATTGATCTTTATCCACATTTCAGCACTTCAATGACTTCCAACTTTTCCCCCCATTAAAGTCCTGAGTTCAAACGTTTTAGTCTGAGTATTTGGTCGGTAAATAGTTTAGTGCCCTTTTTGCACTTTATTTTTTCCAGAATAAAAATAACACCAGTGTCACCATGACTATCAAAGTGCACAGAGATACAGCACAGGACGGCATGCAGAAGCACCTAAACAAGCAGAGAAACCACAGACGGCTCCAGGCATATTCTCCTAATCTTTCTTTTTTGATTTCTGACTTTTGTTGAAACTTAGGGAGCGCATAGAGCCAAAGACCTTCCTCCCAAGGTCCCGGAAGGATTTGGAACGAGTGAGAGGAGCTGACGGGGGAGGGGAGGGCGAGAGGGAAGACGAGGACATGGGAGACAAGGAACGACTGCTTCCATCCAGGCTTTGTGAGCGAGAAAGATGGAAGAGACTGGCAGTGGAGGAGTGGTGCTTGTCCTCTTTTCTCTTCAAGTTGCGGGTACGTTCGGAGCCCCTTCCCGAGCGACTGATTTCGAAAGAGGAACGCCACTGACTGCTTTCCCGTTTCTGGGAGTGAGGATCGAGGATTCCCTGAGACTCGCTTCGGAATAGTGCTCGTCTGGACAAGCGAAGACTGGAGCTTCGACCATCCCAACTTGTTCCTTTCTTTTTGGAGTTGCCCCCTCTTTGGTCCTTCCTACCTGACGAGACTTCCTTTAAAGACGTATGCCTCCAACTGAATCCACCAGCCTGGTCTTCTCGCTCAGAGTCATCCTCATCTCTTCCCCAAAGTCGAGCTTCAAAGCCTTTCCAAAACTTCCCACTCTTTTTTGGAGTTCGAGTGCTTGTTTCATCATCCCATCCACTGTAATCCCGGCCCGAGTAGCTGCTCACCGTAGAAGCTCGGATAAGCTCTCTGGAGGCATGCTTGCCTTGGTAGAGCCTCTCTCCATCTCCACTTCTCCTCCAGCCTCTGTCTTGAGGCTTCCACCCAGCCCCGGGATTCTGTCGGAGAGAGCCACCGCGAGGTCGGACGGGACCCTCCATTGGGGAACTGGAAGGGTGGAATCGTGGAAGGGAGCATTGAGACGGGGAGTCCCTTCGGAATACTGACAGTTGGGCTGGAGTAAATGGGGAGTTGGATAGAAGCCGAGGAGGAGAGTGGACTCGAGTGTGGGATGAGCCAGGCGAGGAGAAAGAGTCCATCTGGTTTTGAGGGAAGGGCAACACTGGGGAGGAACGAGTTGGTGTGAGCCCAGATTTGTCAGAATGAGGACTGCCCGACTGGGAGGTCAGGGCTGAATGGCACTCAGAGTGGGAAACCTGCAGTCGATGCTGCTGGGATGAGTAGTCTTGGCCTGTCCAAGCCGTTGACGTTGGTGTCAGATTATTCCGATCTAGTCCATAAGGGTACTGTGGAAAGGATGGATAAGACGACAAGGTGCCAGGAGAAGCCGAGACTACCCCTCTTTCTCGTTCTCCTCCGAAACAGTCGGCGTCAAGCTCAACACCCTCCTCCATCAAACCGAAAACTACTGATCTCGGCAGCCCGGACACACGAGATATCTCGCACACAACTGCCGAGTCCTCGTGAAGTTTGGGGGGACTGTCTGAACCATGGGATGAAAGACCACCTTCTGCCTCTTCTTTTGGAGCTCCACTCCAGTCCAGTGACTTTGAGAACCCCATCGGACCGAATGTCTTCCCAGGTATCTCGAGAGAACCTCGATGGTTCACTGACGAAGGGCATGTGGAGATCCTTGGTCTCCTGCTCCAGTTTGGAGTGCTGGTGATTGTAGACGTGGAAGAGGAAGGGGAAGCCGTCGGGGTGACCATACTGGCAGAAAGATGCCCGCATGATCCGGACACCTCCTCTTGCACGTTCTTGGCATCAAAACTCAATGTCTTTTTCAGGTTTGGATTCAGGTTCAAATTCAGATTCAGGTGAAAACTGATGTTGAAATCCTCCCCAGTCACCGATGGCAAGTTTCCAAGGTTTATGGAATTTCGACTGGCATGTTTGCCAATGCTGCTGAGGTTGACTCGGGCTGGATTGCCCTGTATGGACTTGCAAGGAGTTACGCTAACGGCGGTCAGGCTGGAGGAGGAAGCACTTCTTGGGTGGACTCCCTCGTAGCCAGCAGCTCCAGTCCTCTTTTGGGGACAATGACTGAAAGTTTCAGCTGCCACCCTACTGTGATACTGGTGGACTAATCTGCTGATGTATTGCTCCAGCTGAGTAAAGGACGGAGATGCTGGGGGATGGCACTTCACAGGAGGCGGCTCAGGCCCTGGCTCCAAAGACTGCTCACTCTCTGGACTCGGAGAAGTACAAGTGGGGGAAGGTTCTTGACAGGTGGTGAACAAGGGGCTCTGAAGGGCCACAGCATGTAGTGGACTAGGGTATGGGTACACCTCTTTTGTCTTTCGAGAAACCAAGTCAGAGCTAAACTTAGGGTCCAGCTGAAGTTGTGGACCAGAGACAGAAGATGGTAAAAGAGATCCAGGGTGTATCCCTCCAAGACTGGAGCAAAGATCCGTCAGCAGCATGAGGCTACTGATCTCCAAATCTCCTGCGAGAGAAAAAAAAATGAAATTTAGAATTCTTCAATGACATTTAATTGTTCCAGAGGTCCAAAAACTCACTTTTGATGAACAAAAATATTCTACTAGGGATGCCACAACTAAATAATTTTGGTTTGAGTATAATATTGGGCCTGATCCAATAGTGGTTCCTAAACTAATATTTTTATATAAAAAATTATACAAATCATACCTGTATGTGTGGATAGACAGGCAAACACATGGGTACACCGATGGACAAAAAGACGCATGCATTATTTTATACAAAAGTCACACAGTTACATTAAACTTAGTATTTTGTACATTTTTTTTTCTTGTCTAATGGCATATTACTATCTTAAATAATTGTTCTTATTGTTTCAATTGTGTCTTAATAAAAAAATGATGTCTTATTAAAATATATATATTTTTAAATATAAATGCACAAGCACCTGGAACAATAGAATACAAATTAAATTTTTCGAAACAGAACAGCTGCAATTGTTATTGGTTCAAATCGGTCCAATTGCAATTCTGAAGTCACACATAAAGTCTGTGTCCATAAATCATTTTTGAGTCATGTGTCATTAAAATGAGAAATGTCTTGCATAGTCATTCATACGAGATTTATTTTTCATAATGTGGACTATATTTTATAAACCAGGTCATTTATTGTATTTTTTGTGCATTTTTTGTGTATTTTTTCATTTATTGTGCACGTCTCACAACCATGCAGATTATTACACTGCTTTATTTTTTTTATGAATATTTCATTAGAAATCTTAAAGAATTCAACCTGGAACTTTTTTCAATTCGACAGCACCAAAAACGCAACAACACAAAGTAAAAGTAACTTATCTCAAGACAAAAGCTCTGGTGCAAATCACACGAAGGATGAGAAACGTTAGACCAAACAAAAATCCCACATTCCAGACTTTTGTGACCTTGTGTTGTTTACGTCACGTCTGACGTAATGTTCAGATTCAGAACGGCCAATCGGAACCAATCCTATTTTCAGGCTTCCTACAGTTTCAGAAAAGTCAAATCCAAGCACTTTCATGGTCCATGTTCAAGCTTTTCCAGCACCACACAGTTTTGGTAAATATATGTTTAAAGGTCTGAATAAGACATTTACAACCAAAATGAAGCCATTTTAATCACATTTATATAGATATTTTTTTCTTAACTGTAGGAATTTTATTATTTAATAGGAACAAACAACGATAATTAATGGATTTTTATTCTTTTACTTTAGTACAACAGTACTCATTTTTGATGTGTTTTATATAACTGTATAACTGTTACTGTTATGATATTTTATCATATTATAAAAAGAAGTGTCTGAAATTTACGGTTTATGAAATTGTTCTCTTGCAAAACGGCAGTCGGGACAAAATAATTTTGTAATTCGGGTGACCGCTGTATTTGAATGTTGTAAAACAAGTACAGCTACATTTTCAAGCACTTAATTTAAAATTCAAGAATTTTAAGGCCTTGAAAACACAATTGATATTCTGCATTTTCAAGGATTTCAAGCACACGTAAGAACACTGTATTGTATTTTATTTTAAACGGCACCAACGTTTAATAGGGACATCCCTAGCATCTACATCTGGATGTATATGCTTTGATTTAGATTTTATTTATGTATCTATTTTCTGTGCAATTAGCACTTGATCAACACAGGAAGTGCAGATTAACACATAACATACCACTTTGCTAACCACAATTTAAACACTTCAATGAAAAAAATAATTCAACGTACAATCAAAACACCAAAAAAAAAAAAAAACAATATCAGACTGGACTTTACACACAAGTCCAGAATCAGCGTACCAGTAGAAAAGGGTCTCCGCTCGTGTTTCTCCAGCGTGTCGTGAGGACGCTCAGAGCTCCGAGTCTCGGCCTCCCTCCACGGAGTCACCGTGTGATCCAGCGAGCGTGGCCTACAGCTCACCTTCACCGGCTCGCTGGACACCGAGTAGCAGGAGTCTGAAAGAGAACTCCCGCTGACCGAGTAAAAGCCTGCGGTCAGGAGAGTGACAGATCAACTTTAGCGTGTGTGTGTGTGTGGCACTTAATGAATGATGGGACGAGAGTAGAGACGGGTTAATGCTTGCCAAATCAACACAAGTGCCAAAACAAAACAACAAGCATAAAGTGTGGCCACTGAAGCATTCCTTTCAAACAAAGGCCCACGTCTTCCTGCATGAGTCACGGAGCGTGTGAAATGTATTGCAATTTCACAGCGTGTTCCAAGAGAAGACTCCTCCAGGAGATAAAGAGAGCTTTCTGAGCATGTGTCGCTGGAGGTTATTATCACTCGGCTTTTTCCTACAGTATCACGTAATTACACCAATAACTATATGCGCCAAAAGAGGAGTTCAGTGGAGTTGTATAATGGGTGTAGATGTTATTTGGCCTTTAATACTTGTACTGTGTCAATTCAACGTGTGGATGCACTGACAAACACGGCTGAAAATAACGACCTGTTATTAAAAAATTACATAATCTCCAAATGGCGAATCTAAAAACAGGCAATGCTGAGGAGAAGCGATTAGTCGCTCCATTCCAGAGCTTTGGTGAAGGACCATGACATTTCATGCGTTCTTTGTAGAGCAAAATTACAAGTCTGAAAAACTGTTGTTGCGTTTCAAACGCTTTAATTAGCAGAATGAAACAAACAACCAAAAAAAACGAAAATCGAAAGAATTGAAAACTTCAATGCAAATTCAGTTCACAAAGACTTTGAGTGATCAACTGAATGTGTCACAGAAACTGTCAATCAGCCGATGTGGGAGGGGCATCTGATGATGAATGGGCACAGAGTCACTCAGAGAACAGGTGGAGTGAACAGTGTGATGGGTGAAATTTCAATTAAATTCAATTTTATTTATAAAGCAGTTCAATTTTCCTATTGAATTTTACAAATGTATTTTTTAATAAAACAATTAAAAGATGTATGTATATTTATTTTTCCTAGACACAGACCATCACAAAGCAGCATGTGTGGAAATAAAAAAAAGATGCACCAATATCGTCTCCATTATCATATACAAATTGAGTAGGAACAAAATGTAAATCAGCAAAATGTATCAGCGTTTGCGTTTTGTCCGTATTGGTTTAAAGGATTTTGGGAAAAGACATTAGAGAACGGAATTTGACGAATCTTGTAATTGTATGCGGAATATGGTTTCACAGTAAAGCCATAAGTCTGAATAACACATGTTCTACAGCACCTGAGCTGGGCCTGGAGTCACAGTCGAGCGGCGAGGTGACGGGGAACTCTGGAGAGGAAGCGCACAGCAAATCAGACGGGACGTCCCAGGACAGGGTGGACCAGCGGGAGCTTAAGCCCTCCACCGCTGGGCCCAGACCAGACAGATCGGGGTTCACCAGGGACAGACTCTGGAACAGATGGAGAGGCCGAGTCAGTACAACACAATGACCTGGATTCCTTTCAGCTTTTTTACTACCTGTCGCACACAATAGAACAAACGTCCATTAATCACGCACAAGATTTCTTACATCATTCCTCTGGCGTTCCCCTTTTCACACACTTATATTTTCGCTCTTCACACCAAACGAGTAAGGAAAGTTTGCAGATGGAAAAAAGAAGTGTTGTTCCTCTCAGTGAGTCACGCAGGAGCAGAATCACAGATCAGTTTCTGGGAATCTGATCACTGGTCACCCGAGCAGAAGGTTTTTACCAGGTGACTAAGCTGTGCACATAAACCCGAGACAGATGTTAAACAACAAGAGAAAGCTCATTGGTCTTTGTCCTAGTCCATGATCTGATCTTTTAAAAACACAGGACTGAAACCCGGAGACGTGGGCAGCTTTAGGTTGTGGTGTGGGGGTCAGTGTCTTGATCACTTGTAGAACCCAGCAGACAGGGATTCGAACCTGCAACGCTTGGGTGGCAAGTCAAATCCAAAACTGGTTTATTATTGGAAAAAAAAAACACTATTTTTAAATCACAGTTTAGTCATTATTCAAATGCCTTTCTAGGGAATGTTTTGCAGACGCGTTTACCATGTGGTGTGTGCGTGGCCTAATCCAAATGCCAACGCGCAGGTTTGCATTTTACTTCACTTGGACGCACAAACACCAAAAACACTACCGTAAATGCAAATCTAATTTGCAAATTCAAAATCTGAAGACATTTTGCGACCAGTTGAGAAAAAATAAGTTACGTAAGTAGAAGTTGCGGCCTAGTAGGTGGGAGTTGTACGTGCCATTCAGGTGTTGCAGGTTCAAATCCCCCCACATGACCACCGGATGCCACAACTCATGGCTGCCCACTGCTCCAGGTTTGTGTCACTTCACTGTGTCTGCGTGACTACTGTGTGTGTCTTTGTGTTGACAAACTCTCTCACTCATAAAGAAGGTGATTGATAAAGGAATTAAAATTAGCAAGAAACTTTTAATACTTGCCCATGGTGTTAATTCATTCTCTATGGATTTTGTGTTATTCAGAAGAACCAATCTAGTAAAACAGGCCAATGTCCACACATCCGTTTTCACACACACTTGTGCATTGCCATCATTCTGGCACATTAAGTGCACCCACCTCTTCGTGTGATAGCAAACACAATTTGCATACTTTAGAGTTTTGTCAGGAAATATCGTTCCACGCTTTCACTGTCTGAAGTCTGTCAGACCAGAATCAAAATAAGCTCAATAATTAATTTAGTTGTAGATTACTATATTATTACATTAATATTATTAATTAATATTTTCTGCTTGTGTCTTACTTGCGTGTGTTGAATTACAGTTTACACAATTATTCATTTTCACATAATGGAAATTAATTTTCTCACATTTCTCACAACACTTACGATCAAACAACGCATCAGACTTTTTATTTTTACTTTTTTTTTTATGTATTTCATGTCCTTTTTGTATTTTACCCACATTCCATTTACCCCACGTTGTCTTCTGTAATTTTAGTTTTTCATTTCCACTTTCTCATACGTGGAGTGGCTGTAAAAAGCACTTTACTGCACCTCAAACTATGCAAGCTGTTGTGCTTGACAAATTAAACATTACTTTTAAAACAAACTAAATTTGAATCTTAACACTTGGGTGAGTCTTTCAACGATGCATTGAAGACAAATGGCCGATCAAGCTTTAGCGGAAACACATCAGAACTTGGGAAAAATAATAAAGTTCCCCCCATTATTTATGGCAAACCATCCGGATCTCCTCACGAGGGGTTAAAGTTGAAGGCTTTTGAAGGCTTCATCTGTTGCAAGCCTCCCCCGGTCCGGAGGAATCTCCCCTTACGGCTCTTCTGAAACGTCCCATCAACAAGCCACTATTGTGCCCGTCCCGTTAAGTCTGATCCACCTTCTGTCAAACTTTTACTGGGACAAAGCAGGTGGTGCGCTGACGAAATGAAGAAAGGGAGGCTGGGGGTTAATAAGCAGAGTGCTGAAAGACAGATGATGAAACAAAGGAAAGAGGGAGAACCCAAAAGAGGGATAATGGCTATTGAAGAACAGACTTGGACCAGGCTTATCTCTGCTCCGGCGGTTTACCCACAATCCCTCACTTGACAGACGCAGGAGGAAGATGGAGTTCTCCAGCACATACCTGGCGTTTAGAACGTGATGGAGGAAGGTATTTGGAGCGAGGTGGCGGATGGAGAAGTTTGTAAGCAGAGTGAGAACACGGGGGATGGGTTGCCTAGAGAGACCAGGAGCATGTGCAACCCCCCGTCTGAAGCGGACCACCATCACCGGTCCTGCTTACAACTGCCTCCCCCACTTCACTTCACTTCAGAACCGTCGGCTCCTCTTCCTGTCCTCCACTCGCCCACGCACTCCATTCCTCTCGGATACTAGTTTAACTCTTTCTGTGCGGACAGTGTGAAGCCAAAACAAGACCAGCGGGTACTTTACACAGTCGTCCCGTCACAGGACTCGAGGTTGAAGCCTGGTCAAGCTGATTCCAGATAATAAGTCCAACAACAGTTGTACCCTGACTAACAAAATTAATCTGTGCCGCTTCGTTCGGCAAAAAAAAAATTTGTTAGATGAGCAGCATTTTACATAATCTGTCATAATTCATCTAATCCGTGCCATGACTTCATAAATTCAGACAATTGTTTTTTATAAATGATAAAATATTGGTAATGAATGTGCTACAAAGCAGTTTATTTTTAGTTTACCCTTGCTTATAACAAGCAGATGTTTGTAAAGGTACAGTATATAATGATTTACGGACAACTTTACATGAGCGGTTATTGCCATCGTGACATGACGTCATGCAAATCCCTGAGATTTTCACAATCTCACGAGAATGGTGACCAAGACATGTTACAGAAAATCACAAAGATATGCACAACTTCATTTCAAGATTTACGGGAGAGCGAAGAAAAAAACAAAACAAAAAAAAAAAACCAACAATCTTGTTTTATATTTTGGAAGCAAGATCTCTGAAACTAAACTAGTGTTTTTGTTGTTTTTTTTTCTTAATTTGACGTGCAAAGAAGATTAAACATCTATTTTTTACACATCTGAACCCTCATCTACCTGCATGCTAGCGGTAAGAAAAAGACACGCTCTTTCGTATAGCAAAAATGTTTCAGCATGTTTCAGACATTTTCGTGTTGACGCATCTCCTTACTCTGAATTTTCATTATCTAGGACATTCGGAAATCGGAGTACCACTGTATTTTAATTTAATATATTGATTTAAATAAAAAAATGTGAGTGTGTTTCTTAAATGGATTTTTGGGATAATGGATCTTGATAAGTGGATTTGATCATTGTTCCAAAAGTGCACTAGCAAATAATGTTAGGAATTAATTATTCATTTTTATTGCCACATCAGCTGCCATGGCTACATCATCATAGCCATACATTTGTTTAAACAACTGTTTAAATAAATAGATCAACACACAAATTAATTTTGTCATCAACAAATCAAAGGCATTCAAATGCAAATTATTAAAACAGGTGAATGTGTAAGTATGTACGTTTATTTATTCATATGAGATGTGTGCGTATAAAGGTATGACAAATAAAGGCATTTCAATTTCAACCAGAATGTAATTATGGTAACTCGAAATTATTTCTTTAAGGGATTCTTTACGCTTATTTTTACAATAAAGTTTAAGTTCGGTATAAAAGAAAACGTCACAAAACAAAGTAAACGCTTTACAGACAAAATTACTACTTTTTCTTATACATATTCTTCAAAATCCAGATGGAGATCTATCATTCACAAGTAACTGAATCATTAGATCTCCGACAATCACTGACATGAGAAATGAAATTTACATCCTATAATAATCCTCCATATCCTTCCACATAAAGCACCTCCCTAATGCACATCCGCCTTCCATCTCACCAGGGTGAGGGATTGTATGAAGCTTCTGCTTAACAGAACGAAACCTGATCCAGGTCACACACAGGCTGAACCGGCCATTTCCCAGACACCAATCAATTCAGGAGCTACTGGAAACGGTCTTACGGAAGGTTGATGGTCCAAACGGACATAAAACAATGAGCAAATGAGCAGATCACAGTCTTCCCATTAGGTCCGCAAAGAGAATTACGGCACACTCATCGGCACAGGAAGTCGCTCCGCCGAGCATCAGAGGTGAGTCTCGTGGGAGGATGCCTTTCAGCAATTGACCAATCGGACCTTTGGTCATAATAAGCATCATGGTAAAAGTATCGCAAATCAATGAGGATTTAATGAAATACTATACGCACATTAGATAGAGACCAACCAGTGCATCGCGGAGTTAAAAATCTGCTCTCCATACACGCCCCCGTCCTCCATCACTCGGTCCATCTCTGCCTCAGCAGGAAGCAGGAGAGGTGATATCTGTGACGCTCCACACAGAGATTTCTACATGTGGAGTTTATGCAAATGGAAGGTGCGGAGGTGGATCGACAGAAACACTGGTCCAGATGATACAGATTACCGATGTGCAAATCTGCCGGACTAAATGGCTGGCTCCGCCGAATCGGGAGACTGAAGACGAATTAATAACCCATTTGACCTTGGAGATCGTGGATAATTGTTTTATAATAAATGAGGCTGGCTGGAAATTATTTATGAACCATCTGACACTGTAAAACACGTGGCGTACAATTCACATTGGCGGTTTCACTCGACTTCACTCGCACACTGTCCCACTGTCCGACTTACGGGGACACACAATGGTGCTTCTATTGTCCACTCACACATACACTTCTCAACTTCTCTCGTTACACAGTCGGACCGGAACCGCTCAAGTCTAAATGTTCAGAAATGGATGGGATATATTTTGTATTTTTCACAGTTTCAGTTGATATGTGGGATACAGTTTCTTTACATCCTTGTGGGGACTTGAGCAAAAAGTTTAACTAAAATGTCCTCAGATGGTGCTGGTAGTGTAATCTCACCAGTGGCAATGACTGGATTTAATGACTCCAGATCATATGTCTACACACCACGACACTACATTACCCACAATTCTTTGCTCAGACAAGATGGTGAAACACAGCAGCAGATTGGGAAGACTTGAAGAAAAACAAGTTGAAAACACACACACACACACACACACACACACAGTGAACTTGTTTGGCTCCATGTGTGTTTATGAACTAGTGTGCTCTGTTTTTATGTCAACCGTCTCTGTGAGTGCGTGATAACTTTTACCTTGAATTACAGTGCTTAAGCTATAAATAGGCCTTCTTTTTTGTTCTCAGTGACTCTCTAAACATTTGCGATTCCTTGTGGTCTGTGACGTTGTCCAGGATCCGTAATCAAATATACATGCATTGTCTCCCTAGCCAGAATGGATAAAATAAAGCTTTACAATTATACAACATGCAATAAATCACAGGTTAATAAACATAAACCTGGAGATAGTTCGCCTAAGTGATGAAAACTTTAAAAGTGCATTTGTAACTTTCGAGAATTACTCCTAATCTATTGCATAGTATATTAAGACACAACACTACTTGCATTTTGTTGTCTCATAATGATGACACATTAATTGATAATTAAAATGTGGAAATAACAAACTGTGTGTGTGTCTGTATGCGTACTTGTATATGTGATTGATAGATTGTGTGTACATGTGTATGTGCTTTTCATTTGCATATATGCAATTTGTATCTGCACTTGTATATGTGATTGATTGATTGATTGGTTGACAGATTGTGCGTGCGTTTTCATTTGTATACAAGCGTTTGTATGTGTATATCTATATCTTACATGCTGCAGTATATGTGTGTCTGTTTGAGTGTGTTTCCGTGTGAGTATGTTTACGCTCAATTTACATATAAATGTGTGTATGCATGATCCTATGTGCGTGTGTGAGTAGAAATGCAATTTTTTTTTCCATTTAATGGTTTGTATATACATACACACTACGGTTATTACTGACATGGCAATATTTCGAACTTGTCATGAGGACATTTGCCGAAGCTTTAATGTTAAGATAGCAGCCATTTCTCTCGTCTTCAGACACGGCTTATGCGAGCAGGAAGGTATGGCATTTACAATGGCGCCATAAAAATGCATTGTGTGCCGTGGCCTAAAATAGCACAATAATTCAACCTTGACTGTGTAAAAAGGTGTGTGCGGCTCTGAGTGTAAACACAGCGGCGTCCGGCTCGGCTGAGGGAGGGTGAGCGCCACTGGACCGGACCGTTTAGCAGGTGTCACCGGCCCGTTCCACCAATTCTCCCCCGTCCCCACTGACCTGTTGCCCGCGGGAGGTTGCGACACCGTCCCCGGAGCCGTTTTGCGGACCGGTCCCCCGGTGCGAAGAGCGTCCGTCCGCGGCCAGAACGGCGTCCACCATCTCCAGCTGACGTCCTCGGAGAAGATCCAGCTCCATGATGCCGGCCAGGGTCGCTTTCAGCCGCTCTCCAATGCGAACGCGCTCGCTCCCGGACCACAGCGAATTCACACAAGCACGGCGGCCGGCCATTGTGCGCGTCGAGTCGGTTTGGCGAGCGGGGGGACTCGCTGTTCGCCTCTAGAGCCACATGAGCAGCACCGGAGAACCGACAGGAGACGCTTAAAATTCACAGTGCGAAGGCACGAATCGCTCCCGCCGCCGCCGCGGAGACGCGTCAACTTCCACACGAGGGGCGCGTGTGAGGAAGACACGCGTTAGATGGGCTCATCTTCCATCACCGCGGGGATCACGCGTCGCCTGACCGAACGGAGAACCGTGCGCGCCTCATTTTGATGAAGGTGATGGTTGTGTGTGAATTGAATAATGCGACACTGCCGTGAAGAAAAGAGTGTGGGAGGGCGGGGCTAAAGGGGAAAGCGGAGTCCTGATTGGTCCCTGAAGTTTTCGAACGGAATGAACTATTTTTTTAAGGACGAACATTTTTAACTATAGTTATAGTTGTTGATTATGTTTTTAATCGAGAAACAAATGCGCGTATGTCACAACTGAGTGGAGTGAAAATATGTGGTGTTTGAATGCAGTGGTGTAGTACTTGAGCTCAAAAACTTTTTTTTTTGCTACTTTGTACTTTTACTGAGTATCAAAAACATAATTTGGTGACTTTGTAATGGAGTAATTTTAACAGTAAGTTATCTGTACCTACTGAAGTATGATTTTCAAGGAACTCTCTGATTAAATGACATGCTGTTTAAATTACTGGAGTACTGTACTGTACGTTGATCAACAAACAAGCGAAAGTTATTTTCTTTCTCTAACCACCAGGTGACAGTCTCTTCTTGAGAGCCACACAAACTCGTGTCAAGTCTTTGGTTTGCTTGCAGAAAGAGAATTTCTTCTCATTCTTGAAATACAGATTGTAATTTTATTGAACTCCATATATGATAATCCTTTTATCAAAATAAAGGTCTTATTTACGTTGACTTTATATGTTCGTTGGCATTGGTGACATTAATAGGAATGAGAGCATGCTGAAGAGCCTCAGGCCTTGAAGGAAAACTTTTTGATCCAAACCCTGAGGCTGATCCAGCATGTTTATGCCTTTTGCGCTGTTCTCATTTCAGAGAAGATATACAGCTACATCACCAGTAACCACTGTTTCTTGTGCAACAAAGCTGTGGGAAATATAGAAAACAATCGTTTATATTTCAGCCGTTAGCAAGTTCTCATGAACGTTATGAGATGAAATAAAAGATAAAGCTATTTTTAAACTGGGAATAAAGCCTCAAGGTTTCTGGACTAATATTGTTTGTTTTGGGAAAAATATTTTCTGAAAGTGAAAATGCACACATTTATTGGTCAAGATGCTATTGACTGTCCATGTTTTTGGACATTTACCTTTTTGTAGACGACAACATGTTTATAATCCAAATTTGATACCATTCTGTAATTACAGTACATCCTCACATATAATATTTTCCCTGACACTCTTCTTTTCTTCATCTTCCTCTGCAGTGATGCTCAACCTGTGGCCCTTGCGCCATTTCTGGCCCTGTGAAGGTATTGGTGTGGCTGCAATTTTATTTATATTCACATACGTATTTGGAAATTAGGAAAAGAGTTATGACTGTACGCTTGTAATAGAACAGTTACCTTTCGGAGATGACCTTCAGACAATTCTGAAGGTAAAATTGAGAGACAAATCTATTTTATTTATGCCGAACTGAATTTGTGAAAGGAAGAACTGAAAATGGCAAAATGACCATGGCAAAGCCGAGCTTGGCTTCCATAGAATGATGGTTGGCCACCGCTGGTCTAACAGGTTTGGCTCTGCAGGACGTTAGGACTGGTGTGAAAGCGCTGACCTTGAGCCCAACATTAGCAAAGGAGAAGATGGTTTCACTAAAAAATACTGTCCACCATCAAAGCACAGTCAGTGGAGATAAATCTATTCATCCATCCATCCACCGATTTCAGATGTTATGATGGGATGCTCGGTGTGTCCTGTAAATGTTGGTTTGATGTTGGGTTTCTGTTTTTGTTAAGCAACTATATGCATGTTACAGTAGAATTGAACTGATTTGAAATCTGTAGCTTTGAATATGGCTATACGTTTCAACCTATAGCTGCTTTAAATGATTGGTTGCAAGCGAAAAGCAAAAAATAACTGAAAGTGTTGTGAATCAAGTCAACCACTGGTATTATTAACAGGCTTGATCTGAGTGGGATGCTTCCTTTAGGTTCACAGAGTGATGGATGAAAGTGTTTTCATAACGTCACTGAAGATGCACTCGGATTTGACACTGTGAGCTGCTGCACAATAATGGATAAAGTTCATCCCAATGTCGAGATTTTGGGGTTTGGAGGAGGACGGACTGTTGAAAAATCATGGCTTTTCAAAACATCAACGAGAACTACAAAATTCAGATAAACTATCTATCTATCTATCCACAAACCCACCCACCCATTCGTCCATCCATCCACCCCCCC